>JANRMT010062790.1:7220598-7265932 GCA_026402145.1 Polypterus bichir lapradei | reverse complement strand
ATAATAATAATAATAATAATAATAATAATAATAATAATAATAATAATAATAATGCATACATACATTGAATTGATTCTTGATTGCCACTGAAATGCTGCTGGCATACGCACTGCCTTCTCAAACCCAGAATTGGAAAAGCAGGTTTGAAAAAAACACGGGTGTATCATAATTATAGAGTGTTTCCTGTATGGGCCATAACAGAGCTTAAAACTCTCTTAAACACTGTTAAATTATAAAAATAAATATTTTTATTTGACAAAATACCTTACATAGGCTTCTTCTTCCATAATACAATTCATTTTCTTTTTTTTTCCTTGTCTTTCCTTTCCTTCAAATCTCTTCAAGTAAGTGTTGCCCTACTCCGCTCCTGACTTACCTGGGGAAGGTGGAGCAATTCCTTTTCAATCTGGACCAACATTGCCTACAAGATGCACTTCCAGATCAAATGGAACTTCTCTAAGATAGGGCAACATCTTTGCAGTTGCCCACAGACAGCACCAAAGTGCCCCAACAGGGCCAACCATTAGGACTACAGCTCCCACGTTGCTCTGTGGATACATAAGTGAGAGTTACACCAGAGGGATGCTGCCACCCAGCATGCAGGGTTAACACATGCCTCCAGGTGGCTGTCTCCCACTGTCCATCCATTATGATGGCTTCATGGTTGGGTAAGGAACCACCCTTCAGGACACCATCTAGACATTGCCTTCTATGACAACAGTTAATCCATAATATGCTCAAGCCTGCTTAGACCACATCAGGGAGGCTGGAACCTACCAGGCAGCCCTGGGCTCAAGGCAGGGACCACTCTTGCACCATTGAAGGGCCCGTTCATGAACACTCCAACTAAAATCACCAACTAATCTAAATGGCATATGTTTGGGAGGAAGATGCAATGCAGAGAGAAGATTAACTGATTAGCACAGGTTTCTGGATTCAGGAAGCAGTGTCACCTAAAAATGACAGTAGAAGTGATAATAATAATAATAATAATAATAATAATAATAATAATAATAATAATAAATGCTGCCTCACAACTCCGGACCTGGGTACAGTTTCCAGCCCAGACACTGTGTGTGTGCAGCTTGTATGTTATCGTCATGTCCACATCAGTTTTATTTGACACGCAGATTAGGCTAAAGGCCTGGTATGAATGAGTGTCTATGACAGTGTGAGTCTGTGCCCAGTCCAGAGCTGCTTCTGAAAATGGAAGGTTGAATGTCTGGATAATAGAGTAGCCAATGCCTTTACCAGTCAAATCGGTGATATGTGCCCCTTCATAATGTGAAGAATGCTAACACGTAAATCATAAGATAACATTCCTAAACCCGAGGGTTGTGGGGGCTGCAGCCTGTCCTGAAAGTACTGGGCCCAAGGCAGGGAGTCACTTTGTACTATACTGGAAGAAAGCTCACTGTGGGACAGACTCCAAGCAGCACATAAAAATAAATGGTTGATAAGGCTGATTGCAGAATTAATGAACCAAAGGCCTATGACTCCTCTCAGCCAAATTCAGTGCGACAGCTATGCTGCAGCTGACGCTTGATCAGATTAGGTTTGGTTTCCTGCTGATTATGATAAACCTGATTAATATGATCACGGCTCAGAAAACTGCAGAATGTGTCATTGGTTAGGAATCCTAGAGAAAGGAGGTAACTGGACTGGAGGAAAGGCATCTGGGAACACAAACAGCTATTATATGCTTTGTTGTTATTTGGCAGTGACCAATTTGTTCTCTAAAGTCAAATCTTGCGTAGACTTTTGCATTGAAGTTAAATGCTTTTCATGTGGTAGGGTTGCTCTCGGCAGGCAGCGTGGCCTTATGACTAAGACATTGGACTTTGACTCCCAAGGCTGTCGGTTAGTTTTGCTTCATGGACATACTGTGTGGCCACAAGTGAGTCACTTAACCAGCTGGTGCTAAAACAATAAATGTTTAAAAAATGAACTTGTAATGGATAACTGGAGAAGGAAAGGAACGGCAAGGCAATACACATCTTAGTTAGGTTGCCCTTACATGGCCAGGCTGTTGTGCTGACAGAGTCTTGCCTGGGGTTGAACTCTAGGCCACTAGCAGCCAACAGCTGAAAGAGATGAGGGTCCTGCAAAGGTCTCTTGTATTGATAATATTTGTGTTAACCAGAGGGGCATTGGAATTACTTCCAGGAGTAGCCTTGAGGAGCAGAGGTGAGGGTGAGAAGACCGAAGTATTGAGAAGAAGGAAGGCCAGGAGGTAGGAAAGAGTGTTTTAACTGGCCCATTAGTCTAAAGTGTTAAGTAAGGCCCAGAAGGTTTTACCTTTTGTTTTTCTGTATTATTATTATTATTATTATTATTATTATTATTATTATTATTATTATTATTATTATTATTATTATTATTATTATTATTTTTCCTTCCCTTTACTACAATGAGGTAATCTTCCTAATTTCTACCTGAACTGGGCAGTTGTCCATTTTTTCATATTTATAGACCTGTGAAAAGAGGCACTATAAGATAAAGATTGCGCTCTTCGTTTAACAGTGACACTCCTCCCACAATGCCCACAGACACCTGCCTTTCATCAATCACATGGCTGAAGGTTGTCCCCATAACTGCCAATGGATTATCAGCTGTTCACAATCCACTTTAGGCTGGAGCATTTACTATTGACTATCCACCTGTGATCTTAGCTTGAAGTCTCACTGATCATCTCTGACTAAGCCCCTTTCAGAATATTAACAGCTGTCTCTTGGTCACTGATCTAGCAGAATAGAAAGATCCCACATTGGGAAAAGATAGTGGGTTGTAAAATTTAAGAGCTGATCTTGGTTTGGAGCTTTAATGAGTATCAATCCCCTTAAAAGAATACAAAACAAATACTGTTGCTCACCAGTCAGAAGGATAAGAGCAATCCAACTTCAACCACCTGTGAATATCTATGATTCGGTCAACTTATAATGTGGGTACTGACCTTAGCTTAAAGACTAGCCGACAGTTCCCTTTTGCTCCTGCAATTTGGCAGATGAAAGCAGTCCTACTGCTACTGATCTTAGTTTAAAGATGATCTCAGACTAGCACCATTTGAGAATACTAACATGATTCTGATGATCACCAGTCTGGATGGTGAGAGCAATCCCACTTCAAACACCAATGGATATCTGTTAGTGCTCTTCACTTTCGATGACAGAGCTGGGTTTAGTTTGAACTGTTACTGAGCTTCTTCGACTATGCCACACTTAAGAATAAAAGCAACTGCTTGTTGCACACTAGTCTGGTGTGTACAAGCTATTACACTTCAGCCATCAGTAGAACAACTGCCATTCATGCTGTGATTTTAGTGTTTGTGAGACAATCTAAGCCTAAAGCTTCCATGTCAAAAAAACAAAACAAAATAAAAACAAAACAAAGAGCTCTCTGTTTCCCCATCACTAATCTGCTGGTTGAGAACAATCCCACTGCCACCACCAGTGGAACACCTGCTGATACTTTCCATTTTCAGTGACAGGCCTGATCAAAGTTTGTACTCTTATTGTGACAATCAGATGAGCAGATAGCCAAGCTGGTGGATCAGATTTTCCCACCATATGTGCCTCCATATGCACTCTTTCTGTTTTGTTTGGAGGTCCCAACCAATGTAATTCACATTCACATTTACGCTCTTTCAAGAATACAGTCTTACTGCATGAAGTTCATTTAAAGATCACTCAACTGATCAAGTTCTACTCAAACCATCAAGGCCCTTTCTGAACTTTGCACACAACAGGTCGCCTCATCATGCTTTGTTTGCCTTGGCACAGTAACTGTTACATCTGTGCACCACATTCTTATTACTCCTCTGGACATTTGAGCTCCTCCATTTCCATCACACAGCATGTGTCCTCACTTAAATGACTTCTAATGTAATTCTTACATTAAAGTAAACATTATTCTGCCATTCACCTGCCTTTGTTGGACTCACATAAGCACAAGTTACAATTTGGTTGGGATCTCCTTAGACTAGGAGGTTGACAAGCATCTTTCCACCATTAATTCTCACTTGAAGCTCACTGGGCTATTGAGGAATGGTCATTTATTGCTCTTTTAGGTCAGTCAAAAATCTAAGGGGTTCACTGCTGTCATGCCTCCTTGAGGTTTACACAAGTTGTGAAAAGGAGCACAAAAGACAAAGAAAAAGGTTTGGGGTTCCACCCTGTATACTAATGGTGTCTCAAAAAGTACTTACCTTGGCAGCAACATTCATGTCTCTGATGACTCTTCCTATGAAGTCAGTAGATAGATTGGTACAGCATGGAGGGCTATGAGGTATCTGGAAAGGGTTGTGTGGCTCTCCTGATATCTCTGCAAAAGGATAAAGGTCCAGGTCTTTAGAGTCCTGATGCTTCCTGTTTTGCTATATGGTTACGAGACATGGATGCTATCCTGTGACCTGAGACAAAGACTCTACTCCTTTGGTACTGTCTTTTCAGAGAATCCTTGTGTACTGCTGGTTTGACTTCATGTTGAATGAACAGTTGCTCACTGAATCCAGAATGAGGCACATTACCTGCATTGTGAGGGAGCGTTAGTTATGGCAGTATGGCCATGTGGCAGATTCCTCAAGGTTGATCCGTCTCACAGGATCCTCATTACTGAAGACCTGGCCAAGGGGATGCCCATGTAACACCTTGCTGCTGCAGATAGATGGTCATTTCCAGAGGGTGGGACTGGACTGCATGTCTGGCCTGGGACGGTTGCTAACCAGGATCCCAAGCTGTTTCATCATGTGGTGGGTGTGGCAATGTTCTGTACCAGTGCATGCTCCCCAATCTGACCTGACCTGTCCTAAAAAGACGAGATGAGTGCAGAATAGTCTCAAACAACTGAGTCCAAGACAAGACTAACTGAGGAAGGCAAATCGCTGGCTTTATAGGTGGTGGGAAGGAAGAGGAGAGTCAAACAGGGAACAGGTAGGTGAGGTCAGCAGGAGGGCGTGGTCTGGAGATGGAAGTGGAACCTGGTTGATGTTTAAGTGGTCTTTCCCTCTGGTGATCTGCAGAGGAGTGAGAAGACATTAGTACACGTCGTCAACCCCTGACCTGGTGTTTTAGCCTTATTTAAGCCCATTGACTGTCTCCCATGTGCACATGTGTGACAAAGTATTATAATCATATTATTGGCATCCACTTAACAAGGCAGATACACTTTAAGACCACAAGTATATGGACAACCCTCCAGATGAGTGAGTTCAGGTGTTTCAGCCTCACCCATTGTTAACAGGTGCATACAATCAACACATAGCTATGCAATATCCACTAGCAAAGATTGGCAGTAGGATGAAGAGCTCAGTGACAGTGACAGGGCACTATCATAGGATGCCACCTTTACCACAAGACAGTAGATGAAGTCTCTGCCCATCTAGATCTGCCCTGATGAACTGTAAGTGCTATTATTGTGATGTGGAAGTGTCTAAGAGCAACAATAGCTCAGCCACGAAATTGTAGGCCACGGAAACTCACATAGTGGGGCTGCAGAGTGCTGAAGCTCATAACATGTAAAAACTGTCTGTCCCCTGTTATGTCACATGCAACAGAGTTTGCTCTGGAAGCAACTTCAGCACAAGAACTGTACGTCAGGAACTTCATGAAATGGGTTTCCAATGCTGAGTGGCTGTACACAAGCCTACAATCATATGCACAATGTCAAGGGTCGGTTGGTGTGGTGCAAAGCCTGCCCCATTGGATTCTGGAGCAGTGGATCTGAAGAATTACGCTTTACTATCTGGCATCCTGATGGGTGAACCTGGCTGTGGTGATGCCCTACGAATACTGCCTTCTGGACTGCATAGTGCCTACTATAAAGTAAGGTGGAGTTTGGTCTGGGGCTGTTTTTCAGGTTTGGACTTGGCATCTTGGATCGTGTGAAGGGTACTGTTAATGCTACAGCTTACAAAGACATTTTAGACAATTGTGTGCTTCCAACTTTCTGACAATAGTTTGGGTAAGACCCTTTTCTGTTCCGGCATGTCTGTGCCCACTATGCACAAAGCCTATAAAGACATAGCGGAATCTTAGTGGCCTGCTCAACCCTATTGAATGCTTTTGGCATGAATTGAAACACCGATTGCGAGCCAGGTCTTCTTATCCAACATCAATACCTGACCTCACAAATGTTCTTTTGGCTGAACTGGCACAAATTCTCACAGATACCTCTTCAGAATCTTGTGGGAAGCCTTCCTAGAAGTCTGGATTCCGTTACAGTCACAAACTGGGTAATCCCTTCTTAATGTCCATGATTTTGGAATGGCATGTCCTACAAGCTCATATAGTTGTGATGGCCAGGTGTCCACAAGCCTTTAACCAGATAGTCAAGTTCACCTCTATTGCATGAAGACTTTGTCTGGTGGGATTTCTGATATAGGAGTCCCATTAAGTATCTCCATATCCCAAACGTGAGAGTCTCAGGACATTTGGCTAGTTCTAACTGACTCTCTGTGACTGAGCATTGTGGACTGGCCACACATCTAGAGCTGACTCTGGTCTCGCACCTGCTGCTACCAGGAGGAGCTCTACTTCTTTCAACTTAAACTCGTGTATTGGAAAATTGAAAGATGGATAGCTCAATGAATGGACAGAACAAGCGGCATGGCCTGTTGTAAATGTGAGATGGTTCATTTTTAACCCAAATGTTTCAGTGTATTAGATTTCTGTAAGCTGCCTTGCCCAGTAAGCCACAACATGCCCAGGGGAGGGAAGAGCTATACACACCATGTTGTACTTCAATGATCTTTGTGCACAGTACGTGGAATAAAAGGCATTATATAAGAAATGTCTGCTTGATTGTCTAGTAGTCATCACATTGGTGGTTCCTAAATTGAGCCCAGATAAGGTTAATGTGGCTAGCAACCTCAGGACCAGCAAACTTTTACAGCTCCTCTTATTGCATCATGTTTGATATTCTCACTATTCAAGTTGTGCCAGCTCCACGAGATGAGAACCTCTCATTCAAGACTGGGATCTGTTAGCCATAGTCTCCGTCAAAAGTGGGCCTGGAGACCCCCAAAACCAGCACAGGAAGCCTGCGTGCGGGGCAGTTTATCCATGAATAATGCACCGTATCATTAGACAGGCGGGTAGAAAATGAATGTCAGGCGCGCTAAAGAGAGCCTTCAAGTCATAACGAGATGATACGATTTGAATAGATGTGCTTGAACTTCCGGAGGCCAAAATAAATATTGAATCCATTCCAAGCAACATGTGGCTCTGTGCACGGAATTGGTAGCGGGCGGCCTTGTGGCGAGGCGGCGTGCGGGACAGTCAATCACTGCCCATTACACCGCTGACTGGCTTTTGCTATTTAATAACTTATTTATCACGTCTTATTGCAGAAAAGATGACAGTTTTCATTATTGAGCTTTGTGGCAATATTCCAGAGCTTGGAGAAATTGAATCAGGGAGCTCCTTTCATGGTGATTTGATTAAATTACTCAGACAGGATGGGTACACAGAGGGCAGGGGAGCGAGCGAGTGACTGTTCTACAAGGGGTTTGAGAAGAAGCGAGATTTTATTTTATTTTTTTGTTTAGCAGCCAGTTAATTTGATGGAACTAATGGGATGCAGGCCTCCTGCGGGAGCCTCGGGAGGGCATGTGTTCCTTCGAAGATGTGCAAACAGGTCAGCAGGCGGTCACAACGCCCTCTCCTACGTGAGAGTACCCCACCGAAATGCACTGCTGGGCACTGAAAACTTGCCAGTTCAGCAGTTGTAAGGGTCTACAGCATGAATGAGAGGGATGATGTGCCCCTTCTTCAAGGGCAAAGCCCCCTGTGGTACTAGGTGTCACTAAACAGAGTCAGATATTGAGAGCCACACAGCTGAATTGGGAAACTGCTGTACACAGGCCGAGTGAGGAGACCAGACATGGCATTATGACATGATGTTACCGACCATGACATTACACAGAAATTAGACAGAGGCTTGGCACCATACCTATGGTGCCCGACTAGCCAAGACATCTGGCAAGAAAGAAATTCATATGTGTATAAAAACAAGACATCTGGGTGCCCAGGGGGGTCCAGCATACCATCTCATGTGCTGCAGGGAGGGGGGACAAGACATCTGGGTGAGGTGGGAGGGGGGATGTATCATATCATATATCGGAGATATGGACACATGGCTGTGTGCCCGGGGCTGCTAGAGAATATTTGGCATGCTAGGGGTGAAACAGAGGGTCAGGCTTGGGTGGCGGTGGTCCTCTGAAGGAGTTGCTGGAGTGGTGCAGTTGTGTCGGAAGATGGTATGTGGCTTTGAAGGTATGGGGTGGGGAGTGAGGTTTTCACTTTAGTATTTCTTAAAATTCTAAATGATTTAAGTCTTTTAAAACTTTCACTTTCCATGAACATGACTCAAGTATGATATTTAGTTGAAAGTTTTACTTAAAATGTTCTAGTCGAAATGATCCTTGGTCTGCTGGTTTGCGGAAGGAGCATTTTATTAATGTGTAGTTCAATGATGCTGTTTATGTATGGAAGTTTGATGCATAACATTTTTGGATTGAATCCAGTTCCCTATTGTATCCTGCAGAGGGCGTACACACCCCCTGCAGTCTCTGTCACACACCCCAGAGTGATGAAAGGACAATTGAGCACATGAAAAAGATGCTGCATTTGGCCTTTTAGCTTAATATTAGCTTAAATTTCCAAGAATCAAAAATCTGATGAGGCCACAAAAAATGGCAAAGCACCCTAATGGCCTTGGTGAAAGAAAGAGTGGTTGGCCATCTTGTGTACCGTCAATGGCAGGGCTTGTATGTGTTGTACCGCCTTTCTCGCTAAATATTTATTTCCTCTCTTGGTGGCAAACAGACAAATAAAGTGTGCTCCCCTGTCCTGCGCAATTCCAGTCATGTGAAATAGTAAGTACACCCCACGAGAATTGGAAACTTTCAGCAAAGAGTTGTGGAGGAAGGGCATACAGTCATATGAAACAGTAAGTACACCCCACGAAAACTCTCGACTTCTTCAAAATGGTTGAACTATCAAACATTAGATCTTCACGCAAACAGTGCCTGCAGATAAATGTGATACACCTGAATAAACACACGAGGAAAATTTCCCTTTGCAATCTTTATTAAGCAAAACTATAAATAGATGTAATGGTCTGCTAGGGAAAAATAAGTCCACCCTTGGCCTCAAAACTGGCATTGCCCCCTTTAGGAGAGATTACATCACGTCCGTGTTTTGTGTAACTGCCCACCAGTCATTAACTCAGTGAAATTGTTTGACCAGTTCCTTCATGCGAAATTCCTTCAGTTGCAAGATGTTTGTGGGTTTCCTTGCACGTTCTTCCTGCTTCATATCAACTCAAATCCAAATCAGGGCCAGTTGATAACCCTGCATTTCTTCTTTCTGAGTATTCCTTGATGGATTTGCTAATGATCTGCAGATCATTATTGTGCTGAAAGGTCAATTTTTGGTTCAATTGATGGCCTCACATTCCCCTCAAGCTCACTTTGATATGATGCAGAATTCATTGTTAGCTTGATAACTGCAAGCTGCACAGGCACCGAGACAGCAAAGCAATCTCAAACCACAACATTTCCACCATAATGCTTCACAGTCAGCATGACATTCTTCTCCTGAAATACACCCAAACACACCTAATGTTACTGTGGCCAAACAACTGTATCTTTGATTCATCTGCCCAGAGCACCTTGTTCCAGAAGCCCCAATTCTTTGACTAAACGTTCAAAGGCAAACTGCAGTGTTGCTCCATTGTTCTTTTATGGCAGAAAAGGCTTTTTCATAGCACACTTTGTGTGCAGGTCTCTTTCTGTAGATGTGTGCACTTTGGCATCAGCTTTTGCAAGAGATACCTGCAAATCCTGCAATGAAAGTTTGTGGTTCTTGGAGATTTCTTTTAGTATCAGACAACCAACAATCAACAGTCTTTTGAAATCTACACCACTTGTGGGGGATTTTCCTTAACAGTGGAATAACTGATTTCAAATAATTTGCCGATTTTTGTAAATCCCTTGCCAGATTCATAGGCATTCACAGCCTTCTATCTGAGGGCCTTGGAGAGCACTTTTGATCTTTGCTTAATGACAGCACACATGTCAATAGAAACACCCCAGACCTTAGATATCTGTGGTTTAAATAAGACAGGCTCCACCTGCAAAGAGGTTCTAATCATTGGCACCTAACCTGGAGCTCCCGCTTTTAATTTGATGGATTTGAAGTGGAGATAAGTGCAGGGGTGAACTTACTTTTTTGTCATGTGACAAGTCTTCATATGTATGCCTTCTTACTTGGCCAGGATGCCCATATAATGGAAGGTCTGAGATGGTTGAACTGTCAGTTGGGCTGGAAGGACAGATGGGGACTGTTTGTTGCAGACAGATAAACCCCCAGTACACACATGCTGGTGGTACTCCCAGTGGTGCACCTGCAGGGTAAACTGTGAACTGTAGTCCTGGTGAGCAGCCCTGCTAGGGTACTTGGGGACCACCAGGTAGAGCTGCAAAGGGTAGTCTTTGCCTGTTTAAAAAGATCACATGAGACCTTGTCATCTGAGGGCACTGGAAGTATTCCTGGGTCTAACACAAAAAAATAAGTCGCTCTGCATTCCCTTGGGGGTGATTTGAGTGAGGAGCATGCAGACAAGGTTGCTGGGATGTGTTGAGGAGAAGGGAGAAGAGAGACAAAAAAGAGAAGCATTGTATAGTGCTTTTGGTGAAATGCGTAAATTAGTCTGTTTAGAGGTACTTCATAATAAATAAATCCTTATTTGAATCTCGGACTTGGTTTTGTGAAACAACTGAGGTTGTCTGAGGTTTCAGGTGCTGTTATACTCCTTACAGGTTACAACATCTTTGACTACGGCTTTGACCTGTCAATTCCGTTCCTTGTTTTGGTATCATGGTGTTTTTTGAACTCCTCATTTCAGACCACTGTTTAACCTAATCCTTTTGTAATTTCATCTCCTTGTGTTTTAAACAGCAAGTTGTTATGCCTGCCGAAGGTAAAGTCATCTCTGATGGAGGATCACAGGAATCATCATTGGCTGGCCCTGTGTTGACTCAGCTGTGGAATGGCCAATAGGCAGAGGCAGCTTGATGGGCGAGGTCTCCAGGACTCTGAACAAATCCAAATCGTATTATGTGATATCATCTAGTATTGAATTCTGCTCTTACTTGTAATATTTTTATTTTACTATTATATTGTATTGAGGATTACTTGTGTTTTGTTCTTTGTATTGTATTGTATTGACCCCCTTTTTTTGATACCTACTGCACACCAAACCTACCTAGAAAGGGTGAACTGCCTTTTCCAAGGTTAATTCCATTTTTTTACCTGCTAGGTTTTTTGGGAGCTTTTCCTTGTCTTCTTAGAGAGTCAAGGCTGGGGGGCTGTCAAAAGGCAGGTCCTGTTAAAGCCCATTGTGTTACTCCTTGTGTGATTTTGGGCTATACAAAAATAAATTGTATTGTATTGTATTTTAAAGGCACCATACTGGGGCCTGCTGTGGCTGCACGTCTTTGTTCCAACCATTTTAACATTCACTGATTCATTGTGTTTCTAACTCATGTTATTGTTATATTAGTTATTTCTTACTTCTGCATATTTTAAATATGAATTTCCTGATAAAAACAATCAAAGCAAAAACAAATTTTGCAATCTCTTGAGGATATTTTGAGCAGTTTGGAAAGATGATAAAAAATTTTGTGGACACTGTGATTCAAAAAACTAATGGACCAATTTTTTTAAACTATTTGGACAACATACACTGGTCAGTGTTAAGTGCTGATTAGGTTTTGAGTGAATTCCAGCAACTCAGCTTTAAGCTTTTAAAGTTCAAAGTCCTGAAAGTCGACAGCCAAACCACCGATCACAAGCTCATCAAACTTGGCGTACACATCAGACCTTTGAAAAAAGGACTTGCAAATTTTAAGATCCATCTAAAGTTTAACCTTTTTAGCTTTTCACATTAAAATAATTCAAACACATCAGCTAAATTCTAATTACAAACAAACATTAATTAGGTTTCATTTCCTTCTTAAATATCCAAGACGTTCACCTTTCTTGCCAGTTTTAGCACAGCACTTCCAATCTATGTGCTAGAACCAAGATCACCACAGGGCTGCTGGGTTTGTAGTCCTTCTTCTCTAATGTTTAACATCTGATATGAAACACAAATAAAAGAATTAGTACAAAATTCACATTATCACAGTTAAACCAGTGATTGAAGTGGAACCAAATTACTGGCGGTGTTGGTGATGATTCAGTGACACTGTATCAAAGAGTTAGGGCGAAGATTCCCTAAAGGGTGCTGGTACTCAATTAATGGCACCAATATGGTGAAACTTCAATCATAGCAATATGAAGAGCTGAGGGGTGTTCCGCGTGAAGATTCATGAAAAGGTGTTGTTACGGTTGTATCATCATGGAATTTGTAAGACTTACCAGTAACGTCTACTAGGTTCATCTACTGTCTCACTTTAAGATTAACACACACACATAGACATAGAGGTCTGTCCAGGAAAAGTCTTGGGTGATGTCAATTGGCAATCACCCCACATTATTCTACATTGGATCCTGTTCACATAACTACATATAAGAGCGATGCCAAACACCTGTCACTCTTAGTACTCTACACAGGGACTTGCTGTCAGGAGCACTAACAAACATACGGGTGTCATCACGAAACACAAAAGCTCAATCACTTTGGTTATAGAGCCACTTTCTAACCAACAGTGTCCTACTTCTACTAGATTTGAAGAGAAGAAAGTGGAAAAGCGGCAGTCTTCCCACACTAGGTGTCGTAATATTTACTTCAATCACTCAAGATATAGACTCCAGACAAAGTATATAGAAATGTAAAAGCAATGTGGAATTTCTTAAAGCATATCAAATACCAAATTGAAGAAAATACAATAGAAAATAAAACAGATTGAAACGTCTGGATGTATATAGTCTTAGAAAAGCTTATTTACAAAATTAGCAGTGTGAGGAGTGGATGCTGCCCTGGGAGGCGTTTAGAGTTAGCGATTAGTCTTAATTTATAGGTTATGCTCTCTAATGTCCAGATGAAATAGTCACACGTGTCCTTATTTCTTACATCACTTCCTATTTCATTGCTTTCATCACCTCTTGGTTCCACAGACGAGCAATATTTATGCTCAGATTTTCGCAAGGGGCTTTGGGACATGTCACATTGCACACATTTGATTGGCTGGTTGACCTTATGATGGATGACTCTGCAAAAAGTCTTTGAAATTTGCTGCTTTCCTTTCCCAGGCTATGAATTGATTAAAACAGCTTCTGATCCATACTTATTTTCTGTTCTCAGGTTATAAACTAATTGAAACAACTGCCTTTGTAATATAAAGGCGCTATATTGCGCCCGACCTGGCACAGACTGTCCCAGAGGCACGTGTAAAAGCACAAAGACTTTTATTTTTCTTCACCTGTGGGGCACGTCTTCCCCGTGGACACCACAGGCAATACACAGTCCCATTAGCACTTAACTCTGCACAACATAATCATCTGGCACCACCACTCCTTCCAGGCAGCCTCGTCCGCTTCCTCCCGATTCTGGCTTCTGAGTAGTGGCTGCAGGCTCTTTTTGTAGCCTTCCCAGAAGTGCTCCAGGTGGCAATTGGCCTAATTAGGCTGCACTTCCGGGTGTGGCTGCATTCCAGCCCACAGAGGCTCTTTAAGCCATCCAGCACCTCTGGGTGGTGGCCATGGAGCCAAACAGGTCTGAGTCCTGAAGTCCCACACCTGTGGCCCCGATGTAACCCAGGAGGGCTGCCACCAAGCATTCCGGGGGACGTAGAGTACATCCCATGGCTGCTCCCCTGGATCCAGTGTTGAAGGGGTGTATTGTACGGGGACCCGGCTGCCCGTCACACCTTGTTCATAAATTACTGGTGCAATACAGAAAGAACGTGTGGAAGAAAAATACTTTCAATGTGAATTGCATCTGAAATTAAATTGCTTTTAAGTGTCCTATAAAGTCAGTTCATCCTGGTTCCTTTGAGCAAAAAATCCAAAAATTATATAAGCAGTCTGCAGTTTCAAAAATGGAGGATTTTCCACTCCAGGACAATGCTAAAATGCCAGTCGTTACAAAATGTTGACAGTCAACCGAACAGCGGAAGGGTCTGGGATACATCAACATTTGATCAAAGAGTGTGAGGGGTGGTCTTCTTGACGTTTTGCAAAATGGTGCTGGTATAGTGAAACTTTGATCTCTGTTAGACTGAGACTGTCGATTGAACAGCATAGTGAGGTTTAGGGGTGGCGTTAATGTTTTGCACAAACCCACTTCATGCACTGAGTTGAATTGATCATTAATAAATTGTTCAAACTCACCTCATCTCATCTTTCCATTCCGTTTTCCTGGTGAGAGTCATAGTGGTGGCAGGTCAAGCAGGTCAGCCAAGACTTCTTTACCCCCAGATACAAATTCCAGTTCTTTCTGGAAATTTCCCAGGTGTTCCAAAGCCAGCAGAGAGACTTAATCCTTTCAGCAAGTTCTGAGTCTACCATAGAGTCTCTGTCCAAAGGTACATGCTTGGGGAACCCCGGGGGCATCCTTAAAACATGTCCAAACCACTTCAACTGGCTCTTGCTGCTCCAGAGTAGCAGCAAATCTACTCTAATGGTTTCCTGAATCACTAAGCTTCTCACCTTATTATGGAACATCAGTCCAGACACCCTGTGAAGAAACCTCATTTCTGCCGCTTGTACTCATGATCTCATTTTTGTGGTCATTACTCGAGGACAGTGATATAGATGGACCCATAAACTAAGATCTATGTCTTTAGACTCAGCTTCCGCTTCACCATGGACCAGCACAGTGCCCACAGAAGAGCCGTCGTCGCTCCAATCCGATTGTCAAACCTCACGTTGTCTTTCTGCATCACTGGTGAACGAGATCTCAAGATACTTGAGTTCCTCCACTAAGGGTTGTTGTGCCCTCCTAACCTGGAGATAGCAATCCACTCTTTTCTGAGAGAGATCGATGACGTCAGAGTTGAAGATGCTGATCCTCTAGTTTTAATTATATAAAAATATGAACTACAGTTTTTCTTATAGATTTGAGTTCAAAGTGGACTAAAATTTGAAAAGTAAAGTTCAGAGTTGTTGTGTCTTACACATATTTTGGTCAACTCACACTGCATGTGAAGTCCTGTTGTAAATGTGCTCAACGTCACATCCTGGCCACATCACATCTTCGTGTCTTATTCATCATTCAGTAAAACTGTACATACATTTATAAAAAAAATCATGAATTTTTTAATTTTACCGTAACTTTAAATGCATGAATCTCCTTGCCCATACTCCGCATAACTGGATCAGGGGAGGTTTAAGAAATAGAAGGATAGATGGATTTATTGGCTTTGTGGTTTTGGATGATGGATCTCTGCTGATGTTTCCTAGGGAAACCTGGATGTAAATGGCATGGAATTGCTTCATAAGGCAAAAACAAATTGAAGTTTTTGGGATTCTTTTCTTTGTTCTGAGGTGATACTATTGGAGCATCACTGCATGTTGTGCTTGATGCCTCAGGGCTGCTGGTCCTTCTAGAGTGGTTTAGTGGAGCTGTACGTGGTTCTAATGTTTTGGGCCTGCATCTTTCCTCAAGGTCACCAGAGGATGAGGAGAAGTTAGATGATGCATTGGGTTTCGTGTTTTGGTTTTTATTTTTCTGGAAACACTATACTGAGTTGTGATGCATTTGGCCAGCTGTTTCTTGTGGTGATGCTAGTACTCATAATAACTTGGGATGGTGGTTTTAGATGATGATTCTCCAGTGGGGCTTTGATGGAAACATTCCCAGAGAGATGCTTCTTAAGGTAATGAATTTTTGGATAAAGATTGCTTCCTGTGGTAGTGCGGTTGGCGTTGCTGCCTCATAGATTCATAGTCTTGTGTTCAAATCATGTCCTGGAGTCTGTGTGGATTCCATTTTTTTCCTGTGGCATTTCCTCCTTTAATTGTATCAAAATATTGACCATTAATGGTGAGTGGAGTAGACGCCTGGAACAAAGGATATAGAATATGAACAGCTGGTCAGGCATACTAGTGTGGTCACATGTGAATAAATGCCTAAAGAACTCGGAAAAGTGGATTGGAAATCGTAATGATGATGATAACTTAAAAACCATGACAAAATACATTACATTATCTCCAAGGAACATATAAAGTGCTTGTTAATTCCAAAAACAAATTTAGAAAACCCAGTTTTGTAATTTTTGGATTGACACCAACACACAGAAACTGGGAAATATCAGCCTACTCAGTTAAAGTGGAGGTTGGTAGCATGCACTAATAGCACATTGCTGCACATGAACTCCCATAACTAACTACCTGGATTGGGGCCTGATTGAAACAGGTGACACCTCAGCACCACACTGGAGCAGTGTGACGATTTTTATGGTGGCTAGAGTGCCAATCCTGTCACCAACCCCCAGGTTTTCCCTGTAAGTTGGAGGAGCTGCTTGCAGGGCTGGATGCTGGTTAACATCATACCCAGGGTGAAGCAATTGCAGGTTAAGGGCCTTGCTCAAGGGCCTGATGGAGCAGAGTCACTTCTGGTGTTTACGGGATTCGAACCATCAACTTTCCGATTGCCAGAGTAGATCCCCAGCCTCAGAGCCACCACTTCACCCTAGTTAAGGCAGGAGTCGAAATAAAAACACAAATTGGTTAGGATGAAAACCTGCAGTTACTGCGGACCCCCCTGGACTAATCAGATCTACTGCTCTAACTCACATACCCACTTCCGCTGTAGATGTGAAATTAGAGATGTCCTTGGCCTCAGGTTTCAGGTCATAGCAGGGTCTATTCATGTACATACCTCCTCTCATTCTCTTTCTGACTGACAATTAACCTAACATGGCCATCTTTGTTATGTGGCTGGAAATCCAATGTACACCAGGTGAGCCAAAGCAGACACACAAATCCATGCAGACATTTATCAAGCTGGGATCCAAGCCCAGGACTCTAGAGCTGTGAGGCAACTTCATACTAATAAAGCTGACCACACAGGTCTTAATTGCTACATAAGTGAGGCACAAGACAAGCAAAACAAGACGAGCCCAGTGTCAATGCAATAATGTCTAGAAAATGGCAACTAAAACAGAAGGACAAAATGAACTTGACTTTTTTAATCAAAACAGGGCCAAAGCCATAACTCAAAAAGACTCCAAAAGAAATTGCCAGAGAAATTAGTTTTGTCAAGCTAGCAAATTGTCCTTTTCTGCTAAACAAGGTTCAGATAACAGAGGACATGACTGAGTCTTATACTGTATAAGATGGCTCTCGTGACTTTGCATGCACATGTGAACATGCCCCCTCCTGGTGCCAGGCCCCAGCGATAGCAACCAAAATCCCAGAGAGCCGAATGGTGAGATGCAAAAAGCAAAAAATAAAATAAAATAATAGGGAGAGAATTTCTGTCCAAATACTAGCAGGCAGTAGCACAGGCAGTGCTCAGCATCACCCCAAAGAGACTGAATATGTGAGTGCACAGAGCTTACTGCATATGCATGTAAAGAAATCTGAGGCACAGATCACAGGGACATATTGATCTTTGATGAATTTTCAACACTTGGTATACGCACAATCTCTGAAATCAGATTAAGGAGAGTCAGGAAATTGAAGAGTAGATGGATGTGTTGGCTTTGTGGATTTTTGATGAGGGATCTCTGTTGATATTCTCTTGGAAATGCTGGGTTTAAATGGTATGGAAATGCTTCATATGACTAAAATGAATTGAAGTGAAGTTTCCGGGGTTCTTCTCATATATTCTGGGTTGATACGGTTGGGGAGGGAGTGAAGTATATATTGTTTTATTATTTGTTTCTTTTCACTATCAATATAATATGCATGTTATTATTTTATATACTGTTTGCTTTTTGATTATTTAATCATCAATTGGGGAAATTATTTGGAAGAAGTATGGCTTGTCGGGTCTCATGTTTCCTCAGGTTGCCAGGCCACGGGCCTTGGAGGTGTAGCTGCCATTCCAGATGAGTGGGTCGGCTGTTACAAGGTCACCTCAAGGTCTGGTTCCTCAGATGCTGCGTTGGGTTTCATGTTTCTAGGTTGGCTGCCATTTTTTGCTTTTTTCTGGAAACAATATTTTAAGTTGTGATGAGCAGCTGTTTCTTGTGGTGATACTTGTGCATTTGATGGTCTGGACTGGTGATGATTCTCTAGTGGGGCTTTAATGGAACTGTTCCTGAAGACAAACGTCTTAAGATAATAACGCTTGAGTAAAGTTTGCTTTCTGAGGTGGTGTGGCTGGTGCTGCTGCCTCACAGATTCATAGTTTTATGTTCAAATTGTGTCCTGTAGTTGGTGTGTGTTCCAGAGATGTGCAGGTTGAGTTACCTGGTCACTTGAAATGTTATGAGTGAGTGGGAACTGAGATGAAATGGAACCATGTCCAGAACTAGTGCCTATAACAGTTTGGTTTTGTAGCTTCAGATCATTGTTCTCCAAAGTTATCTTGGTTGACACATTTCTCTGTCTGTAGTCTGGCTTGTGGTGATGCTTTTTTGGGTTGACTTGCTTCTTATTTCTGACAAACACTTTTTTGACACAGGATTGTTTTTTAATTTGCTCTTTAGTTACCCTTCACATGTCCAACACACCAAGACCAGGCCTTTGATTTGAGTGCCCAGCACCCACTGCCCCTTCTGCAATGCTCCTTGGCAGTAGGCCTCATTTTAGAGCACTTTATACTTAATCAAGTGCACTTAAACACAAATGGGACCTTTGTAATCAAGGCTCTGAGAAGAGAGAATTACAGAGCAGCTAATTACTTTCATGCTAATTAAGGCTACGTATATTTTTAAGACGCTCTGGCTGAACCCCAATCACTAATTAGCTCCCTGTCTCTCCGACACACACATACACACACACACACACACACACTCACACACACAGAAACTTCAGGAAATGAAAGCAGGTCCAGAGAAGTGAAAGGCAGTGATGGAGAGGCTTGTTGTACCCCGCCCAGGCTGCGTCTGACCCTGAGTGCTGCGCTCTGCTTATCATCCCTCATCCTAATGAGCACTAAAACACGATGCCAGTTTTAATAAACTTTGTGGCTCTCCCTCATGATTAAAGCCTCACCACTTGTCGGGTGAGACTAAAGGTGGGGGGTTGGGTTCGGTGCTTTAGTGTGCCAAGCCTCCTCCACTTAGCCCTGCATACTTATCTGATATATGAATTGGCTGGAAAGGAGACTGGACGTGGAGCCATAACATGGCGGCTCTGCAGGTGAAGGTCAGGGCAAGGTGAGCGATTTCCCGGAGCTACACACAACTCCCATGAGGGGAAGCACCTGCAACCAATAGGGCTCCCGATCTGCAGTCTCGTCGTGGAAAAGAGGAGCTCATGAAATGGAAGACGGGATGTTTGGTAAAGGTGGCAAGTTGTTAAAGGCCCAACATAAAATGAAGATTGGCTTATACCAGGCTAGCCAGGTCCACCATGACAGGAAAGCGAGTAAAGAAGAAGGAATGCCATGGCTTTGGCACCGTGGCTTCACATAAGCTGGCAAGGGAGTTTGCTGTAAAAGTGCTGTAGAAAATAAACATTTTGATTATTGAATCTTACGATGGTTCTCACTGTGAAAGATGATATTTCAAGTAAAGATATTCTTTTATCTGCGGTGGGTTGGCACCCTGCCTGGGATTGGTTCCTGCCTTGTGCCCTGTGTTGGCTACAGCAGACCCCCGTGACCCTGTGTTCGGATTCAGCGGGTTGGAAAATGGATGGATATTCTTTTATTATTTTTTTGTTTAGAAAAATGTTTGACGATGGTGCTTGCAGTGAAATATTTGCATGACATAAATGTTTCTCTGCGATATCATATTTGATTATTAATTTGAAGGAATTATGTTAATATTGGCTTATTGCCTTATGATGGTTTTGGAAGTGCTGCAGTTGTCAATGTGGAGTCTGCATGTCCTCTCCATGCGTCTGTAGATTTTCATAAAAGTGTTCTGGTATTACTGCTATATTCTAAAGATGTGGATGTTAAAACTGGCCCAGTGTCACTTAGTGAGCTGTCGGCGTTTACCTAATGCTGCCATGACAGGCTCCAGCTCCCCAGGATCCTGACCTGGATAATCGAGATGATGATATAGATAGATAGATAATGTGTCTTAAAATAATGGCTGC
Source organism: Polypterus bichir lapradei (assembly GCA_026402145.1). NCBI lineage: Eukaryota > Metazoa > Chordata > Cladistia > Polypteriformes > Polypteridae > Polypterus > Polypterus bichir. The sequence goes on along the minus strand of JANRMT010062790.1, from coordinate 7,245,767 downwards.
TTTAAAGGGCACTTAAACAAATGTGATTTCAATGTAGCATTTGCATAGGAAAGTCACTTATGATGGTGCTTATTATGGAAAGTACAATATAAAGTAATCAGTAATGTGCTTTATGAAGATGGTTGCTGTGAAAGGCACTATACTGTATATAATTACGTTGTTTGGGTTAGTAATGCGAGTTATGGTAGAGCTTGCTGTGATAGGCATATTTTATTAAAGTTGTTTTGTTTATTGATGTAACTATAAAAAAACTCATTGAGAAGGCACTATATTATATATAAATGTCTATGCATTGACGTGTGTGTGTCTGTGAGAAGTGGAGTCGGGGTAAGGGCACTGCATCCAAAGAAACAGAAAACTCGCTTAGCCGCTTATAACACAAGCGACGGCGAGCAAGTCAGCAAAACAAAACCTCTGCAGGAAGACAAAGTGGCTTAGCTGCTAACATCGGCAAAATGGTATCCCTTTTACTTTTCCTCCTGCTGCTAATGCACATGTAATGTGAGCACATCAGCAAAACAAATCCTCCTAGGAGAGAGATACTCAGAGTAGTTCTTTTCAATTACTTGACATCTCTACATTTCAATTTTTTTTTTTGACGATTTCAATAGTTTCTAGGACCCCGAGCTTTTTACAGCACCGGCTTTCACAGCTAGTATGTTATAAACATGTAAGAACATTTTTGCTGTTTAGTAACCATCCTTGTGTTGGTGTTTGCTGTGAAAACCCACCCGTCCTGCATTATCAAACCAAGGACTGCCGAGGCCTCAGGCTACTCTAGCAGCAAATGTCCAGTACTGTAGGAAGACTTTATTGTTTTCTTTTTTATACTTTATGAATGGTGCTATATAAAATAAATGTTGATTGATTGAAAACATTGTCACACCTAGTTAGGGAAACACTGTCCAGCTCATTGCTACTAAAAAGAGAAAAAAGTATCCTAGAATGTGTAGCTAGCCATGCTGGAACTCAATCTCCCAAGTGTCCATTCTTGCCTTAGCAAAACCATGAAAGCAAAGCAAATCTCCCTGCTGGTTTCCATTGCTTAGTCTAAAGTTGGTCTTTGTTATACCCTTCCCAGCTTGGGGTCATTTTTCTGTCAATTCAAGGGTCAGTGGACAGTCAATCAGTCATTTTCTTACTTGTTTAGTCCTGAACAGTGTTGCAGGGGGTGCTGGAGCCTATTCCAGCCTGCATGGGGTACAAGGCAGGACCAAACGCTGGACATGGTGTCTGTCCATTGCAGGGTGAATACACAATTCAGCGCCAATTTAGTATCGCCAGTCCAGTCTTTGGACTGTGGGAGGAAACCGGAGCACCCGGGGAACCCAGACAGGCACAGGAAGAACATGCAAAGTCCACACAGGGAGGACTCAGGACGTGAACCCTGGTCTCCTTACTGCCACTGTGCCACCCGGTCAGTGGATAGCTCAACAATAATCTTAATGGATACATATTATTAGCTTCCATTTATTTTATTCAGTTCAGAACTGTTTTTTCTTCCTGTGTGTTTAAACAAATCTGTGTCTTTATGTACAATCATTATATGCAATTAGTAATTGGTAAAGTTTGCAATTGCGTTTACTCAAGAACTTGTTACAGCCTGCAATCAGGGAAGAGCGCTGCACAAAAACAAACTGAAATAAACAAACTGAATTTTGAAGGGGGATAGACAACTCTAGGAACGAGGAGAGAATACAAACTCCCAGTTGTAACTCAAACAAGGCAGCTGGCTTAAAAAAAAAAATAGAAGAAAATGGGGAAAAAAGTGTAGAAGTGCTGCCAAACCGAACATTTTTAAGAATCGAGACCCCCAGTTAGGCCTTATCTAAACTGCCCACCTCAGACTTTGAGAGAGCAGAGAGGACAAAATGTCATAAGAGTGAGAATACTGATGGAATTTGGTAGGATATATAAGTGAAGGAAACTCATCCTGCTTAAACTGGTTGGCCACCATCATAATAAGAGAGGAGTGGACATGTTTTGTGCCACACTCCAGCCACAGAAAAGATGTCAGGGATGGTGCGCAACTAAAAACAAAATACCTCTTTGCCACATCGAGGCTGCTTATTCTAAAGGTCCTGGGATTCTGGTAGCCGACTACACACTGATCAGCTCTGAGAGACACCTCTCCTGTCAAGTGACCCAGGCAATGGATGTCCAAGATCAGCAAGATTAATACACGTCTTGCAGAAATCTATGATGGGAAAGAATGTCAGTCATGAGCAAAACAGTCAAGATTCCATTCACGTACAGTTTCATGAAACTGATGCTATAATTAGTTTTGTAGGTAATGTAACACTTGTGAAACACAAATTTCACTTAAAATAGATTTTTCGGGGTTATAAAGGTTTTTTGCAAAGAATATTGCAAAAGTCTTGCTCACAGTTCTGTATTCTTTCTGGAGACACTCCAGTGAAATCAATTCTATTCTATAGATGTCATTCACAACATCATCGAAGGCGCCCTGGACGTTTTAATAATGCGAGATGCTGTGTATTTTCTACTCTAAAGACACATTAAAATGCCCCATCATGCACATTACTGTGCTTTTGTTTTGACCTAGCAACCTCTTCTTCTGGTTTCTTGATTCTTGCAGATGAGGGTTAGCATGCTTTAAGCATCATGGAGTTTCATTTCTGTCTGTGACTCGGGGCTTTGATCATCAAGATTGTCATCAAAATTGGAAAAGTGGGCATCAAACTACCAGAATAAACACAACACACATCTGACAGCTCTATAAAATATTTATAATTGACAGGAAAGGAGTACGATTTTTGCCAGAGAATTTTATTGAAGCACTAGGGGGTTTCCCCGTGCTCTCTTTGCTCGCCAACCCCACCGGCCTGCACTATGCACCAGCCGCTTCGTGTCTCTACCGCTCGCGTTGTGAAGTGGGGGGCTGAACGCACCCTAAGGAGACGTGGTCGCTCCTCCGAAACCCCTTCTTAAACAGTGATACAATGGGAAATAAATACAGGTTTTTTTTTTTTACCTGTCTCTTTGCTCGATCAGCTACTGGCTTGCTGCTGCTGCCATGCTGTGTGATCTGCATCTCACATGGCCTGTACAGCAGCTGTCTTTGTCTTATATTTCCGGCCCCGGGCGTGGTTAAATCTTTTGGTACAAAGTGTCATCGTGCGGGACATGAATACTTGATATTGTTTAGTTTATAATTTAAAAATGGAATAAGAATATGAAAATCTAACAACATAACATTAAAGTTCGATCAATTCTGAGAAGAATGATACCAAACATATGTGTAGGTTTTAAAATAGGCTCGATTGAAAGAGTGACAAAAAATGTGACATAAAATCGTTGCACAAAATCGTTGCACTTTTAGGCTTAGGATTTTATATATAGAAAGTAGATTAAATGACAGGCAGACACATTTCATTTTAATACATAAACACGCTTCCCAGACAGGAAGTAAATGGCTTTCTTCTTGTGTCAGGGGCACAAACATCACTGGAAGTGAAACACAATTTGTTTTGTGAGCTTCACTGCAAATTCAATTTCATGTGAACTCTTTCACTCTGCTATTAGTAGCAGTACTGTCACGTTTACAGAGTACAATGAAATTCTTACGAAGAGTGAGAGAAGGTACACAATCGGCACATCTGCCCACAATGGGGTGAGGAAGAGGAAACAGGAACCAAAGAGCCCACATTCTGTGATGATTTGTATTACAATTTATGCTTTGCAAAGCACTTTGGTGGTGTATAAAATTAGGACAAATTGATGGATAAGGATATCAGTTTTCTGCTGAAGAGGAGCAGGTTGTGCACACCGGAAATGTGGGCTGCAATGGACTGGCCCCCTGTCCAGGACTGTGTCATGTCTAGCATCTACAGTTTAGAAGAGAACTGCTGTCCTTATTAGTAACAAGGAAAATGTGCAGACCTGCCATAGACTCTGTCTGGGTCATGAATGAAAAACTATAAGCACTATACCATACCGTACTGGGACCCTTAATCTTTTCCTGTTCCAATCACCATCTATTTCAAGTCTCCCTGTTCCCACACCCATTTTCTCAAAAAGACGTACATCTTAAGTTGTTTGTGATTCTAAACAGGCAGCATGGGAAAGTGTCTGTTTTAGAACTGATTCACGATTAGCACCCATGATTTAGGAGAAAGCTGATATCCTAATCGTTCACAGGGAGAACCTGTGTAAACCTCACCTAGGTGGTGACTAACCCAGAATTCAAGCCCTCATTCCTGGAACTATGAGCAGCACCATACCATATTGGGATCAATTCCTGACCCAATCACCATCAATATGAAGCTGGCACAGTCTCCTTGTGAAATGTATCTTAGTGTGATGGATGATTGTAAATGCAGGCAGCAGACTGTCTCCCTGTTCTTTATGCTTGGCACCCACTGCTGCTGGGCTAGGTCTTCATTCACTGTGACCTTGTAATGTACAAACTAAGTTTAGAAAATGGGTGGGCTAAATTTGCTGCTGAGTGTGAAGAGGCTGGGGTGAGGATCAGCATCTCTAAGCCCGAGGTCATGGTTCTTTTTTGAAAAACGGTGGCTTTTTCTCTTAACCAATCTTAGTTGGGGAATTCAACTCTTTCAGGATCTTTGTTCATGAGTGCTAGAAGAAGGAAATGTGATATTGACAAACAGATTGGAGTGGAGGTAGCTGTTCTGCAGGAGCTGTACTGGTCCATGGTGGTGAGGCAGGAGCTGGGACTACAGGCAACACTTTCAATTTACCAGCCAATCTATATCCCTCTCCTCACAAATGATCCAATTACTAGTGGCAGAAATTAGGTTTCTTTGCAGGGTGGCTGGGCTGACCCTCCATGATACGCTGAGAAGCTCAGCGATTTGGTAGAGCCTCAGAGAGGTGGAGAGGAGCCAGTTGTGGTGGTTTGGGCATGTAATAAGAAGCTCCCCCTCAAGCTATTCAAGGCATTATCCACTGGGTGGAGACTCTGTGGCAGACCCAGGACATACTGGAGGGATTATATCTCTCAGCTGGCATGGAAATGCCTGGGAATTCCCTAGAAATCTGGAGCTGAAGACAGAGAGGTCTGGGCTGATCGGCTTGGCCAGCTGCTCCCACAATCCTGGTTGAGAAGATGAGATGAGTTGGCGACATGTTTAATTAAGTTGTACTTGGAAACTAGAGTAAAAGATGTACCCCTTGGGTAGAACAGGCTGCTGCCACATCAAGCCATCCGTCCTTTTACAATTCCATTTTTAATACCCTGGGAAAAATGAGAAACAAGCAAGTTCTGACTAATGGAGGGTGTTGATTTGTACTTCTTTTAAGCTCATTGACTGATCTAACCATCCATCCAATGAATATCAAACCTGCTGAATCAAGTTCAAGATCATCAACTACATTAGGTTAAAGATGGCTACCAGTCTAAGAGGGGGCATTAGCCTATCAAAGGACACACCAATAAAGGGCAGCAGATCTATTCATCCACATAAAATCTTATTTTCAGACACCTATACCCTTAGTAGACCAGTCAGCTGTGTTATGCTGGGATACCACCCAGGCATCCATGCATTTTAGGAAGTACAAAGCCTTAACCATCACTGGATGGGCACCAGTCCATTGGTCATTCCGTACTGGACCATTCCGATGCACCAATCAGCCTACCAGCACAGATTTATGGAGTGCCTGGAAAAAGACCCTCATGACAGTGGAAAGACCATATAAATTCCACACAGTGACTTTACTATTACTTGAACCCAGATCTGTGAAAGTATACCGTCCATTTTAAATCTACTGGAAGGCTGCCTATACCCCTAAAGTCTGGGCCCTTCACCTCTCTTTAACATGAATGTTTATTGCTACCCTTGACTCTGTTATTATGACGTCTCTCCTGCACTTTCCTTTATCTCTCGCCACATTTTATTCCGAATAATGGGAAAGCCGCGTTAGTAAGCTTGACAGCTACAAAACCCCCCACACACTTTTAATAAAAGCAGTCGGGCAAGCAAATCTGATTTAAGAGTTTGCCTAAAATAAATGTAATTCCCATACCAGCGGCCAGGATGACAGCACGTCCTCCTCCCTTCTGCCACAATGTTTTCTCTAAAATTATGAATAGGGCCTGAATATATACATCAGAAATGAACTGAGCAATAAGAGCTGCAGTGTGGCGGGGCTCCAGCTAGGCTTTTGTTGGCGAGATATATCTTCAACTCCTCCTCGCTCTTCACTTTAAATCAAAAAGAAGCACGTCCATATTTTTTCATTTCCGTTCCAGATTTGGCTCTAATCAGATTGAGCCGGCTTCTCTCAAACATTCCCATTAGATGAGCCCACTGAGCTCTGGTCGGGCACCTAAGTAATAAGGTCTGAAGCTGTGTGCCAAGCCAAGGGAGCTCAGATTTGCCAGGTGGCAGGGACTTACTGGAAATGGACTCCTGGGTCAGGCTGACCGTAACACCCACAACTTTAGTGGATTTTTTTTGTTAAGACTGCAAACTGTGGTTGCTAATGCTATTCTGCCATAGTCCTGTGGTTCCAGTGTGTGGCTATGTGTGGAGGTGGGCTTCTGTCCTGATGAAAGTGCCTGAAGGACCTTTGTTTGAGTGCAGTGCAGCTCAGGGTAGAACCAGGGAATGCTTGGAACTGAGCTTACCCGGTCACAGCATGTCCAGTCTGGAGGGCTGCTGAGGTTAATGTTCTCACAGCAGGTCTATGCTACTGACCTCTCCAGCCATTATGATTGTTGGCCCCACCACCTTGAAGCAAACTGTGCTGGCACATCATTGTCAGATGCTCCCATCATTACTTTGGCCTGTCTTCTGATACAATGCCTAATCAGTCATCACTGGTCATCATGACCCTCAACAAGCCACAGGAACTCATCATGGCATCCTTTTATTTCACTGATAGTTTAGATGTGTTTGTCTAGTGCTCTGTCAAGTAGCCCTGAAAAAAGTTCAGCTCTTACATAACATCTTGACCCATGCTGCATAGTGTCCATCATCGAGATTGCGGGAATCAGGTTCTTGAGGACATTGACATGTTACTCAACTGGTATATTATTTTCTCCACCACAGAAGTTCTACTTTGCTTAAAATTGTTCTTCTGTGGAGGCTTCTTTTGAGTCTCTCTTGAGAACCTCAGGATTCTTGTTACACCCTGAAATATGTCACTCAATTGACAACAGAATGCTCTCTAAGAGCCAAATAAGTCCATCATGAAGTGTTTTGAAACCTCAAAATTTCCCCTTCATAATCTGTTCTGCCTTCCCCACAACCCTACTATGGAGCAAGATGGTTTAGAAAATAGACGGATTGATGGATGGATGGATCGGCGGGTGCATCTCACCCAACAGTTAGGCCTTAAAAATCATCTGTCCATCAAAGGGTCAATATGTGAATACTTCCTCATATTACTCAAACCACTCATCTATTCATCCCATTCATTAATGCAAATGTTCATCCCCCCATACGTACACCCCAACATCAACTATCCAGCTATTACTTAATTAATTCATGCATTTGTCCATCCAGCCATACATGAATTTTTATACAGTATCCATCCAATCTTAAAAAATGCCCTCTAACCAAGAATAAGTTCTATCTCCAAAGTTTTTTTTTCAGAATCCCCTACTTGCACATGAATCTCATCAACTAGCTCTTAAAATCCATCCATCCACCCATCCATCCATCAATCTTTTATAGTGCCCTTCACAATATTATGATTCAGGAAAAGGAAATGTTCAAGAGATAAAAGCAAAGCAAGCAGACGGGGGGTCATATGTGGAGGCTAAACAACCATGCAGAACTTGATCTAAAGGCCTTGTCCCATCACATTACATTTGCAGGGATCTTCTGTCACAGACTCTTATTTATATATTCTTTGTGAGTGAGAGGGAGATACAGTGCACTCCCTTAACCTCCAGTCATGTAGTGAGACATCTCCTGCGACTCAGTCCAACTAGTCTTTGAATCAGGCCAACGGGTGTGACTTTTATCTTTAGACGTAGAGACAGACTCTGTGTGTGCAAGAGTTGAGAACCAGTGAGCGCTCAGCTTGAAGTAGAATGGATATAAAGCAGCTACAAGGAATATGGAATGTGGGTGTCTTGGATCTCACAAGCAGAAGAGAGGCTAATTTGTCTGATTTCTCGTGTTTAGCACACCACAGGATGGAATAACGATAAAAAAGAGATGAGATTGCCACTGAGCTTAATGAACCGGTAAGGCATTCTTACAGCACCAGGTCCATCAGGTGGCACGTTATTGTCTGTCAGAAAAAAGGGTGAGAAATATGGAACTGTGCTGGCAAGTCATCATGGGGTCATGTAATTTCTCATCCCCTGTGATTTTAAGTCATGTAATCTGACATCCATCTGAGCAATCATCAGGTCTGAATTCCCCTCTGACCAGAGGAAGTGCAATGTGTCACAGGTTTTAGACTTTCAGAGCCAAAGTTCAAAACCAGAATCGTAGTTGAGACAAAAAAGTGTGGGAATGGAATTTATAAATGGATGGATGGAGAGATGTATGAATTAATGAACTGATAGATGGATAGTTGATATGGGGATGTATGTACTGTATGTGGATAGATATTTTTTTTAGTGAATGGCTGCATAGAGGGATGGTTTGATTGATTTGTTGATAAATTAATATATTGATCCATTGATGGATGGAAGGATTCCAAGGCCTGCTGATGGGTGTCATCTGCAAGCAGAACAGATCCAGCCATCCATTTTCATAACCAGCTTAATTCTGGGCAGGATTGTGGGGAAGGCAGAACAGATTATGAAGGAACAATAGTAACTGTCCTGGGATTTTTATTCCTATCTAGCAGTAGTGAACAACATTGGAAAACATCTTTGCTCAAGTAAGCCTTCATCTTTAAACCGAAAATGCATACTGATGTCAGACATTACGAAGATGGCAGTCACATATCTGACCATGAAGCATACCAACCACAAACAGCATTGCTGCAGCCATTTAAAACGCAATTCAGATGACAGCATTCAAAATATTAGATAAAATATATGTTAAAATAAACATTTTTGTAGAAATGATTAACAGTGACAATTCCAGCTAGTTAATAATGAATACACAAAAGATGCAAAAGGACATGGACATGGTCAGATATCAGAGAAGTTGTTCTTGTACATGAGAGCTGTGGCACTTACTCCACTCAGGGTAGATGATGAAGCAATGGGTGGCAGGGTGGCATAGTGGCTAAGGCCCTGGGCTTCAAACTGCATTGTGGCCAATTCATTCACTTGTGTGACCCTGAGCAGGTCATTGAACTCTCTTGGGCTCCAGTTGTTAATATGGCTGTGAACATTTGTACTGCATTCTGAACTTGTAAGTCATCTTGTGGTAGGCTAAACTTAAAATGATAACAGTGTGAAATGAGAATCCATTTCTGTGCAGTGTGCACTTCACCATATTCTCACAGTTGCCCCCCTCAGAGGAGGTTGGAACAGGATAAGTCAGGTGTGGCCCCATGTCATCTCACCGTATTTTACTTTGCATACTATGCCATTTGGCAGAAGTCCCAGGTTCAATTACCTCTCCGCGTTGAATGTCACTTTACATTTGCTTCAAACGCCAAGCCAGGCAGAAGCAGAGAAGAAGGTCAGCAAAGCATAAATGGCATGGTAAAGGCGGCAGCCTTCGAAGTGGTGCTGATGAGGGGTTTCTGGTTTCCACTTATGTTTATTCCTGTATGTCCCCCAAAGGCTCTAGAACATGTGGTGCTTTTGCAGAATCACTAAAGAGTGGGTTTCCTATGTGATGATCAAAGTGGGTGTATAAATGTGTCCCACTCCACTACTTCTGCCCCTAATAGGACCCCAAAGGCACCAATGTGTGTCCCCATACTTTTAAAGTAGTCACCCACTTTTGAAGTTTTCACATGTTATTGTTGTACAACATTGAATCAGAGTGAATTGAATTTGTCTTTTTTCATACTAATCAACAGAAAAAAGACTGTGTTGGACAGATGGACATCCCGACTGAAATGGACCCCTGTTCCATTACCTGGGCCAGTATAACAGATTATCAGGAAGGAAGGTGTGACATTTCCCCTTCTGGCCAGGAGGTGGGCATTGAGAGGCACTGTAGCAGCTGGTACAGCAGGACTGGCATCCCAGTAGCAATAGATGGGAGTCCCTCACCTAGCTGGGAGGTTGGCATAATGGTTGGACAACCTGAATGGAGAAGCATCCTGAATGGAATAGGTAGCAGTTCTTTTCCAGGTCAGGAGGCCAGAAGAATTTTGGGGCAGTTGGAAACTGCTTCCAAAGCGTAAGTTGTTCCCTTGTACACTGGATGGCAGCATCCCTTGTGGCAAGCCACTATACGGATGCCCGCAGGGCAGTATGAGAGTTGTGGTACTAATAGGCTACCCTGTTGGGTACTGTGGGGGCCATCAGGGGGAACAATCAGGAGATGAATGCCTTGTTTGCAGGGTGGTCCACCTAATTGAGAAATTCTTTCTGGAAACAATGGCTTGGGCATTGGAAGTACTCTTGGATTGGGTTTAAATGAAAGCCTTCCCATTTGTCTACGATTTTGGAGTCAGAGATGAGCTGGATTAGATTGGATTAGATTAGATTGTGCACTGCAGAGGAAAATAAATCTATGAGAGGTGCTGTTTGAAAATAAAAATAACCTTTGGTTAAACCCGAAACTGTCCTTGTGTACTTTGTAGTTGAGTCAGGGGCTCAGTGGTGCCCCCTAGTGGCCCTGACTCTTTAATGCTATAGCAAAAACAGATCTCTGCCAAAGTGATCTAAAGTAATAATAAATATAAAACACAATTATTGATCTCTTAAGTTTCCACCTCCTTCAAGTCACTGTTTAGTGTCTGTGTGCACGGGTGGCACTCTATCAGCTTTGCACGCCTGCACACTACAGTTTTCCTCACTCTTCATTGTGAAACTCTGTCAGATGACATGGAGATCAGGAGTGAACGCAAGTTCTCAGTTAGATTGAGATCTGGACTCAGACTTGGCCATGCCAGGACATTCACATTGTTGTTTTAAGACATTCCTGTGTAGCTTTGGCTTTATACTTGGGGTCATTATTTTGCTAGGAAACAAATCTTCCTTCAAGGTGCAGGTTTCTTACAAGTTTTCCGTTACAATTTCCCTGTATTTTTCTGGATTCATATCCCCCCTCTACCCTTAAAATCCTTCCAAGACCTGCTGCAGAGAAGTATCCCCTGAGTGTGGTGCTGCCACCACCATGCTTCATAGTGGGGACGGTGTGTTTTTGACAATATGCAGCTTTCAAGCATGGTGTTTAATAAATGGCCAAAAGGCTCAAGTTTCTTCTCCTCAGACTATAGAACATGTCTCCAGCTGACTTCAGAGTCTCCCATGTGCCTCCAGCTGAGATGTGTGTACAGTGACTTTCTCTTTGACACTCTCCCTCAAAGATGTCACTGTTGAAGCACCAGATGTTGTCTGCATTGTGTCTCCAGTCTTAATCACTGTAGCTTGTAACTCCTTTAGAGTTCTCATGGGTCTCTTGGTTTTCTCCCTCCTTAATCTTCATCTCAGTTGTTGTGGATGGCCGGCTCCAGTCAGATTTACAGCTGTGCCATACGCTCTCCATTTCTTAATGACCGATTGAACTGGACTGCAAAGGATTTTCAGTGACTTGAATATTTTGTTGTCTCCATGTCCTGATTTGTGTTTTTCCACCCCCTTTTCATGGAGTCACTTGGAGTGTTCTTTTGTCTTCATTGTGTAATTTAGTTCACCATACTGACTCTCCCTTCTGGATAATTCTGGTGCATTTATACGACGATCAATTGAAATGCAGACAGGTGATCTCCATTGAACTAATGATGGGACTTCTAAATCCAACTGGCTGCACCAGCGATGACTTAGATGTGTCATATTAAAGTGGTTAATACTTATGCAATCCATTATTTTATGGGTTATTTTTGTAAATAATTTACACCACTTTACTTTAATGTCAAAGAGTCTTTTTCTGTTGATCAGTGTCAAAAACACCAACTTAATTCCACTGTGATTCAATCTTATATAACAAGAAAATGTGAAAACTTCCAGGGAGTGAATACTCTTTATAGGTCCCGTAAGTTGGTTTCCTGTACTATCAGGACCTTTCTGTGTGTCTTCTCTCCTCAGTGAGTCTCTTTGTAGTCACTTGAAGGGTATTGTGCTGACAGTATTGTGCTGACTAAGGGAGTGTCGTCCTGAGACCCAACCTTAGCTCTGACGTGTAAAGCTTCCAGAAATGCCAATTTGGCAGTCAGTGTGGACCCCAGGGGGAGTTAAGGCAGCTTCCACATGTTGGCAGAGCCACAGGACGTGGTTAACTCATCTCTGATGTCACCGCTTGGAGGACTTGAGGTCACAGTATGCAGCACAGGTGGCAGATGTTTTTGATCTTGTCGGTCACTACAGCTCTGTGCTGAGGGCAGGATGTGGACGTGCAGGCATTGGACAAGCTTTCCAAGGCAGACCTCATCATTTAAGAGCTTATCATTCACGCACGCTGTCAGATGTGTTTCTCCACCGTTTTTTGTTTTTAATTTAAACCCATTTATTTCATGCCAGCCGGCTGCCACCTAGGTTTCACTGAGAGGTCACAACCCTCACCAAGAAGGCAAAAGGCACTGGATGGACTGACTGACAAATAAGAAAACCTTTTGGGAAAGTAACATGGCAAGGGGACACACTGTAAAGTGAGCTGTGAGCAAACCCATGAGATACTGAGGGCAACGAATGGAGTGAGATAGTGAAAGAACACTTACTGCTGTGAGATGTTGATACATAAATAAAGAGGAAGCAAAGAGTGGAGTGAGTGACTGATGTTGGAACCAGTGAACTGAGATAATGAGGTGACAACCCTTGAAGTGAGACACTAGAGGATGCCTACTGCAATAAGATAGAAAGACACAGATAATAACAAGAATAATGAAGGGCCAGTCAGCAGGTGAGATACTCATGTAAGTACTGAAGTGAAATACGGAGAGAACACCTACTGCAGAGAGTCATGGGGATTACATCCAGTAGAGTGGGCAAACAGTGGAGTGACATAGTGATGAAAGAATCAGTGACGTGATATAATGCGGTAACAACCCATGAAGTGATAAAGTAGAGGACAACTACTATAGTGAGACATAGAGACACACCTACTGAAAAGAATAGCAAAGGGGCAATCAGTGGGGGCGATATGCTCATGTAAGAACATGTAAAGTGGCACATTGGGAACATCTATTGAAGTGAGAGACTGAAAGAACACCTACTAAAATGAGGTATGGGGACACACTTAATGACAATGATAACAAAGGGACAATCAGTGGGCCAAAATGTTCATGCAAAAACCAGTAAGGTGGCAAACTAAGGGGCATGTACTGAATTGAGACATGTGGACACACTCCATAGAGTGGGCAAACCATGAGGTGTAATACTGACATAGGAACCAGTAAATTGATATAATAGATGGCATCTCATGAAGTGAGTAGATGATACCTAATGGACTGAGATACTGAAAGACCACAGAATTAAAAGAAATATGGGAACACACCTAACTTTATGACATAGGGGGGTCAACTAGTGAAGTGAGGTGCTCAAAGGACACCAGAGGAAGTGGCAAACTGAGGAGATTAGCAGTGAAATCTTATCCTCAGAGTCCCTAAATTGTGGAATGGTCTGCCTGCTACTATAAGAGATGCCCCTCCGGTCTCAGCTTTCAAATCCCGGCTGAAGACTCACTACTGCAGTTTAGCATATCCTGATTAGAGCTGCTGATTAACTGTACGGACTGCATCTCTGTTGTTAGTCATTAGCACTAAAACATAAGTAATATGATAATTCTAATTTGTTACTAGCCCTCACCTATTCTGTTTCTCTTCTTGGTACTCAAATGTGGCTCTTGGTGCCACTGCCCACCTGCCAAGTTGTTCTGCCTGCCTAAGGTAAAGTCATCTCTGATGGAGGATTGCAGGAATTGTCAGGTAGAGGGGTCCTTTCATCAGATTGGCTGGTCCAGTGCTGACTCAGCTGTGGAATGGCCAGTAAGGGGGAGGCAGCTTGATGGGCAAAGTCTCCAGGACTGTGAAAAAATCCAAATCATATTATGTGATATCATCTACGGTTAAATTCTGCTCCATACTTGTAAAATTTTTGTTTTTATACTGTATTGAGGATTTGTTCTGTGTTTTGTATTGTATGGACCCCCTTTTTCTGACACCCACTACACGCCCAACCTACCTGGAAAGGGGTCTCTCTTTGAGCTACCTTTCCAAGGTTTCTTCAATTTTTTCGCTACAAGGGTTATTTTATGGGAGTTTTTCCTTGTCTTCTTAGATAGTCAAGGCTGGGGGGCTGTCAAAAGGTAGGGTCTGTTAAAGCCCATTGCGGCACTTCTTATGTGATATGAAAATGAACTGTATTGTATTGTACTGTATTGTACCCAGTGGAGTGAGTTACTGCTAAGTTACTAATGGAGTGAGGAACACTAACAAAGCCAGATTGCTGAAGGGGCACTTAGTGAAGTGAGATAATGAGGTGACAAACACTGAAGTGACACAATGAGAGATATCTACAGAAGTGAGATACTGAAGGAAGACAGTGAGACACAAGGTGGAATCAGTAGATAGACAGATAGATAGATAGATAGATAGATAGATAGATAGATAGATAGATAGATAGATAGATAGATAGAAAGATAGATACTTTACAGTATTAATCCCAAGGGGAAATTCACATAATCCAACAGCAGTATACTGATACAAAAAAAAATTAAATTAAAGAGTAATAAAAATGCATGTAAAAGCAAACAATAACTTTGTATAATGTTAGCATTTACTCCCCCGGGTGGAATTGAAGAGTCGCATAGTGTGGGGGAGGAACGATCTCCTCAATCTGTCAGTGGAGCAGGACAGTGACAGCAGTCTGTCGCTGTAGCTACTCCTCTGTCTGGAGATTACACTGTTCAGTGGATGCAGTGAATTCTTCATGATTGACAGGAGTTTGCTTAGTGCCCGTCGATCTGCCACAGATGTTAAACTGTCCAGCTTTATTTCTACAATAGAGCCTGCCTTCCTAACAAGTTTGTCCAGGCATGAGACATCCTTCATCTTTATGCTGCCTCCCCAGCACACCACCACATAGAAGAGGGCACTCGCCACAACCGCCTGGTAGAACATCTGCAGCATCTTATTGCAGATGTTGAAGGACGCCAACCTTTTAAGGAAGTATAGTCGGCTCTGACATTTCTTACACAGAGCATCAGTATTGGCAGACCAGTCCTATTTATCATCCAGCTGCACTACCAGGTATTTATAGGTCTGTACCCTCTGCACACAGTCTCCTCTGATGATCACGGGGTCCATGAGGGGCCTGGGCCTCCTGAAATCCACCACCAGTTCCTTGGTCTTGCTGGTGTTCAGGTATAAGAGTCACACCATTTAACAAAGTCTTTGATTAGCTTCCTGTACTCCTCCTCCTGCCCACTCCTGATGCCAAAAGTTGACCAAATGGAGTAACATATGGGGACACACCTAACAGAATGAGATGGGGAGAGGTAATACGTGAGGCATCTATTGATGTAAGAACCATGCAAAATAATGAGGTGACAAGCACTAAAGGGAAATGCGGAGGCACACCTAGTGTAGTGAGATTTTGAGGCAGCACTTGGTGAAGTGAAATACTGAGGAATACCTAATGAAGTTAAAGACCTGTTGAAGACTCTGAAGGGATACTCTATGATGTAGGATATTAATAGAGAGTGACAGTGTGGGACCACTTAGTGAAAAGGGACTCTGGTGGAATGCCTCATGACTTGATAGATTTGAAGCATACTTGGAAGAGTCAGATTCACCATGACACCAAGTAAAGTGTCATACTGAGATATTGACAACACACCGCTTGCACTGACATACCAAGAGCAGAGGTACATCTTGTGAACAGGGGACACTCTGTGAACTGCCACACAGAAGGGTCACACAATGAAGTTATTGCCTTAAGAGATGCCTAGTAAGCCTAGAGGGTGAGGCAAGACTCTAGAGGACAGCCTAGTGGCTTCATAGACCTGATGCAAGTCGGCTAATGTAGTGGCATGAAGGTAAGTGAAGGGGCACCCTGAAGAAGTACCTGCATTCTACTAGAATGAGGTATTTAAAAACCAGTAGACTGGTAACATCAAAGTATGGTGATAAGAAAATCTGATAACAGAAGATGATTTTAGAAGTGTTCAGTGAAATGAAATATTGAGTGAGACAGTGAAAAATTATTTGGACACTATAGGTTAAGAAAGTTACCTTCTAGGAGGAGGAGGAGATGTTGTGGTGTCAGTATCTACGAAAACATCTTGTACAAGGTGGCAGTGAAATAGATTTAATGGAACATGCTGTGAAATTACTGAAGTAGGCATGCTGGGACACTGGACGGGTGTCCAAGTGAAGATAAACAAAGAGGTTGAAGAACTTGGTGGATCATTATAGGTGTGGCATACAGATTAATGAATTGAAATCACTGAGTGAATGCCTGGTAGAGCATCATATTTTGGAAATAAATCACAATTACAAATCAATACAGAGGGGGCCAAAGCTAGTCCTATAAACATTGGGCACAAGGCAGGAACCAGCTCTGGATGAGAAGCCAGTCCATCACCTGTCCCACTTGACACACCGTCAGCAAACCTTACATGCACGTGGGAAGAAAATTAGAGAAAATTTCATAAGGGGAATGTGCAAACTCCATCTAGACAGATGAAGGATTGAACCCAGGATACTGAGTTTCACCTATTATGAGCAGCCTGTTATGAAATTGTACAAGTAATACTAATGTCTTTAAATTATATGGGATTAAATTTGAACCTATATTGAAGGAAGTCTAAGACCTTATCTCTAACCACTGTGCCAGCTTTCATTGCGACTGACAAATGCAAAAGCGAGAGCAACACATTTATCTAACTCATTAGTGGGATGCCCCCAGGCCATGCCATTATGCCATCCCTTTCCCTAATGGCTGCCCTCTAACAGCTGAACACTTCCTGCCATTTGTATGTTCTTGGGTACCAAAGCGGCCTGGCTGACGGAGAAACGCTTGCCTCTTTGTTTTTCTAAGTGACTGCCTTCGCCTAAATCAATAGTTCAAGAGGCCACGAGCAAAGCCGGGCCTCCGCTAACATTACAATGTGTTTTTAATTTGAAATGTTATCCCTCGGCACTCGGCTGTAACTAACAGTAAACTTGATCATTACAAGGCCTCTGATCGACTTGAGCCAAGTGAAGCTCCCTGCCGTCTCGCTATCGAGTAGCAGTAAACACTGTTTTACATTTCAATTATTGATTAAGACGGCTTGTTTCACATGGAAAGCGGCAGGAAACCAAGCAGCTGAGACACCCCAGAGGTCCCGACCCACTCTCATATTGTGAGGCTTATCTACAGCCTCACCCAGAAGACCTGGGGCCTTGGCAAGGTGGTCAGTGCTCACCTCGGGCTTTACTTGGAATCAAATGAACGAGTGGCATCGATTGTTCACTTGGGGAGAGCTGGAAAAGCGGCACCTGCTGTAAATGGCCAAGGCTTTACTCATTTTAATGCATCTTCCTTCCTTCGCCATCGTTTGCTTAATTTTTGTTTCATTTTTCCACCTGCCTACACTGTGAGTAACGATGCTGGGGGTGAAGGTCCACTTGTGATATTCACTAACCATCCAGCCGACACCAGAAACACAGAGAAAAGTGTGAGCTGGACAAGTGGAGATGTCTGGGAAGACAGTGGAGTGTGACAGATGAGTGGAGAAGTGTGCAAGTGGAGGAGAGTGAGAGGGTGAATTGAACAGGAGGTGAAGGGGAAAGGAGAAGCTTGGTGTGAGGAAGAGAACTAAAGTGCAAGGGTTGGAAGCATGCGCTGATTACAGCGTGTTGCCATACCCATCACACGACAAACCACCCAGACTGAGATGGTGACACTGAGGTGGGGCTCACTGCTGATTACCTCTACGACCTGTCTGGGGTTACAGGAACAGTCTCAGTCACTTCAGACTCTGCTGTCGTGACTGGCAAGGAACATTATTATTAGATTCGTCACAACAACTGACCAGAATGGACACTCAGTCTGTGTGTGGCGGGTGGTGCTCTTGTGGTCACATTTCAAGTCCAGCTGAAAACCGTATAAACAGGCAGATCTCCCCATGCTCGAGCACTCTGGTGCATATTTATCAAATACCATTTTGTGTTTTTTTGTTTTAATCTTATGAGATTTATTTTCTAAATGCAGCTAAAGGTTATTCCAACCCTGGAACAAATCCTAAGCTTAATTCCTCCCAGCTCTCAGTGCCATTGCTATCATTGCCATAAATCACTTCTTGCTGTTTGTTGTTCACCCGCCTGGGATGTGCACAGCTTGGCCTGAGGTGCATCCACAGCTCTCCTCGCTCTCCAGCCCAGATCCACACTTTGGCTGTCAGATGGATTTTCTTTTTTGCGTTTTGGGAGCTTGTCGGCCGCTCTCCATTTTGGAGGATTGAAGTGTCCTTCCCAAAACTTCACCAGTAAACCAAAGTCTTCATGGAACTGTTTAGATACCTTCATGGAGTCAGCAAATATGTTTTTGAGGCTTGTGTGTGGAACATCTGAAGCTCTGCTCTCACTAATCCTCTAATGCCCAGCACTCTGCTGCCGCATGCCACATGGGCTTCAGCTTTCGCTCTGCTCTTTCCCTGCTGTGTTTCACAGAGCCGCTTGTTCTTCAACAGGTGCAGGAGAAGGATAAAGGCGGCCATTGCAGAGCTCAGAGCTGAAACAGTTGTCTTCTTATTTCTGCCTACACCCTCTCACAATGCCTGTCATATCTGCTTTATGCTGGTAACATGCATTCCCTCCCTCATTAACTCAGTTGGCCTGCATGCCCATCTCACTCTCTCATTCATTTATTTATTAAGTCATTGGCATTAATGCACTCACTCACTCACTCACTCACTCACTCACTCACTCACTCACTCACTCACTCACTCACTCATTTACTCATTTGCTTACACACCTTGCACATCTCACTTTCTCATTCACTTATTCACTCACTCACTAGCTTTCAGAACATTAGAACAATCTGGACAAGAACAGGCCATTCGGCCTAACAAAGCTTGCCAGTCCTATCCACTGAATTCTTTTGAAAAAGCATCATGTCAAGTTTTAAAAGTCCCTAAAGTCTTACTGTTGTGACACACATGTGCATGGGAGGCAGCTAAAGGGCTTGAATGAGGGTAATTCCGAGCAAGAGTGCACTGACTCTTTTTCTCGCTTTTCTGCAGACCATTCATGGAAAATTCTGCCTGGCCCTGATGATGTCAATTCTGGTTCTGACCCCTTTGACATCAATTCCGGGTCTGAGCCTATGAATGAAGACCCTTCCAGTTCCAGACACTTTGAGGTCGCTTCTTATACTGGCCTTTAAAAGCCGCCAACTTTCCCCTATCCCCTCAGTTCTGTTTTGGACTCTGATTTGTGCATATCAGTGCTATTACTTTATTCAATTTTGCAGCCAGGAAATATTATATGGGTGGCTGCCCCAAACCTTGCTATGGCTCTTTGTTGAGTCTGTGACACTGTCTATCACACTACTTGGTAGTTATGGTTCTCTGTGTGAAGAAGGGCTTCCTAATATTTGTGTGAAATTTACCCTTAACAAGTTTTCAACTGTGTCTCCATGTTCTTGAACTAATTTTAAAATAACAGTCACAGTCCACTGGACTAATTCTCTTCATAATTTTAAACACTTTAATCATGTCAACTCTTTTGCTAACTTTTTCTGTATAAACTAAAAAGGCTCAGCTCTTTCAATCTTTATCCTCATAATTCAACCCCTGTAGCCCTGGAATCAGCCTAGTCGCTCTTCTCTGGACCTTTTCTAGTGCTGCTATGTCATTTTTGTAGCCTGGAGACCAAAACTGCACACAGTACTCAAGATGAGGCCTCACCAGTGCATTATAAAGCTTGAGCAGAACCTCCTTGGACTTGTACTCCACACATCAAGGTGCTATATAACCTAACATTCTGTTAGCCTTCTTAATGGCTTCTGAACACTGTCTGGCAGTTGAAAGTGTTGAGTCAACTACGACTCCTAAATCCTTCTCATAAGGTGTACTCTCAATTTTCAGACCTCCCATTGTGTCTTCAAACCTAACAGTCTTACTTCCTAAGTGTAATACTTTACATTTACTGACATTAAATGTCATCTTTCCCAAACCTACGCAAGCCTATTTGCTGTCCAAGTCCTTCTGTAATGATATAACGGACTACCAATCTAACTATCTTGCTATCTTCTGCAAACTTAATCAGCTTGTTACTTATATTCCTATCCAAATCATTTATATGTATTAAAAATCACAGTGGCTCTAGCACTGACCCCTGTGGAACACCACTGTTAACATCGGCTAATTCTTATAAGGTTCATCCCACACCATCACCCTCTGCTCCCTGTGTCTGCAACCATCTACAAAGATCACCCTGAACTCCCACGTCTTTTAATTTAATGTCCAACCTCTCATGTGGCACCTTATCAAGTGCTTTCTGAAAGTCAAGATAAATAATATCATAAGCTCCATTTTAATCATATCCTTTTAATGCTTCCTCATAGAATTCCAGCATGTTAGTAAAACAATATTTCCCTCTTCTGAACCCATGCTGACTGCTCAGTAAAACCTCCTGACAATGTCTACCTTGCACCTTGCGACCATGACCCACCTATATCTACCTTTCTGGTCTGGAGTCTTCTCCCGTGCCATCTTAGGAGTACACACTATCTCTCTAAAGGACACCTGGACGAGGTCTGCCAATTCTCTACTAAAAAACATGCCAACCAATCTCTCCTCCAGTTCAGCGATCCTGAACTCGAGGTGCTTGATCAGCTGGCATCTCCTGGAGATGGAGCCTTCAATGGCCTTTGCTTTCCCTCTCTCACCTACCATTGCTCTATGGCACACAATTTTCCTCCTTGACCTCTTCTTGTTTCAGGTCCATTTTGGCAGACCCACTGATGTGAACATAGACACACTCGTTGATGGCAATGGGAGGAGTGAGGACATTCTGACATTCTGCTGTTTTTCTTTTAGCTTTCAGAAGGCCTCTCTGTCATTCTGAAGTCAGGAATTGCTCTTTTCTTTCCATTTTGTTTTTCCTACTTTTAATCTTCACTAAGACATGAAAATCTGGAAAATGTGTCACAGACATTGCACTGGCTCTGCTTTCAGGTTAAATGAACTCCCCTCTCCTCCAAAACCAATGTGTAGAAATGAATTTAAGATGTTGAGCACTTTGACTGGAGTCGATGTGTCGGTCCGTGCTGTTACACCTCAGGGGGTACGAGTCGCTCTTTTTATCAGATGACTGTCTCTCGCTGTTCCCATCTTTGCAAAGACTCCCCCTCAACCCATAGTTTTCACTTGGCTGCTGAAGAGGGCTGTCCCGGACTCCCCCAACTCCCTGATTCCTTAACTATAAGTCATCGTCTCGTGTCCTTCTCGCTCCACCGATGAAGGCCTTCTCTTCAAAGTGATGCCGCTCTTTCTCTCCAGCAAATTCCACCTCCTCCTCCTCCTGTATCTCTTCTCTACTCTTCTTCCTACTCTTATCTTTTTAATGTCTCCTCCATAATCTTCTCATTCCTCACTAAAAAAGACATGCAATATTACTGATGCCATTTAATGTCTTTTCAATGCATTTATCAAAGAAAAGAAAAAAAAAAGAACAACACATTTCTTAACCAGGGGTCAGCAGCACAAGTTTAATGCAGCTATCCTCTGAGGGCCATTTCATAATTGTCACTGTAATTAATATTATAAATTTCCTGAGGCTTCCTTCTCTATAATACATCATTCATTTCCGCTAATTAACATCTGTGACACATCTCTATGCCCTTGCAAAAAACTGCAATTAAAATGATTTCAAAATATGAAACTTCATAAAAAAAATCCGACATAACACATATGTCCCTCTCGGTACCCTTTGGCGTTAAGTATGTTTGTTCAAGGCTCCCGCTGTCACCATTTAATGGTCAGTGTTACTGCTATAATCCAGCTGGTTCTGATTTTAAATTTTCACATGAAATGGGAGGTGGGACATCTGGAGTCCGGTTAACGCAGGACATGCTAACTGTGTACCCAGAAGATGGGGGCTATTGACTAGGGGCTTTCTATTCCCGGTGTTCACTTCAAATATGGTGCCCACTGCAGTTATAGTGCCCTCTGGGAAGGATGATATTGTACCATTGCATCTGTCAGCTTTACCTTTTAATGATATTCATTCTGGCATTTGGTGTCTTTTGGATAAAAAACACTGACCTTATGTAAATAGGAAGCTAAAGACTCATGGGACTTATTTTTGAATTGAAGACTTGCCTCCCCCCCTCATTCATTGGTCATGAGTCCTGTCACTTCAAAAAGTGACATCCAATAAGCTTTAGCTTCCTGTTTATGATGTGCACTGATAATTCCTAAATTATCAATTTAACATTGTTTTAGCAAAAAAAGGCAAGCATTTTGCACGTTTTAAGCATACAACTGAATAACTAACATGTGGATTAGAAGACACGAGTAACATGAGATTTTTTTTTCTGTTTTTCCACATTATTTACCATTGTACAGCACTGGTCACCATTGAATTCAACTACAGTAAAACCTCAATTATCCGTGACTCGATCAATTGTCAGTCTCCATTAACCATCAGAACAAAAAAAAACATTATGCATGCCAGCGCCTACCTATTACTACTGCCGCACAATACGCTGCAAGCTCTGCACATTGGAATAATTTTCCCTTTTGCTAGCACGTAGTGTTCTTCCCCAGCACCAAATATCATACTGCATTTTGAAATTACAGTTATATATCTTCAGCTTTAATAGCTGTGATGGGAGGCCAAGGCTATTACCTGGCTGGGACACCAAAAGAATGGAAGGACCAGAGGGAGAGGCTGGGACGCTAGAGGGCAGCTCTTCTGGGTGGCTGTGGCACCACGGATTCCTGCAGGGCACGCTGGGAGCTGAAGTTTGGTACGGCCCTGCAGGGTTCCATGGGAGCCGCCAGGAGGAGTTGCAGAGCCCTTTAACTGACTTCTACCCCACCTGGGAGTGATTCCTGGTAATCTTGATGAGCCACCTGGAACGCTCTCAGGACCTATAAAAGGAGCCAGTCACTAACACTTAATGGCCTTAGTTGGGAGGAAGTGGACAAAACCTGTAAGGAGGAATGGAGGCGGAAGGACCGGTGAAGAGAAAGGATTATTGGGCTGTATGGACTGTGCTGTTCTTTGGGGGTGAGAAGAAGAAACACTTCCCCACTGTAAATAAAAAGT
Organism: Polypterus bichir lapradei; assembly: GCA_026402145.1. Taxonomy (NCBI): domain Eukaryota; kingdom Metazoa; phylum Chordata; class Cladistia; order Polypteriformes; family Polypteridae; genus Polypterus; species Polypterus bichir. The sequence continues at coordinate 7,222,484 of JANRMT010062790.1, read as the reverse complement.
GTGGAGAAACTTGTGTCGGGTTAGGGCGGCTGTACGCGCCCCGGGCTTCACATAGCATCTCATAGCTTTTCTCTTTTGTTATAATTAAACTACTATACATTGTTATGGCTGATAAACATATGTATGTGGTGTTGGATTTGTCACAAAAAATTGATATTATTAAACGTTTATGAAACGGCAAAAGGTGCTCAGGTATTGCTTCAATTTACAGAGTAGGAAGAATGACAGTGAACGATATAAAGTGTGATGCTGACACAATTGAATAACGTGTCAAATGGAAACCACTGAGGGTAATATTATTCTGTATTAATATTAATGTTCTTCTGCATTGTAATTTTCTTTTTAAATTCTGCTATATTATTTTTTGTCAATATACTACAACGTGTGAGCAGATTGTGATGGGCTGTGCAGGAGCAGAAAGGCTGGAATGAATGCTGTGTAAGTGATAGGACTGGCTGAAGGGCTTCTGTTCTATGAGGGGTGGACACAAGCGACAGGAGAAGTTCGGAGAAAAATGAAGGTGCGGCGGAAGGAGTTTTGAGTAGGGAGTCAGGAGACAATAAGCAGAAGTGTTTGCGATATAGAGAAAGACTGAACGTGAGTGGCAGGTGATAACAGGAAAAGCTTTCTTTTATTGTTCTGTAATCCAAATAACGGAGTATAAGACAGGGCATTGTTTGTTATGGAACAAAGACTCCTAGTAAAACATAGAAAATTCCAGTACCTCTGAGTTGTATTTGCTTATTACATTGGTCATCACAATATTATATAAATTAATTAATTTTGGGGCGGCACGGTGGCACAGTGGGTAGCGCTGCTGCCTCGCAGTAAGGAGATCCAGGTTCGCTTCCTGGGTCCTCCCTGTGTGGAGTTTGCATGTTCTCCCTGTGTCTGGTGGGTTTCCTCCGGGTGCTCCGGTTTCCTCCCACAGTCCAAAGACATGCAGGTTAGGTACACTGGCGATACTAAATTGTCCCTAGTGTGTGGGTGTGTGTGTGTGCCCTGCGGTGGGCTGGCGCCCTGCCCGGGGTATGTTTCCTGCCTTGTGCCCTGTGTTGGCTGGGATTGGCTCCAGCAGACCTCCGTGACCCTGTCGTTAGGATATAGCGGGTTGGATAATGGATGGTGTGACAGTAGCAGAAGTATCGCTCCCTTGAACCCTCAGGTACCACGCCAGACACCAGGTAAAAGTGCAATAATTCTTTGTTTTATTATAATAATTATGTGCACCAAGCACCCTCCACTCCACACTATTCATTAACCAAATACAATACTAAATAAACCAATCCTCCACTCCCAGATGCGTTGCCCACCTACCACCCAGCTCAGCTCGCCGTCTGGGAGCTCCCACAGTCCTTTTATACTCCCTGACCCAGGAAGTGTTCCTAGCCAACAGTCCACAAGTCCTTATTCCTTCCGGGTCAGGGTAAATAGTACTTTTTCTTCACCCCGGAAGCCCGTCGCTCTTCATGTGACGAACTTCCGGGTCATAGTGCACAAATGAGTCTACTGGCCTCCCGACAGCAACTCCCAGTGGTCTCCAAGGTATCCAGCAGGGCTGAACATAAAAACTACATAGTCCATGAGGCGCTGCTGGAATTCGGGACCCGTCCATACTCTCGGGAGAGCTCCTCCTGGCGGCCTGGGGGTGAGGGCCAGAATATGAAGCCGGCCATCCATCACAATTCCCCCCCCCCCTTAGCGACGACAACTGGGGCAGAGCGTCCAGCCCCGCGAGGGACGTCCTCTTCCAGGAGGACGCGTCAGTCAGGCCTCGGCACCTGAAGGACTCTAAGATGGTGAGAAATAAGATTCTCTGGTCTGATGAGACCAAGATAGAACTTTTTGGCCTTAATTCTAAGCGGTATGTGTGGAGACAACCAGGC
>JANRMT010062790.1:7194809-7220588 GCA_026402145.1 Polypterus bichir lapradei | reverse complement strand
GATAGATAGATAGATAGATAGATAGATAGATAGATAGATAGATACTTTATTAATCCCAAGGGGAAATTCACATACAGTGAAGCATGGCGGTGGCAGCATCATGCTGTGGGGGTGTTTTTCAGCTGCAGGGACAGGACGACTGGTTGCAATCGAGGGAAAGATGAATGCGGCCAAGTACAGGGATAACCTGGACAAAAACCTTCTCCAGAGTGCTAAGGACCTCAGACTGGGCCGAAGGTTTACCTTCCAACAAGACAATGACCCTAAGCACACAGCTAAAATAACGAAGGAGTGGCTTCAAAACAACTCTGTGACTGTTCTTGAATGGCCCAACCAGAGCCCTGACTTAAACCCAATTGAGCATCTCTGGAGAGACCTAAAAATGGCTGTCCACCAACGTTTACTATCCAACCTGACAGAACTGGAGAGGATCTGCAAGGAGGAATGGCAGAGGATCCCCAAATCCAGGTGTGAAATACTTGTTGCATCTTTCCCAAGAAGACTCATGGCTATATTAGCTCAAGAGGGTGCTTCTACTAAATACTGAGCAAAGGGTCTGAATACTTAGGATCATGTGATATTTCAGTTTTTCTTTTTTAATAAATCTGCAACAATTTCAAAAATTCTTTTTTTTGTCTGTCAATATGGGGTGCTGTGTGTACATTAATGAGGGAAAAAATTAATTTAAATGATTTTAGCAAATGGCTGCAATATAACAAAGAGTGAAAAATTGAAGGGGGTCTGAATACTTTCCGTACCCACTGTATATCAGGTGTTTTCTATAAGTGGCATGTTGACATTCCATGTTTTTAGCATACATGTCATATAGACACATCAGGCAGTTGTCTGAGCATATTTGACATTGCGACGTGATGTCTGGGTTGGGCATGGGTGGCATATTTATATAGAATATGGAGTGCACAATGTAGAAGCTGTCAGGAATGTACTTCCAAAATGGAGTTTTGTACAGCACTTTTAATGCACAACATGGTGTTTGGACACATTAGAGTGATCTCAGGTGTCCAGCACATGGGCCATTTTGATAGTTTGTAAAAGGTTCAGATTTGTGACCTTTTGACATTGATTGATTTGAAGAACATATTGATCTTGTATATAATGTCAGACCAGAGAGACGTATTGAAACTTCATCTGCTGAACAATATATAAAACATGCCAATGCATCATTTAGAGTCAGATATATTGATATTGTAAATGTTGTTCAGGTATGCGACATGTTAAGGTTTGGCCCCTTGTCTAACATTTATTATGTGTTCTTATTGAATCTGATGTTCTGGATATAAAACATGTTAATGTTGCACCTAGTGTCCAAATTTAAGATATATTTCTATCCCATTCATTTGTGAACCTGCTCTTTCTATTACAGCATCTTGGAGAGTCAGGAGCAGGCAGGAATCAACCCTGGATGGGATGTTAGCATTTAACACATACCAGTGCTGCATAGAGTGGCAACATGTTAAAAACAGTTACAGTCCTCAGATAAATGAAACTATAATAATGTGGCTCACATCCAAAACTGAAGACGTAATGTTCAGTGTAGAGAAATATTCATATTGTGTGTTGTGGCATGATATGTGATATGTCAAGCCGGCATCTGGTGCCCATTATTTTAGACAAATTAGCATTGCATCTAGTGCTCAGCATGACATTGCATCTGCAGGTTATCATACAAAGCACGCTGATGTTAATGATAAATTTAAGACACCTTGACACTGCATGGGGAAAGGCTAACATTGTGTACTGCAGCATGATGTGTGCCATGTTCACATATCAACTGACTAGCATTTAAGACATCTTTGAACAGAGAGGCACAAGAAAGAGGCAGCCATTCATAAAGATAAAGGGGAGGGGGGCAGAAAACCTATATAGTGCCTTTCAAAATCTTATCTATCTATCTATCTATCTATCTATCTATCTATCTATCTATCTATCTATCTATCTATCTATCTATCTATCTATCTGTCTTCAGATGTGTGCACATAGTAAGTATCTACGAGGCTCAAACAAGGTAACCCTATCACCCCATGGTCACTAATGTCATTAGTGTCTTCATTATCTAGTATATTATGTGTAGTTTTTTAGTTTAGCATTCAAATATGTGACTAGTTTTTGGCAAAGTGACATAACAGAGAACAGTTTAAGAAGCCAGTTCAGAAAGACTGAAAATCTTCACAAATGAGCAAATCCCTGGAGATGTAGTGTCAGAAAATGCAAGCTCCTAACATGTGGATAAAGACATTATTAAATGCATTAAAATTTTCTGAGAAGCTGAATTATAATGTAGAAATTTTGAAAGGTTGCTGATGTTGACACAAGGTGTGCAGACACACCTAAAAGGCTAGCAAACTATCAGGCTCTGTTATAATAATTAAGGAAAATATTTGCAGAATGCTGAGAAGAGACGACCACCCTGGAATGATGGTAATTCAAAAGTCAGTACACACTGATGTGGATACATTAGAAAACACCATTTTCATCCAGATTCGTATTTTCAGATTGCTATTTAATAGGTTTTTTTTTTATCGTAAATCATTTCCACTGTGTAGGTGTGGATTGTCTGGAAAAAGCAAAGCTTTGTAATGGAGAAAACAAAAACAAAAAGCAAGGAAGAAGAAAAATGCCAAAGTTGACTTCTTTTTCTTGACAGATGCTTTGAAATGTTATAGATAAGCAAAAGATGGAAAAAAAAACCTTGGACAATGTAGACTGAGAGTCCTGTCCAAATAATACAGTAAAATAGTTGAGGGTTTCAAGGCACAGTAACTTGTCAGATGATGCAAAGAAGTCAGGAAAGGACTATACCCACAATAAAGATGAAATCACAAAAAGAGATTAACACAACAAAGCTGAAATCGCTGTCTCATCACATGACAACAATACGTCTGCCTCTCGGCCCTTTATGTTTTAATTTATACAATTTGCTGAGGATTTTATGGAAGGTCAAAAAAAGAATACAAAAGATGCTTTTAAATATATCTGTGTTAGTATGGACTAGATCTAAGACACTGAAGGAAACCAAGGACAGGAGGAATAAAGGTGAACAACAAGAAATACTCACTCACAAAACAAATCACAAGTCATAAAATCAACATGAAAACCCTAAAGGCATTTTTTGTGTTTCAGCAAAACTACAATGACAAAAAGGGTGAACAGACTTCAAAATAATCAAAAGCCAGAACAGGATTCAGTTAAGTCCGTGCCAGAGGAGCAGGCCTCACTTCAGGCAGCCTAGCTCCGAACTTACATGGTATGCTGTGTGGCCTGCACAGACCCAAAGTAGAGTGCATGCTTTTAAAGCTCGAAATACTCAAAAAAGGCCTCCAGACCAGACCAAAAGTCTCTAGCTTAAAGGATAAATGAAAGCAGTCCCTTTATATGTAAAGAATTTACTTCAATAATTTATAAAGGAACCATAGACAGACAAGGAAGAGAGAAAAGAAAAATAAAATAAGGCAGAAAGGGTTTGCCTCAAAAAAGGCAACTGAAAGGAAACACAACCCATCTGAAGTCCAATGGCAAAATCCACAAGAGAAAAGCAAAATCCAGAAATACTAGAAAATCCAAACAGTACTTACAAAAATAATCCTAATGTCGCAACCAAAAATGACTCTTTGAAGGGTCTTAGCACTCAGCCAGAGTAACTGGGCTGAGGGGCAGACACTCAACAGTGATGTCACGGTGGGCCCCCCTCCTGGGGTCCACCCACATAACATAAGAGGCAAAGCAATAAAGCACAAATATATAATACATAAAAACAGGATGCATAAACAATACAATATTAACAATAATCATAAAATGACATACTATTGCACTGGTTCTCATTGTTTTTATGTGAAATGTACAGTAAGCTGTTCTTTTTGTGAAGGTCATAAAAGCCTGCTTTTCGAGTTGGGAGACAGGTTTACTTTGTTTCTAGGAGTTTTGAGTTTCATGAGCTGGGCAAAACTTAACAATATCTTAGGTCTATAGATGACCAGTAAGATCAACCCTAGGGAAGACAGTTTATTTGACACTTTTGATTTATACAACTTAGTGTTTTGGTTTACATTTCAACATACTTAATAAATGAAATAAATCAAACTGTGTACACAGGGTGAAAAAGCTTCTGTGTTTGCATGGTCGACCTGTTGTGACTGGTTTCTTTGTTTTATTTTCCTAGAGCCTCCTTAGTAGTAGGGTGTTGTACTGTGTTAGCCATTATGGATGTAATGAGAAGTCAAGCAAGATGACACCTTTTATTGGTTAACTGAACAGATTACAACATGCAAGCTTTCGAGGCAACTCAGGCCCCTTTTTCAGGCAGGTTATAATGATTTTAATGATTGTAATGATTACAACCTGCCTGACTTGCTTGACTTCTCACTAGAGCCTGCTTGAAATGCTTCAGTCAATTTATCCATCATCTATGGGGTTTTTACACACAAATAATCAGTTTCTGATGCTTATTTTGTGATCCAAGTCTTCTTGAGAAAGTTACCTACTGTATTTTTACCACTATACCGTCACAACAACAACAACATTTATTTATATAGCACAATTTCATACAAACAGTAGCTCAAAGTGCTTCACATAATAAAGAATAGAAAAATAAGACACAATAAGAAAACAAAATAAATCAGCATTAATTAACATCGAATTAGAGTAAGGTCCAATGGCCAGGGGGGACAGAAAAAAAAAAAAAAACTCCAGACGGCTGGAGAAAAAAAAAAAAAAAAAATATAAATAATAAATAAAAAAATAAAAACACCGTTTTGTTGCTCTTGTGGATGTCACCTTACGGCTTTCATGGCTGCTGGGAAATGGATTACACTACGTGTGACGTCATTGGCACATCCCTGAAAATATCAGTGTCTCCTTTATGTTGTATCCAAGATAAAATACACTTTGTTGAAATACTTGTAATCCCTTTTTTAGTGATTTTCTGCTTTAAGGCTTATTGTTATAAACTCTCGAATATGATTCTTGTGTCGCTCTTGTTCTGGTGAAAGAGCAGATTGTTTCCTGATTTTCGATCCTTGCATGTTTCTGGTTTTGTGGCTTTCTCCTGGTCTTTTATAAAAAAAAAAAAAAATCTCCTGTCTTTTACACAAAACACTCCCTGCTGTAACTGATTTTGAAAGCAGCTCTTGAAAGCTGACTATTTAGGCAGCAAACATTCTATGAAGACTCTGCTGCATGCTTCACTACAAAACACAAAAGATGGTGTTGTTTCAGGGTATTTGTAGCTTTCAGACATCTTTCCCACATGTGAGCTCTCCTTATTACAAATGTTTTAGTCATTGAATTAAAAAACACCCATCTAGTCTTATTATTTTGCATGTTTAATATGTAAAATATGATTAATTACATGACATAACATTCTCGAACCCTCTTAATCCAATTCAGGGTGAGGGGGGTCAGTTAATTTTAAGTAATTTAATTAACATACGTTAATTGACTTAATGCAGCTTATGTTTACAGTAGGATAGGATATTGCCATTATTATTAGATGCTCTGAACATGGAAAAGGTGCTATATGAATAAAATGAATTATTATTTATGGAAGATTGATCTTGCAATGGTTTCTGGTACCTTCCGTCTAGGGTGGTGTCAGCCAGTGGGACCAGCAAATGTTGATTCTGATGTACTGTATAGTACTTGCTGGGTGGGACACGAAGACAAAAGGTTTAGGCTCAGGAGGTGGGACAAGGAGACTTTGTAGCTGATGTCCAGAGAGTGGTGGTGCGACATGGAGAACTAATGCATGGTTTCTGCGAGTTGGGATGTTGCACCTGGTGCCCACAGTTACAGTAATAGGCAGTCATCTAATTGGCAGTCAAATTTTATTTTGATTTAAGCCCCAATCTTTGTTTCTAAAACTGTTAAAAAAGAAACAGGCCATTAAAGAAGGAAATGGAATGGTTTACTAATGGAAAAAATAATCAGCGCTCTTCCCAATTGTATAAATCTAATTTTGAAATTCATCCTTAATTGGTTTGTTCAATTTAGCTGAACAGAGAAAACAAATTTTTCCCATTATCTGCATTAGTTTCTAGCCATTTAACAGCTTCCAGGGGCTACAGAGGGAGCACCATTCTTCCGAGCGTTTCGAGAGCAATAATGAAGCCCTCGTGTGTGAGTTGCGCGGTCATGTCAGTTGCAGCTCTTATTGTTAACTTTACGTCAAATCAGGTTTCAGATGTAAATGGAGAGAGGTACAGAGCACTTTTATATTTAGACTTGATGGCTGCCTGTGTCACAATTGCAGTTATGTTATTGCTAACCTTCTGGGCTTTGTTTGGACTTAAGTTTAATGAATAAAAGAGTGACAGGAGCTGTAGGGGAAATCAAGCATAAAGAAGAATTCAGGATGGTAAGGTGAGTGCTCAGCACAGTGTGGGACACAAGGAGACATCAGTGTCAGGAGATGAGAAGCGCTGGAATGGAAGGCATGTGTGCAGCGGGAGACTCTGGTGTTACAAGACGTGAGTGTGCTATACAGAGCAGCACAGGGGAGCATTATGGGATGTGTGAGAGATATCATTCTGAAGAGATGTGGTAGAGAAGATATAGAACAAGTAGGGCAGTGCTTAATGTGTAAATCATAGCGACTGCCTGAGGGTGAAAGGGGAGAGTACCTGCAGCGGTAATTTGGGCACCAGAGTGTAGCGCTGTTAGCACTGAACTATGTCATTGACCTAATAAATCAGTACTGTTTACATGTATACTTGTAAAGGACAGCACGTATGGGCTATCATCCCAGCTGGCCAATATAACAGAGAGATCAGGGGAGGCTCTGTTTCAAAGCTGTATGGTCCCTGCTACATGGGCTTCTGTAGCCATTCATGCTGAGAACTGTAGTACAGTGGGGCAACACTGCTGGGGTCTGTGGGTGCCGCCAGAGGCTGCTGCAGACAGTTACATTCCATGCTTTATGGGACTTCCAATTGACAAAGAACTACCTGCATTGGGCTATGCCCTGGGACCAGAAGTACTCTCACGTCCAAGATAAGGAGACCTGGAGTCGGGTGTGGAGGGTGGACAAAGCTAGAAGGAGTGGAGGGAGAGAGAAAAAGAGAAGAGAGAGAGGAGAGAGAGGGGAATTGCACTGCATTGTACGAGTTTTTCAAAGTATTTTTCAAGGTATCTTGTGGAATAAAACTCATTTTTAAATCCAGGACTTGTGTCTGTGAGGTTGTGTCTGAGGTTTGGGATGCTGCAACGCCCCTAGTGCTCACAATGTGCACACATACATTTTCATTTCCTTTGATACCTTGCAATATGTAATTGTTCTGCTGTACACACTCTCTGCTGCACACTCATAATTTGCTCTTCTCAACCTTGTCTATTGTGTCTTTGTTACCATTGCCTAAATCTAATTTCTTAAATCACTCAGTGCCCAGCATCCTAACTTGCTTTGTCAGAACAAGCACTTTTTAAACTAAACTAGCCTGATGATTTATTTTGATTTATGAAGCTCCCATTGTTTTTACCACAACTTTTTCTTTTTTACATCAGCCAGTCAATAAACAGATAGGCGTAATGTAAGCTAGCCTACTTTTATGAAGTTTAATTAAAGTGTAATTAAGTTTCTTTATTTCAACACTTGCCAAAGGATCTGGCGTTGCCTGAAAGAAAGCAAAGGTTTATGTGTTTTTTAAATGGTTACCCTGTTGTTATTACTAGCTCTCCCATCCATCATACAATACAATACAATACAATTTATTTTTGTATAGCCCAAAATCACACAAGAAGTGCCGCGATGATCTTTAACAGGCCCTGCCTCTTGACAGCCCACCAGCCTTGACACTCTAAGACGACAAGAAAAAACTCCCAAAAAAACCCTTTTAGGGAAAAAAATGGAAGAAAACTTGGGAAAGGCAGTTCAAAGAGAGACCCCTTTCCAGGTAGGTTGGGCGTGCAGTGGGTGTTAAAAAGAAGGGGCTCAATACAATACAGTACAATACAATACACAGATCAGATCAAATCCTCAATACAGTATAAAAAGAAAAAATTTAGAATCCACACTGACTTTCTATCTATGTATCTACACTTGTGAGTTGAGAATTTGTTCTTCACTGGTCCAATTGGATTCCAGAATTGCGGTAACTCCTTGCTGAATTGTGACTATGGATGCTTTCATGTCTGAATTATGTGCCTAAATTATGACGAAAAGCCAACAAAGCAGGAGTCAATCAACAACCTTTTGATTCTCCTATGTGTTGCACGTCTACTCTCGATCAAGCCTCACCCACCACTCTCCGTGCAAAAGTGCACAATACTCTTTTTTATATTACAGTAGACAGAAGGAGCAGGCAGTGTTTCCCAGGTTAGTAATGTTAAGCTCTGGTCAGTTTGTCTGCTAGTCTGGCTTTAGTCTGTTCAGGTATTTCACTACCTGTTGGCCACTAGGTGTCACTGTTGTGCAAACTGTAGCACACAGGAAAAATAAAAGCTAAAAACACTGCAGCCCCTAGGGTCAAAATATTGGGTTCTTTTATGTATGGTCCTAGAGAGCAACTATGCCAAATTTGGTTCAGATTGGTCAAACGGTGTAGGATAGTATAGGGAAGATACAGACAGAGAGATATTTTATTTAAACATATAATTAACAAATATTTTATGTAGATTTAGATAATAAATAATTTAGATAATAAATATTTTATGCATATTTTAGGATCCTGGAGCACACTTGGAGGTCCTGGAGTGCAGAAGGCTCAAAATCAGAGATCAGGAGCCAGGTTCCCGTCAGCTCCAACACAAATTAAGGGCTTGAGGGGACAGGAGCACTAAACACGCCACAAAGGAAGGTTCAGGGTTTTGAAAGTTGAAATTACAGCATTGGTGAATTGAAAAAACCTCTGGCACTATCAGAATTACTAGATGCTATAAACTCACTTCAGAGTGGGAAAGCAGCAGGCCTTGATGGCTACCCTACAAAATTGTATAAAATATTCTCAGTTAAGTTCGCACCCCTTTTATTAGTACCTTTTACAGAAGCTAGAGACAATAAAATTCTACCTCAAACGTTTCGCCCATCATTAATTACTGTCTTTCGTAAACAAAATAAGGACGTTTTACAATGTGCAATGACCAATCTCACTTCTGAATAATGATGTTAAGATACTCTCCAATGTCCCAGCTAGGAGGACTGAGAAAGTGCTCCCGTTGGTAATATCACAACACCAAAATGGATTTATTAAAGGCAGACACTTAGCTTCCAATCTTCAACGGCTGTTTAATGTAATATATTCACCCACAAAGTCTAACACACCGGAGATATTATTATCGTTGGCTGCAGAAAAAGCATTTGATATGGCTGAATAGAACTACCTTTTCACTACATTGGAGAAATTTGGGTTTGGTCTGAACATTTGGGCATGGATCAAACTGCTGTATACCAGTCCAGAAGCTTCAGTTTGTATTACAACATTATTTCAGACTACTTCAAACTAGAACGTGGTACTAGACAAGGATGCCCCTTTTCACCACTGCTTTTTTCAATCTCCATTGAGCCACTGGCAGTTCACTGTTGAAATGCTTATAAGATAAAGGGGATTATCAGAGAAGGACTGGAGCAGAAAGTTTCTCTATATGCAGATGATATGGTACTGTATATATCAGATCCACAAAATATTATGCCTGCAGTCCGAACAGCACTAACAGAATTTAAAAAAAATTCTGGTCTCAGAATTAACTTGAATAAAAGTGTGCTCTTTCCAGTGAATTCTCAAACATACAACATTAGATTGAACACCTTCCCTTTTATGATTGCAGATCAGTTTAAATACCTAAGGGTAAACATCACAAGTAAACATAAAGCTCTTTATTTCTGTCAGTATGGAAAAAAAATAAGCAAGACTTGTACAGATTGTCTACCCTCCATCTCACTTTAGCTGGAAGAATATTTTTGAGATAATTATCCTTCCTATGTTTCTTTTTATACATCAATAAATCATTTTTTAAGAAACAGATTCAAGCATAACCTAATTTATTTGGAATTCAAAATATCCACGTATCCAAAGGGCAAATCTACAAAGACCTAAGGTGGAAGGTCTCATGGCTCTACCTAACTTTCAGTTTTATTACTGGGCTGCAAATATACAAGCTATAAAAACTTGGACATTAACAGAAATAGGTGAACAGACACAGGCTTGGTCCACAACAGAAATAAAATCCTGCAGTACTTCTATATGTTCCTTGCTTTGTACCCCAATAAGTACAAGTTATTGCCAATATGCTAATAACCCAATTGTGCTTCATTCACTCAGAATATGGAACCAATGTAGGAAGTATTTTAAGATGGAGAAGCTTCTATCTGCGGTACCTCTGCACGATAACCACCTTTTTCCACCGTCTCAAAACTATCCAGTTTTTAATGTCTGGAAAACACTTACAGATCTGTACATAGACAACATTTTTGCATCCTATGAACAATTACACTCCAAATTTAAATTACCAGAAACACATTTCTTTCACTACCTTCAAATTCAAAACTTTGTTAAACAGAACCTGCCCAATTTTCCTCACCTCCCACTAACCTCTATTCCGGAAAAAATTATTGATCAGTCTTGAGGACTCAGAAAGCATTTCTGCAATATATAAAATCTTTTAAAGTCCTTCCCTTTCAAAGATCCTAGAGTGCAGTGGGAAAAGGATCTCTCGCTCAACATCTTAGAAAAGGAATGAAAGGTAGCAATGCACAATTCACTCTAGCTCCATATGCGCAAAGCATACAATTATATAACTTAAAATTATACTGTATATCGAGTGCATCTGTTTGGTTTAAAATAGTTGAAAATGTTTCCAGGGCAAGATCCAACTTACGAACACTGCAATCAAGTTCCAGCCTCATTGGGCCACATGTTTGAGGGTGCACCAAATTAACATCATTTTGAACCAAAATCTTTAAACGTCTATCACACAGCCTTGGTGTCACAATTCCTCCTAATCCATTAATAGCTGTGTTTTTCGTACTTCCAGATGGGCTTAAAGTGGAGAAGGACAAACAAACTGTAATTGCCTTTACTACACTACTGGCCTGTAGACTTATCTTGCTCAACTGACAGAATTATAATTCACCTCTTTTACGTCAGTGGATAACTGATGTTATATATTATCTGAAATTGTAAAAAATCTAATTCTCACTTAGAGGATCTGTACAAAACCTCTTCAAAACCTTGCAAGATCTAATCAATAATATTTTAGAACTAGTAAAATACCCGCGCTTCGCAGTGGCGAAGTACTGCCTTAAAATTTTTATTAAGAAGAAAAGTAAACCTTTTTAAACTGAGGGAAAATATACCAATAATTATTTGTTAAGGATCTCTTTGTATACCACATTGTCAGTTCGGCCCTCCGGTTGTAATATGACCAAGCTGTGCGCTGAGCTTACTCTTGAGCATGCAACGTACAGTTGGCCATGTAAAAGCAATCTTGCCTCAAATCTCAGAGCTTGGATTGCTGCTGTCATAATCGGCTTGAGTTTCATGGTTTGTTTCAATTACGACAGTATTTGCAGGACTTGTTGTGTTGAAGTGACATTCGGCATCTGTCAAGTGTTGTAAACATACAACCGGTTTCATCAATAACTTCGCATCCAGCTTTTGAGAGTTTAAACATTCATAAACATCAAAGTGTCCACTACTGAAATCGTCACCTGTGATTCTAAGATGTTTAAGAGGCATTGGCGGTTGTCCAAAGGTGTAAAATATTTGGCTATTTTGGTACACTTGAAAGTGACAACCAAACAATTCAGCGGCAGCCATCAACTCACATGCAGAACCATAGGTGAAGGGCTTAAGCATTTCACTCTTATAGTGCTCCTGTGTAGTATAATTATCTCCTGTACCGTCATCAGTCCACACCTTGAACCGGTCCCAGTCATTTAATACGTAAGACACAATGTTCCTCCGGATATCAAGAGTGAGCCTGATACGGCCGTGCAATATGTAACACAGAGAATGGAAAAGTCAGGCGCCATCTCCGGGCATGGAAACCACTCGGTAAGTGACTGTTCTTTGATCGATGGTGATCACCTCAATAGACATGTTAATAGGGGTATGCTTGGAACGATAAAGGAAATGGGTACCTGAACAATGGAAAGTAAGTCTAAAATACCTACACAATAACTATAATCGTAATAAACGAACAATAAAACAGCGACGAAGTCGTGGATTAAATAAAAAGGCTGCAGTTATCAGCAGGGAGGCGTGAATCCCGTGGTGAAGCAAGCAAGGGAATGAAGAGACCGAAGAGACAGACGGCCTTATATAGGCAGGCAGCCAACAACGAGGGAGGCGTTGGGATGGGGGACCCAACGCCACCTCACATGGCGACCGAGCTGCAGGCTATGGACATATATATGTACATAAGTAGGATTCAGTTAGCGTTGGGAACCCGCGTATCAAATTTCTTGAAGATGGGCCCATAAGTAACAAAGACCGTTGGAAAGTTCAATATGGTGGCCGACAGTGGCGTCATACCACTGAAATAAGTACGTACATCGGTTTCGGTTAGCGCAGGGAAGCTGCCTACCGAATTTCATGAAGATGGGGCCATAAATAAGAAAGTTTAACATGGTGGACGTTGTCGACCGTTATGACCGTTATGCAAAGAATTTCAAAATGAAACCTGCTTAACTTTTGTAAGTAAGCTGTAAGGAATGAACCTGCCAAATTTCAGCCTTCTACCCACATGGGAAGTTGGAGAATTAGTGATGAGTGAGTCAGTGAGTCAGTGAGTTTGACGTTGTAAAGTTCAATATGACGGCTGACAGTGGCCTCATACCACTGAAATAAGTACATACATTGGTTTCGGTTAGCGCAGGGAAGCCGCCTACCAAATTTCGTGAAGATGGGGCCAAAAATAAGAAAGTTCAACATGGCGGACATTGTAGACCGTTATGACCGTTATGCGTAGAATTTCGAAATGAAACCTGCTTAACTTTTGTAAGTAAGTTGTATGGAATGAGCCTGCCAAATTTCAGCCTTCTGCCTACACGGGAAGTTGGAGAATTAGTGACATTGGAAAGTTCAATATGGTGGCCGACAGTGACGTCATACCACCGAAATAAGTATGTATATCGGTTTCGGTTAGCGCAGGGAAGCTGCCTACCAAATTTCGTGAAGATGGGGTCAGCCTTCTACCTACACAGTAAGTTGGAGAATTAGTGACATTGGAAAGTTCAATATGGCCGCCGACAGTGGCTTCATACCACCAAAATAAGTACGTACATCGGTTTCGGTTAGCACAAGGAAGACGCCTACCAAATTTCGTGAAGATGGAGCCATAAATAAGAAAGTTCAACATGGCGGACATTGTCGACCGTTATGACCGTTACGTGTAGAATTTCGAAATAAAACCTGCTTAATTTTTGTAAGTAAGCTGTAAGGAATAAGCCTGCCAAATTCAAATTTCAGCCTTCTACCTACACGGGAAGTTGGAGAATTAGTGATGAGTGAGTGAGTGAGTGAGTCAGTCAGTCAGTCAGTGAGGGCTTTGCCTTTTATTAGTATAGATAAGCATTTAACTTGAGGAAGTGGATTCTCTTTCCTTTTTTGTTCTATTTATTTATTTATTTGTTTGTTTATTTTTCCTACTATTAAAGTTTTCTTCTTTTGGCTGACCTCTCCTTCTCTGGGATTGGGGTTGATTAGTTTCGTACCTAGTTTTGTAAAACTTGACATTCTTGTATGGAATGTTATTTGATTTTAATAAATTCAATAAAATTTAAAAAAATTACAGCAATCGGATGAACACTAGAGAATTTGGAAGACTTTGTGTTACAAGATGTGACAGTTTAGCACAGAAACATTCTCTATGGGACATGTAGAAGACTTCAGTTTAAAAAGATGTGAGAGAATGATTGGAACCTATTGAATGGACTCTGATCTGGTCTCTGATCTCGATCTGAGATATCAGAGCAGCATTGGGAGGTTAACGCATGAGATTTCATTGTGAAGAGACAAACCATATAGAACAAGTAGGGGATTTTATTGTAAGGATATCTGAGATGGAAACGTTGAAACACACAAAATAGGACATAAAGGAAGATTCTGAGCTGTTTATTAGGGATCATGCAGGAAATGTCAAGAAAAAGAGATATAGTCAAGTCAAGCAGCAAGTGGCACTTGGGCATGTGAGCAGGGTAAGTAGATTGTAAAGGCCTTCACTGTGACCTATGAAATGGTGCAGACTCAAAAGGAAGAAAGTATAAGAGTGTGACACAGTGACATTTGGGTTATGTAAAATAACAAAGCAATGTTGTTATAAAGTGTTGAGAGACAGCAGGCGAGCATCCCCTGGCATCTCTCCACTGCCAGAATAATGTTACAGAAAATGGGAGAGATTAGAATTGGTGAAATTCCTTTCCAAACACACATTGTGAAGAGACAAACAAAAGGAAAAGTGAAAGTGCCAAACTAAGCAAACAGAACTGAATTCTTACTGAGCCTTTCTAGACAGATTTTTTTTTTTTGCTTTGTCTGGCTGGAGAGATGGCTTCCTTACTTCCTCACTTTCTCACTTCCTCATACTTGGTAGCAATTTCCCCCTCTCTAGCCTCCTCCCACAAGTGAGTTTTCACTCCATCTCTTATTTGGACTCCCATCAGGGTATCTATTCCTATGTGAGTGAAGGTCATCCACAACTATTACTCCTTGCTCTAGAACTTCCTGCTTTCATCATTGAGCCTTAAGCTACTTTCAAAAGGACAAATCTCCAATGTAGCTCCTCAGATTTTTAGAAGGGTCTTCCTGTTCTCAGGTAGGCTACCTATGCTGATATCTGCTTATCTGCAGGAGTCTATGATAAAGCTGATCCAGCAAACTTCTGTGACTTAGGGTATAGCTAGAAATAAAGTGGTCTTAATATGTATAGAATTTGGAAGTCAGGACACACCTTTTTACACAAATGTTATATATAAGACATGTGAGTGTAAAGAGGAGTGTGAGAAGAGCAGCAATGGTGCTGTGACAGACAATACTCGATGTGTTTGAGGACTCAAAGAGGGAGCAATGCTGTAATTCATATAACATGTTGAAAACATCTGGATGAGAATGAGATGTGAGACAGAAGTTTTGGGGTTTATGACCTTATTGTTAAAATATCTTGGAGAGTGACACTGTGACATGCCATGACAGCGTAAGGGAGCTGAGGTGAAAACACACTTGGCCAGAAAAAGACAAACGAAATAAAAGGAGAAAGCCTGAGACAAAAGAGTAGTCAAAATTTAGGCAGAGTTTGTTAACAAAAATGTAAATAAGTAGCAATCACCAAAACAAAGAATCTTAGTCAGAAATACCAACATAAAAATTCAAAGCCAAAACTAGCTGGAAGGATCGCGAATACTAAAAAGTTTTGTTAAATTACCCAGAACTAATATGCAGACACCACTGAGCCACCATCTTTTATAGGTACAAGTTGAAAATGGAATCCAACAAGTTACCCCAGGTCACATGAATAACAGTGGCTACAGCACCTGGAAACAAAGTACAAATGTGGTGGTTCCTGTAAATAACAAAAAGGATGATGCAAAAAAATGAGAAGAATTATGAAACACAAGAAAACAACAAAGACTATCAAGGTGATCATGACAAAGCATGTCATGATTAGGTATTGAATTTTAGGGTACCATTGCTTTTACAGTATTAAACACCATTTTGTTAAGTAAAACAAAAATGTAGTTCTGTTTCCTGCTGAGCCAGGACAAAGGCCATGTAAGAGAACAGCTGTGTGACTAATAGGACCTGTTAAAGAATTCATTATTTTGTGAAAGAAACAGTGTTTTATAGTCAGCAAAATGTGTGTGATTGACACAGGAAGAAAGGCGTTTAGTTTAGTGAGCGATGAGCCAGGTATTATGGTTGTCATGTTAGTGTGATGCCTACTTTGCCAATTATGATGACAGTCTTGGTGATCACAATGATAATAAGAATTGTAGAGAAGTGACACTCAGTATATATACCTCCTCTCCATTTGGAATTTGACTATCCTATGCTATTTCTGCAGAATAAAGAAATAAAATGGTGATGTGATAAAACCAAAAAATGTATAAATTACATGAAAACAATGTTCAGATTTCCAAAAATTATTATTGATGTGGTTATGACAGAGGGCATGTGAGAGAGCAGTTCTGTTACTTACAGGGACTTCATTATGAAAAATGTAACAAAGTAGCACAGATCGTGGTATGTTTCAAAGAACTTAATGTGATCCATACACCATGTCGGCAACTTCAGCATAGATTGATGTGAGACAGAAGGACAGAACAGTGCAGATAGATGTGTGAGACTAGCTCGTGGATTTATGAAGACCACAGAAGACTTAAAAGATTAGCTTTAGTACCTATGGGTTATGTGGAAAAACCACTATGAGGAAATGTACGACCAGCATGGGGAAGTTTAAAATAGAAGGAAATGGGAGACCACAGCACTGGGATGTATGGGCCATGTAGGAGACTCAATGGAGAGAACTTAAGAGAGCTGCACTGTGTGATGGGTTTGGTGACTTCAGTGTAACGTGTGAGACAGAAGCACTTGGACATATGTGATATGTAAGAGATGCCCACGTGAGATGATGTGTGAGGTCAACATGAGGATGCAGTGACCTAAAGCAACCTCCGCCATGTGAAGATGTAAGAGAGCAACACTTTGGAGAAAGTACTGAATATTAGTAATAGTAATTGTATTATCACATTTTTGGAGTAAAAAAGAAGTTCTTACATGCACATCCTTCTCACAAGCAACACATCGCCACTTTCCAGCACTACGATAAACAACAGGTCAAGTTCAAGTTGGGGAGCATGCACTGGTACAGTGCGTTGCCGCACCCACTACACAACAAAACAACTCGGGATCCCAGTTGGCAACCCCCCAGGCAGACACGTGGTCCAGTCCCACCCTCCGGAAGTGACCCTCTATCTGACGCAGCCAGGTGTTCCAGCCACTCGGGTCCCCAACAATGCGGATCTTACAAGCTGGATCACCCTCAGGGAAACGCGCCACATGGCCACAGTGCCGTAACTGACGCTTCCTCACAATGCAGGTAATGTGCCTCATTCGGGACTCCATGAGCAACCGCTCATTCAACACAAAGTCAAACCAATGGTACCCAAGGATTCTCCGGAGAGACACAGTACCAAAGCAGTCTAGCCTTCATCTCGGGTCACTGGATAGCATTCATGTCTCACAACCATATAGCAATACAGGAAGCACCAGGACCCTAAAGACTTCGACCTTCGTCCTTTTGCATAGATATCAGGAGTGCCATACACCCCTGTCCAGCGACCTCATGACCCCCCATGCTCTCCTAATCCATCTACTGATGTCATAGGAAGAGTCACCAGAGACATGAATGTCACTGCCAAGGTAAGTAAACCGCTCGACGAGGTCGACACTCTCTCCACAGACAGATACACTGCTGATGGCCGTGCCCAAGAGGTCATTAAAGGCCTGGATCTTGGTTTTTATCCAGGACACTCTCAAGCCCAGACACTCAGACTCCTTGCTCAGTCTCTTGAGCGCCCCGATCAGAGCCTCCGCGAAGATCACAGCATCGTCAGCAAAGTCAAGATCCGTGAATCTTTCTTCACCAACAAATGCCCCACAGCCGCTGCACCCAACGACCTTGCCCAACACCCAGTCCATACAAGCATTGAACTGAGTAGGAGCAAGAACACACCCCTGATGAACCCCAGAATCAACTGGGAAAAACACAGAGGTTCTGCCATCACTCTGCACAGCACTCACAGTACCAGTGTATAGGCCAGCCATGATATCCAGCAACCTCAAGGGGATCCTACGAATCCTCAGGATGTCCCACAGGGCAGTTCGATCAACTGAGTTGAATGCTTTTCGTAAAACCAGCCTGTTCTGGTTGCTGGCAGGTGAGCAAATGATCACGAATCCTATTGAAGACAACCCTAGCAAGGACCTTATCTGGCACTGAGAGCAGTGTTATCGCCCTGTAGTTGCTGCAATCCAGGTGATCACCCTTCCCTTTCCAGATAGGGACCAGTTCCATTTTCCAGTCAGTTGGGATGATGCCAATCTCCCAAATGGAAGCAAAGATTGCTTGCAATGCCAGGAGGACAGCCTTACCACCAGCCTGGAGAAGTTCACCCCGGATACCACAGATCCCTGCAGTCTTTCCCCGCCTCAGCTGGTTCACTACCTGTGCAATCTCAGTGAGATTGGGTGGTTCACAGCTAATTGGAGGTTCAGCCTCAAGAACAGTAGACCCAGAGATATCCAACGTCCTAGCCGGAGGATCAGCTTTGAACAACTGCTCAAAGTAGCCAGCCCAGAGGGTCACCCTTTCGATTAACAATGATGTGGGCGTCTGCTGAAGCCTAAGCCAGCTAGCACAGGATACAAGAAAGGACCAAACCATAGACAGGGTGCAAGTCCACACACACACACACATCCACCCCAACCACACACCAGGACCAATTTAGGATCACCAGTTCACCTAACCTGCATGTCTTTGGACTTTGGGAGGAAACCGGAGCAGTGAGAGGAAACCTACACAGAGAACAGGCAAACTCCACAGAGGGAGGACCTGGGACGCGAACCCTGGTGTCCTTACTACCAGGCAGCTGCACTAGCACTGCGCCACCATGCCCCCCCCCCTGCAGTGAGTTAAATTACATTTTTTTTAAGGAGGAGGGATATTTTGCAAACATAAGCCCATTAACAAGCAAGCAACGGCTGATTAATATTTCATGGCAACAAGACCATAGATCTCTCTGTTTAATGGATGCTTCTCCCTGTTGTATTTTAACATGATCCCCTTTTAGTTGAACATAAAGAGGCTCCCTGTAATGGAGAGGGAAGTGCTAATGCAATTCCGTCGCCAGCTCAGTTGTGTGTGTGAAGACAGAAGCTCTTCCGCCCCGGAGCAAAGTGCATCTGTGTCACTTAATGCACTTGCAAGACCCCCGCCCTGCCTTTTGCCACAGTTGTGATGAGGGGAGCCCCTGGGATTTGACCTTTGGTTCTTCGTTTCTTTAAACTGTCTGCATGAATGGCTGTTTACTTTTCCTGGCGTATCAGAATATGGAGATCCATCAGAGTACAAGGGTACAAGGGAACAAGACCTGGAACTCACTTTGAGAGGTGTGAATTTATAACAGCCACTGACACATTCATTGTTAATGTCCAGGCTCTGTGCTGAGCCTTTAGTGTATCTCAGCATAGCTTCCCTCCTACAGGGTTCACCCATCTCCTCAATGAAGAATCCCAAATGCATGAAAGAATCAGTGAAGGTTTAACCTCCCATTTATCAGAGGTGCTGTCCAAGTTTTTTTCTTGCTAATCTGTAATGAGCACACCTAGCAGGCTCTGCTTCATTCCAGTTGCACTTAACATACTTGAATTCTGCTCTCCTGCACACATCCAATGGGGTATTAATGGAGCAAGTGGAGGATTGAGATTATGAATCAGGACAAACTGATATTCTTGTGATATAGTGCAATCCAGACTTTCACATTGGCACTGGGCCCAGAATAATCCAATAAAAGAAGAATTGTAGTCCTAGACAAACACGGCATCCTGTGGTATTGTTGCCAGCTGTTATTATTCAACGAAAGAAACAAAAGCAATCACCTTGAAAAGCAAATGGAAGTGAACACCACGTATCCAGTGCACTACTCTCATCAAACACATGCCTGAGACATTGTGTCCATTTTCAATGCTGACCTACATTTCATTACAAGTAGGACCTTGGCATAGCGGCCACATCAGATATATACACATGTGTGCCTAAATTTTATTGAGTGGGTGTATTTTGCAACCCATGTAACATCATGCTTGGTTTTTTTTTCAAAATTATTCCCATTAGCTTCATCTTAAAAAAACTAAAGCCCTTTTAACAGGATCCACTAGAAATAATCCAGTCTTCCACACTCTTAACCGTGTCGATCTCACCAACGCACACACATCCTTCAAAGATGTCATTGTGCAATGGCGTGATCTTTCTTGTTCACCCTGGTAAAAATCCAATCAGGCTTATCATTTATGTAAGTTCCAGCATGCAACTCTGCAACATATGCCAACCACACCCTTCAAACACAGCTTTATGCCATTTATGGAAGCTTTCATTTTCATCCCAGTAAATATGTGATCAATGCAGGCTTATTCTGTAGATAAATGCCAGAATGTAACACTGGTAAATATGCCAGTCACATCATCCACACACACACACACACAGAACTACTTACACCTTGGCACCTTTAGCCTAATCTTTTCTATTCTCAATTTCCGTACATTACTAGACAGTTTTGTTCTGCTGGTGTCTTCATGCTCACTTCCCCCAGTACAGTAAGCTTGTTTCCTCTGACCAGGAAATATCTGATCACCTCAGGCTCACCTTATAGCTGCCACAACCTAATTCTGGTAGGTGTGCTAGTCTCAATATCCTAACCATAGAAACATACCTTGACAACTTTCTTACCTGTTGAATCTTAGCGTATACATGAAGTTGAGGGCTTCCCCAGTCCTCCTGTGCCAGAGTCACTACACACACAATACTGTAGGTGTCTCTTTTGGAGATCTGGTTTTGTCGGTCTTTGCAATCCTCAATTCCTAATGTGTATTAAATTTGAGTTATTTTGTAATTTACTGTGTTACTGTACCTTGTCCATCAGTCAATCCACTTCCTAAACTTGTAGGAAGTCTCTTTTTTATACCTAATCTGAGTCAATGTACAGCTGCTGACCAACATACATCTCACAGCCTTCAGAAAGCATTCAGACCTTTCACTGTTTACACATTGTGTAATTTTGCAGCCTTATGCTAAAATTGTTTAAATTCATTTTTTCCGTCGTCAGTAACTTAACTCAATGCCTTAGAATGATTAAGTGAAAATGGGATTTTAGACATTTTTGCAAATTTATTACAAATAAAAAACTGAAATACCACATTAACACAAGTATTCGGATCCTTTATTCAGTTTCTCATTGCAGCCCCTTTGGCAAAGATTCCAGCCTGGAGTCTTCTTGATTTTGGCACAACAAGCTTTGCATACCTGGATGTGGGGATTTTCTACCATTCTTTTCTGCAGATCCTCTTAAACTCTGTCAGGTTGGATGGACAGTTATTTTCAGGATTCAAGTTAAAGTTTGTGCTCTGGCTGGTACACTCCAGGACATTCACAGAGCTGTCCTTAAGCCACTCCTGTGTTGTCACGCACGCGCGCATGGGGAGCCGCATAAGGACCCGAGCGGTAACACGAAAACTCCAGTCAAAGAGGAAAAGCGGGTTACTAACCTCTCTCTCTTTATTTTCTACAGAAAGAAAGAAGCAACACCGCCATGAAAAGCACCAGATTCCCTAACCACATATTGCCACTTCCGTGTTCATTCCCTTCCTTCTGTCTACCTCTGAAAACGTCATGGCTGCCATCTACAACCTCGGTCCCGTCCTAGCATACCTCTGTTCCAATTCCGGTCCTACTCCATAAATGTTCCCCACTCTGCCATCTTGACTGTCTGATGTATTGAAATAATATTTCTGACCTGTTCATTATTGCAGAACTGTACAGTATACGGGGCCGGACAAACCCCAAACCTTTATGCTGTGTTTTGATTTCTTTTACAGTGTTTAAGGTCAATGTACTGTTGCATGGTGAACCTTTGGGACATTCTGAGGCCCAGAACACTCTGGAGAAGGTTTTCACTAAGTAAATCTCTGCACTGTCCCCTAATCAGAACTCTTTAACTCTGTCTAGTCTCCCAGTCCTTGCTGTTGATAAATAACCTCATAGCATGATGCTGCCATTACCACGTGTCACCTCTAGAATGATAGTGAACAGGTAATTAGCGGTGCCTGGTTTCCCCTAAATGTGACACTTAGAATTGAGGTCAAAAAGAGTTCAATCTTGTTTTCATCAGACCAGAGAATTTTGTTTCTCACAGTCTGCGACTCCTTTAGGTGCTTCTTAAGTGATTACTGGAGTGTTGCAGTAGTAGTTCTGGAAACTTCTGGAAGTTTCTTCCAACTCATCACTAGTTCTCTGGAGCTCACCCAGAATGACAATTGGGTTTTTGGTTACCTCTCTTTCCAAGACCCTTCTCCACACAACCACCTCTATGAAAGATTGCCGTTGTTCCAGACTTCTTCCATTTCAGAATTACGGCAGCTACTGTGATCTTAGGAACCTTCCATGCTGCGTAGATGTTTAGTAGCCTTCCCCAGACCTCGACACAATCCTGTGTGTAAGCTCTGCAGCCAGTCCCTTTGACCTCATGGCTTGATACACATTGGAAGCTGTGGGAACTTCTGTAGAGGTGTCTGCCTTTCCTGATTATGCCCAATCAAACCAAACGTAGTGTAGAAACATCTCAGTGGTGATCAATAGAATGAGATCCACCTGAGACAGACGTTAAGTGTCATAGCAGAGTCAGAATACTTGTGTCAGCTGTTATTAATTTTTAATACATTTGCAAGAATTTCTAAAATCCTGCTATTGCTCTATCATTCTGGATTATTGGGTGTCGCTTGATGAGGGAAAAAAAGAATTTAAATGACTTTAGCATAAGGCTGCAGCATAACAAAATGTGCGAAAAGTAAAGGGGGTCCGAATACTTTCTGAAGACTCTTTTGAGTTGTATGAGAAGCACACACTTGGAGAAAAAGGCAGGAATGTAAGATTTAAACCCGGAACTGTGAGGCAGCACAGCTAACCAACTCCTTTGTATTTTCTATACCACCTTTCTATACTTTTAATTTTATAATTGTCATTTCATTTTCTAACCTGCTTAATCCACACCAGGGTTGCCTTTTGGGGGTGGCTTGGGGTTAGAAGATGCAACGCAAGAACAAACCCTGGATCGGGGACCAGTCCATCACAGGGTGACCATCTTATAATTAACAGATGCATTATGCTGGATTTCTGGCAGGCTAAGTGACCTGGTTATGGGACAGAGCTGGGAAAGCTGTGACAGCTTTGTGTCTTTAGCCACTATCCCAGCCTGCCTTGCTGTGAAAAGTGCTATATTAAATAAAATTGGATTGGCCAAGTTTTCAACATGGAGTGAAGCATATTGGGACAAAGACACTAAGAAATATTTATCAAAAACAGCTACTAGCATGTGAATCAGGTGATAAGGTGATTGGCATTCCATAGGGCTCTTGCCAAGTAGTCTGGGACAATGCAGCAAATAAAGGTGGGTTTGGTGGGTGGCGAGAGACTTTAAGCTTTGCTTTGTTCTTTCTTTGAAAATGATTAGACGACGCAGTAAAACATCCTGCCATTCAAATCGACACCTAAGACAGTCCCGCTCCGAGAGATGCACCGCTAATAGGCAGAATGGTGCAATTGTTACAATACATAAGACACTGGAAAGGGGTGGGGTTGCTGCCATTGTATGCACACAGTTGCGTTTCACGTTGCATGATTACTTTTCTTTTAACCTGAAGATAATGTTGCGGCTGTCTGCAGAGTATCCCAACTTGGGGTTGTCCCGATCCTCTCCCACGGTTCATTTTGCATTACCTGAGGCCTGACTCTCATGCTTTAGCCACTGCTGAGAGCACAAAGAGAGAGCCGGCTAGGGATTAAAGGGCGTCCTGGCCCTCAAGCCTCCCTGGGCGCAGGTTACAGGTGCGGAAACTGCAAAAAAAAAAAAAAAAAAAAAAGCCCTCCAGGATTTTCTCGCTGAGCAGGCAACTGTTTCTAATGAGCAGTAACGTTATCTGGCCACGTCCTTGAGCTGTTTCCTTTCACTTGATCTTTTGGGTATCATATTTTGTAGGTCGGTTGTCAAAATAAAATTAACCTAACAGGATTATGAAGCAATTTTTGTCAATAGCCTCGAGTTACAACAGGTAGTAGCTTGTTGTCAAAAGTGATCAAAGCAACGGCTGTGGCCTCTTGCCCTCACAATCAATTTAGTTCAGGTTTTAAAGGTGAACCATTACACCGGGTCCAGAGGCCTCCATCAGCGGTGCCAGTGCCCATATGCTCGGATCTTTTTTCCCAGGCTGATGGGTTTATGCAGCTCCCCTCCCCAGACTTGTCCCTGAAGACCTCTGTGCTCTATATTTTGCAGTTTTGCTACCCTGCCTTTTACTTTTATTTATTTTTTAACCCTTCTTCACATACCCGTCCATATGGGTAGGTCTGGAATGGACAGAGGGGACTCACTTGATTTTCTATAAGAGCGGACTTATTTAAGGTGGACTAGTCAATGCACATTTATTTATTTGGTTGACACATTTATCCAAGGCTACTTACAACATTTCAGATATAATTAGCTATATTTACATTTACATTTATTTATTTGGCTGACGCCTTAATCCAAAGTGACTTACAACAATAGACACACAATTGGTTACATTACTTTTTAAAACTGGAGCCCATGCAGGTGAAGTGACTTGCTCAGGGTCACACCGTGTCAGTGGCAGGATTTTAACCCACCATCTCAGAGTTTGAAGCCCAAACCTTAACCACTGTGCCACTCCCAATTTGGAGCACAGGCAGGTGAAGTGACTTGCTCAGGGTCACACACTCCATCGGTGGGTCTGTAGTCCAAAACCTTGACAGCTACTCCACACTGCTGCATTGCAATGACCACTGAGGCTCCTCCCTGATGATTAGAGCCCTGTGAAGGCCTTTGTGTTAAAACATGTCATTCCAGTGGAAGACATTTCATGTTGAAAACTGTTGTAAACTGTATCCCTGCCTGAGGGAGAGCAAGAGACCTGCATTTTAAATGTTGACATTTTCCCTGAAGAGACTCATAATGATTTTTAAATGTTAGGATTACCCGTCTTTCATAAAAGATGGCCATTTAGGACTGTCGTATATAATCAAAGTAACATTTGGTTACATTGGGAGAGGCGTAGCGATAAGTCAGTGATTTGTATGAAACTGAATTTGCAAAGAAACTTAAGAGTTACGTTGCAAAAGATCCTGCAATACAAATGGTGTTTCATGGTCAGTGAAAATTTGCACGATTGACCCAGGAAGAGAGGTGTTTTGTTTCAAGTCAGAAGTAATTTCCTGAACTAAGTCTGCATGAGTTTGACAGTTATTACATTTTTTCTCTTATAAAAGGCTCCATTCCGTTCACATTTTTTGAGACGTGCGTTACAGGATTGTTACTGAACTGAACTGAATGGTGGCTGGCCTGGTAGTGTGATGCCCACTTTGCCAATTATATTCCTACTAGCAGAATACCCGCGCTTCGCAGCGGAGAAGTAGTGTGTTAAAGAAGTTATGAAAAAGAAAAGGAAATATTTTAAAAATAACGTAACATGATTGTTAATGTAATTGTTTTGTCATTGATATGAGTGTTGTTGTCATCTCTCTCTCTCTCTCTCTCTCTCTATCTATATATATATATATATATATATATATCTATAATAATAAAAGGCAAAGCCCTCACTCACTCACTGACTGACTGACTGACTGACTCATCACTAATTCTCCAACTTCCCATGTAGGTAGAAAGCTGAAATTTGGCAGGCTCATTCCTTACAGCTTACTTACAAAAGTTAAGCAGGTTTCATTTCGAAATTCTACACGTAACGGTCATAACGGTCGATAACGGTCGACAACGTCCGCCATGTTGAACTTTCTCATTTATGGCCCCATCTTCACGAAATTTGGTAGGCGGCTTCCCTGCACTAACCGAAACCGATGTATGTACTTATTTCGATGGTTTGACGCCACTGTCGGCCGCCATATTGAACTTTCCAACGTCACCAATTTTCAAACTTCCCGTGTAGGTAGAAGGCTGACCCCATCTTCACGAAATTTGGTAGGTGACTTCCCTGC
>JANRMT010062790.1:7141659-7186388 GCA_026402145.1 Polypterus bichir lapradei | reverse complement strand
TATCTATCTATCTATCTATCTATCTATCTATCTATCTATCTATCTATCTATCTATCTATCTTTCTAACAAACTAGTCAAAGAGATTTCCTAACACAAACTTAAAACTTTTATGCTTGTTTGATATAAAGATATAGTATTGTAGGATTAGAGTAAAAGTTTAGTTGTGGAAAGAAAATGTCACAAATGGCAACCGAGTGGAGATACATGACAGTGACTGACATACCAATAATTAGCAGCCATGCCATGGCATGCAAACAAATGAGCCTAAAGACACTGTGCTAAAAATAATAACACTAAACAAAAACATAATATTAATAAAGCATATTTAATACAGTGAACTTTATGTCACATGACCAGCAACAGACAGAGCAACCATAAACATTAAGGCCACGTCCATAAAAGATAAACACTGTGGCCTTTTAGCTCCCCAAACCCGACACAAACAGACACAGGACACAAGATCAACCGCATACAGTTTTTTATTTTTCTTGTGGGAAATGCTTTTCTACTGTTTCCCACCTGTCCAGCAGTGTGCATAGTCCAATATTCACAATAAAGTCCTCTTTTTCTTTCTCTCTCTCTTCTTCTTCTTCTTCCATCTCCACTCCTCCTTTAGCAAGCACCATTCTCTCCCTCCCAACTCTGGCTCCTGGAGCAGCGCCAGTGAGCTCCTACTATGCTGCACCTGGGAGCACTTCCGGTGGCCTGTTAGCATGATCCGGAAATACTTCCAGGTGAGGCACAAGTCCAATGTAGTAGGGCTCTGCATCCCCTGCAGCACCCCCTGGTGGCACCTACGGAGCCAAACTGGTCTGTACCAAACTCCAACTCCCATGGAGCCCTGTTTGGATCCTGAGGCACCGCTGCAACTCGGAGGGAGCTGCCATCTATCGCTCTGGGAGAGATAATACCCTGAGCACATTCTCTCCCTCAGTCCTTCCACTAAAGAGGCATCCCGGCCGGTTACGTCCCCTAGCCATCAACCACAACACATAATGGTGACACTAATGGAAATCAAATGTCCTACGGTGGGGTTGATATGATGTCATCATCTTAATGATAAAAAGCGAGTGTACAAAAACAACTCAAACATGGACACCAAGAACCCTCATTCATCCCAACTTGAATTTTCTTTCAGGCATGGCATGTACTGAAGATCAAGATCATTGTGTCAGATTTGCTGTTTTCAGTTTCATCAGTAAAATTATAAACAGTATGCGACCGCTGGATGTTGTTGAATATGTCACTAACTTTCATCCATTGCACATCATTTGACTTTGTGTACGTGATGTGTGTTGCGTCATATGAGACTAAAGTTTCTTTTGAGATCAATTTTTTTCTTTGCACATTACACATTGTGACAGATGGCCGGGGTCCATGCCTGGCCGGGATGCCCCTTCACCACATCTGCCAGGGGGACAAGGGTGGGAAGCCCAGTATATCCCCCAGTACGCTAGATGGCAGCCTCCCTGGGTTACAGCGGTGCCTCGGACTCCCCCAGGGCTTCATGGGGGTTGGAGTTCTGTGCAGCTCTTTGAGGTTCCGCAGGTGCCGCCAGGGGGTGCTGCAACAGGAGCGGCTGGCCCCTTTTGGGGCACTGGTTTCACCTTACCCGGAAATGAAGCCGGATGTCGATAATCAACCACCTGGAGCACTTTCGGGTGCTGATAAAAGGGAGCCAGCGACCACCACTCAGCGGCCAGAGTCGGGTGGAGTGGGATACAAAGACTGACCACAGACTTCTGGGCTGACAATCTCTTTAATACTCATTGAACTCATACTCAAGGAGCTGCCTCTGGAAGTGCTGTCAGAGATCCCCTTGGGTATTGTTCTCTGATCTATGGATGAAAAAGGAGAAGAGAAGAGAAGAAGTTAACAACTCTGCAGCCTCATTCTGGGTGGGAACAGTTCTTACCACGTTGAGAGCCTTGAACTCCTCATATGAGACATCACATTGTAAGAGTCAGTCATTAGATTTAAATTCATTTGGAGGATGGCATGGAGCACTTGAAGCAGCAACCTTTTGAAAGGGTATACAGTACACCTTGTATAAGCAGGGCCCGGAAAGCTCCGGAAAAGAAAGTTCATTGCAAACTGATTTTTGGTTGTAATGTTGTAAATCAAGAGCAGTCTTCAATTACATGGATTAAACCAAATGAAGAAAATCCATCCATCCAACCCGCTATATCCTAACTACAGGGTCATGGGGGTCTGCTGGAGCCAATCCTAGCCAACACAGGATGCTAGGCAGGAAACAAACCCTGGGCAGGGCACCAGCCCACCGCAGGGTGCACACACACACTAGGGACAATTTAGGATCGCCAATGCACCTAACCTGCATGTCTTTGGACTGTGGGAGGAAACCCACGCAGACACGGGGAGAACATGCAAACTCCACACAGGGAGGACCTGGGAAGCGAACCCGGGTCTCCTAACTGCGAGGCAGCATCGCTACCCACTGCACCACCATGCCACCCAATGAAGAAAATTATATAATTTAAAAAATCAGAAAGATGAATGTCTTTAATAATAAAGTTATATAACAAACCTACCACAAACACAAAAATTACATGAGCTCCTAAATATTGTATGTCATGCATATACAGTATCTGGTGTA
Organism: Polypterus bichir lapradei; assembly: GCA_026402145.1. Classification (NCBI taxonomy): domain Eukaryota; kingdom Metazoa; phylum Chordata; class Cladistia; order Polypteriformes; family Polypteridae; genus Polypterus; species Polypterus bichir. The sequence continues at coordinate 7,183,770 of JANRMT010062790.1, read as the reverse complement.
TTATCAAAACATTATCATACAATTTGGAATTGTGCACCAACTATGCCAAGGTGATTTTGGATGTGTGACAGCAGATGACAAGGACAATGGGACAAGAGAGAATGGTGCATCAGTACAGCACCTTCTGAGGGAGTCCCCATTTGCATAGTTCTTTTTTCAACATTAATTCTTATCTACCCAATTTTGATGTCAAGTTTTATCAAACCTCAAAAAATCGATGGTTACAACCACATTCAGGGCATTCAAATCTTTAAAAGTTATTTTGGCGACTTCCCAGTTTTGCTTCATTTAGTTTTCCCAGCTTTTCTTTTTATGCCAAACACTCCAAAAGTAGGTGCGGTGAAAAACACAAGAGATGTTTACATGCATACTTGTAGATTCTGCTCATTTTCAAAGTTTGTTGTCTGTACTAGCGAACTGACATGTAAAAATGCAGCCTGTCATGTTTCTGTGTCACTGACAAGTCAAACTTAAAAGGCCGCCATACTAAATTATCTCACACAAGTAGAAGTCAAGATACTTCATTGCCATCTGCTCATGTCTTGCTACTTTCGTGAAAGTGGAAGGCAATCTTCAGTTCTGAAGGTGATGCGAGTGGTCATTCACTATCTGGCATGAAGTCTGAAGGAGTGGAGATAAGCAGGCATTTGAATAAATGAAAAAATTCAAAGAAGGAACGCTGGCACTTACTCTATGAGCTAAGAAGTTTCCAGCATTGAATCTGAGGTTCCCACGTTCTTATACGTTCTGCCTTTCATGACTGATGGCGTACAATGTTTTATGTTTATCTGGGGGCATTGTGATAATGATTAAACATTATTACTTTGGAACAGTGCTAATATGGTGTCTCCTGTGTTTTTTTATGCTTTGATCAAAAACCTCTCCAATGAATGCTGTGATTGTGCACTGGTTGCATGAATAATAAGCATGAAAATGAATTCACCCTGCAAAACACTGGCTCCTGGTCTAGAGTTAACTGATACATTGTGCCAATGTTATTGCCATGGGCTCTGGTTCCTCATGACCCTAAACTTAGTTCTGGAAATGGATGGATGATCATTAGTCTCAGTAAACAATTGTAAAGAATCAAAAAAGAAGGACTATGCCTGCTTTATACAGTACAATGCATGCAGTGCATTACCATGGGTTCTGAAATACAGCAATGATCTGCCATCATGTGCCCACATATCCTCTCTGTATTATTAGATTATAGATACAGAATAATCTTTCAAATTAGACACTGAAAGACCTTGTCTGACGGGGGTTTGCCCGTATGCCACAGTCTTCTACATTACCCCAAAGTCTTGCTTGCCAGGTTTAGTGGGTGGTGAACAGGCCCAGTGCTGGCATGTATAAGCTTACCCTGTAACCATCTGTGATCACATTCCAGATTAGCCCCTGCCTGATGCCCAGTGCTGCCTGGGTAGTCTCTGCCCCCTCCATGACCCTGGAAATATGGGGTTATTATTCCTGGATGGAAAAGTAAAGAGATTTGAAATACTTCTTGGAGTTTTACTTAAAGATTAATTTTTAAGAACTGATATCTTTAATGGGGAGTGGGATCAAACTGATAAACTACGGGTCCCAAAATAGGAAACTGCAAAGTCCACAGAATGTTTAAACAATTAGTCATCACAGAGAGAGATATTTTCTTTATGGTGACCGAGGCCTTCATGTCTCTTGTTGACAGATCAGTGATTACTGCTTCTTTCACACTGCCAAAGTAGTCTCATAAGTGAATGGTGACATCATTTAGTGATGACAACTTAATTAACATTCTCCTTGTCAGAGGCTAAGTGAGAAATCATCTGTATTCTCTCAAGTGGACAGGCACCAGTAGGGGGCATGTTAAGAACGTGATCTTTTAATTGTCTGTTCGCTGCGTGTTAAGTATAAGGAGAACGTGTCCAGCCTTAAACTTACATTTACAAGCAGCAGTAACATTAAGCTGCTATTGCACTTCTGTCATGGAGCAGCATGGTGGCGTGATGGTTAGCGTTGCTGCCTCACAGATTATGCTTCCTGGTTTTGACTGCTTTGCGTGGTCATTATCTGTATGAAGTTTGCATGTTCTGCTTGTGTCAGTACCTGTGCTCTGCTTTAGTCTGACATCCCAATGTGTGTTTGGTTACTTAATAATCCTAAACTGGTCACCTGCCAGTATAGGTGGTTCATGTAATAGACTGGCATCCTTTCCAGCACGGCCTCCTGCCTGTTGTCCAAAGCTGCACGGATTGGTGACCCTAAAGCTAGCTGGGTAATATACAGTAATTTTAATTCTGTTATGCCTATGCTAGTCATCAACTGCCCCATTCTAAACACAAAACCAGCCCCTCTTTGTTACAAGTACCAACTACAACTTATAAAGCAGCACTGGCAGCCCATAACCTATATGATAAAAGCACAACAGAAGCTCAAGTCAGATACCAGGAACTGATTTAAAATAAAGTACAATATTTGATCTTCGCAAGACAAGCAGAAGGTCAAATTCACATAGAGATCAGCTAAATAAATTTAGAATGTCCAGGTAAAAACCAACAAAGGTCCAAAAGCTAAACAAGGCAAGCATCACAAAAGCAGGCTCAATGTTCATGGGCACAGATTTCAAGCATAGATGGATGGGTTCCTTCTTCTTTTAATCCTAATTCCCAGTGTGTAGAATACACCGCTGTAATCAGGGTTTCCTGCTAGTAGTTCAGTGAAACCTTACTCTGGTACCATAAAGCATACAATAAACTAATTATGGAGAATGCAATCAGCGAGGATGTGCATGCCTTAAGTACATTATTAGGCTAAGACTGAATCAACAGCAGTTTACGCAGGAGCAGGATCAGGATCAGGAGAAGAGATGTACAGAAATAAGCTTAGCTCAAAAGGGAGAGACAAAATATTATCGTCAAAGGCAAAACGTTAAACAAGAATAACATCAGAACAAAAGGATCAAAAACCAAAAAGACAAAGAAGCTGAATTTCACGGGTTAAGGAAACGTCATCGAAACTGAAGTTGTTAACTTCTTCTGTCAATGATGTCAGATGCCACTATCTCTGAGGCAAACAGTTGACGCAACTTAAAATCACAAAATGGCTGTATTCCTAAGTAAAACAAAATAGCATTGGAAACAGAGCAAAATAACACTTTATGTAACTTTACATGCTTACTGACAACAAAGACAGAAGTCATAATTAGTATTATAAAGCAACAATAAGGTATTTCTTGTATAGTCCACAACCACACAAGGATTTCCTCAATGGGCTTCAACAGAAATTGTTTCTTGATAGCCCCCCAGCCTTCAATCCCTAAGAAGACAAGAATAAGAAACTCCCCAAAAAAAAAAAAAAACTTTTGTAGAGGCAGAAAAAAAGGAAGGCAATTCAGAGAGAAACTCCCTTCCAGGTAGGTTGGATTTCAAAAAATGGGATAAATACACCACACAAAAGAGAACACAAGTACTTCACAGAGCTAGATGGTCAATCTATCATGGCCACCTCAGAAATACAATAGGGAGAACTACAAGGCAAAATGTAAGAATAGGCTCTACCACTCACAAAATACTGAACTATCACATATAGTATAAGTATATACATATAGTATAAGGCCGCTTCTCGGCCTTTTGGCTAAGATCAAGTGTAGTATCTGTTCTTCTCAGTTTAATATCTGATACGTCCCCTATCTGGGGACCATATATTAAATTGATTTTTGGAACAGGGAGATGGAATAGAGGTTTGCTCCGTCCACTCCACGCATCGACCTGGTATTACAGTACTTCCAGGAGCGGTGCACCTTCTCCTGTGAATTTCCTCTTGGGATTAATAAAGTACAGTATCTATCTATCTATCTATCTATCTATCTATCTATCTATCTATCTATCTAAGGATACAGATTTATTCAAATACATCAAAAGTAAATTAGAAACTAATTAATAAAACTAATAAACAATATCTACAGTGGCTTGCAAAAGTATTCGGCCCCCTTGAACTTAACCACATTTTGTCACATTACAGCCACAAACATGAATCAATTTCATTGGAATTCCACGTGAAAGACCAATACAAAGTGGTGTACACGTGAGAAGTGGAATGAAAACCATACATGATTCCAAACATTTTTTACAAATAAATAACTGCAAAGTGGGGTGTGCGTAATTATTCAGCCCCCTTTGGTCTGAGTGCAGTCAGTTGCCCATAGACATTGCCTGATGAGTGCTAATGACTAAATAGAGTGCACCTGTGTGTAATCTAATGTCAGTACAAATACAGCTGCTCTGTGACGGCCTCAGAGGTTGTCTAAGAGAATATTGGGAGCAACAACACCATGAAGTCCAAAGAACACACCAGACAGGTCAAATTTAAAGCAGGCTTAGGCTACAAAAAGATTTCCAAAGCCTTGAACATCCCACGGAGCACTGTTAAAGTGATCATTCAGAAATGGAAGGAGTATGGCACAACTGTAAACCTACCAAGACAAGGCCTTCCACCTAAACTCACAGGCCGAACAAGGAGAGCACTGATCAGAAATGCAGCCAAGAGGCCCATGGTGACTCTGGACGAGCTGCAGAGATCTACAGCTCAGGTGGGGGAATCTGTCCATAGGACAACTATTAGTCGTGCACTGCACAAAGTTGGCCTTTATGGAAGAGTGGCAAGAAGAAAGCCATTGTTAACAGTAAACCATAAGAAGTCCCGTTTGCAGTTTGCCACAAGCCATGTGGGGGACACAGCAAACATGTGGAAGAAGGTGCTCTGGTCAGATGAGACCAAAATGGAACTTTTTGGCCAAAATGCAAAACGCTATGTGTGGCGGAAAACAAACACTGCACATCACTCTGAACACACCATCCCAACTGTCAAATATGGTGGTGGCAGCATCATGCTCTGGGGGTGCTTCTCTTCAGCAGGGACAGGGAAGCTGGTCAGAGTTGATGGGAAGATGGATGGAGCCAAATACAGGGCAATCTTGGAAGAAAACCTCTTGGAGTCTGCAAAAGACTTGAGACTGGGGCGGAGGTTCACCTTCCAGCAGGACAACGACCCTAAACATAAAGCCAGGGCAACAATGGAATGGTTTAAAACAAAACATATCCATGTGTTAGAATGGCCCAGTCAAAGTCCAGATCTAAATCCAATCGAGAATCTGTGGCAAGATCTGAAAACTGCTGTTCACAAACGCTGTCCATCTAATCTGACTGAGCTGGAGCTGTTTTGCAAAGAAGAATGGGCAAGGATTTCAGTCTCTAGATGTGCAAAGCTGGTCGAGACATACCCTAAAAGATTGGCAGCTGTAATTGCAGCAAAAGGTGGTTCTACAAAGTATTGACTCAGGGGGCTGAATAATTACGCACACCCCACTTTTCAGTTATTTATTTGTAAAAAATGTTTGGAATCATGTATGATTTTCGTTCCACTTCTCACGTGTACACCACTTTGTATTGGTCTTTCACGTGGAATTCCAATAAAATTGATTCATGTTTGTGGCTGTAATGTGACAAAATGTGGAAAAGTTCAAGGGGGCCGAATACTTTTGCAAGCCACTGTATCTGTCACCTAATTGCAGAACCATGACCACATTGTAGAAAAGGAGTTAAACAAGCCAGACACAGTCAGATTCCTGGAGACCTCGGCCTAGCTGTCTCCCTCCTTCGGTATATCAATAGAAATTATCTGTATAGCACATGACAAAAAGCCTTGTATTAATAATAAATCATTTCATAACTTACATAGAAACATAATCTGCAAAGAAAAGCCAAACCACCTTGTACTTCCTGGTCAGGTGAGGGAACAGGGTCCACCCAGGCCAGGATGCCAATCCATCGACTCCATTAGTCATGTTGCTAAAAAAAACATGATTATTTTGGCCTGGGGCAGTGATTAAATATGGATCCAGTGGGGGACTTTAAAACAATACCCATCTGCCAGGTAAATAGTGCCCACCACCCTTCAGCTCAGTTGTTCCTGTAGACAAAAATGAACTGCTTGACTGCACTGTGGTGCACCTCTGTGTAAAACATGGCTGACAGAGGCATAAGAGTGCAGATCTAGAAGAGCCAGCATACTGTATCTGCTATGTGAACCAGTGTAGTGCACCTGCAGTGGGGGTCCAGCAAGTGGGCATGTTGAAACAGAATAGACACAAATGACTGTAAATAGAGGAGGGCAGAGTCACACAGCTACAGACAGGTCAGGAAAAGGGTTCTAATAAGAGATTGATTAGAATAAGCAAGTAAGGATTTCTTTCAACTCCGTATACATGGCAATAAAGACGACATAAACCTAATAGAAGAGACATAACAAAAAGTTAAAACAAAAATATTAGTCAAGAATATACAGGAAGATGGTCAAACAAAAACAGGCTCTACAAAAACAGGTAAAGCTATCCCAAAACTCATAAATAAAACAAATTCAATAATCACCAAATACATACAAGGAGCTTCACATTGTAGCTTTCACAGAGCAACAATATTCAATGCCCCAGCTAAATGATCCCTCTGATCAACTCCCTCTTTTATTTACTTTACCCCTCCCATCATGCACAGCAGGCCTGGAGAGAGTCACAGACAAACAATGGTCCATGGGTGGTTCTGCAGTCACATCTGATAGCAACGCCTGATGCTTCATCAAACAGCATTTAACATGATTGACTATATCACCCCAATATGCTCTTGTCGTGTTCATGTCAACACAGTGGGTGACACCAGCAACACACTTGTCTTCATATAAGGCTAAAGTTGTAAAGCTCTGAACAATCCCAATGAATAAGAAAAAGAACTAAATAGGCAGGCATCAAGGAGATACAGTATATTGTGAGGTTCATGCTGGCCATGAATCTGAAGATTGAATAGCTTACATTGTCAAACCTTCAATATGAGGACCTGCAATTGACAATGAAACCCATGCAGACACGGTTATGAAGTGAGCCTTCTGTGAGTCACCTGTAGACTTTGATGTAAACCCAAGGAAAAGTTGAGTGACTTTTGATATTTTCAAAATGTATGGACCAGAGTGTCAACAAGAGATCACTGGAATGCCTGTTTAGGTATTTCAAGCACAAACTATGAAATACAAGTGGGATCATCCAATATGTGAGTAGAGACCCCCAAGAATGCATATTGAAGAGAGATCAGTCTATGTATATATAGAAGAACAAACATTTACTCAGTTTGTAATCATGTTCTTTCCATATTGTGAGTAAAAACCTTGACCTCAGGCTGCTCATGGTGACCCATCAAGTGATGCGCGTAATGATTCTTAGAGTAAAACTTGGAGTTTCACTTCGTCAACAAATTTGCGAAACAGACCGTGTTTTGACTCAAGCAAAATCTGAAAAAAGTGTCATTACCACATGAATTTTCATTTCAGCTACAGCATTTTTCTCTACGTGCAAAATACGTGGAAAGTAGAGGGACACCATTAGAAAATAAATACCTTCTAGCACTTTGCTTATGTTAAAATCCACTGGCCTGGGCATGTGGCTCTGGTGATCTGCTTCTGGAGTTGGAGAAGCTAAGTGCCAATGGTTTTGCCCACGGTGTTACCTCTGCCCCTAAATGAATGGTGCGAGAAGACAACTGATGACGTGAATATGCCGACTGGCAGTGCAATGATGTGACATGGAGACATGTGGAAGGAGGTGTGAAACTTTGGGGAGGTGCTGAAAGATGGCTGAGGAAAGAGAGAACAGTACTGGATGACGAGTAACCTTTAGGGAGAAACATTCCATACTTTCCACCACAAAAAACTTGAAACACCAAGAGAGGTTCGCATTTGGCAGCCATGAGTTCACATGCAAAGTGAATTTTAGGGGCGATCATCATTTGAGTTAGTGACCTTCACTCATATTCAGTAGGATCCTCAGTAGACAGGTCAGCCCTGGGCCTGTGTTAAGAATGAGCTCACACTCCCAACGACTACTCAGTTTGGAGGTCAACTAAAAATCCAAATGGCCTCAATGATTTTCTCCTTACGTTCCTTTCTCCTGACGTCTTTTGCTGTTATACTTGGCTCACAGCTGCACTTTATCTTCATAGTGTCTGGAACTCATGGTTTCCTTTTTGGTTGTCAGATGTCTGGTGGCTGTTTTTGAAGAACGTGTTTGGTATTAATATTATCATTTTACTTAATGTTCTATCATTTGTACTTGTCTCCTCTGGCCTAGTGTGTTTGGTATGTTTGGTTGTGAGATAGAATGATTGTGCCTTACAGTAGACTAGCAGGTGATTCTGGGTCAGGTGCTTCTGATGCTGCTGAGATATGTTTTGGCACCCTGCACTCCTTAATTTGGTTTAAGTGGGTTAAGTAATTACAGCAGATGGATCAGTAGATGAATGTGTTCTGATCTTTGCTAGTGGTGATTTGGGTTTTTATTCTTTACACATCTCTAAAATTCAGCCCAGTGTAGCTGAGGGCTGCTTGTGCTGATAAATCCAACACTTAGTGAACCAGCCCAGCCCAGGGGGTGATCTCAATAGAGACCTCAGTCCAAAAAGGTGATTATTGCTACTGGTGAAGCTCAAATGAGCAACTTTTCAGTGATAAATCACTGTTCCCTATGTTTGGCTACAATGAAAGAATAATTCTTTCTAACGTAAGTCCAATATTCCATTTGAAAACCCTAGAAAATCCAGTTTTAGTGACTTTCGAGATGGACCGTTGTTAAGACTCGGGTCACACAGCAGATGACCACTCAGTCTGGAGGTCAACTGATAAGACAAATTAACCCAATAATTTTCTGTGTTATGGTCCTTTCTCTTGGTGTTTTTTGCTCTTGTTCTTGGCTCACAACTTCTTGTTATCTTTATGGTGTCTGGGGTTCCTGGCTTTCTTGTTGAGTGTCAGATTTGTGGTGGCTGTTTTTTCAAGAAAGTTGTTGGCTTTACTATTTTGGTCTTATCAATTGTGCTATCATTGACTTTACTCCGCACTGGTCAAGTGAATATGTGTGGATGTGTGATTGAATGAGTGTACTTTACAGCAGGGTGGCGTCTGGTCCTGGGTTAGTTCTTAACTTGTTTCTAATGCTGCTGAAATAGACTCTAGCAACCCAAACCACTTCATTTGGTTTAAGTGGGTTCAGTAATTGGATAGATCAGTAAATAAGTGAGTGCTGGTCTTTGCTAGTAGTCACTCTTTAGTCCTGTGTATCTAAAGGTTTCTTGAGCTGGTAAGTCCAACACTTAGTAGGTGCTTCCCCATACTGCAATTACTTTGTTTTCTGGAACCAATGAGTTCCTGTACAATGTGGTCTCTAGGCCACCTGTGGTTCCTGTCCACTTTTGTGTGTTGTGTTCCCACTGAATAACAAGAACTGTAACCCTTATGCAAAATATGTGACCTGCAAAGAGGTGCAAAATGAGGCACGTTCAGGAGTTCATGAACTGCATGGTGCAGCACAAAAGCTAAAGTGCTATGAACATTGATATGGTGCAAAATGTTGTGTGATCAGGAGTTTATGGGTGACTCCTGCACCTTATTGCTTTGAAGCGACTGTGAGTTACAGGGGAGATTATTGCTTCAATGAGATGTGCCAGAGAGCTGGCAATGAAGTGGTGTGAGGTGTGGTGCGATTGGGACTTCACAGCGGACACCCCCACCTTTTTGCTCTGATGCATTGGTGCAAAGTGTGGCACTCCATCTTCACCAATAACTCCAAACTAGTAACAGATTTGTAAGATGGTGTCAGTGCTTGGGGTCAACCAATAATCATAATTTATCATTTGACCCCCACCTCTGATTGTTCCTGGTTAAACGAAAAGTGCATACCCTGAAGTAGGAGCTAAAAACAGTACCAGGAATTACCAACCAAGAAGTAGACATGTCCTGGGGGGGAAAATCCTATAAAAGTTTCCTGAGTTTCTATTAAGTGTGAGGATCCTGAAAAAAGTTCTTGCTGTGGGAAAGTGCCTAATGATTCAACCCATGCCAGGGGGTAATATCAACAGAGAGCTCAATTCAAAAAGAAGCTTCTTGCTAATTGGTAAAGAGCAATGCTGCTGATTACTCTGATTATGATGTTAAACAGAATAATTAATTCCATTCTAACACAAGCCCAAAAATGAACTTCAAGATGTCTCCAGAACTATGCAAGTTACCAAAAGATAACAGCTGTCGCATGTAGTACACGTCAGACTGGAGCCATACCCATCCCTTTGATACATATACGCCACGCCTTAGCTCATCTTGTGTGCCCTCTCCACCCCCTCAGGCCCCCTTTTCACATTGTTTTAAATGACTGTGCTGAACATCCTAAGTATAAGCACTGCTGTATACAAATTCTACAGTGCAGGTATGAGAACGTCCTCTAGAGTTTCTTCCTAGGGCCCTGGCAGTGTTTGGGGATATGAAAATTAAGCAATGGCTTGCTGGTGATTTGTGAGTATTAAATTTAAGATAAGCATGAGGATGAAAGACTAGGTTTATAGGGTCATTATTGTCATTACTACTGCAAAACCTGTAGCTTCTTTACCTGAGAAACCCTCAGAACATTATGTTAGCCAAACAATAGAAAGTATTTAGCATGTGTCACACACGCATGCATGGGAGGCAGTCTAAGGGGTTGATGAACTGCACTAATGCCTTTTCTTTTACTTCCACAGACCACCAGAAGGAAAGCCCAGGAGAACTCCACCCACTTCTGCTGCCAAACCACACCCTCCTACAAACCTCACTTCTGGCTAAGAACCTGCCTCTTTCTGCTCTGCACCTATTGGCGCTTTTCCACTGCATAGTACGGCACGACACGGTTCAGTTCAGCTCACTTTTGGGGGGTTTTCCACTGGGAACAGTACCTGGTACCTGGTCCTTTTTTTAGTACCACCTCAGCCGAGGTTCCAAGCGCGCCGAACCGTTACCAAAACGTGACGTGTAAACTCTGCTGGTCACTGATTGGCCGGAGAAAATCGTCATGACTGCGTCACTGAACTTGCGACACGAGACACAACAGACCCGCTAGATTTTTAGCACAGCCAGCAAAGGTTCGGACGCACCATTTTTGTTTTAACCAAAAATGGCTGTTTCGTGGTCTATTGAGGAAGTACAGACGTTCCTCTCGTTGGTAGCCGAGGATCCAGCAAGAGCTGGATGGGGCGACGCGGAATGAAAAAGTTTTTCAGGAGGTCGCTAAGCTCTTGGGCGCACACGGCTACCATCGGACTTACAAACAGTGTAGGGACAGGTTAAAAAAAATTTCACGGCAGTAGAGGCGGCGCAACTATAACGACACGTGAATAATCCCGCCCACTCTAAAGCGGTACTAAACTGCAGTCGAAACGCAAACCGAGCCGAACTGAGCCGAACCAAGGTGAGCTGTACTGAACCGTGCTGTGCCGTACTATGCAGTGGAAAAGCGCCATATAAGATCCTAACACTCCACTCTCCAAGTCAGTCATTGTTTGGCTAAGTCTGTTGTGATTACTCGCCATTGCTTTTCTTGATTTTTTGCTGCTCTACCTATAATATATGGAGTGGACCTCCCCAAACCTTTCTGCTATGATTGTTCTCTTTTACACATGTTATATAGTGTCTTTCAAGACATATCTTAATTTAGGAAGTAATGGGTAAAAGAATCGGACATTAGGTAAGAACTACTAACTTCAAATAACCCTGAAGAATAAAATGAAGAAATTGAGCTAAAAAAACTGTAATGTGGAACACAAAGGCATTAGCTAAGGCACATTTTACGGGGCACTTTAAAAAAACAGACCCCCTAAAATGTGACAAACCTCCCTGAGCTGAGACCTCTGGTAGGTGTGAGAAACAGACACATTCTGTAAACTACAGAGTATGAGGATGGCCTACAGAGTATAAGCTAAGACAACCATGAGAGTAAGGAGGGACACCAGGGTTAAGGTTAAGGTGCGGTCCTCACTCACAAATACTGGTTGTGGGGCCAAGATATTTTAAAATATCTTTTGAAATACCTCTAGAGCTCAAGGCATTTTCTCCTCTATCCCCCTTAGCTAGAGCTCGAAGCCTTCAACGTGACCACTAATCTGTGAAGAGTGATCTGATGGGTGAAACATGAGACCTCAGAACTTCCTTTTTTTTAACCATACAATTTTAATACCTCAACAGATACACGACAAACTTCTGTAAAGCCTCATACAACACCCATGGCTCTTCTCCCAAGTATGTAATTCTTTTTCCATTAGAGTTCATTTGTCAGGCCTTGCAGAGTGTCTGAGAGTGGAAGAGTACAAGCTGCCTTCCTGCTCAGTGTGATGCTGTACTTGCTAATACATTGATAATATTCATCTATATCATGGCCAACTCTTCCAATCTCGTTTCCTCTCTTTGGGGTCCCAGGGAGAAAAGAAGTCAGAATCTATAGACATGGGCTTCGGGCTTGGAAGGCTGAGGGCATCTGAAAGGTGGCTAATGACCTGAGCTTTCACTTGGGAGTTACGTTTCACTCCGGACTGAGCTCGTTTGAAGTTACAAACATCACAGTGGCTCCAATCACTGGGTAAACTGATATGGCCACATGCGCCTCCTAGGAGGCCGATCGCATTTGGTGGGGTGGAATGGGGGAGGGGCAATTCATTAAGCAGAGACAGAGCAAACGTACATTTTCTTTCAGATTTGCCCAAACTGGAGATTAAGAATGTCAAATCTGGTGGTTTTCAAAGTGTGATCCATGGGCCACCTGTGACTTGCAAGGATGAGTCGAACAGTCAACTGAGTCATCATATCTGTGCAAAATGAATCTTCAGTGGCTCATATACACTCACTCAATACTGTACTAAGACTGAGTAGGGCCTCGTTTTGATCTCAAACCAGCATCGGTTCTTCATGGCATGGATTTCACAAGATGTTGGAAATATTTCTTTGAGATTCTGGTCTATGCTGACATGATTGCATCCTGCAGTTTCTGTAGATTTGTCAGCTACACATTCATGCTGTGAATCTCCCATCCTACCACATCTCAAAAGTGTTCTGTTACATTCAGATTCGATGACTGGGAAGGCCATTGAAGAACACTGAACTCATCGCCATGTTCATGAAACCAGTTTGAGATGACTTTTACTTTGTGACATAGTAGATTATCATGCTGGAATTAGCCATTAGAAGAAAAGTAAAATATGGCCATGAATGGCTGCACATGGTCAACAAAAATATTCACATAGTCCATGGCATTCAAGTGATAATTAATTGGTATTCACAGACACAAAGTGTGTCAAGAAAACATTCCCCACACCATTACACCATCACTACCAGCCTAAACTGTTGACACTGGGTAGGTTGGCTACATGAATTTACGATGTTGCCCCAAAATTCTAATCCTACCATCTGTGCGCTTCAGCAGAAACTGAGATTCATTAGACCAGGCCATGTTTTGTCCAGTCTTCAGCTGTCTAGTTTTGGTGAGCCTGTGCCCACTGCAGCCTTAGCCTTCTGTTCTTGTTCTTGTATCATCCACTTTAATGTTTGACATGTTGTTCATTCCGAGATGTTCCTTCTATCACCACAGTTGTAAAGAGTTACTGAAGCCTTAATGTCATCTCAAACAAGTCTGGCCATTTTCCTCTGTCCTCACTAATCAACGAGACAGTTCAATCCACAGAACAGCCGCTCACTGGATGTTTTTTGATTTTTGCACCATTCTGAGTAAACTCTAAAGACCTTTGTGTATGAAAATCCCAGGAGATGAGCAGTTACAGAAAAACTCAAACCAGTCAGTCTGGCTCCAACAATCATACCACAATCGAAATCACAGAGAACAAATTTTTCCTCCATTCTGATGTTTGATGTGAACATTAACTCAAACTCTTATTGGTATAATTTTATGCATTGTGCTGATTGGCTGATTTGAGAGTATCAAAGGTAAGCAGGTGTAAGCAGGTGTATAGGTGTTTCTAATGCTTAGCTAAGAGAGTATACATTAGACCATTATGTATCTGCGCAATTATAAAACGTAAACACGCCTACAGTTTACTTACAAAAACCAGGGCATCCCAACACATGTCACAGCTTAAACATGTCATTGTCAAACCACCTCATCTGTCACACACCCAAAGGAGATTGAATTTCTTTTAGCCTTATTTATATTTATGGCAATCTTGTTGCTATTAAGATCTTGCAAAAATGTACAACATTTTTTCTTTTGTCTGCATTACTTTTTTATATTTGAAAAGCAACAAATTCTGGATGTAAGATAGATCCAAAACTAGGTTCTTTATAAAAGATAGCAAAATACTCAAAAGAGCAAAAAAGGGGCAAGAGGGAACTGCCAATAAGGCAATCTGACAGCAAACAGGTCCCAAAACAAAATCATTAATTGAAATCCTTAAGCAGAGACAAAATGATTTGACTAAACCAGTAAATCCATCCATCCATCCATTATCCAACCCGCTATATCCCAACTGCAGGGTCATGGGGGTCTGCTGGAGCCAATCCCAGCCAACACAGGGCAGGAAACAAACCCCCAGGCAGGGCGCACACACATACACACACACCAAGCACACACTAGGGACAATGTAGAATCGGCAATGCACCTAACCTGCATGTCTTTGGACTGTGGGAGGAAACCGGAGTACCCGGAGGAAACCCACGCAGACACGGGGAGAACATGCAAACTCCACGCAGGGAGGACCTGGGAAGTGAATCCGGGTCTCCTACCTGCGAGGCAGCATCGCTACCCACCGCGCCACCGTGCCGCCCAATAAATTCTCACAGAACGTCCAACACTCCACCACAGCACATTCAATGAACTGCAAGGGGCTTACTTATCCCAGGTTGCCTTTAAAGACTGGGGGTGGTCTCTAGCAGTGAGGTGTTGGTGGCCCCGCCTCTTGGAGGTCCACTCTAGGAACACAGGAGAACAAGACTATGCACATAGAAAACTAACAAATACATAAATAAAATAAAATTGACATAAAATACATAATAAGATACAAAGTAAATACTAATATGAGCATAAACAAAGAATCAAAAATGAACAAAAAGGACCTACAAAAGGAATTTAAACAGGAACCCTGGCTAAACATCTCACATATCTTGCATGTTAAAATATATTAGCACTTTGTCAGTAGCCAAATGTCTTCACTAACTACAGACCCCTAATTCACACCTAAAGAGACATATCAGCGCAATGTGAGCACTCATCCATCCAATTTACACCGACTCCATTTAAATGCTACAAGCGGGAGTATTTTATTTTATTTTTCTTTTGAGTCTGTAACTGTTTGTTTTGTAAGTCAGTTGAGCTTTCTGGTGAATATTCCATATATAGTGCGTTATATTATGCACTGTGATGGACTGGCGCCCAGTCCAGGGCTTGTTCCTGTGTTGTGCCCTGTGTTAGCTGTGAGGGCATAACTGTGAGAGAGAGAGAGAGTTTAGGAGTACGCACTGATACAGCGCATTGCCACACCCACCACATGACAAACCAACTCAGCTGAGGACCTGAGTGCAGCCATGCAATGGGTGACACCTCAGCACCACACTAGTTCAGACAGAATGCAAACGTGACCCTGGCCTGAATTAAGCAGATCAGAAGGTGACACGACTTGATCTTACATTAACATTTATGAGTACACTGTTTTGAACATCTCTGAATCTATTAAAGATGTGGAAGGTTGGAAAAATCAAAGAGGCAACATCATTGTGTTTTGTTTGAGCGGTGGTTGTTAACAGGAGAGTGACTTCAATCAAGAATAAGGCTCATTTTATAACATGAAATTTTAGATGTGAGTGTGTGTCGTTATTTCACTGTGTATTGGGACTGAAAGTGAAATTACATGATTTCTTTTTAACTAAAATATCAGTGCACCCAACCCCCCATCAAAATGTTAGACACACTGTGACCCTGAGCTAAAGATCACTGCAGGACTTCAGTCAGGAACTCCCAATGGCCTGGACGACGGTGTCATGGTGGGCAGACTGACTTCATTGTTGTGTCTGAGGTGGTGTGCGCCACCAGCCAACTGCACTTTCCCAGGTACAAACTCTCCAGAATGATTTCAGGTGGATTTGAAAGAGAGAGCCACGCAGTGATGGAGATTGAATGGGCATAAGGTCCATGCCACGTTACATTTATTCCATTTGCAAGTTTCACAATTATATTTTGCTTTAATCAGCTGCAGGCACGGTAAACGTGAATTTGGTGGTGTCAGTTGTCCTAATCCACATTTTACATGCCCACAGGGGCATCTCATCTGTCACTTCACTCATCCACTTGGTGGTTAGTTTTTTCTTTCTTTTTTTTAACGCTTGTACAATACTTCCTTAAGTTCAGTTTTGGATAGCGCTGTTTCAGTTTCAGGCTTCAGAAGATCATGTAACTGAGCACGAAGATGAGGATCTGTGACACCACATATGCTTTCAGTTTAGCCCTGAGTGACTCAAATGTATTTAATGATTTCTAATAATCAGACTGCTGCTCAATCCTTAAATGATCTTTCCTGCCCTGAGGGCCATTTAGCGCTCTGTTTGACTTACTCATGGATGATAACAGCTTCATCTTGTATTCGGCCCATTCCCGTTGTACTTCTTTTTGCTTATAGTGCTCACTCACTCTCTACTTCACGTCTCTTTCCACCTCCATCACTGCGTGGGACTCTGTTTTAAATCCACCTGATATCATCTTGGAATGTTCACATCTGACAAAGACAATCTCCTAATTCCATATGGCTGGTGATGCACAACAGCGCGGTCGGTCTGCCTGACATTTCACTATCGTTCAGGCTAATACTGGCTGAAAGCCTGTGCTTAAAATGTATACCTAGCAATTAATATTATGTGGTAAATGTAGTTACCCAAAGAAGTGAATGTTGACCAACTGTTATTTTGATTTTGACAAAGTGATCCTCATTGTGGCAGCACGGTGGGTAGCGCTGCTGCCTCGCAATTAGGAGACCTGGGTTTGCTTCCCGGGTCCTCCCTGTGTGGAGTTTGCATGTTCACCCCGTGTCTACGTGGGTTTCCTCCGGGTACTCCGGTTTCCTCCCACAGTCCAAAGACATGCAGGTTAGGTGCATTGGCGATTCTACATTGTCCCTAGTGTGTGCTTGGTGTGTGGGTGTGTGTGTGTGCGCCCTGAGGTGGGCTGGCGCCCTGCCCGGGGTTTGTTTCCTGCCTTGTGCCCTGTGTTGGCTGGGATTGGCTCCAGCAGACCCCCGTGACTCTGTAGTTAGGATATATAGTTAGGATATATGCTGCTGTAATCTACTCTGTACCAGCTGGAAGTGCTTATTCTCAAGTGTACTCCATTTTGCTGCAGTTGCTATACTAGGCCAGTAGGAGATACTTTCAGATATAACAGAGACATACAGACACTAGGCAGGTCAGCCATAGTGTTGAGAGGTCGACTAGACAAAATAACACAAAAGGATCTCCCTTTGTTGTGCCACAACAATATGGCAAGTTTGGGAAAAAGACTGTCATAATTTGGTATGAGTCCTCAAAGGCTGTCAATGTTATATCCATCGTTAGGTCTGCTTCCAGCATTGCTAGGGGTGTGGCCTCTGGCACCTACGTGTAATCAACATGATGGGGTAAACGGACCGCTACGGGCACAATTCCTTATCCGATCTGCGGATACCCAATCTCTGAAATATTTATCTTTGTACTTTTTTCTCACATATACTTTTGGTTTTGATCCTCTTGTTCTACCAACGCAAATTATTGTAACTGGTATTGGGCTTTGGTTTTGTTTCACGTTATATACAGTATATATATTTTTGTTTGTTTTTTATGTGCATATCCCAGTCTCTACTCAAAAGTTTATCTGCCAGTTTGCTTAAATAATACCCTTAAAGGATACAGTGGGAGCAAGATATGGAAAAGTCAAGCAAAAGGGAAGTCGGCCAAAACAGGTCTGAAGCAAAAAAGCCAAAGAAGAATCAAAAAACAAGAAAAATACCCAAGCAAAAATCAAAGGATTACAACCAAAAAAACAATGAAAGTATCAAAGAAAGAATAAGAAAAGAGGTTTCTACTTACTCCCTCCCACACCACCATATTCCGCAGCTGGAGGATGATGACAATAATGTCACTTGTCATGTGATATTGGCCATGTGACCCATGGTGCAGTAGCAGTTGTAAACCATGTGGTGGCACCCATGAAATAGAGAACAAAATGCAGGTGGCTGAAACTAATTCAAAATTAGAACACAGTTGAAAATATTAAAATTCCACAAACGAAGGGCTAATTGAAATCGTAACAACCGTTATATCCAAACATTTATTACTTGACACATTCAATATTGTTATGTTAGGTATGTACCCTGGCTTATTTTCAATTTTATAGTTGTTTTTGATGAGTTTTATTTTTCATGAGTTTTTTTATTTTTATTTCATTTTTAAATAGTTTTATGTTTGTTAATTATTCAGTTATTGTGGGTTTAAGTTGCTTAAATATGTTTCTTGTGTTTTGTGGGTGGAACCCCCCAAGAGGCAGGGCCACCATGATGTCACCATTGCGGGACCACCCTCAGTCTTTGTATCTGTCCCAGTAGCATTGTGAAGTAGCATTATTTCTACGAGTATTGGATTGCATTTTCTGCTTAACTGAATTTTTAATGCTGTTTATTTGATAATATTATTGGTTGTCTGTTTTGGACTTTGCTTTTTTAAAGAATTAGTTTTTGTCCTGGGCAGCATGGTGGCGCAGTGGGTAGCGCTGCTGCCTCACAGTTAGGAGACCCGGGTTCGCTTCCCAGGTCCTCCCTGCGTGGAGTTTGCATGTTCTCCCCGTGTCTGCGTGGGTTTCCTCCGGGTATTCCGGTTTTCTCCCACAGTCCAAAGACATGCAGGTCAGGTGCATTGGCGACCCTAAATTGTCCCTACTGTTTGCTTGGTGTGTGTGTGTGTGTGTGCGCGCCCTGTGGTGGGCTGGCGCCCTGCCCGGGGTTTGTTTCCTGCCTTGTGCTCTGTGTTGGCTGGGACTGGCTCCAGCAGACCCCTGTGGCCCTGTAGTTGGGATATAGCGGGTTGGATGGATGGATAGTTTTTGTCCTTATTTTACCTTTTCCATTTTTGATTTTGGTGAATAAATTCTTGATTTATAAACATTATTCACTAGCTTTGTCCTTTATCTAGTGTTTTAATGGTTTCCTCTCCCTTGATAACTATATTTGTGTTTTTTGGACACTTTTTGAACTTTTACAGCCATTTTAGTCCAGTCCTAAATGTTTGGGGCCTGGCTGCTTAAGGCGAGGCTGATCAATGAAGGTCCTGCTCTGGCTCTTATGCCATTTTTGTGGTCTGCACCCTTTTGGCCATTTTGAGTTGATGCTCATAAGAAATATAAAAAGTGCTAAACACAACAGCAATCTGCAGTAAAGGGATGACGACTTGAGTGTTAAAGAATAATTAAAAAAACATTTTCAATTGTTAGGGATCCTAATGAAAGGTACCATATAGAATAAACTTTTTTAAAGGACCTCGTGGTGAAGATCAGTACCTTGTTGTGCTTCAAGTTCCTCCAACTTTCACAATTAAGAGGGTTAAAAAATGTGGACGGGGGGGATGGGGGTTGAGTAAAGTTCAATATGAAAAGTGAGATGAGAAATGAACAGATTATTCATTTGTTAATCCAAGCATTTCATTAACAAAGGTTCAATATGAAATAAAAACTAATTCATTGTGAATTTTTTAAAACTGTTCCCAATACGGGTGGACATTGGAGCAGTGGCTACCATTTTACTCCTCAAGTGCCTGGATCTGCTGTTTGTGTGGAAGCTTGCATGTTACCTGTGATGTGATTTCTCCACACCCAAAGTAATGAAAAGGGTTCCAGGCCTTAAAATACTCAATACCAGAGCTGTAGTCACCATGTCTGCAGGCTTCATCCCAGGCAGCTGTGCCCAAAACTCCACAATTAGGCTTTTAAAGTTGAAAACTATTTCAAATATTCAAAAATGCATAAAATTGGAGTTCAAGGGAGAGAAACCATAAAACTTTGACTTATAAATGCAAAGACAGCCAATTTTTTTTTAAAGGTGTAGAGTTTATTTCATTAAAGAAAGCAAGAACAAGAAGGGGAAAAGGCCAAACAAATAGACAAAAAATAAGCAGAAATGACAACCCAAAGCAAACAAGTAGTACCCAATAGATAAACCAAAAACAGAGAAAAGGTTCAGTGAAACCATAAAAGCCACAAACATACTTACAATTCTCTAAAACTCAATACTACCCTAGCTGGTCTGGCCCTCTGCCTGGACTTAAATAGGTCAGCAGTACATCATGGTGGCACATAATTAAAAATACAGAAGACGCAACAAATAATCAAACTAATATTTAGCACATAATGACAAACACATACATAATCACATAAGATATAAAATAAGATTTAACAAAATACTGTATAAAATGTTAATTTACATTAGCCAGTGATAAAAAACCCTGGCTTAACCATTACGCTGTGTTTCTGGTGTTCTGTCATGGGCACCATTATGTTTTAAGAGGATGGCACTATTACAGCCTTGACTTTCAATAACACAGTCAACACCCGGGGATGTAAAGGAGGACCTCCTACTTTGTTAGATTACCTCAGAGCCAAGCAGCTCTCACATATCTGTATACGGCAGCCCACTAGAACTCATCATGCCACAAACACTCAGAGGGCATTTCTAAATATATCATAAATTGCAATACATCTGGACACTCTGATTGCCCCCAACGGTTAATTGGACTTTCTAAACTGCTTGTCTATCCTGGCTTTTTTCTTGTAAATGGTCCTGCCAGAATGCTTTAGATTTTCTTTCGAAAATTAGGTGAAAAAATGAATATATTAACAGATGCGTAGGTGTTTTGGTTATTTTAGATATTTTTATTTTGAGGGTTTATAATACAAATGTAAAGCAAAGACTACTGAGAAAGTGTTCAATAACTCTCAAAACTCCATCACCATCCCCTATAGTTTGGTGTGACAGATAGAGGGCGCTATCGTCCTCTTGAACCCTCAGACAATACGTCAGACACCAGGTAGAAGTCCAATAATTAATTTTATTTGGACTATACAGTGCACAAAGCACCCTCCTCTCCACACTCATAAATTACACAATACTCAGTAACAATAAACCAATCCACCACTCCCAGACACGTTGCCACCCTTCTACCCAGCTCAGCTCGCCATCTGGGGATTTCCTACAGTCCTTTATATTGCCTAACCCAGAAGTGTTCCCAATCCTTCAGTCCATGTGACCTCCTATCACTTCCGGGTCAGATAAAAAGTCCTCTTCTTCATCCCGGAAGTACGTCATTTCCCCTGTTGCTTTGTCTAGGACGTACTTCTGGGTTATAGGGCACATATGACTCTCTAGGCCTCCCTGCAGCGTCCTCTGTTGACCCCTATGGTATCTAGCAGGGCTGTAGGGGGAAAACTCCATTGTCCATGATTCCCTGCTGGTATCCGGGGCACCTCCATGCTGCAGGGAGAGCTCCACCTGGCGGCCTGGGGGTATTGGCCGGGATGACAAGCCGGCCATAGACCACATTGGGAAAATGGAGGGACACTTTAAAGCTCCTTTCTTCACCTTCACCGCCTAGCGTCCTGCTTCTTATATCTTTGTGACTTGTGGTATTTCAAAGAGCAGCATCTGGCAGGTGAGAAACTGCTCCACTCAGCTGTCCATCACTCCAAATGAGCCTGCTGGCAGGGCGGCTGCACGCTGGAGGTGACGCTAGTCCAGTGCGGGTGCCATCCTGCTTGCAAATCATTTGAATGCTGATGAATCACACTTGGCTGCTTCAAAAGAGAGAAAAGAAAATCAAGTCAAATCAAATCTGTCATTTAACTAATTGCTCTTTTCTTGGGGCAAAACATATCATATTTTAAACAAGTGGAAAATGTCAAATGAAAAATAATAAGAGATCAGCCTGCGGCGGCGAGTGAAATAAATACCTGAGAGACGCGTGAGAGAAAGAGAGAGACAGAGCGAGGAGGGGAAGGCTCCCATCCCAAGGGATGTGGATTAAGGGATTGGAAGGCCTTGAAAGAGAAAGAGGAGTTTAACAGCAGCTCTGAGGCCTAGGTGATACACCCCACCCTTCAGAGAGCATGTGCCCACCTAGAGGACCCCCGACTCCTCACGTAGTCACAACTAAAGATCAGGATCTTCATTCCAACAATGGATAACAAAGGCAATAATGGTTAAAATGGAGATCTGAACCTTCACATAGTATATATTGGGGTCATCTTCTTATGAAGACCCCAACCTCACAGATATGCACATCCCTATTATATGCCAGAATCCAACGTCTGGCAAACTGACCAGGAAAAGACATAAAAGTGTGTACCTTGATTGTCTCTAAAACCACTTGCAAATACCAGTTACATTTGTCATGAAAAAAAGCAAGGCAGTGTGGAACGAGCCCCGGACACAGACAGGCGGACATATTTCAAAGCACCACCACACATTTATTTACACAATATTTACAACTAATAAAGTGCACACAACCCACAAACTCCCCCAAAGTCCACGCCTCACACTGCCTCTGTCTCTCCTCAGGCCTCCTCCTTGCCTCTCCTCCCGAGCTCTGTCCTTCTCCTCACCCGACTACAGCCATCGAATGGAGGGAGGCAGCCCCTTTTATACACACCTGGATGTGCTCCAGGTGCTTCCTCGCAATCTTCCACCGGCACTCCCCAGTGTGGCGGAAGTGCCGGCTGCGCACCCAGAAACACTCCGGGTGTACCCGGTCCTCTTCCCCCCAGCACTTCCAGGTGTGGCGGAAGTGCTGAGGTCCAGGGCTCCAAAGGAATCAGGGCGCCCCCTGGCGGGGACCACGGGCCCCTACAGGGTCCCCAAAGCCACCAGGGCTGTCACCCCCTCATGGTCTGGAGGAGGCTCAAGCCCTCCTCCGGTCCGTCTGAGCGTCCTGGCTGGGTAGCAGCCCCTAGCCACTCACCACAGCAGCCATGGTCCCAAACCAACAGTGAGCCACCATTGTCAATAAGCACCACCAGACTGTCAGTGTCAGAACCTACTAAGAGCTTCCTAGTTTCATTTTCAGCGATGTATCTTCTAATACCTCAAACTAGAAACATGTCTCCATCATCTCACAAGTCAATAGCCATGTCTCCTTTGTTCGTAAGGAGCAGCACCCAGCCAGTATCATACAAACCAGCAGGATGTTCCCATCTCTTAAGCTACTAGCTTTTGTTCATCTATTCATTTTCTGTACCCACTTATCCTGATCTTGACTGTCAAGCCTGAAACCTGTTCTAGAAGCATTACTCCAAGGCAGTAATCAACCTTGGATGGGACACCAAAAGCTTTCTCTCCATTTTTATTAAAGAGTGCTATTTGGATAGTGTCACATACTGTTGAAGAGCCTCACGTCTTATAAACAAGCATGAAGTCCACATGAATAAGGGCTTGATTCTCAGTGTCCCATTCTAGACATGAGTCTCCTTGATAAAGAGTTCCAGTTACCCAGACTCACAAACTAGCAGCATTGTCACCATTGGTATTAAGGAGCAGCCAGCCACCTACCAGTATCACACATCATCATCATCAGCAGCAGAAATACAAGCTAATAGGATGTTCCCATCTCATAATCCTATAGTTATTTTCTCAACCTGCATATCCAAATCGTAGTTACTGGGCTAAAACCAACCTTGGCACCATCAGACATGAAGCAAGACCCAAGCCTTGTTTGGACCCCAGTAGCTTTGTCTCTGGAGAACCAGCCATTAAAGCAATTTAATTAAAGACATGTCTCATGTGTCTGCCTCATGATTTCTCCATATAGAGTGGTGATTTCAAAAATGTTGATCCCTTCACAACACCTTCCTAGTGTTGAGCAGATACCTGTAGTATATGCAGTGGTCTTTGAAGAGCAAAATCACCTGAAACAATTTTGTTCATAATCAATTGGACTGTAGTATGGAGAACCAGGTGGCCATTGTGGCAGATCAAATGGTAGACCCTGTCTTACTTACTATTAGAAGGTCTTCCTCTCATAAAGCAGTGGTATCCTAAATGATTAGTGTCCAGGTTTACCAACAAGTGCCATGGCTCCACCCTTATTATGGAGAACTAGGTGGCCTTTCTTACCGAACAGTAGCTGGCCTCTGCCTTAAAATGCAGTGCAATGTTCCCATTTCATAAACAAAAAAGATTTTCCCACTGTTATTATGAAAATTAGATGTCCAGTCTCAAAAACCACACCAGAGAGCCAGCTTCATAATCAAACAATGTACTTAAAATGTGACAGACCATTACCTTTACTGTCACCATGAAGCTCCAGATAGCCAGCATCATAAAGCAGTCTTTGAAACAGAAGGCTTCTTACATATTTTAAGGTGCAGTATCGATGACTTTCTACTGTCATTAGGAAACATGATAAGACCCACAAATCACTAGGAAATAGTCTCATAACCAATACGTCAATTTGCAATGTCACATAACAAGCGCCATGTCTACAGTGCCATTATAGAGCATTTGGCAGTCATTTTGACAGAACAGTTGAAGGACATCAAAACTGTAAGATGACTCCTTAACATAGATTATTAGGTAGCTGTTGACCACACAGTCAAGTACATTACTGTCACAGATTGCCACTGTGTCCCCGCTGCCATTAAGGAGGACCAGGTGTTCAATGTTACAGAGCACCTGCAGATTCAATACTGACTGTCAGAGCTGTAAGACACCCATGTATCACAGAAGAAGTTCTTCAGCTTCATTGTGAAGGACTCGCCTTTCAGTGTCACATGCCAGTGCTACTGTATGTTTCCATTGTCATTAAGCAACAACATTACATCAATGAGGGGGAGGTCTCCTGTCTCTCCTAGAGTTGCACCTGAAGTGGGCACTATGCCCATCTAGATGGACATGACCTGCACTCGATAACATGAAGAGCCATTGTAAAGTGAGTGTAAGTGGGACTTGGATAAAGAAAACTGGGATGATCAGAAAAGTTTTTGAATGATGTCGTGGATTCTGTTTGTTAGCGCTGTGGGCCAGGCACTGCATTTTTCTGCTTTAATTGCTGCCAGGAATAAATTGGGACTTCTCATGTAAAACAAGGAGACAAAAGATCTGTTGAATGTGAATGAAAAGCCATGGAATTCCATGAGGGCCATTCATATGACTGTGCTTCTTTTAGAGTTTTTCTTTCTAGGTATGCCACTGGATGGCAGTACCATATCAGAATTGCTAGAGCAGAGAGACGTGGCACGGGTGGCCTGCTTTAGGTGGGAGAATCAGTGGGTGGTGGTGGTATGGGGCAAAGGAGTTACACAGTTTCTTTTCTTTTCCAAGGGGACTTCTGCTCAGGTAAGGCACTATAATGGTGCTTTTTTAACAGGCTTCATCTGCAGCTCCTCAAGTGGTTGACTCTACTGTTCCCTAACTCACGATATGCCGTTTTAGGGAAACTGACATGACCTGGCAGAAGAGATGCATTCAAATGTGTGTGATGGGGAGCAGGCTGCAATAATCTGACCCCTCCTCCAGTTAGAAATGCACAAAGTTTGGAGTGCAGTGCCCAAAGCCAACAGCCGCAGATACACTTGGGCCAAAAAACGCCTCTGACTTTGGCTTGGCTGCCTGTGTCAGGAAGTGTGTGTCAAAGATAAAACAGGGGAAAATAGATTAGGAGATGTAGTGTGCCTTGCTCACACAGGGCACGGGGCTCAGAAGCTCTCTCTGAAACAGCCAGGATGATGGGCACAATGTGAGAATGCCAAGCGTCGCATGTAGGTTAAGGGAGCAGCTGGAGCTCTGAAGTGAATCTGATGTTTTTCTTTTTTATTTTCCTCATTTATTTCAAAATGAGGCCTGCTCAGCATGGGGTGGCATCTGTATTTGTGGCTTATGTGATTTTCCTTAAACGAGATGCCACCCTACGTACTGTGTAATTGCATAGCAGTGAAGCTCAACTTGCCAACCAGCACAGAAGGACCTTAACTGAGTTTTAGGAATGTTTAATTGCTTTGGCAGGCTAAGGATATACGTTTAAGTGCGAGGGATGTAAGTTCAGAGCTTTGATGTTGGAAAAGTGCAAGATTAATACAAAATATTACTTATTATTATTGTTCAAATAATAATATTTATTTTCAAGTTGAAGCCATTTTGCTGCATTTTTAAAAGTGGAACAGGCCTTATAGGTGTATCTGAGCCGGTCCCTTGGCTTTATTTTGAAATTTCTTATTATTTCTTAATGTATTGCTATATTAATTTGCCTCTGCTGGTCTGAGAAGAATAAAATGCTCCCATAATTTCTGCTGTTTGTTTATAATATAAAGAGTACCTCCATCCAACCCGCGATATCCTAACTACTGGGTCATGGGGGTCTGCTGGAGTCAATCCCAGCCAACACAGGGCGCAAGGCAGGAAACAAACCCCGGGCAGGGTGCCAGCCCACCGCAGATAAAGAGTAAATGAACACCATTAAGAATTGAATTCTACTGTACACCCAATACTGCAGGAATAGAATGAGAAATGAGAATAGATTTGTTATACTGGAAAAAGAAATCATTGGTGCCTCAGTGTGACACTGGAAGGCCTCACAATGTCTTTGTGGTGTTGTGTCTCCATGGCCTCACTGTTTGTTAAGGCACAATCAGCATAAAGAACATGAGCAGGGAAGGAATCTCTGCAACTGCCTGGCTTGGAAATGGACTGCTGTGGATGATGGGATGCTGGTATTTCACCAGGGTTGTGGGTCTATGAACACCTTAATTCACACTCATGTTCAGCAGCTGATATCCTGTATGGCACACAGGAATTGAATGATCCTTCCTCTTCCTTCTGTACACACCTACACTTTAAAACAGGCTCCTTATGTTTTTTCACAGCAGTGCATGGCATCTTCAAAAGAACCTTCAAGTCTGAACAAAACCTTAGAAAATGGGATTTACGATGGACAAACACCATTTTTATTACCGCAAAGATGTGGGATTTGGGAATTTGTTTCCATATCATATTGTCAAGAAGAGTCCAGTATTTCTAACAATAACACCAGTTTAGCACTTCATCACGGTGACCCTTTTAACTTATGAATTTTAAAGAGGCCATATTTCTTGGGCTTCATGTTCTCTGGAAAACATCAATATGGGTCCTGCACACCCAGCTAAGGTCCATATGTTGATCTATAGTTTCTGGTGTGCCTTCATTAACTCTCTTCTTCTTTGCCCAAATGCCTTTAGGAAACTCTTCTGGGGTATCTAGTGTAATGGTAGAACGTAGGACGGGAACAGGACTAACACTTGTTTGTTAACTTGTGTGTTTTTAACAGTTTGTTGAGTTTATTAAAATCAAGTAACATTCCATCCAAGCAAGTCCAACTTGACAAACCTAAGTTCAAATCAACCCCCACCCATAAGAAGGAGAGCAAAGGCCAACGGCCAGTATAAAACTTTAAGAGTAGAAAAAAAGGAGGAACAAAATCTTTATCCCCAATATACTGTAAATGCTTATGTTAAAATGTTGATTAGATCCTATCAGGTTTTCAAATAGTTTGTACGGATCCTCTAAGTTAGAATTTGATTATTTCCAATTTCAAATAGTACGTAACATCAGTTACCCACTGACTTAACAGAAGTGGGCTAGGATTTTTCCAGTTGAGCAAGACAAGCCTATATGCCAGTAGTGTAGTAAAGGCAATTATAGTTTGTTTCTTCCATTTTAAGCCCATCTGGGAGTACACCAAACACAGCTGTTAGTGGATTACAAGTGACTGTGACTACAATGCTGTCTGATAAGCATGCAAAGATTTTGGTCCAGAATGTTGTTAATTTGGTGCACGCCCAAAAACATGTGGCCCAGTGAGGCTGGAGCTCGATTGCAACGTTTGCAGGTCGACTCTTGCCCTGGAAATATTTTAGACAATTTTAAATGAGAAAGATGTGCCCGATATACAATTTTAAGTTGAATAATTGTATTCTTTGCGCATATGGAGCTTGAGTGAATTCTGTGCATGGCTGCTTTTCATTCCTTTTCTGAAATGTTGAGTAAGAGATCCTTTTCCCACTGTACTCTGGGATCTTAGAAAGGAAGGGACTGTAAAAATAGACTAGGGGGCTTCAACCCCTGCTCACTTTGCTTGTCAATCCCCCGGCCTGCGCTATGCGCCAGCCACTTCATGTCTCTGCCGCTTGCGTATGTGGAGTTCACTTTCACCAAACAACAAATCTTCTAATTCTCGCGGATAGGCCTCTTCATTGGGAAGAACCATTATTTTTCCCCAATGGCAACACGAATTAGACAATCTACAAGTCTCCAACTTAAAGCCAAACAATATCTACATACTTCTGTCATATCACCAATGTCCATATATTCGATCTTTTTTTGCTGTTCTCTTATTTCACCAAGTAATAATTTCCATTTGTTATTGCTAATGCGATCTTTACTATCAGTTTTTTGAGACTTTCAAACTTTAGTACTTTCATAATGTCTAACCTGCTCTGCATGTGTATCACGCCAACATTTTTGAACCTCTTTATGACGTTCTACTTTGTCATTTACTCTTTGTCTTTTATTATTATTATTATTACCCCGCTTGGAGCTGAGAGCGCAGGAACTGTGTCTGACAATAGCACACGAATGAGAAGTAATTGGACTGTGGGCGTGGTTGTAAATGTTTGAGAGGAGGCGGGACTTGTCAAAATCTCTTGAACTTGAAATGATCTCTTGTGGGAGTTGAAATTATCTCAGAGTAAGTCTTGTCTCAGGATTTCCTTTTATTATAAAGAGAAATGCTTTCTGAGTGTTCAAGACTGATCAATATTTCTTCCAGAATAGAAATTAAGTTGTGTTTAAAGCCCTAAATGCCCTTGGTGGTCCCTTTGAGCAGCCTGCACATGGGACAAGAGACTTCACTGGGCTTGGAGATGTGTTTCTTTTGTGACTTGGAAGGACTGTGGTGGTCCCATCTAGCAGCTTGAACAAGGGAGGAGGGAACAGGATTAGAATCCTAGACTTTTTGTCCATTTTAATTTTTTTTTGTATTTCATCATAATCTTTCTCATGTTTGAACTGCGCATTTTGATGGACTTGCTAATGTGATTATTTACATAACTCACCTTATTTCAAATTTTGAAAATAACCAATATTTTTATATCACCTTGTTTTTGATAAAGAACTATTTACTTCTGTAACACCTTGTCTGTGTATCTCATTCTTTATCCTCAGTATGACCACTCGATGCCCAAAGGTGGAACCATTGGAGGGTACATGGTCGGTTTGAGGCATCACAGCTGCACAGAAGTCATTTATCATTAAAAAGAATTGGATTTCAGTATACCTGAGCAAAAATGAGCTGATAAAAAAGTTGAGCATTGGAAAAGGTCCTTAATGTATAAAAGTTTTTACTATTTATTCTTATAGTTGTTATGTGGTCTGCTCCATCACCTAAACCCTCCTTCTCCCTCATGTCCAGTTTCATCTTGGCTCGCTATCCTTTCAAAAATTTCCTTGGAGTAACATAACAAAGCTAAAACTGGTCCCCAGCATAAGTGAATACAATTAAACTGGTATCTGGGATAGTAAGGAACGTTATAAGTGGTCTTCATTACATCTAAATGGAGTCTCTATTATGTCAAGTCATACTTAGGTACAAAATCCCATCCTACTGTTCTTTCAAATAGCAGATAATTATCGTAGGTAACTGGGATTCATTTGTTTTCCATCTCTCTTCTCTCACTGGTGTCCTATATCAGTGAAGGAGCCTCCTCCACATCCAGACGGTCTGAAAAGCCAACACATCTAAATTATTTATTTCGTGTGAGGTGTGTGGGCCCACTGCTTGCAGACAAATGAGATAAATAAGTAATGCTTTCCATCTGATACTGAGGATAATATACTGGCAGCCCCATGGGATCGAGCCACTTCATATTGGATTTCTCCACATGACTTGATCTCCTTATGGAAAAGTCTGGGGCTCCGAAAGAAGATGGCCCTGAGTCGCTTCCCATTAAATGCTACATAATTGGGATGTGTCTAAGGGTGGGCTGGAGGTCAGCCATGGAGACTCAGTTGACACATGTGTAAAGGCGGTCAGTCCACTCACCATCCAGCGTC
Organism: Polypterus bichir lapradei; assembly: GCA_026402145.1. Lineage (NCBI taxonomy): Eukaryota > Metazoa > Chordata > Cladistia > Polypteriformes > Polypteridae > Polypterus > Polypterus bichir. The sequence continues at coordinate 7,153,810 of JANRMT010062790.1, read as the reverse complement.
ACTTATTAATGTCAGGCTGTAGGTGCCACATGATTAATAACATGATGTTTTATGGTATGAGAAGTTCAAAGGGATGAGAAGCCTTTTAGTCTTCCATGCTCTGGTTCATCCTTTACATTCACTTGACCGCACATTGTGTGGCAGGGCAGACTTTGGGTTTCTGACATTAAGTCCTTACAGAGAGAATTTAAAAGAATACTCTATCCAAAAAATTATATTTTTAATATGTTATTTAACCATGTAATTTGTAGTAATGGACGAGAAAAGAAAATAATGTTATGTTTTCATGGGGAATGGAGATAATGAAGTTTCTGATAGAATAAGTGCCTGTGGCTGCTAATGCTGAACAATAGCATACAACATTTAAATAGTCCATGAAAAAATCTTGCGTTACTCACATAATCCACTTGTCAAGTCATAAAGTCGTATGCTCACAATATCCCAAACGTGTAGCTTTACTAAAACATTTTCAAATAGACCACCTTAAGAAAACACTCCCATGAATTACAATGGAAGGCGCTGAGATGCACTGAAAAATTTGAATTGTAGACGTGAGTCCCGTTGTTAGATTTATATTCATAACAGTGAACCACAACTGGAGTACCACGGGGATATTTAGCGACAATCTGAGAAACTGTATGGGTGAACCGACCTTCTGTGCAACCGTATGTAAGTCTGAGTCATGTTCTCCTCCTGATAATTTTTCATTTGCTTTTCTTTAGCTTTTACTCTTTAGTTTTTCATGTCTCTCAGTGCAACCTTTTTGTGGATACCTTGTGAAGTGCAATGTTAGCCAATGGGGAAGGCAGGTAATCATTTTAAATGTTTCTTCATTTCTGAAATATTATACTTTAGTTCATGAGATATTTTTGTAAAACTCCATGTGTTGGGATGTTATAAACATTGCAGTGGTCAACTTGACAAGTGGATTATGTAACACAAGTAACGTGAGATTTTTTTCATGGATGTTTTCAGTATAGTTTGCTGCCATTTAGCATTCGCCAGCATCGATGCTGACTATATCAGAAACTTTTTTAAAAGTTCTTGGCCATCACTAGTCTAGTCTGAGCAATGTGCAGAAGTAATTAAAAAGGCAAATAAAATGTTTGGCTATATTATAAAACTGTTGAATATAAATTGAGGAGCATTAGTCTTAGAATAAATAACACACTAGTGAGATGATATCTGGAACGTTGTGTGCAGTTCTGGTCACCACAGTACAAGAAAGACAAAGCAGGACTCAAGAGCAACCAGGTGCATCCCAGGACTTAAGAACATTTCCTACTCAGAGAATTAAATCTGTGTAGTCTCGAGCAGAGAAGACAGCTTGGCTACCTAATCCAGGTCTTCAAATCCCTCAAAGGCACTGATAAAGTAGATCTTTCAGCTTAACAGTGAATCATGTACTCGAGGACATCAGTGGAAATTAAAGGATAATGCATTTAGGCCTGAAGCCAGGAAGCACTTCTATACATAAAGATCTGTGGGAATTTGGAACAAACTACCAAGATGTGTAGTTGAAGCAGAAAACCTGACAACCCTTAAGAAGAGTCTGGATGATGTATTGGGACAGCTTAGCTAAAAGCTAAACAAATGAGCTTGATGGACTGAAAGGTCTCCTTGAGTTTGGCAAATTTCTTATACTCTTATGTACTACAAAGTACAGAGGGGGGAATTAACATATGAAAAATATATCATTTGTGGGTGGAGTTTTCCTTTAAAGATGGTCAGGAGACTGAACTATTTAGACTTGGTGCAGAAGCCAAGGGAATACATTTGGATCTCTCCTTATTGCCATTCCTATGGATGAAGACCCTTGAAGTCTCAGTGTAGAGGTGGTGGTAGTGTGGTGGAGAGGACCCTAAGTGCATAGGTGTAAGCTTGTCTTTTTCTCGTGTGTGCATCATAACAAACTGACAGGACTATGTCTTCCTCCACCACCCCTTCCCACCCCCTGCTCCCTTTCTTTACCTTTTCTCGTCTGAATGTTTTCCCTTAATTGGAATGTATTTTTCCTGCTCGATATAAATCAGAGGAGTTTGGGCCCTACAGAAAGCACCTGTCAGCATAATTTGTAGTGAGGGATGAATCGGGCTTGAGCCGCAGAGGAACAGGGCAGTGATCTAATTGGAATAAATGTAAGAGTGGCTGAGAAGGTGCAAGCAATTACATCCTTAAACAGTACGCGGCATTCACAGAGCTGCGCCATAAATTACTGTAATAAAGCTCCCTCCAGACACCCAACCTGGTGGACAATTACTGTACTTATCAATCAAAATTGTTTTCTTTTTTTTCCTAATTTTGAAAAGCCAGTTTTATATTTTTACTTTTCCTACAGCTTATCCCGATCCTTTTCAGGGCATCTGTCCACCATATAAATTGGGTGGGGATGACCTTTATGCTTATTTTCAAGCCAGATGCTGCTCAGATGAAGAGTGCCACTCTTGAGATGTTAGCTTTAGGTGACTGTCTAGGGTGCCCGAGTCTACTGCTCAATCTGCCAGTCAGCACTTTGGGGTATCCTTCACTGTTTCCTGGAAGCCAGCAAGTAGACACGCAACTTTAGGGATGTTAGCAGAAGGAGACTCTGCATTTGGTGCTCCTGTCTTTTATTGTAATTAGAATCTGCATTAATGTCTCCTCGGGGTGTCTTTAATTCTCAGTAACTGTGAACCTGACTGTATATCTTTCAACAAATTGTAGGATTCCCAAGAAGATGTTTTCAATACAAATAAATTAAGGCGAAGTTTCGCCAATGTGATTCTTTCTTGGGAATGAGCCCATTTTTGTACCAAGTCTTCTTGTAAAATATTGTTGTAGCCTGAGGCCCAGAGGCAATAATTACAAGTGTGTGGGATATGAACACTATACTAAAAACTGGGTAATATGACACTGATCAGTTGCCAGTAGAAGGGTTACCCTTGTATAAGTACAAGTCATGCAGATCACCTTCAGACTGTCAGAAGAAGAGGTGCTGTACATGCCAGTGTGGGAACACAGGGGACGCTAGGGAGAAATGTGCTTACTGGGTTCTCTGATGAACAATAAGTAAGGGTTTCATTGAAAGTGAGAGTAGGCTGTGACTTGGGGGGGGGGGGGTGTTAAAACAGGGACTGCTAGAACTTGGTGTCCTAGTAGAAAATCTAGGGCCATTCTTACATGAACTTTGATTCTAGAGCTGAAAGTGACCTTTAACCCTTAAACCACCTTATCCGGCTATATTTGGTTCCCAATGCAATTTGCCAACACACTGGAGCCAAATATATTCGGAGACGTACATTTGTTGAACAGCGCAACTGGCTATAGTCGGTTCCCAGTGCAATTTGCCAGCACACAAAGGGATATATACATTATATAGTTTATGCCTACATTTTGTCATTTACTACTATAATATTAAAAACGTTTTTGTTTTAAAAATGTGTTTACACAGATTACTGTAAAAACGGAACACACATGAAGTGTGTGTGTTCCAAATAATGATCTATTATTTCCACTCTAAAACTCCACTTCACTTCCAGATAATCAATCAAGGCATGAGCTGGGAGAAGTTTGTGCACATTCTAAGTCGGTGGGGCGATGGAATAGCCAGCTGCTTGCAGCTTGTCTTTATCGGCACATTTAGAAGACCAAAGATGCTGGCGGAGAGGTGCGAACGGATTTAAGAAGCAATTTAAGGGGGGACAGATCTACGAGTTTTTTCGTAGGCTCTGGTAATTCTAGTACTAAATAAATAAAAAATATTTAAAAGAAACCTTTTGTTACTGTGCTTCTCGTGAGTTTTGTTTGGTTTGACCTCTTTAGATGTTTTTTCGACTTGGATTCTTATCTCTCTTTATAATTTGCTAGCTAGGTTTTTTAATTTATGTTGGTGTCATTTTTTTTTACACATTTCTCCTGGTCTACATTAGTACATAAATTACCTGACCATTCCTTGGCATAATATACATACTGCACACTCAATAGAAGTCAAGCTTGTAAATCTCAGAAAAGGGAGAGAGGAGCCATATGAACCCCTAGCACAAAGCACAAAGCAGAGTTTATTTCAATGACAAAAATGTTTATTAAAAATCAAACAAGAAGAGAATTCCAAATTAATCAAAGAGTATACAAACATATGGCCTCAAATCTGCCAACCACAATCAAATCCAAAGACAAGTCCAAAATCTAAAACTTAAAATGAGAACTTGCAAAATTCGAAAGCATGGCTATCCAAGAAATGGGAGCTGAATAACAGCCTCAGTGCAGACAAGAGACCTCTTTGGCCAAAATTAGTCCCTCACAGCAGCAGCATGAAGCATCATAGACCCCTTTAGCTGTATATGCAAAGAACAAGGAAGACACTTAAACGACTTAATGTAAATTACAGTAACATAGGACTGGAGTGGCTATTTGATTTAGATTTTTCTCTGTTTTATTAAAAACATCTATTCTCCTTGAGTACATCCCTCACTGTTGATGAGGATAAGGAAGGTACTCCTTGTGTTTTTCACAGTGGGGTAATGTGTAATGCACAAGTAGGAAATGATCATCTCAGTAGCTGTGTCTGGTTTTTCGATATAAGATCAACAAATGGACATGACTAATTAGAGAAATTGACTCCAAAGGAACAAACCTCCATAGGAATATCTGAAATACAGTGGAACCTCGGTTTACGAGTAACTTGGTTTACGAGTGTTTTGCAAAACGAGCAAAAATTTTTAATAAATTTTGACTTGATAAACGAGCGATGTCTTGCAATACGAGTAGTATGGATACACTTTGTCTGCTGAGCGTCATGTGATCACAACTGAGCTGATGGTTCTTCTCTCTCTCTCCTTATCTCGCTCGCTCGGCGTGTCTCTCTCTCTCCTTATCTCGCTCGCTCGCCCAGCGTCTCTCTCTCTCCTTATCTCGCTCGCCCAGTGCGTCTCTCTCTCTCTGGCAATCGTCTCCTATTCTCCGTCTGAGTCTGTGTGCCTCACTCATATAGTCAACATCTGTTTACTACAGCATTGTGACTGTGTGTGTGCGCTGTGAAGTGCGAGTCCCCATCTTGCTCCCCAAAACACGAAGCTGAGTCTCAGTGCTTTAACACCAGCTTTATTCAGCTTGAAACAGCAACAGCGCTGTTATTTATTGTACCGGGATCTTTATAATGTTCCTTGTATGACCCATTGACGACAGGCGCTTATAGCATGTCTGCGATCTTTTTGGATGCGCTTATACGGCGATCTGCTACAGCGCTTCCGCGTGTTGTCCCGTTGGGTGGAATCCCACATGAGTTTAGAAACTCACACCAGCCATGATTCTTTTTAAAGGTAAAGTGCAGGTTAATTTGTATTATGTATTTTACTTTATATTTTGTATTCATCATTTTTATATGAATAGTTTCGGGTTGTGGAACGAATCATCTGAGTTTCCATTATTTCTTATGGGGAAATTCGCTTTGATATACGAGTGCTTTGGATTGCGAGCACGTTTCCGGAGCGAATTATGCTCGCAAACCGAGGTTCCACTGTATAACAATCTAGGTAATCCTTACCAATTTATAATTGGTGAACCCTAAGAGATCATGACTGGTAGGAGGACTGGATGTTCACTAAAATGTGAGACTGGTGAGAGGTAAATGAAGGTAAATCCAAAAGTAAAGGCAATTTGATAATTATGTGGTAACTGCAACAGATAACAACAACAACAACAACAACATTTATTTATATAGCACATTTTCATACAAACAGTAGCTCAAAGTGCTTTACATAATAAGGAATAGAAAAATAAAAGACACAATCAGAAAACAAAATAAATCAACATTAATTAACACCGAATAGGAGTAAGGTCCAATGGCCAGGGGGGACAGAAAACAGAAAATCAGATAGAAGCTGATGCAAAACAACATGTTTGCAATGGCTTATGGGTAGTTTGAACACACACAGTGCCACACTCTGCCATTAGTCTAGTTGAAGCCAAGGTGAAATGAACATGGACGCTCCACTATGGGATTGCTTCATTGTTGAACAATGCACCATAGTGAGATTTCTTGGGCCAGATTGAGTGACACCTGCTGAAATTTGTGACCCGGGCTTCAGCTTGTGGGTTATTTTGGTGGTATTTTAGTTAAAAATGCACATATTTTGCATGTTTTGACTATTCAACTGGATGACTTTATATGGATTATGTGACATGAGTAAAATAAAAAATTTCTCATGTTTTGATATTTGTGGTGGGCTGGCGCCCTGCCTGGGGTTTGTTTCCTGCCTTGCACCCTGTGTTGGCTGGGATTGGCTCCAGCAGACCACCGTGACCCTGTAGTTAGGATATAGCGGGTTGGATAATGGATGGATGTTGTCAGGGATGCCAGGGGCAACGACCCGGCCGGGACGCCTTGATGGACCGGAAGAGGGTCTATGCCCGCCCTGGATCACGTGGGGGCCGCCATCCTGGTTGCTTTGGGGGCCACGGGTAGAGGGCATGGAAGCCCAATCCTGTAGGGACCCGTGGTCACCGCCAGGGGGCGCCCCAATGTCTTGGGGACCCTGGACCTCAGCACTTCCGCCACACCAAGAAGTGCTGGGGGGAAGAGGAGCAGGGACATACTGGGGCGTGTCCAGGGAGGAGTGCCGGGAAACACCTGGAGCCCATCCGGGATGAAATAAAAGGGGCCGTCTCCCTTCATTCGAGGCTGGAGTCGGGTGGAGGCAGGACAAGGCAAGAGAGAGAGAGTGGAGGCGGCCCGAAGAGAAGGTGTTGAGTGGCCAGGACTTTGTGGGGGGTTTGTGTGCGCGGACTTTGTTCTGTAAATAGTTGTAAATAAACGTGTGGTGGTGAATTAACAACATTTCTGCCTGTCTGTGCCCAGGCCGCGTCCACAATGTTTTGATATTAGTTGCTGTTTCTAGTATTGGCCACTATCCACTTACATTGAAGCATAAACTTGATTAGCTTTGATTTGCATGAAAACATGACATTAACAATGTCTCTTGGCCATCACTACAAAGTACATTTAAAAAATATCATTTTTGGTTTGAGTATTCCTTTAACCACTATGCCACTCTGCCTAGTAACATAACATAACATAACATAACATAACATAACATAACATAACATAACACTGTCAAATCCATTTAGTCCAATTCAGATTCACAGGGGCCCACGGCCTATTCATGAAGCACTGTGCTCAAGGCAGGAAACAGGGTTCCAGTCCCCTTGCTGCTCCCACTAACATAATGTGCTTAGGAACATACAGTAAGTCTACATGAATGGTGAGTACAGGTGATTATGGGAGATGATCGATGGTCCATAAAAGCAGCATGCCATCCTGTTCCAACATTGGTGGTGCCATGCTGTGCCAGCTACCGCAGGTGGTTCCCAGCTTCTCTTCTCCATTAATCATCTACCAATGATTTTGTTCAAAATTAGTTAGTCATTCCCTCACCCTGCCCTGCTTTGTGCCTGGCACTGCTGGTATAGGCACTAACTTCTTGTAATCCAGAATTGGAGAAACAATTTAAAAAGTGGATGAGTAACAACATGCATTCAGTTGGGTCAACAGACATCTCCATGACATCTGGAGGCACATGTAAGCAGGCAAAAGCCGGCAGCCCCTCCACATATTTGCACATGGACACTTGTGTGTATGCATGTTTCCACATAGGGTACATATCTGTCCTTCATGTATGTCACTACCCTTTTGGGATTCAAAAATAGTCATCTCCCTCTCCCACACATCACAAGCTCTTATCCAACCATGACAAAGGAACATCCCTTTAGTCCAAGTGCGTTACTGAGCTCAGTCTGCTAAAAGGTCAATTGTCCCACATGCATCACACAAGCACACAAACTCCAATATGGACATGAAAGCAGCACACTCCCACTGTCATACATAGCAACACATTCATACACGTGCTCACAAATTCACACTCACACGCACTCATTGACAAAGTTATAATGGCCCAAAAGGTGTAAACACACACACATTCCTACAAACACACACACACACACAAATAATATCAGACCTGATGGCGCATTAATGGACCCTGGGCAGACCATTTGGATGAATTCCTCCAGATAAAAGAGAAGCAGCACAGCACTCTCCACACAAAAGCATGGTTGCCCTGAACACAAAGGCAGCTCCTAGGAGCACTTGTGTTTCTTATTGTTGGGATATTGAGATTTAACGCAGAGGTGACAGGTCACTGCAGTAATTGCGTCCGCTGCTTTCCCTTTGACTCCCTGAGAAACGTTTCCACGTCACTGAGCAGCACCTTCAGTTCAAGAGGCCACGGTGCAACAACAATCCCATCTAATTACTGGGGCTGAATAAGCCCTGTGATTGGCTGTTGGGCACAGCATCCCACTAGCCGCCGGTGGGAACACAGCGCGTGCCTCTTACCGGCACTAATGACCACCTCATAGCTCTCATACACTTGCTGCTTTACAAATGCACACTCCGCACTTGTGGTGGTGGAGGGTGGGGGGGTGAGTTATTCAAAGACGGAGCTTAATCAAAATAAAAAAAAGGGAAATGGTGATCGCTCACAACTGTAATACCAATAACAAGCCGTAAAAAAATGAAAAGTCGCCCTTGCCAAGGAACTCATTTTTTCTAATTCCGCAAAGCGAGGTGTTCCTTTAATCAGCAAGACAGCAGAGGAGCCACAAATGCGTTGTTGCCTTTGGCAACAGACGAGAGGAACACGAATGCTTCATACTGATTTGGGGCTTCGCACGATTGGCTGGCATCAGCCGACAGCGGGGCTGCTGTGCAACGGGAGGGCAATGCAGAGTTGGGGTCCGGCTGAGGTCTTATTGTACTCTATCTGTCTCCTCACTGACCTGCAAACCTTCAGCCTGGACCAGAGCTAGTCTAAATCCATGAAGAGCACTGCAGACAGTCAGCCTCGTTCACATTCTTTTAATGTCTATAATGAGCAATGAGTACTGTTAATGGCCAGCAGGGCCCACATCCCTTCTAAGTCTGCCAAGAGTAATGGTGTCCACATCCATTTTAACTTTGATTGCTTGCATGGTCAATATTCCATTTAATAGCAGCATTGCAGACCAGTGTCATCCCTATTGTTTTAATTCCATGAAAGCCTCTGAGGGGAGTCCATAGAATCCGCATCATATGTAAGGCAATGATGACCAGCATAGATGATCAGCCTCATCCACATCCCTTTACACTCTATGAAGGTTTCTGAGGACAGTCTGCAGTGCCCACATTCCATTTACGTCTAAAAAGGAACACTAAAGATGGTCAGCATTGTAGACATCTCTTTAGACTACAGTATATGAGAATTTCGGAGGACAGTTTGCAAAGTCCACATTCCATGTAAGTCTATGATGTGCACTGTAGATGGTCAGCATTATCCACATCCCTTTAATGCTGTGGGGGTTACGGTTCACGTCTCATTTAAGACTATGAAGAATACCATTGATGGCCACTTTTATCCACACTCCTTGTATTCTTCAAAGATTACCATTAAGGGCCAATATGATTCACATATCCCATATAAGGCCATGAATAATATTACTGTACGTGGCCTCTGGTGTCCACATCCCTTTTAAATCTGTGAAGATTACTGCTGATTGCCAGCAGGACACATTTAATTCTGCGAAGAACCCTGCAGATGATCAGTGTCATCTCTATGGCTTTTAACTCTGAAAATTTTTGAAGAAAGCATCGAGAGTCTACATGCCATGTATGTCTATAATGCGCACTGTAGATGGCCAGCATTGTCGATATCCTTTTTTACACTGTGGAGGTTACTGTTGAGGATGTAGATGGCCACTGGCGTCAAGAATGCCTTTAAACTCTGTGACAGTCATTGTTGACCACCATTCCATTTCCATTTAAGTTAATGATGAATACTTTAAATGACCAGTGTCGTCCATTTAACATTTAAGTCTCTAAAGGTTTCTGATTATCATCAGTATAATGAATATCCCATGTAAGTTAACAATGAACATTGTAGATGGTCAGTAACAACATCTTTCCTTTAAATTGTTTAAAGGTTATAATGATAATAATGATATTGTCATTGTACGGGTACAACAGAATGTACTGTACAATAGTTATCACGTACCCCCTGGTGTCAGAACACAGGGTCAGCTAATTCAAACCAGCAATGTTCCAGATATCAGCACAGATCCTTAGCCTCAGAGCCACCACTCTGCTGTTATTCTGATAACCAGCATTACACGTCAAATTTAAATCTTTGAAGAGCAGTGTAGATGGTCATTTATGTCCACATCCCGTTAAACTCATGTAAGTTTCAGCAAATGCTCAGAATGGTAGTCAGTCAAGTCTATTAAGACTATTGTCTATGGTCAATGGTGTCCAGTTTCTTTTAAAGCAGACAGCATGGTTTACACCTCATTTAAATGTATGAATAGCAGTGTAGATGGTGAATTTTGTTTCCATCCCCTATAACTTTTTGAATGTTACTGAGGACAGTCAACATGGCTCACATCCAATTTAAACCTATGGAAAGCAGCGTAATGGGACAGTATTGCTCTTCTCAAGTTTGTGACCATTAGACATTACGGTTAGCACTGTCCAGTTCTTCTTTAATCCCTTAAAGGTCATTGCATAAGGTAAGAGTTGCCTACCAGTCATTTAGCTATATGAAAATTACTACACATGGTCAGCTTGGTCCACATTACTTTACATAATCTGAAGATGACTTTGGGCACACAACCTGACTAACTTCTCATTTAACATGTTGAAGAATGAAGCAAAATCTCAGAATGGCCCAAGGTCAGTCACACAGCATATCCCACATCTAATTTAGCTGCTTGATGATCATGGCAGATGGTCAATGCCGTCCACATACACTGTAGCCAGTCAGCATTGCCTATTTGTAATTTAGCCCTTTGAAGATCAAGGTGGAGGCACACCTTTGTGTGGTCCAAGACCCTTAAACTCAATGAAAGCATACATGACCCACTTCTCATCAAACAATAGGAAAATTAGTGACATAGTAAGTGTGGTCTTTGCCACCTAACTCATTACAGAACGCTACAGCTAACACAGTCATCATGCTACTCACTGTTTTAAAGATTAATAAAGAAAGTCAGCATAGTTCATGGGAAAGCCACATCAGGATGGCTGAAGGATATGAAAAAGACAAACTGTTGCATCTCCAGGCCTAAAACAATTCAGAGGAGACTCAGAGGGATGAGGAGAAAGAACAGTGGAACCAGGGTCCAGGGCCATAGGCTCACCAGCTACAATACTAGTAAAATGCACTTGGTGTCAGCCAAAAGCAGCAGGACCCCCAATTCAAAGTCTACTACCTTTTTGTTCTGCTAAAGGGACCAGGGAGCTGGCATTACCCATAGTCCCCAGGTGAGCCATCTACAGTAAAAATCACAGTAGTTCAGTCAGATTAAAATGGCTTGCTGAAGGGCTTTTCACAAAGAAATTGAGTTCAAACCTCCACCCACCTTATCAGGAAGATTACAAGTTTGTGTGATTAATTAGTCCTCTGAGGAGGATTCCCTGACATGAAAGCCATTCAAAATTAATTTTACACCACACATTCTTAAATGGTGTGCTCACTGTCCAGAACTGACAGGCAGAAGAGTGCAAAGTGGCCTGCACTTCAATGACTCACTGGATAAAAAAAAAAAAATGGCCCAGGCCCCCTCATCTCAGTGGCTTTGCAGATCCCAAACCTGCTCACTCATTCAGGGTCCATTAAGCAGCGACAAGCAAGCTGTGTCTGTGTCATGAAAACGAGCCGCTCCTCTCCGATCAGATTACCCCGCATGCCCAACACCACGCTGGGGAATTTCACTTTGCATGCAGACTTGATTTCTGCTCTTCCATTGTTGCCGTCAGCATGGCTCACACAAACACACTTTCACACACACATGCACACACACACACACACACTCTCTGCAAAACCGGAGACTTCACTCAATGGCCAGAATTCCCTACTGAGACACTGGTGTGGACCTTGTGGGTTCCTGAATTAATGCTTGTCTGTCCTCACCCCAAGGGTCCTGCACAGAGGGCAACTTCATTCTCTTGAACTCACAAAGGGTATAGACATCTTTTATGACTTTCTAATTTAGATATAAAAATAGTGAAAGGTGCCATATATTGATAGATAGATAGATAGATAGATAGATAGATAGATAGATAGATAGATAGATAGATAGATAGATA
>JANRMT010062790.1:7106700-7141649 GCA_026402145.1 Polypterus bichir lapradei | reverse complement strand
ATAGATAGATAGATAGATAGATAGATAGATAGATAGATAGATAGATAATGTGATGCTTCTGAGATGACCTGCAAACTTAGAACAAAGCCCAGGTAAAGTGAGGAATGTTGATTTATCACCAAAATGAAATAAATGAGGACAGGCAAACAGAAAGAAGAACAAAACAGACAATGCTAAGAAAACAAAAGAAGCCCAAAGCTGGAGCACCTGCTCCTTACACATGGTCTTACAGTGAGTCGCAGGTGGAATCTGAATGAGCACCCTTGGGATATCATTGTCCAGTGTATTAACAACTGGGCTTACATCCTGAAACCAAGAAAGCTTTACTGTACAGTAATCTAGTATTATAGGACCACCATCGTCCTTTCACAAGCACTTGACAAACAAAGTAAGCCTGTCCATTAGATAGATAGATAGATAGATAGATAGATAGATAGATAGATAGATAGCACATATGGACTGGCATCATGACCAGGATTGAATAGGGACCCTTGCCCAGCTAGGCAGAGAGTGCTCCCACAATTGATTAGTTTTCAGCAACCTTGGGTTAGGATTCCCACACTGACACCTGCAGGGCATACTGGGAACTGAAATCTTACTGGGTAGCCCTGTTGGGCTCCATGGGGGTCACCAGGGGGAGCTGTTGGGATTCACAGTCACTATTTTCAGAGACTTCCATTTGACAGGGAAGTGCATCCAGCGCATTATGCTCTAACACCAGAAGTGTGAGTCAGGCAAATCAGAATCAGGAGAGGAGTTGAATGACACTTGCCTGGGAGGAGCTGAGGAGAGAGAACAGAAAGAGTTTGCTTTGCTGTGGTATTCTGTATTTTGAATAGAAGAAGCCTGTTAAAAGTACTTTATTGAATAAAAGCATGTTTTTGAATCTGGGACTGTATCTGTGAGGTTAGGTTTGGGGTTTGGGAGGTGCTGTTATGCCCCCTACTGATCATGATAGATAGATAGATAGATAGATAGATAGATAGATAGTGAAAGGCACTATATGATAGATAGACAGATATATATGAGAGACACTATTAGATAGATAGATAGATAGATAGACAGATAGATATGAAAGGTACTATATGATAGATAGATAGATAGATAGTGAAAGGCACTATATAACAAAAGATAGATATAACTCTCAAGTGACTGCTGCCCAAATGACCACAGCACCTGAGACCATGAGTTGAAAATCACTCTTAATTACAACAAATGAAAGATATAGTTGATGGCAAGGGAATGGAGCAAAATTACAGACTTAAGAAAGAATATCAACAGAGCCCCACTGCAAAGTGTGTGTGTATGTGAATGGGGGATACAAAGAAAAATTACAAGAGGTGTGAGACAAAGCACAAAACCAAACACTAGCCCTAAACCTCACTTTATATTATTATGTTTTCCTGTTAGGGTCAAACCCATCTTTACACATCTGTGTAAAGCTGACAGAGACCTGTGCCCACAGACTTAAGGCTGGAATGGCTACCAAAGGTGCATCTACTACATACTGACTTAAAAGGGATGAATATTTATGCAATCAATTGTTTTATGTTTTAGACTTGCAATTAATTTAGGCCAGTTTGTGGAGATCTGTTTGCATCAATGAATAGATAGTGATAGAGGTCTTTTTGTGTTTTACTGACAACAGTCAACCTATGCCCTTTGAAGTGCCATGGAACAATTCCTGTTACTTTCTCTAACATTTCCTGATAGAACAATTCTCTCTCTCATTATTTGAGAAATATGAATTCCTATAACTGACTACGCATATCATAAGGATGCTGCTTCTGTCTTTAATAAATAACCTGAAATTACAACCCACCTGGCCCTATCATGAGGCACGAGGGTGAGAGTTTCACCGGTCACTGTGGATATTTGGACAGTTATGCCACCTGGTGGTGTCCATCTGCTATTACAGAAACACCAGCACCCTTAGTTTGTTCTCGATACCTACCCATTGAAGACATGCTAGGTTCAGCCCAAAAACAGATGCACAGATAGCCCTGAGGAGCTTCCTCCTGTGGAGTTCTATCGGAACTGAGAAAATTAAAGCAAAACTTAAGTAAAGATGTAACTTTAGCAGAGAGAAGCCTTCAAGACCCTCAGTAGGCCCCTCTCTCTAGATTTCTATATCCATATTTTGTGTGTGTGGATTCTTCTTTTGGTAAGAGGAAAAGTTGCAATTAGATTTCATGTGAGAAGCATTTGTACAGCCATTTCTCAGAGCCCTGAATAAGTGAGATTTGAGAAAACAGAGCACTTCTTTCTATCAAAGATAAATTACTATGTAGACGAGTCCTCACTCTGCGCATGATTATAATGTTGCTAACCCAGAGTGGCTTTGGAGCTGAAAGTGGAAAGCAGAGGATTAGCCTGTCGAAACAACTTAAAACCTCTCCACTATTCAGCCGTCCCAAGAGGGAACTCCCCGCTACCCCCCACTCTCTCTTAACACGAACTTAACGGCAAGGAATCTGCTTGTCTTACTCTTGTCAGAGACACTTTGAGCAAGAAGACGAAATTGCTTTTCCATTATTCATGCCCACCCTCTCGGAAATGAAGCTTAGATTTCCTTTTTTTTTTTTTTTACTTATTTTGGGGTCTAGGCTGTATGAATCGGTCCTACTCATCCCTTCATCTTGTAAGTGGTGGACCCCCACTGGTGGCTCCACTTAATCATTTTGGGCTGTGCTGGGCAGGTTTATGGTGTCCTACAGCACACTCAGGCCTGGTTCCGCAGGTGGACTCTAGTGCCCCCATTTAAGGTGAGGTTCAATATTTCAGTTTTAAATATTTAATTATTTCGACTGATTTTGGCCTTGCCTCTTACCTTTAAAGTAATTTGCCAGTAGCAAGAAGTAGCAAGGCTTCCCAGTAGGCCATCCATAGAAGATAGAAAGAGTAAGTATGTGATCCTCAGCTTCTTGTGGATGTGTGAAGTTGGAGGAGGTTGTCTTTAGACCGATCGACTGTGTGGTTGCCCTCTTTCTACTTGCTCCTTTTTCAGATAAATCAATGTTCCCTGCTCAGATCACAAATTGTAGGGTTTTGACTAACAGGCAATGATGAGCAAAACTGGGAAGTTAGGATAAGCATACACTTTTGAGAAACTCTAAAATTAATTTTGATGCTGATTTCACAATTTCTAAAAGTGAAACTCCTTAAAAAGAGTTTTTTGAAAGGCTGAACATATTTTGAATAGTAAGTAAAAAGTATCGCTTCCTAAAGCCTTGTTCACACTTCCATCTTTTCCAGTGTTCTTTTCTGTTGCTGCTTAATGCAGATAATCCATACCACATCAGTCAAATGAATTCTATTTACGTCTGTCATGGACATCAAGGTGAAGAAGTGCAGTTTTTTTATATATTATTATTATTTATTATATTTATTTTCTGCACAAAGACACTCGAAATGCACCATTATTCACGTTACTGTACTGTGTTTTCTCCATGGGAGTGCTTGCTGAAAGGGAAGCCTTTACTTAGCAACAGTCCTTTCTCATTTCTTTTTTCCTGCATATGAGGGTTCACATGCACCATGCGTTGTCATTTCTGCCTCTAATGCATCTTTAGAATTGTGATTATCAAGATTGTCATCATAATTGGCAAAGTGGGCATCACATTATCAGACCAAACACAGCACTCGTCTGACCACCCGACAAAATATGTTGACAGGAATTGAAATCTTTTCCCTCGAGATCTTTATTAAAATTTAAACAGAAGCATGCAGAATTAATGCATGAAAATAAACACCTTTCTTCTAATGGCAATGGCTTAAATTTTGCTAGAAGATGAACATCATTTATTTTGTGAAATTTTTTTGTGTTTTGCTGCAGATTCAATTTGGTGCAAATTGTTTTGCTCATGCACAGGGTTTGATGGCATATAGGAATAGATCCCAGTTCCAGGGTGAGGAGTTCTAGTCCATCCTAGGAGCAAAACCTCTGATGTGGTAGTCATACCTGCACACAATAAACAATATCTCAAAGTAAGGGGGAACCAGGGTAGAGCATGGGCCCTCCAACTAGTGGGTGTGAAACATAGTGGGACATTGGAGAAGCCTGCAAGAAGAGATGGAATCAGCTGTGGGTGGGCTGAGTAACTTGTGGAAGGATACATTTTTAGAATATATGCTGTTGTCATATTGGATTTACTTTTACAGAAGCAACCTAATTTTGTTTATTGTCTATTAGAATGTGTCACCAATAACCTGGGCACCACGGCTCATAGCTGGAGACAACAGCTCATGTATACCAGTTATTTAAGTGATTGTAAGGCCCACTGCTCTCATTGAACACATCCTGAACAGTACAGGAATGATCACCTTTGATGTCCAAAGCATTCAAAAATAATCTGCTCAGTTTTTTGTCCACTCATTACTAAAACCATTCAGTTTGGCTGAGTATTCACAGAGGACGAAACCCACCTAAGTATGGTTAGGTGCAACGCTGAAGACAGGGCCCGCACATCTGATATAGTTTTAAAATCAAATAAAAGTCATACAATCCAAGTTGCTGTCATAACAGCAGTCCATCTTTTGGCTCACCTTACAGAGCTAAGCTTACAGGTGAGGTTTCACTGATGTTGATCTGCTGTGGTCCTAACCATGGCATGAATAACAATGCCCATCATCACTGTGACCTGCTTTTCAGTATTAGAACCACATGTGTGAGTTATGCACACAGTCTCGTCAGTACTCTGGAACTTTTCATGGCCCGTAGGGGAACTTATAAGGAGCCGAAAACACTTCATAAGAGTTCACAGTGTTGACCAAGACTGTCAACAGAGGTGAATTACAATGAAGCCATGGACCCTCCTTAAAGCTACGAGGAATCAAAGTGTAGTTTATGATGCTTTCACAGAGTTCATTACATCTCATATCTTTGGTATTAAACTTCTCTCAAACAATCAGAAACCACAGGGATAATCAAAACACTCCCAAACGGCCAAAACTGACTTCCATGAAGCCTTAAGAAACCATAATGTAGAATGAGACCCTCCGCTAAAACTTATGACATTACTATAAGGAGTGTCACACTTCTCTGGACCCACCAGTTCTAGAGTCTGGGCCATGAAAAAGATGATTGCAGAGTTATATTTGCTTGCCTTAATGGTAAACTGCTGTAGTTTTAGTCACCCTAGTGTAGAGTAAAAGGGCAGCTAAATTAGGAGGGTCCATTAACAATTGTGTAGATAAGACCGTTCATTCTGCTCAAGAATAGCAATTGTAATGACATCTCAATTTATCAGTATGCTAGAAACTGGTAAAGTGTTACATGTGGGCTGGCCATGCAAGTAAAAAGTTCCCTATACTCTGTACAAGTGGTAATACTACTGCAGCTACTACTACTGGTACTACTATGATCACTGCTAGTACTTCTGTGAACATGCAGGGACCCTTGATAATCCGAAGCATGAAGCTTATGGATTCTGTTACCTCAAGGATCACCAGTCCAGAAGAAGACAGTTCACAATATTATTGGATCTCAGAACACATAGGAAGGCATTACACTTAGGCTGAGAGACTCCTGTGAGGCTGAGGACACTTGTGCCTGGACCTTCTGACTTTTGTGATCCTACTAAGCACCTTATTGTAGCCTGAGATATTTTAGATGAGTTTAGGTTGCAGATGAGAGGAGCACTGAATACACTTGAGTGTATTCTGAGATATTCTTGGTCTTTCTCTTTTCTAAATCAAGAAAGGTCATCTGTGCAATCTGAAGTCCTCTAGGAAGGCTTAATATTCTGGTCAGTGGTGCAGTTTAAATTTTTTGGATTATCAGTAATGGTGGTGTAAAGTGTGACATTCCCATGAAGCCGAGGATGCCCTAAATGTGGGGAACATCTCTGGATCCATTAGAATATTCAATGTACACCCTAGACATATGAAGAACAATCATAAAAGGATCATCTTATACCCTTGGACATACAGGATCCATGCTTTACACATTCACAGCCCGTAGAAGTATAGATTAGAGGTATGGGGAAGGTTTGAGGTCTCTGTGATTCCCCCCTGAAGCTCTTGTGTGAGGCATAAGTCTAAAAACTCAGAATCAAAAGTATCCTGGTTTAGTCCACCTTTTTATAGGATACACTGTATGCAGAGTATCACCCTGTGAGGGTCCTATAGACAGTTTTCTTTGTACCTCTCACAGCCTTGTTTAGGTCTGATTTACTCTGTGGAGGAAAATGACACCAATTTGTGGTCATTCTCTCAATGGCCCCGACCCTGTTCAGGTAGCAGGAGACACCCTAGGGAGAATGAAGAGACAACTGTGAGGCTCATCTCCATTCCATTAAGTCTCAATGCCCAGATGGGATATTGAAAGCACTCTCCCTGGTAGCAGCTGCTCCTTCTGAGCCGAATCTCTGCCATGAAGCATCAGCGGAGCAAGACCCCGGAAAAGTGACAGAAATTGCGTACAGGCTTGTCCCCACAGAATTCACAAAACAACAGCCCAACAAAAAGCTAGGACAGGAGGGACATCATTTTCCGTCTCTCTTTATGTTGGCTCGTACATGAAGCTGCGGGCGCTGAAATATGAGTTCAAACAGTGGGCGCTTGTGCCTCATGTATTGTGCTCCACTCACTCGGAACTGATGCCTCCTGACACTTGGGCCGCATGAACTGCGTTATCTGAAATTGACCTCATCATCAACAATCAGATCAACGCGTCTAGGTCAGTGGGAATGCTCTGCCTGCCAACCAACTAGCTGGCATCTTAAAGAGACAGTAGGCAGTTTTATAAGGGAGGGGAGCTCAGCCAGCACCATGTCTCCATTAGAAGACCGGCCGAGTGAACTTTTGGAGGAAATGCACTTCTCTTCACCATAAAAATGATGTTCTGGGTTTGACAAAGTGCTGGTGCAATGTAAAAATTGAAATGACACTTTTCCCTTGGATTAACCCAAGGCAAAGTCACAGCTTCAGCTGTTTTATTAGTGTCACCTGCTTCCTTCATAGCCTTTCTGCTTTTTCAAAGCTAAATTAGGTAATGGCGCCTCATTGTCTGTGACAGTCTGCCTCTGAGACCGCTGAGCCGCCAAACTTCAAATCCCGACAAGGCCTGATGTGGTACAGGCTTGGGGAGTTGATTGATCCTGAAGGCACATGACAGGAAACGAAGATGGCATCAGACTGGCCCAGCTTAGGGAGAAACCTGTGCTGCTGTGAGATTGTGAGATTCCTTATTGTGTTTATCCCTGCAGCCTTGGCCAACATGCCCTTTTCTGAAGTAAAGGCTGGAAGACTGCACGTGAAGGCCAAGGGCATTCACACAAAAAACTTACAAATAGGATGACTTTCAGAGAGGCAGCTGTCTCATTGCATATGCAGTCACACCCACTGGCTTTTCAGGTAAATGTGACCCCCAACCAAATAAGCAATCCATTAATATTTCTACTGTATAGCGTCTTTCCTGGATGGTATTTCCTATCTGCAGAATATAAAAAGCATGTAGTGCAATCACAGGTTTGCAAAATTAAACTCATATAAAATTGTTTTAATTGTGAATCGTTACTTTTATTTGCTTTCATGAATACAATTAAAATATAATTAAAATGTTTTCATCATGAAAATATTTAGTCAATCTAATGGCTGGGACTGGCTCCAGCAGACCCCCTGTGACTCTGTGTTAGGATATAGCGGGTTGGATAATGGATGGATGGATAATATTTTTAAACATGCAGTGGTACTTCAGTATACGTCTGCTTTGGAATAAGTCCAACTTGGTATACATCCTGTTTGGACGTGAAAAATATTGCTTGGTATACGACCTTTGTTTGGAACATGACTCGTGTGCTAGAACACCACACGCTACCCTTGTTTACCTCCCTCAAGACAAAGCCACGACTGCCCACGAGCGTCAGTACGCCAGTTGCTAGCATTCAGTGAACAACCCGCGCTATAACTTTCTGTGAATTTTCACGTGATTTTGTGTTTTTTCGCGTAAATTTGAATTGATTGTTGAAAAGTATAAAGGTGGCATGCGTATCCGGGACATGGCTGCTGCATACCGTATGCCAACAACAACTGTATCTATGATTGTGAAAAACAAAGACGTTATTAAAAAGTAAATTGAGGTTAAATTTTCATTTATTTCATCTAATTGATTTTGTATTTATGTATTTTAGTATTAAGCAAGTTTAAATTATTTTATACAACCCCAGCAATGTATAATATGCCAATAACAATAGGATTTTTTTCATGGGAATGGATTAATCATTTTCCCTTTATTTCTTATGGGAAAAATTCATTTGGTATACGTCCTGTTTGGTATAAGTCAAAGGATCTGGAACGGATTAAGGATGTATACCGAGGTACCACTGTATAAGTAAAGAAAACAATAATATGTGTTCATTGACTTACATGTAACTTCTCAAGTGTTCTTAGGTTTTTTTTTTGTTTGGTGACCCGTCATGTGTACACTTTTTCTAACATGTCCCTATGAATCATCCAGCAGCTGTCCGTCATCAGACTGACATCCCACCATTCTTGGTTCCTTCGTTTCATGTCTTTGATATTCTGATGGAATCTTTCACTCTGCTCTTCAGGATTTATTGTTACTCGGAATTACTGGCTGTCTGCACTCTGAACTCTGCGTCGCTCCCCCCTAACCCCAGATGTGCTCCTAGTAGCTCATTTACAGTATTTGAACATTTGTTACACTTGTTACTTTTTTATTAGTAGTTATTGTTCACTTACCTATTATATATTTACCTAATTATAGTATAGCAAAGTTTGTTACTTGTCTTACACTTGTCCTGTGCTTATGTATACAAGTATGTTGCACCACAGACTTGGTGAACGTTATTTTGTGCCACTGTATGCTGCAATACGCTGTATGGACGATATGAAAATAAAGCCATTTGACTTGACTTAACTTCAATTTGAATGATACCCAAGCCTCTCCTTCCAAGTTGTTTATGGTATCATAAAATTCTGCATCATTTATTGAATTTAATAACAAAAGTAAATTCAATTCAACCCCCACCCATGAAAAAGAGAGGAAGGCCAACAACCAGAGTAAAACTTTGAGAGTAGTAAAGAGGGAAGTCTTTCTCCCGAGTATAAATGCTTATTCTAAAATGTTATTAATTAGATTCTGCCAGGTTTTAAAATGTTTTGTACAGATCCTCTAAGTTAGAATTAGATTTTTTCTAATTTCAAATCGGATATAACATCAGTTACCCACTGACTTAACAGAGGTAGGTTAGGATTCTTCCAGTTGAGCAAGATTAAGTCTACGTGCCAATAATGAAGTAAATGAAATTACAGTTTGTTTGTCCTTCTCCACTTTAAACCCATCTGGAAGAACCTCAGACACAGCTGTTAGTGGATTAGGAGGGATTGTGACACCAAGACTCTCTGATAGCATTTAAAACTTTATGTCCAGAATGATGTTAATTTGATACACGGCCAAAACACATGGCCCAGTGAGGCTGGAACTCAATTGCAACATTCACAGGTTGGATCTTGCCCTGGAAACATTTTGGACAATTGTAAGCAAGATAGATGCGCTCGATAAAAGATTTTAAGTTGAATAATTGTATGCTTTACGTATATGGAGCTAGATTTCTGTGCATGGCTGCCTTCCACTCCTTTTCTAAAAATGTTGAGTGAAAAATCCTTTTCCCACTGTACTCTTGGATCTTTAAAAGGAAGGAACTTTAAAACAGTTTTATATATTATAGAAATGTTGTCTGAGTCTTCAAGATGGATCAATATTTATTCTGGAATAAAAAATAGGTGGGAGGTGAGGAAAATTAGGTAGATTTCATTTAGCAAAGTTTCTAATTTGGAGATAGTGTAAAAATTATGTTGATGGGAAGCTAAATTTAAAGTGTAATTGTTCATAGGATGCAAAGACGTTATTTGCTGTATACAGTATACAAATCTCTAAATGATTTAATCTCATATGTCTTCCATACATTAAAAACTGTGTAAGTTTAAGAGGGTGGGAAAATGTGCTTATCATGTAGAGGTACCACAGATAAAAAAAATTCAAAATTTAAGTGCTTCCATATTCTGAGTGAATAAAAGACAATTGGGTTGTTAGTATATTGACAGTACCTTGTATTTACTGGTGTACAAAGCAAGGAATATGAAGAAGTACTGCAGAATTTCATTTCTATTGTGGACCAAGCTAGTGTGTGTTGATCTATTTGTGTCAATGTCCAGATTTTTATAGCTTGTATACTGGCCCACCAGTAATAAAATTGAAAATTAGGTAGAGCCATGCCACCTTCTTATTTAGGTCATTGTAGGGTCGCCCTTTGGATGTGTGGATATTTCAAATTCCAAATAAATTAAGTTATGATTGAATCTAATTTCTTAAAAAATGAGTAGTTAATGTATATGGGGATGATTTGAAATAGAAACAGAAGCCTAGGGAGGATATTTCTCTTGACAGTGTTAATTCACCCTACAAAAGTAAGATGGAGGGTAGACCATCTATTCACATCTTGGTTTTCCAAGCAGACAGCAAAATTTTGTTCAAAAAGAGCTTTATATTTACTTGTGATGTTTACCCCATGGTACTTAAACTGATCTACAATGATAAAAGGGAGGGTGTCCAATCTAATGTTAGTTTGCTAGAGAATTCACTGGAAAAAGCACACTTTTGTTCAAATTAATTTTGAGTCCAGATATCTTTAGGAATTCTACTAGTGCAGTTAGGGCTTCAGATACAGAATTTTGTGGGTCTGATATATACAGAACCATATGATCTGCATATGGTGATATTTTCTGTTCAAGTCCTTCTCTGAAAATCCCCTTTATCTCTGATACATTTCAAAAGTGAACAGCCAGTGGCTCAATGGTGATTGCAAATAGCAGTGGTGACAAGGGCCATCCTTGTCTAGTAACATGTTCTATTTTGAAGTAGTCTGAAATAATGCTGTTAATACAAACTGAAGCTTCTGGACTGGTATACAGTAGTTTGATCCATGCACATACTGTATGTTTGGGCCAAACCCAAATGTATGCACCATGGTGAATAGGTAGTCCCATTTAACCATAACAAATGCTTTTTCTGTATCCAAAGATAAAATGATCTCTGTGGTGTTAGTCTTTATAGTTGAATATACAGTTTTACATTAAACAGGTGTCAAAGATTGGAAGCTATGTAAGTGTCAAACATTAATAAATCGGGTTTGGTCTTGTGATATTAACAAAGGGAGCACTTTTACAGTCCTTCTAGCTAGAACTTTGGAGAGTATTTTAGCATGATTATTCAGAAGTGAGATTGGTCTGTATGATGCACATTGTAATAAGTCCTTATTTTTTTTAGGTAAAACAGTAATTAATGCTTGGTGAATAGTTTGAGATAGAATTTTATTGTTTTTGGCTTCTATAAATGTTGCTAATAAAAGGGGAGCTAACTTAATCAAAAAATGTTACCCATCAGGACCTGGGGGCTCATGTATAAACGATGCATACGCAAAAAAAGGTTGCGTACACCCATTTCCACACTCACATCACAACGTATAAAAACTAAACTTGGCGCAAAGCCACACACATTTACACGGCAGGTCAAACCATTGCGTATGCATGTTTTGGCTCAATTTTGCAAACTGGCAGCACCCAGCGTCAAAGCAATGCCACTGTTCATGCGTGGTTTCCCTTTATTTTTTAGATTCACGTCTCCTGATGCGGCTTTATCAAATACACTGAAATTAACTGCATATCATTTTTTAGTTTAAGGCATCTGATTGTAATCAACCTATAACAATATAATGATGCACGGAATGGCCAAACTATTCCAAATACTATAGCTACTTTAGTGTTGTTACTCATTCAGAGTATTTTAACCCACTGTTTCTGAGTGGGGAATCATAGCTCTACAGCAGCTAATTGGAAAGCTCTATGGCTGATTGTTTCAAGAGCGGAGAGATTTATTGGGATACAGCTTCTAGCACATGCTGCTTCAGCCATGTGCACAGTCTATTTGAATTTCTCCCATTTGTCAAACGCTTCAGAGCCTTTCCTGTAGGAACCTCACGGTTCAGAAACAGTTTCATCCCAAGAGGTCTAAATGGACTCAATCAATTCATCAAGTGCTCCCAGTAGAACCGTTTGAACTTATAAGTAAGATAATAAGTAGCTCACTGTAAACTTACACTACAGTTGTAATATTACACAACCTGAGCCACTTAATGCTTTCATAATGTATAATTTTCATTGTTTTTAATTGCATTATTATTATTATTATTGTATCATTTTATAAGAAAATAAGTTCATGGAGGATTTGCATACTAAATCTTATTGTACCATACAATAACAATAAAGGAATTCAATTCAGTTCCATAAAAGAGAGCGCATTTTTACATATGATGACGACTGCCATCTAAGTCGATTTAGATTTCCAAGCGGTATCTTCTTGGAGCTCTTGATAATCATTTTTAAGATGAAATGTACTGAAGTATATACAGTGGTACCTCGGTATATGTCCGCTTTGGAATAAGTCCAACTTGGTATACATCCTGTTTGGATGTGAAAAATTTTGCTTGGTATACGACCTTTGTTTGGAATACCACTTGCATGCTACCCTTGTTTACCTCTCTCAAGACAAAGCCACAACTGCCCATGAGCGTCAGTGTGCCAGTTGCTAGCATTCAGTGAACAACCCGCGCTATAACTCTCTGTGAATTTTCACGTGTGTGGTATAGTGGGTCCACAGCTCCTGCCAAAGGCCAGTTTTAAAATAAATAACCACCATGTTCGTGGCTCGGTGAGGGGGTGTGGTGGCTCTGCAAGTGGATAGTATTGGGATGAAGCGGTTCTCAGGGCGATTCGCGATGTGGGCGTTTCTCACCTAAGTGCACAGGTGAGAGACCATCCGCATTCGTGATTGTTCCAGGGGCTGCCGATTTCAGCTGCAATGCCCTCTTGATAAACAGAAGCGCGAGTCAGCTAGAAGGGGAGGAAAAAGAAAGAAAGAAAGGACAGATGGGCGGAGAGAGCGAGAGAGAGAGAGAGAGAGCACGCGCGCAGAGGCGGGCTCGTGTTGCAGCTGAACAGGGAACCTGGGTGTTGGGCCGACACCCGGGGAATAGTAGTAGTGGTTACTCCCGCTGAGTGATCATGGAGCGGGATTGACCGGAAGGAGGTCGATGTGGATCCCAAGTCGCTGTTAGGAGGAGCCTACCGGAGCCAGGGATCGGAGAGGTGAACTGAACAGCTGAAGTAGGCAGAGTGAAGGTTAGCTGCAAGTAGGGTGACTCCCCTGTTGAGAAGCCCAGAGTGGGGAAGCAGGGGGGCCGGCAGGTTAAAAGGCACCGGGCTTCTTGTTGTGCTTTTTTTTTTTTTAATGAATGCTTCCTGCTGTATTTTAACCTCGTTTTTTTTAAGAAGACTTTTTTCTATTGTTTTTAACCTCCATGTTTCACTTCTGATTTTATGGATTTATTTATTGGGACTTTGGACACTGCACTTTAATTTGAACATCTTGTTTTGTTGATTGTTTCAATAAAAGCACTTTGCACTTTTTCACCATCCCGTGCTTTGTTGTGCCTCACTGCTAAGCTCATAGGTAACATTACCAACAGTGTAGGGTTCAAGGGCTCCTGGACAGCAGATAGGAGCATACAGCAAACCTGCATTGTCACAACGTGATTTTGTGTTTTTTCACGTAAATTTGAATTGGTTGTTGGAAAGTATGAAGGTGGCATGCGTATCCGGGACATGGCTGCTGCATACCGTATGCCGAGAACGGCGGTATCTACGATTGTGAAAAAAAAAGACGTTATTAAAAAGTAAAGTGAGGTTAAATTTTCATTTATTTCATCTAATTGCTTTTGTATTTTAGTAATAAGCAGTGTTTAAATTTTATACAACCCCATCAATGTATAATATGCCAATAACAATGGGATTTTTTTTATGGGAATGGATTAATCATTTTTCCATTATTTCTTATGGGAAAAATCTGTTTGGTATACATCCTTTTTGGTATAAGTCCAAGGACCTGGAACGGATTAAGGACGTATACCGAGGTGCCACTGTATATTACATTATACAGATACATTTTTAACTTAATTTAAATAATGTATACTGTTAATAATTAACATGTGGATACGGTGGACAGTGGTAGCGATAAGCTGGTACCCCGTTCAGGGATTGTCCCAGCTGTGTGCTGTATGCTTGCTGGGACTGGCGCATATATGGATGGAATAATTAAACATGTACTACAAAGATACTTCAATGTTCCTTGAAAGTATTGAAGAATCTGCGTTCTAAGCTTAGAGATGGCTTGCCATTTATTAAAGAACTTATTGTGTGGCGATTGGTTACCTGGAGTAAGAAAAGGAAGGACAGGAATTGGGAGTTAGTACATTTAAAAGAGTCAGTACTGCTGCAATAAATTATTGCAGGAACAATCTCTGGACAGGGTGCCAGCTCAGTGCTACCACTGCACCATTGTACTCCCTTGTGCATTACATGCTTTAATTTCTGTCATCATGAAAATGATATCAAGTATGCATTTTAATATTTGATTTGATCAGAGAGATGTAATATCATGAATGTAATGTGTTCTGTGTCCTGTCGGCGTAAGAGAAAGCCCATATAAGAAGTACATAGTGATTCACACACATAGAGTACATAGAACAACACATAGAATATGAAGCATTTAATGTGCTACTTTAGTTACGATGGGATTTGAACAACTAGTAAATGAAATGATTTTAAGATGAAGTTTATGACATACTTTAATGACTAAATAAACATGATTAAAGTGGAAATTTCAAGATTAAAGCTGACATTTTGAACTTTTTTTTCCACTGTGTCCCTATTTTTTTTTTTATTTTCTCTTCACCCTAATAAGCTTCCATATACCACTCAGACGGTGGGCTACACTTTGTGTACTTGACCTTTCGATCAACTTCCTTTTGTTGTTTATACAACTGCTTAAACGAACAAATAGTACGTTTTTCATTGCCTCCATTGGGTACTCACTGAAATTCTTCTTTTTTTCCCGTGCTTTTGCCATTGTCTTTTCAGAGAACGCTGTACTTAAGGGAATATTTATACTGATTTGCATATTCAATGAGGCATAATTCTGGGAGGAGATGGGGTGGGGCAGCAGGCACATGCATGATTGGGATATATGTAGCGGAAGTGCATGGATTTGGTTTACGAACGGTTTTCAGAATTTTTTTGTGCATATGCACATTTCATTTTTTGCCCATACGCCATATTTTAATGTGAATTCTACACACAGCGTTAAGCATGAGGCCCCTGGTGCTTTCCCACTCTGAAGTGAGTTTATAGTATCTAGTAATTCTGATAGTGTCAGAGGTTTATCCAGTTACTCTGCACTGAGAGTATCTAGCTATGGTATCCGTAATGTATCAAAAAATGCATTAGATTGTGTCTTGTCTTCTTTAAACTGAGCAGAATGTAAGGACTTATAGTAGTCTCTAAATGTGTGCATTATATTTTTATGGCCAATGATTTTATTTCCGTGTTTGTGATTACTGATATTGCACTGCGAACTTTCTGCTTGTTGATTTGTTGAGGCTCTTATTAGCCTTATCTTTGTATTCATAGTAATGATGTTGCAATTTAAAAATGAATTGTTCCATTTCTTTTGTTGTCAAGAGGCTAGGTTCTGATTGCTAAGCCTGTCTTTTCCTAAAAAGTGCCCCATTCAGAGACCTGGGGCCTCATGCAAAACGCCATGCATAGAATTCACACTAAAACATGGCGTAAGGACAAAAGTGTAAATGTGCACGTGCACAAAAAAATCCAGATTTATAAATCTGTGTGTTCGACAACTTCCACGTTGCTCTGGTACATAAATTCCGGTCAGTGTGAAAAGTAACGCACTTGCACGTGCCTGCTGTCCCGTCCCAACTCCTCCCAGAATTACACCTCTTTGAATATGCAAATCAATATAAATATTCCCTTACGGTTAAAGCACGGAGGAAAACAGAAGAATTTCAGCGAACACCAAATGGAGGCAAGGAAAAACGTACTATTCGTTGGTTTAAACAATGGTATAAACAACAAAAGGAAGTTGATTGAGTGACATAAAGTGTCAGAGAAACTGGAAAGCTCAGTTTCAACAAAGTCGCACAGCGCCCAAAATAAAAATGACGTTGTCAGATATCAAAATTCCCGTGAAAAGGCGAGTCGTAGCCCACTGTCTGAGTGTCATATGAAAGCTTATTAGGGTACAGAGAAAAGAAAAAAAAAGGGACACAGTGGGGAAAAAGCTCAAAATGTCAACTTTAATCTCGGAGTTTATTTTGTCATTAAAGTAGAACATCATAAACTTCATCTTAAAATCATTTAATTTACTAGTTTCTCAAATCCCATTGTAACTAAAGTAGCACATTAAATGCTTTGTTTGGTATATGTTCTTCTATATGCTCAATGTGCGTGAAGCACTACGTGCTTATTAAACAGGCTTTCTCTACCGGACAGAGAATCCATTACATTCATGATATTACAGCTTTCTGAATAATTAAAATACTGAGATTTATACTTGATATCATTTTCATGATGATAGAAATTAAAGCATGTATTAAACATGGGAACACGGTGGCGCAGTAATTGTTCATGCCTTACGCAAGATGCTTGCTGCGCCGTGCACGACCTTCGATGAAATAATTCATTATTCTATCTATTTGTCCTTCCAGTGTCGCACCAGCTCCAGTAAGAATACAGTGCAAGGCAGGAACAATTCGTGAACGGAGCACCAGCTCCTTGCTAGCACTGCGACACCGTGTCCTTACATGTTTAATTATTAACAATATAGATTGTTTAAATGAAGTTAAAGTTTTATCTGTATAATATAATAAACATATTTTGCTGCATTTCATCTTAAAAATGATATCATCATCATTTGTAAATACGCTCTTTATAAAGTGGCTCAGGTTCTGCAATATTATAGCTAGCGTGAAAATATGCGTGGCTTTATGCCAAGTTTAGATTTTCTTACATCGAGATTTGAGCGTGGAAACGGGAGTACACAACATTTTGTGCATACGCACCGTTTATATATGAGGCCTCTGGCTTTTTCTTGATCTATTCTGGTATTTCCACTGATTAACTCTTAGGCCTTCTTGGTTTCCAATTTATTTTTGTGGGAGAGATGTGAGACAATCTGTCCTCTTAAAAATGCCTTCAGAGTTTCCCAGAGTATTCCTGCAGAAACTTCTGAGGATGCTTTTGTCTCTAAAAAATAATTAATTTGCTTACATATACAACCAAATGTGCAGTTCTTGTCTAATAATAAATGGGGGTTAAGACATCAGCTGCGAGATTAATTGCGGGGCATAGTGATTTGAACTCCATAATCAGAGGGGCATGGTTGGAGATAACAATAATGTCAAACGTGCAAGATTTGATTGTGGGAAAGAAATTGTTATCTATAAATCTATAAATAATCAATTCTTGGGTAGCAATGATGTACTGGTGAGAAGAAGGAATATGCTCTTAAGTATGGATTTAGATATCCCCATGGGTCTGATAAGTTATGATCAATTAAAAACTGTGTGAGTATTTTTGCAGTATTAGATATTATCACCCCGAAGTTGAACACTTATCCAGGTCTCAATTTAAAACACAATTAAAGTCTCCGGCCATTATAATTTTATGAGTGTTCAAGTTAGGAATGGATGCAAATATGTTTTGGATGAAGTCTTTATCATCCACATTAGGTGCATAGATATTTATCAAAATAACTTTACAATTAAATAAATTACCCATCAACATCACATATCGCCCTTCAGGATCAGATATTACATCTGATACTGCAAATGAAATAGTTCTATGAATTAAGATTCCCACACCTCTAGTTTTCTTTGTATAGCTGGAGTGGAATATTTTGCTAGTCCAGTCTCTTTGCAACCAAAACTGTTCTTTGCTGATTAAGTGAGTCTAATGTAAAAAATATTATTGTGGCGCTTACACCTGTTAGGTGAGATAATGCTTTTTTTCCCCTTTAATTCATGATTGAGACCTTTGACATTCCAGCTCAAAAAGTTCACTGTTTGGTCATAGAGAGATTGCTTCTGAACATCTGTTGTCATTTTATACTTTTAAATTAAGGTAATAACTTTTCTAATTTTAGGTTTGACAAAAATTCCCTTTTTCAGTTTAGCCTCAATTTTGCAGCACAAACAGCATGAAACAGGCTCCATCTTTTGATAGGGCTTTTATAAACTGTTTCATTAAATTAAGCTTAATATGAAGGGGAGATCAAACATTATTTTATCTGGATGGTATGAACCAATGGTGCTTATTGTAGTGAAATTTCTTGAGAAACATTACAAAGCTTTAAACATTCTGTAGATTCTACAATTAGAAAATGTTAAATTCAAATAAATCATGAAAATAAAATATTGATATTTAATTAATTACTGTGCAAAGATGATTAAACTACTAGAAACCTTGTGAAAAACATGTTATGTGATGGATAAAGATGGTTTTCAGTGCAAAAAAATAACATAACAACATAACATTGGCAAAGAAATTTTTAGTTTTATTGTTACTCCAGAGAAATATCGCGGCATCTCTTCTAAACAAACTCTTTTTCATTACAGTGATGAAGTCACTACTACACTGTAGAAGTCATTCCTGAAAAATGTGATGTCACTACTAAAAAAGAAATTAGAGCCATTTTTGAGGAATCTGATTCTTTCTCTAATAAAAGCAAACGTAAATAAAATTTGAGATATGTAATGTCACTATTGAGAAACAGGAAGAGATGATTTACTAAGATTATCGTGCATTCATGACACTTACTTCTAAAAAACATTGGAGCAGCCTGGTGATGTCATTAATGAAAGATGCATTTAAATCAGTTATGAGGAATGTCCCTACTAGAAGGTGGACAGGAGCAATTCATAGAGAATGTGATGTCATTGCTGAAACTCAAGGTTGCTTATTGGACAATGTCATTCATGAGAAATAAAATGAACGGGGGAATGTGAAGGGCAATCATTTATGAGGAATGTAATGTCACTACTGAAAGTGAAGTGGGACCATTTGTGGAGAATGAGCAGTCACTATTGAAATATAGAATAAAGTCATTTGTTGAGAATGCAAAGTGGTTACCATGTTACTAAGTGGTTATGATGTCCAGGTTAAATTGCACTCCACGGCCTGGTCATTTTGGCTCCCTAATTGTCCCCCCACCCCCGTCTCTAATTGGCTATCTCGCTCACCACTTTACCACCTAATAGCTCATGTGTGGTAAATGTACTGGCACAATAACACCTGCAGAATTTCATGTTGAAAGGTCATGCTGAAGCATTTTCCGTAGCTCCACGGACCTGATGCACAATGTCCAGTCTAGGGTGTGGTACTGCAGGTTTGACTTTTACTCAGTTATTCATCCATTTATAACTGTATCCGCTAAGCAGCAAAAAAATTGAAAACTTAACATTAATTCTGAGGATTCTTAAGTAATTGCTTAAAAACAAGTAAAGAGATTTAGGAAGAAAATAAATTGGAACCATGCAGTGATGTCACTACTTAAAAATTAAATCATTACTGAAGACTGAGATGGTAAAACCAATGGAAATACATTTCCATTTTTTTATGAAGAATTTACCGTTAGTACTAAATAAGTAATTAAAGTCATTAATGATGAATGCGGTGATGTGACAGGAAGAAGTCGTTCATGTAGAATGAGATGAAGGCATTAGTGAAAGATACAATTTAAATAAGTTATGATGACTACAATGTCACTTTGGCTGTAATCAGGTCACTACTGACAAAATAGAGAATTGTGGTTTAATGGTTAAAAAATCACAGGGTGTGATGGCGCAGGTAAGTTCCATGCTCCTGTTTGCCTTTGGGAACATCTTGAACCTGCAACTGTCGATAATCATAACAGATAAGCCAGGCAGATGAGCAAGGGGTAGGTGTAAAAAAGTGAATAAAGTGCTGTTATTATTACAATTTAAAAACAGTGCAGTGCTCCAAAAGTTCAATAAATACATAAATAAATAATCCTTAAAAGGTGAAGTGTGGAGGTTAAAATCCAGGATGAATAAATCCATAAAATCAAGGTGTGAGAGACAGCCGGCAGCTTATCCTGGCCAACACGTCCAGGCCGCTAGATGGAGTCCTCCCTGCAGCATGGAGGTGCCCCAGATTCCCACAGTGCAGCATGGGAGATGGAGTTCGACTTCACAGCCCTGTTGGGTGCCATCAAATGACGCTGTAGGGAGACACAGGGATTTTTATTTTCCCTATAGCCTGGAAGTACTCCCAAGTCACGGGGACGGAAGAACAGAAGTACTTCCGGGCTGAAGAAAAATATAAGTCTTCATCTGACCCGAAAGTGCTATGAAATCACATGGACAGAAGGACAGAAGCACTTCCGGGTCAAGGATTATATAAAGGATAATGTGAAACCCAGCAAGAGAGACAAAGTTGGGAGGGAGTGTGACGGAGCTGCTGGGAGTGGAGGATTTGTTTATTTGTATTGATTATTGATTATTGTTGTAGAATTGTTGTGTGTGCGGTGATTTGTGCACTTTATTGAAGAAAATTATTAAAAGGTTCTTCTTGGTGCTTTTACAAGTATGTCCTGGACGTCTGTTTGGTGGGTTTCACGGAGCAACAGCGACCCCTAATGTCACAAAGGTTAAACACAGCAGGAATTTTCTCTAAAAATCTCAGTCCCGGGTGCTTCCCTTTAAAATTGACTTTTCCCTGGCTTACCTGGCCTCATGCATAACTGCGTGCGTAGAATTCACACTAAAACATGGCGTAAGGACAAAAGCGGAAATGTGCCCACCACGTTCTTCTGTTTTATAAATCCCGGTCAGCGTGAAAAGTAACGCACGTGCCTGCTGCCCCGCCCCATCTCCTCCAAGAATTACTCCTCTTTGAATATGAAAATCAATATAAATAGCCCTTAAGCTCAGCGTTCTGTGAAAAGACAATAGCAAAAGGACAGGAGAAAATAAAAGAATTTCAGAAAATACCAAGTGGAGGCAAGGAAAAACATACCATTTGTTGGTTTAAACAGTTGTATAAACAACAAAAGGAAGTTGATTGAGTGACATAGAGTGAAGGAGAAACGCGAAAGCTCAACTTTACAAAGTCTCACAGTGTCCGAAATTAAAAAGAAGTTTTCAGATATCATAGTTGCCGTGAAAAGGCGAGTTGTAGCCAACCGTCTGAATGTCATATGAAAGTTTATTAGGGTACAGAGAAAAGAAAAAAAATAGGCACACTGTGAGAGAAAAGCACGAAATGTCAACTTTAATCTCAAAATTTCCACTTTAATCAGGTAGTTTATTTTGTCATTAAAGTCAAACATCATAAACTTCATCTTAAAATCGTTTAATTTTCTTGTTTCTCAAATCCCATCATAACTAAAGTAGCACATTAAATGCTTTGTTTTGTATTTGATCTTCTATGTGCTCTATGTGTGTGAATCACTACATGCTTCTTAAACCGGCTCTCTCTTCCTCCAACAGGACACAGAATCCATTACATTCATGATATTACAGCTCTCTGAATAATTAAAATACTGAGATGTATACTTGATATCATTTTCATGATGACATGAGTTAAAACTTGTTATTAAACATAGGAACACGGTGGCACAGTGATTGTTCATGTCTTACGCAAGATGCTTGCTGCGCCGTGTGCGACCTTCAATGAAATAATTTATTGCAACAGTACTGTCTCTCTCAAACATACTAACCCCCAATTCCTGTCTTTAATTTCTTTCTCCAAATACCCAATCGCCACACAATCAGCTCTGTAATAGATGTTAAGCCATCTGTAAGCTTACAACGCTGATATTTCAAAACTTTTAAGGGACATTGAAATATCTTCGTAGTACATGTTTAATTATTCTGTCCATCTATCCTTCCAGTGTCACACAAGCCCCAGTAAGAATACAGCGCGAGGCAGGAACAATCCGTGAATTGAGCGCCAGCTCCTCACTAGCTCTGCGACACTGTGTCCTCAAATGTTTAATTATTAACAATATAAAATGAAGTTAAAGTTTTATCTGTATAATATAATAAACATATTTTGCTACATTTCATCTTAAAAATGATATTGTCATAATACGTATGTAAAAATGCGCTTTATAAAGTGGCTTAGGTTGTGCAATATTATAACTGTACTGCAAGTTTACAGTGAGGTGATTGTACTTATAAGTACAGACAGTTCTACAAGGAGCACTTGATGGACTGATTGAGTGCGTTTATAGTTCTTGGGATGAAACTGTTTCTGAACTGCGAGGTCCGTACAGGAAAGGCTCTGAAGTGTTTGCTGTGTGAGAGCAGTTCAAATAGACACCATGGCTGAGGCAGAGTGTGCTTGATGCTGTATACTGATAATTCTCTTTCCGATCAGGTGCTGTAGATCTGTGATTCCACACTCCGATAAAGTGATATAAATACTCTGAGTGGTGTAGTGAGAGTAATATGGAAAAAGATGCTCCGCTGTGGCAACCCCTAATGGGAGCAGCTGAAAGAAGAAGAAGAAGGTGCAGTGAGAGTAACAACACTAAAGCAGCTATGGTATTTGAAATACTTTGGCTATTCCATGGGACGTTATATTGTTGCAGATTAATTACAATCAGATGCCTTAAACTAATAAACAGTATGCGGTTAATTTCAGTGTATACGATAAAGCCGAGAAATCACACTTGAACAAAAGCACTGCTTTGACGCTGGGTGCCGCCAGTTTGCAAAACTGAGCGGAGAGCTTATGTACGCCAGGGTTTTAGCTAATGTGAAAATGTGTGTGGCTTTACACCAAGTTTAGGTTCTATACATCGCGATTTGAGTGTGGAAACAGGAATACGCAACATTTTTGTGCATGCGCACCGTTTATACAGGAGTCCCCAGGTCTCACAGCACAGAGAGATGTCTTCCAACAGGCACAGCCAGCCAAATATTTACAGGCCTAGGTTCCTGCAGTCCATGGCTCCCAACTGGAGCCTCACATCGCTCCATCTCTGGCTGCCTGTCCCCGGACTTATGCAGGAGTGAGCACCTGGTCACTCCATCTCCTTGTTTGCTCTGCTGGCGTGGCAAAGGCTTCCCCAAGGAGCTCTCCTCTTGGCTGTCTTCCTTCTTTCTCTCTCACTCTCACTCATACACCCGCTGTCTCAGATTTACACCTTCCTTTTCTCCCATCTTTGACCTCTGGCTCCTCTCTTGTTCGCTCTTCCTTTTCTTCCAGTGATCCCTCTCTCACACCTCCCCCCTTAAGCCTCCAGATGCACAGGAAGGCTCCACGCCTCAACCAATCCAGCGTAATTGGTGGCACAGGTCTACAACGTGGCTCTATCATTGCTCTAAAAGTAACCTTTTCATAAAAAAAAACCCAAGCCCCATTTTGTTAAAACAGGACATTAAAAGAATGAAGAACCTTAAAACGACAATTAGAAGCAACAATAAATAAACGTCTGTTAAAAAGTTCACAGTTCTAAAATGTCCTTCTCTGGTGTGAGTCCGTGGGTTCCTAAACGCTTCAGTTCTTCATTCTTCACCACCAAGGCTCATCCCACCACTGCCACTAAATGTGACTTGCGGTTGGCTCCACAATCTTTGTACTTATGAGGAATGTGAAGTCACTACTGATAAATGAAGTGGAGTTGCTTATGAGTAATGCATGTCATTGCTGAAAATGAAATGGAGCCATTTATGAGGAATGTGACGTCACTACTGAAATACAGGATAAAGTAATTTGTTGAGAATTCAAAGTGGTTACCAACTTACTAAGTGCTTATTATGTCCAGGCTAAATTGCCCCACATGGCCTGGTCATTCTGGCTCCCTAATCACCCTCCCTGCCTCTAATTGGTTGTCTCTCTCACCACTTCACCACCTAATAGCTCATGTGTACTGAGTGTACTGGTACAATAATGGCTGAATTTGCAGAACTGCATGATGAAAGTTCATGTTCAATTGTTTTCTGAAGCCCCATGGATGTGATACACAATGTCCAGTCCAGGGTGTGGTACTGTGGATTTGACTTTTACTCAGTTATTCATGCATTTATAACTATATCCACTAAGCAGTAAAAATACAAAAAAAGAAAAAGTAAACTTCCATGACAAAATATTGTGAAATGTCCAGGAATCAAACAGACTGTCAAAAAAGGAAAAGTGAAGCTGTGCATCTGAAATGTATAAAATCAATGCATAGGAATCCAACTGTTACATTGTTTAGTCATTAAAGTAACAACGCTGAATGATTTAGTTTCATTTGAAATCCCTGCTGTGCCCCACCTCTTAAATCAGGGCTCGTAAATTACAAGATAATGAGAGTCAAAGTGAAGCTCCCAGATTGACAGAAAACTGATGTATATGTGTGTATAGTGGGTGCAGGGCTAGAGTTCCAAAAATTATCAAATCAACGCTATGGAGACATCCCAACGGAGAATTTAAATCAAATTCTTCAAGCAATAAAAATTTTTCTCATTGCTTTGATTAGTTTCAGAATGGAATTGTGGTGGAGTTAGGAATGAGAAGGGAAAATCAAGTGAGAAGTAATGGCAGCCATAAAAAACATGTGCGTGGGCATGTCTTGGTGTGGGTGTCTGCAAAAACACTGTGTGAGAAGGGATGTGAGAGAGAATCTGTGTGGTGCTGGTCAGTTATCATTTACATAAAGCCATCTTTATTTAATATACAGTGAACCCTCGTTTATCACGGTTAATCCGTTCCAGACTCTACCGTGATAAATGAATTTTCGCGAAGTAGGATTCTTTATTTATAAATCGAATATTTTCGCAGTTAGAGTATAGAAAACCTGTTTACGACCTTCTAAATACATTTTTTAACATTATTAGAGCCCTCTAGACATGAAATAACACCCTTTAGTCACCATTACACTCGTATTACCCAATATATTAGACAAAATAAGACATATTAGACGTTATAAATATATTATTACTAGGCTCACCCGCCTTTTAAGGCGACCGACTTTTATCCTCAATTTGTGTGCGCTCCATGTACTGTATACATCAGGCATGTAAGTGTAGGGAATGAGAACATCAAAGTCCACATTCATAACATCTCCTGAAAACCTAAGTTTTTTTTATCCCCTCGAGTGCCTGTCCAAAGTCGTACAATGTCAGCCCGAATCTGTACCGCTAAAGATGGAGTTTCATGCACTAAATAAGCTATAGATGAGAATAAGCAAGCACGATCTCCCCTGATATTTACTATGTGGTAAGGCATTTGTACTCCATCAACATTAATTATTTCCAGAGACATAATTTTTTCTATTTTTCCAGCGCATCGCGCACAAAAGCAAGGGGACAATGGGAGCACCAGAACTCTGCTGACATCGCGTCGCTTCGTACCGCAAGCCGCAAGTAGTAAGTCTGTGATAATAGACGG
Source organism: Polypterus bichir lapradei (assembly GCA_026402145.1). Lineage (NCBI taxonomy): Eukaryota > Metazoa > Chordata > Cladistia > Polypteriformes > Polypteridae > Polypterus > Polypterus bichir. The sequence goes on along the minus strand of JANRMT010062790.1, from coordinate 7,116,314 downwards.
AATACCGCTACGCTTTGCCCTCACGGGACGGAAGGACAACCCCGACCGCTTTTATATAGTAGATTATTGTCCTGTACATTTAATTACACACACACACAGTTCTTACACACAACCACTAACCTGTGAAGGCACGACCTCAGTAGGAGAGTCTTCAGGTGGTGCAGTATCTTCAGCAGGTGCGTCGTTGTCTTCTTCAGCTGAAGGAGTACTAGGAGTAGGCAGTGGGCGTCTGGGTGCGCGGCTGAAGAACATCTTGATAGGCAGTTGCTGGCGTTGTCTTTTCATATGCGTGAGGAGGCTTTTGTAGGGTATTGCCATCTTTGATCATATCCAAGGGTTTCACCTTCTCCTGGATAGTAAGCATCTTCCTCCGGCGATTAGTTTTATTGTCAGAAGCAGCACGTTTAGGAGCCATCGTGGGGCTTAGATAAAAGTTCTCAGAAAGCGTATGCATAGTGACGTAAGCGTGTATGAGAAAAAATCGCAATAGAGTGAAGCCGCGAAAGTCGAAGCGTGATATAGCGAGGGATCACTGTAGTGCCATTCATAGCGAGCACCATCACAAACTGCAGCTTATCTACATGTGATGATGGGACCTACAAAGACATCAACAACAAAAAGGAGGAAACCCACTTAATGAACCTCTTCAATCCAGCAAATCCCTCTACGCAGCACTTTAAGTTTCCCACAATCCGTCCTCCAACTCCATCACTGCCTCTATAGCAACAGTTCTCTTGGGTCAGTGGGTTCTGATTACTCCAGCTGACCAACAAGGACTTCCACCGAAAAAATCAAAAGTGCCAACCACTTTGTCCCCAACTGTTTCTCTCTTTGTCACATAGTTAATGTGTCCCATCCTGTAACTGCCATTAATTTCTCCTTTGTGCACTTATATGAGTGAGTGAATGAGTCAGCCATCGCATCTAAGTGCACTGTTAACCACAAACAAGCAGGGTCCATCTCCACCATTGGCTCAGGGTGTGACCCTGAGTCATTCACTTTACTGGTCACTGCTCCAGGTAACATTGATATAAGCTGTGACAAGTACAGGTCACTCGGCTACACAGAGCTCATTAAATCTCTGTCACCACAAGTGTCCAAAATAACATGGAGCTGGGATTTAAAGGAATTCAACTTGAAAATTGAACCCATACTGACAATTGAAGAAATTTGCCCAAATATAAACCTATAAAGTAAGCAAATCTGCATCATACCTGTATAGTAATTTTGAAATGAGTTTCTTGAATTATTGCACTATATAAAGTGGTGTGACTTAATGGGCCCTAGAGCAAAAAATAAATTAGACCACTTCATGTGAAATTAAATTAAATCTAATTAAAAATTAAAGCATATAAGCGACATCAAAGGTCAATGGGCACAATTAATCTTTATTTAGTTGTGTGAATGATAACACTATTAACCTTTCCTTTCTGACGGCAAGTAGTTAAACCAGTTAATAATAAAGTGTTGTGAAACAACAGCTATGCAGTCACCATGGGACCCCCACCCCTATGGTTCTTGGAAAAACTGCTCTGCCAGCATTGCTTAGAAGCAAAAGCACTGGATCTAACATCACCATCACCTCATTTATAAAACTTTGTGTGGATTTGTGCGTGAAAATATGAGCGCACCAAAAAAACTGTAAAATGTGTACGTCAAAAAAATATCGGATTTATAAAATCTGACAAATGTGCAATTGATACACAATTTACCCTTGTAAATCAAAATCACCTTATAAATGTGCTTTCATGAAGGCGCCCTGAAACTTCCATATATGGAGCATGCTAATCAACCTCATCAATATGCAGTCATGATGATGCAGAATGTCACTGACTGGTAGAGTAGCCTCCCATTGGACACATTGAGACCCTGCCACCTGTATTCAAGAATATCTGGCTATGCTCCACAACTAAAAGTGCAAGGTCACGGGTGGCATTATAGTGTCTCTCCTCTGTGTTCTGCGGGTCAGAGAAAGGCATAAGTCGCCAGCTTGTGAGCGGGTAGTCTCTGTCACCTAGCACATGTAATGATGTGATAGCTGTTACAATGAATAGTACAAGCCTCCTGAAATATTGAGGGTTCAACCAGTTAACTTACTAATAAGACAGTCATGACATACAGCACCTGTCACCTGTCAAAGCTACTTTGCCTCAAAATAAATTAAGCACAGGTTAACCTAGGCCACCGAGTCATGATGTTTGGAGTCTCATCCTGTCATCACAGATGCATTAATTTAATGCAACTGCTTACAGTTAGCAAAAGCAGCTTCATTCTCGCTAGATGCCCTTATAGCAATGTGAGTGGAGTATAGTAGTCTGATTATGTCAGGAGAACCGGACATTGCAGCAAATTGCCTTTTATCTGGCAAAAACATATGTTTTATGTATGTGTAGCCACACCATAGGAAAAGTGGATGTAGCAGCTCACCAGTCAGTTAATGACTTCCAACACAGCGGGCATGACAGAGTGAAGCTTGGCGAGATACTGTTGACCTGTTGGCCAGCTCACTGAGAAGTGACAACATGTAGCCAATGTAAACTGATGAATAGCCAAAAATGTTCTTCAACGCGGCATTGGCCCTCTTAGAAGGAAACTAAAATACGGTCTGTGCATCAAACGTGTCACTTTTGTGGTGTGATATGTCTGTCACATCAACGCACATTCTAATAAGGTGTGAACACGAGTTGCTGTTTGCAGTACTTGGCTGCATTTCCCTGCTTGATCAAGGATGTCACCATTTCCCAGTTTCACTCTAATGTTGCGTACGCGTGGGTCAGAGTTGTCGTAAACATACACATGTTCCCCTGTCACATTTTCTTTTATAAATCCTGATGTTTGCACAGGAAGGTGCCTGTACACATTTTAAGCCTCTTTTTAGGCATACGCAAGCTTTTTAAGTGAAGCCCCTAGCTTACTGTGCTGCCTTAAGCATCCCCTTCCTGGATGTCAGATGTTTAGCAAAAGGTTAAATAAGTGTTCTATACCATCCAGTAAAAGTACAAGAACTGTGAGATCTAAAGTTTGTATTGTTTGTGTAGATTTTCACTGTCACCTTCATGCTAAAGCAATGAACTTACTCCTTATGGGACAAGTATTCAGTATCACACCTATGAGCTTGGGTGGAATCCTTCAAATAAATCCATCCATCCATTCTCCAACCCGCTATATACTAACTACAGGGTCACAGGGGTCTGCAGGAGCCAATCCCAGCCAACACAGGGCACAAGGCAGGAAACAAACCCCGGGCAGGGCGCCAGCCCACTGCAGGGCACACACACACACACACACACACATCCACACACCAAGCACACACTAGGGACAATTTAGGATCGCCAATCGCCAACCCTAACCTGCATGTCTTTGGACTGTGGGCGGAAACCGGAGTACCCGCAGGAAACCCACTCAGTCACGGGGAGAACATGCAAACTCCACGCAGGGAGGACCCGAGAAGCAGAACCCAGATCTCCTAACTGCAAGGCAGCAGCAGCACTACCCACTACACCACCGTGCCACCCTCCTTTAAATACATGCACTATATTACAGGAGGAGTGGTGGCTCTGAGGCTAGGGATCTGCACTGGCAATCGGAAGGTTGCCGGTTTGAATCCAAATGCCAAAAGGGACTCGGCTCTGTTGGGCCCTTGAGCAAGGCCCTTAACCTGCAATTGCTGAGCGCTTTGAGTAGTGAGAAAAGCGCTATATGAATGCAAAGAATTATTATTATTTTAAAACAAAGAAAATGGCGTCTCACTTCGGGAGAAGCTTCTTGAATTTGACCTGCGTGAGAGAGTTGATTCTCTTGACAAGCCCTACATGCTTAAAAGGCCTTTGTCATGCCTCTTCATTCTTGCAGCACCATGTGTCCATTTCTGTTCAGTTTTTTTTGGACTGTCAAAAAAAAAACAAAAAACAGGGTGGTCTGGCTAACGCCCCAAATTTTCATTGGGTTTCCTTTGACTCCTTTTATTCATGCATTGTAGATTACCATTCTCTAATTTAAGATTCCTTAATGTAGCTAAAACTGAAGCAGAGTAATGAGTGTAAAAATCACATCAAATACAACCTGTATGGGTAGCAGCTCTTCTTACTAGGACTGTGGACACCGCATGTGCCAAGACTGCCTGGTGGTTGTTTGTAATAAGCTATTCGGCCTCTGATTCAGCCTATGCAGGTGTGCACGAGTTGAGTCTGTGACGAATTAGTGCCACGTTCAGATCCTGCCTTGTGCCCATTGTTGCCAGGATATATCCTGGCCTGATAAAAGGAGTTTAGAAAAGCTATGTTAGCACAAATCTAGTCTTACACTCAACTTGTGAAGCAACTTGGGAGGATGTTACAAGTTAAAGTTTTTCTTGTGATTAAGGGTTGAAAATGTGGCCTAGAATCTGGCTCCGGCTGTCTCATAAATTGTAAATGGCCATTTGGAGCTCAAGTTGCTTCACTCACTTGCACTTCAGATGCAGAAATACAGATACAGTGGTGTTATACCGTACCTGTAAAGTGATTTGAGATGCAGTCTGTTCAAGAAAGTGTGTAGTTGGTGCCAGGCAGCTAGAGGGTAAGTTGCCATTTTCAACTTATTGTCCAAACAATCACCTGCAAGGTGATCTGAGATGGAAAAGTCCTAAAGAGAAATTAATTTATATTTATTTGTCCAGTCATTATGCAAATCACCTTGTCTGGCTGCCCTCTACATGTACAGTAAGAATAGGAAAGTACATTCTTTATTGTATCTGGGAAATAATCTGGAATGTAGATCATTAAAGCAAGGTGCTATATAAAATTAACTTTGTGTCATGTATATGGATACAAGCATTTTGTGAACAAATGATGGTGTGTTGTGCTGCTGCTAACATAAAGCTGTTGGCATGGTAGTAAGATTAAGAACCGCAAGAGGAGAGAAGATCCTCTGAAGTTCCAGCAATGGTGTCTCATACCCGAATGTTTGACATGCCAGTCCAGCAGGCACCACCTCCCACCATAAATTACCTTTCATTTTTCACTGTGATTTCCAATTCCTTTTTTTTTTGTTCTTCTTCTTCTTCTTCTTCCCAATGAGGAGGTCAAGTAGGAGAGCAGGCATGGCCCTTAGCGCCAAGCAATAATCTCAGTGGCCGAGCTTTTCATGCTTGTCAGATCGAGTCCCACTTGCTGTCTGACTTTCTTTGGGTCGGCCGGAGCAGGAGAGAGCAAATGATGGAAAGTGAAGGGAAAGCCAGCCATGCAGAAAGAGAGCACGCAGCGGCAGCAGCATTTCAAATGGCTCGGCTGCTGGGCAAGCTCAGAGACAGATTCGGCAAGCAGACATCTAATTAAAGAACATCTAATCTAGCTTGGCATTCAAAGATTATAATACTCATGGAAAAAGCGGCTAACTAAGCTTTGAAATTCCGAGAACATATGTTTTTTATTTATACAAAAATATAGATGGTTGGTCATTTCTGAAGTATTATTGGGCTCCTGTCCAAGCAGCCAAATACTTTGTTTTTTTTTAACCTCCTGTTTTTTTGCTGTCCTCAGGAAAAAAAAAAAAAAAAAAAAACAAGAAGTAAGAAATCCCAACGCCGAGCCGACTGACAGATCCCAGCAGAAATAATGAGCCTGAACAGTTGAGGGTCAGTGGCAAGGCCGGCACTTTTAGTTTTCATTTAATCGGAATCTACTTTACTGGAATCATAAATAAGTCTGACAGCGATGAGGCTCTTCATGACCGCTTTCTGGTGAACTTTGACAAGTTTCCCAGTGCTTTATGTACCTCTGTGTTCAAAGTTCAGAGTGTCCTCCCAACAGCAAGTTTGCAGAAGTGCTAGAGATGGTCGCTTTGAATCTGACTAGTGTGTCAGTTGGTTAAAAAGTGGCCATACAAAGTGTGTGGATGGATTGGGGGTGGAGGTAGATATAAAAAAGATCAAGGGGTAGGCAGGAGGACCCACAGACACTTAAGTCAGGTGAAAGGTCTGTCATTGGTTCTGTCTGGTTGTAGAGCTCAGCTTTCAGTAGTAGGGAAAGAATGAGAGGGGACAACAGGCTTCACTGACTGCCTGAGTGTTCCTCTACCTTGGCACTTCACCACCTGGGTCTATCGCAGGACCCTTTGCAATTTTAGTAGTATAAGACTTTCACTGCTGGACACTGGTGCCTAATATGCCACTGTGCCAAGTACTCAGCTCATGTCCTGGCTAACTTTAGTTTTATAAGGTGTTACTGCAAAATACTGAGGTCCAATGTGCCCTTTGTTCCAACTCACTTCAACTCCTGGGTCCTCACAAGTTGGCCAGGTAACCTTTGTAGTGATGGCCTTGATTTGCTAAATACTGATCACCGAGGTGTCCATATACAAAGTCACTAAGTCTTATAGTCACTAAGTCTTTCTGGTGTGCCCTGGTGACCTTAAAGGTAAATGGCTTTGACTGCTGAACACTGATATCCAGCATGCCCCATGTCAAGTTCAAAGTATAGGACACTGAGAGGTGCCTGGGCACATCTGAATAAGGATCTCTCTGTTGAACATTAACGTGCCAGGGCTCTTTGACCCCAGGTTCTTCTGAGGTGATTAAGTTACCCTATACTGGTGATTAACTTGCCTAATGGACAATATGTTGCCCTGCCAAGTCACTTTAGCTCCTGGATTCCCCTGAGATAGATCAGGTAATCCTAGTGTTGATGGCTGCAGCCCAATACACAAGTTTGCCCCTCTGCCAAGCTACCTCAGCTTATGGCTTATTCCTGAGGTGGTGCAGGTAACACTAATGGTCAGGACCTTGAATTCTGGATCCTGATGTCCTTTATGCCTTTGTGCCAAGTACCTTTCACTCCTGGGTACAAATGAGTTGCCTGAGTAACACTAATAATGAGGGCAGCTAGACCTGATGCCTGATGTGGCCCTGTACTAGGTCACTTTACATCAGGGATTCTTCTGAGGATCATGCGAAATTGAATTGTTAAAGGCTTTAACTATGTGACTCTGATGCCTAGAATATTGCTTTAACAAAAAATATTTAACCTCCTAGTTCTGATGTGCCTGGGCTATTTCTAGAAGTGGCAAGTTTTTACAGCAAGGCATTAATACTTGATGAGTGGTTCTTCTGAGGTGCCTAAGTGCACTGCAGGTGAGAGGCACTGACAGAATGACACTCATATCCAGTGTACCATTTTATCAAGAACCTTCAACTCCTGCTTCTGTGGTGGCAGGACTGATCCTTGTGATGACAGGCTTTTATAACAGGACACTGACACCTAACGTGCCACTCTACAAACCAACGGCCGGATCATCCCTCCTTTCACAACTTTTAATAACTACATGCTGATGCCCTAAATATGTCTATGTTAGATTACTTTGGAGATGCTCAGGTAAGTCTAATGATGAAAGTTTACAGCATTTTCCCAATACACCAGCTCACAATAACCTCTAGTTCTAAAAGGGTCTGGATGACCAAACATTATGAAGTATTTGATGGAGGAGACTGCAGCCAAATGTTTTCCTTGCCATTCACCATACCTCTCAAGTCCTTATAGGTGATCCTGGGGGGCAAGATTCTGAATACTGGTTCCCTACATGCCCCTATACCAAATTCCTTTAACCTTTGGATCTCAGTTAAATTGGTAACTTGAATAATAAATTTTTTTTTGGAAACCAGATGTGAAATATGCCCTTAAACCAAATTACTGGACCTGCTAGACCAATATGAGCAGTACTGGTGACTGCAGTGTTGAGACTTTGAGAAGAGGATGCTAATACCCACTGAGTTCCCAAAACTAGTCATCTCATCTCATCTCTGGGCGGACTTTTAAAAACAAAGAACTCCAGGTTCAGCCTCTGATCTTCATCACATCCCTTAGTAAAGTCACCTCAGCTACTGATGGGTGTAGGAGAAATATTAGAAGAAGGATGTTCCCGGTTCAGCCACCGAGATCCTGGTGTGTCCTTCATCTTAGTGAACCTATTGTGTTGTGCCCTTCTACATATACTGTAAAGGGAACAGAGATGAAGAAGTTGCAAAGCAGTATGTTCCCAGTTCCCTTTTCACTTCCTTTGTGCTTCTGGGCCAAGTCCTGCGGGGTGACTGAGGTGATAAATCAGGTGTGTCAAACTCAGATCCTGGAAAGGCACAATGGCTGCAGGATTTCCTTCTAGCCACTTTTTTTATTAATCACTAGTTGCTGCTGCTAAAAGAACAACACAGCTTTGCCTTCATTTCATATGACCTGTGTTTAAAGATTCAGAACCCTTCATTGTTTTGTTTCTTTGTTTAACAGCAGCCAAATAATAATCAGATGCAAAATAGACAACAATTTTAGAAATGTCTGATGTGGCAGAATGAGCGCACTAAGAGGCCATAGAATTAAATAATGTGTTTCATTAAATGACAAAAATGACTTCTAATTAAGAAACTGGCTGCAGCAGAAAAGGTGTCCCTCAAGGAATTGAGTGTGTAATCCTTGAAATCAGCTGGTCATTTGTTGCCTCACGTTGCTTCTTATTATTGTTTGGCTGTTGGAAAAAGAAATAAGGAACATTTAAGGGATCCCAATCTTAGAGAGCAAGTCATTTCAAACAAATTAGCACTAATCGGTTACTAATTAAAAAAGTAGCCTGACGAAAATCTGCAGCCACTGCAGGCCTCTAGGATATGAGATGGACACACCTGTGATAGATAGATAGACAGACAGATAGATAGAAAGGATGGCACTATATAATAGATAGATATCAGCCCCTTGGTACCCATGAAGTGCCCAGTGTCCTCTCGATCTTCCTTTTGCTGTTCTGTATTGGTCACCGTAAGCTATTTGCTTGCAAATCTCGTATCTGGCACCTTGGCTGATGAAGAGTTTAATATTAATATAGACATTAGCAAAATTGATTTCATAATATAATGAAAACCATGTAAACATTTGTACATATCAGTTTAAAATTCACAATGATGCTTTAGGGAAAAGTTCAGAGGAGCCAAGAAAATACACAATTAAATATTGATAAGAACATGCGCCGATAGCAGATGAGTGCTGTTCTAACATTGGAGAAAAAGCATTAAAACTTCACGAGCAGCTGGCACTCAGGATTGCATCTTTGCTGCCAGCTGCCATCTGGGATGAAAGCTGGTGTGAGCAGGTGAGGGCACCAATGATGCAGCAAGCTGCCTGTTCAGGTTCTCCCAGTGTGAGGTGCACACAACCTGCATTCCAGTTTTCGTTGTGACAACAACATTGTGACATCATGGAGGTAACTGTCAAACTAGACTAACCACAGAGATGGGTGAAAAGTACTTGCTGCAGCTATTAAATAAGTAGCCATCCTGGACAGTGTCATTCAGTCTGCATAACTGTGTGTATTGCTATACAGATGTATAATGTCTGGGTTTGTACTTTTAATGTTAAATTCACAATAGCACAAGAGTGCACATGAGAATATGCCATAATGTCAGAATCTATGAGTATGTGTGTAAGTGTGGTGGTGCATCATTTGAAGGTTTACCAGAAACTGTAATGATACAAAATGGACAGATGTTGCAAGAGTGTATAAGTACCCACTATAATCATGGTCATGCCCTAAGTTGCAACATCGAGGCAATATCTATCTATCTATCTATCTATCTATCTATCTATCTATCTATCTAT
>JANRMT010062790.1:7084501-7104167 GCA_026402145.1 Polypterus bichir lapradei | reverse complement strand
TATCTATCTATCTATCTATCTATCTATCTATCTATCTATCTATCTATTAAATGGGATGTTGTGCTGCTATTGAGATACACTACCCAGTGATTTGAAGAGTCTAGTTTGATGTGAATTTTCAGTAGCATACAGAAACTTAAAGTTCTTGTAATCTGGTGCCATCACCAACATGTTTTGAATCAGCAGCTAGTGGCTCTTGACCTGAATCTAAGATTCACAATTCGCAATCAGAAAGCAGCACAGAGGGTAAAAGCCTGCTGATAAAGGTGGTTTAGTTAGAAGTGAGTCAAAAAAATATAGAATTGAGCTGCACATGGCAATGTGCTCCAGACAGACCTGGTCAAGATGGATGTTCTTGTTATCCTAGCTTGTCTGTCTATTGAGCACCCCATCTCTGTTGCTCCTGGCTCACTATTTCTAATACCTGTCAAATCTGTATGGAACCTTGGCGTGGTGACCGATAACCAGCTGTCCTTCAGGGACTATGTTGCTATTGTCTCTTGGTCTTGCAGATTCACTCCATACAACATCCACAAGATTAAACTGTATCTGACAGTGTATGCAGCACAACTCCTAGTCCAGGCTTTGGTCCTGTCACATCTGGATTACTGCAACTCTTTGCTGGCCGGAGTATTGGCATGTTTCACCAAGATGTTGCAGATGATTCAAAATGCAGCAGCACGGCTGTTGTCTAGCCAGCTGAGACAGGCACATGTCACTCCTCTTTTGAAATCATTATGTACTGTAAGAGCGGGTGTTGAGAGTCCGCTACTCTCCTTACCAGAATTCGGCATCGGTTCTTCTTGGCTTGCGGGCGACCTTAGTAGCGTAGCAGACTGAGTGATATGTGGAAAGGCACAAAGAGATGGCCACCCCAGTTTGTGGACTATTTGCCAATTATATTTATTTCTTTAATAATACAACAGTGGAGATACAGCACTGATCTACGCAAGAATACTTCTCTTTTTTGTTTTTTTTTTTCTCTCTCTACTCCACCCACCAAATTTCTCCTCCCTTAAATAATCCATCAATTAACTTTATTGAAATTTCCTGACATGAACTCCTGCTTACAATTACATTGCCTCCCTGCAGCGACACATATTAAGTTGAAATTCTTGATGCTTGCCTACAGAATAATCAATGGATCAGCACCTATAAATGGAGACACTTGTGAGGTGCAATGCTCCTTTTTGACCGCTCAGATTTGCTAATTAATGGTGTCTGGTGATGCCACCTCTGCGTGCTATCAAATCTCAGTCCAGACTCTTTTCATGTGTAGCTTCAGGCTGGTGGAACAAGCTATCCATCTCCACTCAAAAATCAGACCCCCTCTATGTGTTTAACAGGTGTTTCAAGCCATTCTTCTTTGGTGAATTTCTGCTGTCACACATGTACGCATGGGAGCCAGCCACAGGGACCAAAAAAAATGAATTCCATGCCCGGCCCAGGGGTGGCAGGGTGCACTCAACCCTCTTATTTAGTCGCAGACCCGGGAAAATTGCCTGAGTACGAAGACGTCACTTCCACCTCAACTCTAGGACATCACTTCCTGTCCCGGTCCCGAGGACGACATCACTTCCTTAAACCTCCCTATAAAACCCAACTCCCTTCCTCCGTTGAGCAGTTCTGTTCTGGACTCACTTCTGTACACTATTGTACTGAAAATGTTGCCTTTTTGCAGCCAAGGTCAAGTACACAGGTGACTGGCCCAAACCTTTGTCTTGTGTCAAGGCTCATCATTTCACACTGCCTAACTGGAATGAGCTGTTAGGTTCTATTACCTAGGAATTGTAAATCAATTGTATTTTGTTGTGAGCTTTTCACCTTTGATGATCAGCTTTGTACCTTTAGCCTGTATCACTTGTTCCTAAACAGTCCCCAGACTGATGTCTGCTCGATTATGTTGACCTCTTTTGTAAGTCACTTTGGATAAAAGCGTCTGCTAAGCAAGCAAATTAAATTATAAATAAATGTGGCTGTGGCGCTATATCACTTCTTGAGGGTCTCCTCTGTTCAGTTTTTTGGGAGCTGCCATTGATGGACGCTTATTTAAACTGGTGTCTTAGTCGAGGGGTTGTTGAGATAGTCCATATTTGAATATGAACTCCCCCTTCCAGTGCCCACATTGTCAATCAAAACTGTTTGTACAAAGAGAAATTCGACAATCAGTCTTTGTATAGCATCCTTAACAGCTGGCTGCATTACGGATACACATGGGTAAGATTTGGGGGGGCTGTGCCTTATATCTAAACTTAAAGGAGACACTGCCTGTTAGCTGTCAGTGTTTATCCATGTCCTCTTGGTGACGCCGTTTCCTTGACTGACCTCTGTAAAAGCTCCACCAGTAACATTAGTCTTCCCCATAAATTAGACTGAAGCTCCTTTTATGAGAGCACCCCTGTGGTTCAATTCCCTCTTGTCCCCGTTGCACCATGAGCTCCTAGTCTGAGTATGTATGATCTTTGAATGCCTTTGTTATGCTTGACCTCAGCCCAGCAACTGGCAAACCCCAGGGGGTGATGGGAACACATTGATTTAAAAAGGCAGTTTATAAATGAAAGAGGGGTCCTGAAAAGTTGGCCCTGTCTATTAATAGTGAGAGATAGTGGAGCACAGGTGACTTTACCAGGTCTAGATACCCAAATTCTGTCTCACAGATATTGCTGGCATTCTCGTATTAATATCTCTATGATCAAATCCTGGCCTTTTTTCCTACTCTGGCACAACCGTATCAAGTGTATAGGCAGAATGCCAGCCCCTGTATAATGGCTCACTGGGCTCATCAGCTAGGGACCACATATCTGAAAAAGGTGGGCATAATCTGCTGAGCACAATAGGATATCTGCTGCTACAGGTCTAAAGGTATGATTTGCTAGTTCTTGCAGGTAGTTCTTGCTGAAGTCGGACAGGTGTCCTTAAAGGTGTGGGCAGCGGGTGCTAGTAAGCATCATGGATGATGGGAACTGACCCCCTTGATTTGATGTTCACCGATGAGATTTTCCCATGCTGTCCTCATCACTCGCAGCAGTGGGAACAATAACATTAGCATTTGAAGTTTAGGCTGCAGTCAGAGCTGAGATTTACTGGCTACGCTGGCGTCACACCAAATCAAGGTTATGAATTCTCCTTTGTCCTCTTTGACTGAGTGGCTTGGCAGCTTTCTTCCAGCAGAGATCAAGTCAGCTGACTGACCACATGATCAAACAGACAGGAAACGGGCACAGATTCAGCTTCAGGTGTCTGAAGGGCTCATTGTTGTCTATTGGCTTTTGGGGGGCCTCACGTTCACACACCACAGCAACAAAGTCTGTCTTCAAGCTCGGCTCGCACCTCAGGAAGCACAGGCAGCACAACTAGGCCAAGTGCGCAAACTGCAGGTCACAGGGGAGGCCAGGCCAAATGGAGCCTGATGTGAAAGTGGGGTATGGCTGGGCTATGTTTCGAATACTGATGGCTATGTGCCAGTCCTACTGCCAGGTCTCATTTAAGCCTGTCTAGACTCATGATTTTGATTTAGGTGTCCTAAACTGGGGGCAGGATTTTGCTAGTCTGGAACCTTGAAGATCTAGCAACAGTTGTATTGTCAGGTCAAGCTAACACATAGAGCTAACATGGTCATGTCTGCATCTAACAGGTAAGTGGAGCCTTGGTGTCTTACAAGAGATGCTGGCATGCAGCAGATTATAGACTTTCTGAAGGGCATCCTTATAAATTGTGCTGCTTGGTGGTTTCTTTCATCACATATGTGGTGGCGGACTAAAATTAAGCTTATTGAGCTATGCTGTTCAAGTTTGAAACTTGTTACACAATACATAATATTAAAAATATTGAAGAAACAGTTTTGATGGCAAATTTAGCCTGCTTCTGGTGTCACTGTTTGGCATTTCAGATCTAGATCAACTGTTTAGCAATATGTTTATCTTAAATGGTGCATCTGAATGGCACAGTTTAAGTCATGCCATCTGCATTATGTAAATGTTGCTAAAATAAATTCATTTAGTAATATGTTTTGCCTACTTTAGGTATCATAAGCTGGCATTTCAGCATAGTATATTATGACAACACAGTTTGATGTTTATTGTGAACTATGCCATTCAATATTGTCAATATTGAGTTATACCACATGCAGGATGGGAATATTGCTAAATTGGAGTCTTTTATTAATATGCTTTGTCTGTTTTGCAGTATGTCAGGTTAGCATTTCAGTCTATGGCATTCTTGAGGTCTCAGTTTAAAGTTTATCTTGAAGTATGCCATTCAAACTTGCCACATGTATGCTATGGAACTCTTGTTAAAATTAACTCACTTAGTAATATGCTCTGCCCTCTCACAGTAAACCAAGTTGGCATTCAGTCACAGTTTAATGTTTATCATGAACTAAGCAATTCAGACTTGCAAGTTAAGATGCATAGTGGAACAAATTTCTAGACGTAGGTGCCAAGCCAGTGGAAGCCCCTTTTTCCTTCAAACCAAAATAGTAAAAACAATAACAGAAATAAAGAGCTGTTGCACTGCATTGAATATTAGCATCAGGGAGCTCCATTTCCTTTACTCAAAAGATGCCTCTGTCTGTCCGCCTGTTTGTGTACAGGCGGAGCGTAGATCACATGTTGGAGGCGGGGCTAGGCCACCTCTACCAATGGGACTGCTTGGTGCTGCAGAAAGAATAGGAGACATTGTTAGTGACAGTGCCCCCTTCTGCCTTGGAGTGGTATCAACAGGTGCACTGGAGTCTTTGGGGGATCCCTATTCATGCATAACATAAATTAATTTAGTAATATTCTCTCCCCTCTTTAGGCATCACAAATTGGCATTTCACTCTACCAGAATATGACCCCACGGTTTAATGTCTCTTATGAAATTTTCCATTTGTAATTGCATTTAAAGTATGCAATATACGTTAAGGAATTGTTGTTAACATTAAGTCATTTAGTATTTTTGATTGTCCACATTGGGTATCTCAAAGTGTCATTTCAGTTAACTGCATTCCTGGTATTACACTTTAATATCTATCTTGAATCATGCCATTCAGACCTACCAGTTAAAGCATACCATGTATGTCCTGGAAATGTTGAAATAAATCCTTTTAGTAATGCGCTCTGAACTATCTGGGTGTTGCAAGTTGGCATTTCAGTCTGCTGTAGTATGACGCTACAATTTAATGGCTGTCTTGATGTTTGCCTTTCACACTTTCTTGTTAAAGTGTCTAATGTATGCCATGGAAATGTTGTTAAAATAAAGTAATTTAATATTTATGCTTTGCCCACTTTGGGTACCTTGGGTTGACACTTCACTCAGCCTACTATGTTCTTGACATTACAGTTTAATAATTATCTTAAAGTATGCCATTCAAACTTACCAGTTAAGGTAAACCATATATGTTATTGATAGGTTAAAATAAATTAATTTAGTGATCTGCTCTGCCATTTTTAGGTATGTCAAGTTGGCATTTCAGTCTACTGTGTTCTTAATACTTTAATGTCTATCTTAAAGTATGCCATTTAAACTTACCAGTTAAGGCCTACAATGTATGTTATGGAAAGGCTAAAATAAATTACTTCAATAATGTGCTCTGCCCTATTTGATTTTTTATTGTACGTTGGCATTTCAGTCTACTGTGTTCTTGACATTGTGAGGTACAGTGTCTTACCATTCAAACTTACCAGTAAAGACCTACCCCTGTTTGTTATAGAAATGTTAAAAATGAAGCTATTTAGTAATGTGCTCTGCCCAGTTTGGGTATTACAAGTTGGCATTTCAGCCTACTGTAGTACAATAGCTCATTTTTAATGTCTGTCATAAAATTTGTTCTTCAGACTTTCTATTTCAAGAGTATAATTTATGTCATGGAAATTCTGTTAAAATAAAGTCATTTGGTATTATGCTCTGCCCATTTTGGGATTCTTGAGTTGGCATTTCAGTCTATTGTGGTCTTGACATTTTAATGTCTGTCTTAAAGCATACCATTTAATCTTACCAGTGAAGGTATACCATGTATGTTATGGAAATGTTAAAGTGAATCAATTTAGTAATGTGCTTTGCCCTATTTGGGCATTGCAAGTTGGCATGTATGTTACATAAATGTTGCTATAATAAAGTCATTTAGCAATATACCCTGCCTGCTTTAAATAACTGAGTGTGGCGTTTCAGTCTACTCTATTGTGGCAGCACAGTTTACTGTTTATCTTGAGCCATGCCATTCACACTTACTGGATATGTCATGTGCTTTTTATACATTATTTTGAAGGAAAGTCATTCAGCGATGTGTTCTTTCCACTACAGGCATCACAGGTTGGCATGTCAATTTACTTTGTTATGACATGTTAATTTCAAATATCTGTCTGGAGCTCTGTAGTTTATACTCTGCCAGTTATGTGATGCCTTTAGTTTAATGGCAATGCTGTGGGCATCCCAACTTGCCATTTCAGCCCACTGCATTATGGCATCCAAATATCTAATGTCAGTCCAGTCCACTCTGTATTAAACTGGCATTAACCTATGCCTTCCCAGCTTATCATTTATGGTGTGCCACGGGTTTTACATAATCTTGTTAAGGAAACTTGTTCAGTAATGTAGTGGGCACTACAGAGTTGTGCCTTGCCCGATTAGTGTCTGTCTTGTCAGATATGCGTTGTCAGTGTTACAATATGATGACAGGTCACTTCCTCTTTCAGCTATTCAAGTGCCTGTACTAGAAAATGACTGCTGGTGTTCATCACTGTGGCTCCACCAATCAGATTCAGAGCCAGTAAACAGTAAAGGTGCAAGGAGTGTAACTGTACAGAGCCCATAGTGAATGGAGAAGTGTGAAAAAATACAAACACGCCCGTTATGAAGAAAGGAGCCTTCACAACATTTACACTGCAGATGCTTCGCTGAATCATCCCCTCCTGTTAGTGGGAGAGGTGAACTCAAGGTAAACTTTTGTACCCCAGCCCACAGCATGGCCAAGTCACATCTCTCTGATATCACTGATACACAAATCACAGGCTGGGTAAAAACTTGGCCAGGTTTAACTTCTGCCATTTATGAGCCTGTGTCCGGTTAGTGCCAGGGTGACCCTTACAGCAGACACTGGTGCTCCCTGAGCTAGCCCTGAAGATGGTTACCCTTAAAGCTGAGTAAAGACTTTATCACTTGCACTATTCAAATAAATCCAAAGGAAAGCACTGGCAAAGCAGCTCTAATGTCAGCATGTGAAATCACCTGTGCAGAGTGCTTGGTGTTAGAGAGCTGCATCCCAAAGTGGCGCTTCAGTGGCACACTCACTAACAACACAATGATGCCAGGCAGTCTGCCAGAGAGAATGGTAATTGCTCTAAATTATAGAGCAGGAGGGCAGCAGGCGCTCAAAATAGAAAGAGGAAGCGTTGGCGAAGCACATGGATAGCTGAACATACGGTTCTCATTTGCGGGAACTGCAGCTCTGCAAGGATTCACATGCCTGCTGCCAGTACAGAGTGTCAATGGGCAGCCAGGAGAACTGCTAGGCTAGGATGTGTGCCTTCAAAGGCACCTTATTCATTACAGTCTCCAGTAAATCTCAGGAATTGTTGGTCTCTTCTCTTCTGTCTCATTGGAGGCACAATTGACCATTACGTTTATGGCCCTGGTGGCACTTACTGTGCTCAGACTGGCAACCTCTCACTGCTGCCATTGGACAGACACTGGCATCAGTCAAGTATGGGCATTCATGTGGTCTCTGGTATAGAAGTTCCTATGAGCTCCATGGACATATGCACCATATGTGGATATAAGAGTCAGCCTGATCTTGGATTTTCTTAAAGAATTAATATTTGTAATAAGTGCAGACTGGGCAGAGATAAACAATAGGGGTTTGTCAGAATTGCTGAACTGCACATAAAAATAAAAGATTAAAAAATAAATGATTGCATTTGTTTAAATAAACCCTAGACGAGGAGCCGCAGCACCACCACAGCCGTGCAATTAAAAGTCTAATTGTATTTGATGTCCCTTTATGCCAAATAATAGCCATAATCCTGCAAAATAGATACCCTGATCAAAAGATAAGTGGCCTGCTTCACTTTCCATCAAGCCATTTTAATTGTGTCCGTGTGTGTGCGTGCGTGTGTGTGTGTATACGTGTGTTTGTTCGAGTGTGTGTGGCAGCCTGCTGAGGCTGGCCATGCTTGGCTGACTATGCAGAAAGTGTTCAGGGTCCACTTTAATCAGGATACATATTAAAGCAAAGCAAGGCAGGCGGAGGGAGCGGGATGCCTGCTGATGGACCACTAACCCTGCACATGTCACGGCCACCAGACGGACAGATGGTAAACTGTAATCCAGGTGCAACTTCAGAGGTGAAACCTTATAAGACAGTATAGCTCGAGTTATCTCTTCCAATGGCATTGTCACACATGTGCGAATAGGAGGACGTTGTGTGGACCAAGTAAAGGTAATTCCACGCCAGGCCAGGGGAGGGCGGGGTGCATTAAACCTTCTCATGCTATCTCTACAGACCAGCTGCGGGAAAACCTATCTGAGTCAAGAATGTCACTTCCAGTTCCGGTGCCTAGAATGACGTCACCTCCAGTTCCGGCGCCTAGAAGAACGTCACTTCCAGTTCCGGCGCCCAGAAGATTGTCACATTTCCGGTCCCGGCTCCCAGGCTGATGTCAGAGAAACATCACTTCCGGTCAATCTACATCACTTCCTGTCAACATACCTCACTTCCTGTCTGACCATTTAAAACCGCCATCTTTTCAAACCTTCACCAGTTCTGTTTTGGACTCCGTACTGTCAACATCATTGACTAAACTTAAAAGAATCCTTTGCAGCTAGGAATATTATACGGGTGGCTGCCCCAAACCTTTTTCTACGTGTGTCGAGTTGCTTCTTTTTACAGCATGCAAATAATGAGTGGAGGATATGGTAAAGTAAACTGCATTAGGACCCCAAAGTCCAGAGAAAAGAGTGTCCATCTAAACGTCACTGAGACAATGAAGTCATAGGAAGAGAGAGAGAGAGAGAGAGAGCCAACACTGTGGACAATGCTCCCATTTAGCAGTCAAGGACTTAGTGAGACAACTACTGCTCAGGCCAATATGGCCTCTAAGCAGCCTAAAGATTGAGAAGTACGGTTAGTGGGGGTCAAGGCACTCATAAGAGAGTAGTTGGTCACTAGCATTGCTGTGAAGGAGCAACACAAGATGATGAAAAGAGTGTTAAGGCTTCAAAAACAAACAGTTTAGACCAGGGGCCTCATGTATAATGCCGTGCGTAGAATTCGCACTATAACATGACGTAAGCACAAAAGCCGAAATGTGCTTACACACAGAAAAATCCAGATGCAGGAATCTGTGCGTTCGCCAACTTCCGCGTTCTTCCGCTACATAAATCCCGGTTAGCGTGAAAAGTAACGCTCGTGCACGCGCCTTCTGTCCCGTCCCAACTCCTCCCAGAATTACGCCTCTTTGAATATGCAAATCAATATAAATAGCCCTTAAGCTCAGCCTTCTGTGAAAAGACAATGGGAAAAGCAAGGGGGAAAATATAAGAATTTCAGTGAATACCAAGCGGAAGCAAAGGAAAAACATACTATTTGTTGATTTAAACAGTGGTATAATCAACAAAAGGAAGTTGATCGAGTGACATAGCGTGTTGGAGAAACTTGAAAGCTCAAGTTCACAAAGTCGCACAGTGCCGGAAATAAAAAAGAAGTTTTCAGATATCATAGTTGCGGTGAAAAGGCGAGTTGTAGCCCACCGTCTGAATGTCATATGAAAGCTTATTAGGGTACAGAGAAAAGAAAAAAAAATAGGCACACTGTGAGAAAAAAGCACGAAATGTCAACTTTAATCTCGAAATTTCCACTTTAATCAGGTAGTTTATTTTGTCATTAAAGTCAAACATCATAAACTTCATCTTAAAATTGTTTAATTTACTAGTTTCTCAAATCCCATCATAACTAAAGTAGCACATTAAATGCTTTGTTTTGTATTTGATCTTCTATGTGCTCTATGTGTGTGAATCACTACGTGCTTCGGGGCTTTCTCTTCCTCCGACTGGACACAGAATCCATTACATTCGTGATGTTACAGCTCTCTGAATAACTAAAATACTGAGATGTACACGTGATATCATTTTCATGATTATAGGAGTTAAAGCACGTTATTAAACATGGGTTTCACAGCACAGTGATTGTGCGCGACCTTCGATGAAATTATTTATTGCAGCAGTACTCATGGGCAGCTCTAGGCTCGTGGCGGCCCTGACCAGAGAAAGAATCGGTGGCCCCTTCTTCCGCCAATGTCAATATGGTATCTTATGCACGGTGGATGGCCATGTCCGTTGCGGACACCGCATAGCCACCTCATGCTCATGAGACAAGCGTTTAACTTTTGTCGAAATTTGCCACTGCGTTTTTAGCTGTGTCGTTTTTTTCTCTTTCTGCTGTCTCTTTCAAACGTACTAACCTCCAATTCCTGTCTTTCCTTTTCTTTCTCCAAGTAACCAATCGCCACACAATCAGCTCTGTAATAGACGTTAAGCCATCTGTATGCTTAA
The DNA here is from genome assembly GCA_026402145.1 of Polypterus bichir lapradei. Lineage (NCBI taxonomy): Eukaryota > Metazoa > Chordata > Cladistia > Polypteriformes > Polypteridae > Polypterus > Polypterus bichir. Next base: position 7,093,640 of record JANRMT010062790.1, on the reverse strand, counting down.
AGCTTAGGATTTTTCAAAATGTTTAAGGAACATTGAAATATCTTCGTAGTACATGTTTAATTATTCTATCCTTCATGCCAGTCCCAGTGAAACATACAGTGTGAGGCAGGAACAGCCTTTGATTATTAACAATATAGATTATTTATATAAAGTTAAAGTTTTACCTGTATAATATAATAAACATATTTTGCTGCATTTCATCTTAAAAATGATATTGTCACCATATGTAAATACGCGCTTTATAAAATGGCTCAGGTTGTGCAATATTATAACTGTAGTACAAGTTTACAGTGGGGTAATTCTACTTATAAGTACAGATAGTTCTACAAGGAGCAATTGATTGAGTGCGTTTAGAGCTCTTGGGATGAAACTCTTTCTGAACCGCAAGGTCTGTACAGGAAAGGTTTGAAGCGTTTGTCATATGAGAAACAGTTCAAATAGGAAGCATGGCTGAGGCAGTGTGTGCTTGATGCTGTATACCGATAATTCTCTTTCCGATCAGCTGCTCCGAGTGGTGCAGTGAGATTAATATGGAAAAAGATGATCCGCTGTGGCAACCCCTAACGGGAGCAGCTGAAAGAAGTAAAATAAGGTGCAGTGAGAGTAACAAAGCTAAAGCAGCTATGGTATTTGGATTAGTTTGACTATTCCGTGGACCATTATATTGTATTATACTGGTTAATTACAATCAGATGCATTAAACTAATAAACAATATGCAGTTAATTTCAGTGTATTTATAAAGCCGCGTCAGGAAAAGAAAGAATAACCACACAGGTGCTGCCAGTCTGCAAAACCGAGCAGAGAACTTGCGTACGAAAGGGGGTGAGGTACCGTGGAAATGTGTGTGGCTTTACGCCAAGTTTAGGTTTTATACATCGCGATTTGAACGTGAAAACGTTCTTACGCAACATTTCTGTGTGTACGCACCGTTTATACATGAGTCCCCAGGACTTCATGCAATAAGCCTCCTAAACTAAGCCTCACCCCAGAGAGCCAGACCCCAAACTCAATTCAGACTTTCAAGCCTGTCCGAGCCCATAATGGGACACTGGCTTGAGTGACAAGGCCAGTGAAGATTTTTTTTTTTATAAAACTAAAGAACTTATTTGTATGAATAAAAGCAGCACAAAAAAGGGGCAAAAACAGGATAAAGAACAAAATAATCCCAAAGGAAGGGTATACCTGAAAAGGCAACTGAAGGCAAAGAACATCAAGAGTCGGAATTCAAAAACAAAGGAAAATAATCCACAAACCAGTAAATCTTTATTTTAACATTTTATTGAAGTTATTTAAATCAAACAACAATTCATACAAGCAAGTCAAATTTTACAAAACTAGGTTCAAGTCCAGTCAACTCCCACCCATGAGAAGGAGAGTTTGGCCAACAGAGTGAAACTTTAATAGCAGAAAAGATAAGTAAGTAAATAAATAGAATAAAAAAGGGGAAGAGAATCTGTTTCCTCAGTTTAAATCAGTTTAAATGCTTATTCTAAAATGTTATTAATTAGATCCTGCCAAGTTTTAAAAAAGTTTTGTATAGCTAGTGAGTATTTAATTTTTTCCAATTTCAAGTAGTAGGATTCTTCCAGTTGAGCAAGATAAGTCTACAAACCAGTAAATCTGAGCAGTACTCACTTGTGTTTTGCCTGCAAGCAGACTGGGTTTGAGGGTGTATCCATCAGGGGGCTCTAGTTCCCTTGTCGGAATAAGTTCTTTTGTAATTGTGGCATATTACATAACCCGAAACTATATAGATATAATATAAAACGGCGATACCCCTCCCTTAATGATACGGCAGTAAGAAATCACACAGGAGAAATGACTTAGCTTTCTTTAATGACGGATTACGCAGCATAACAGGCAAAGGAAGCCATGACAAGACCTTCGGGAGTGGGGGCCCGATGTGTAGAGTCTGCCATTTTTGTCGTTGTGCTGGAAGGATCGGATGATGTTATCTCCCATCCGTCCGTCTGCTTCAAAGGTGTGTTGGGCAATGCTCCAAGGCTTTATACTCTTTCTCCATGTACAGGCCCCCACTTAGTTAAATCATGCCATTCCAAGCAAGGAAAAGAAGATCCAATGTCATGCTGACTCTGACACACAGAAATAGTAGAATGGTCATTTTGCAGTTGTCCTTAACTTGTCTTGTCTTAAAATGCTTGCCTAGCATTTCTAAATGCTGGCCCCTTGTACTAAATCTGTCTTTGTGTTAGCTGTACATGTGAGAAGAAAAGAAAAGCAGATTTAAAATATTTGCATAGAGCACAGTGACATCCATACATCCATCCATCACAGGGTCACGGGGGTCTGGTGGAGCCAATCCCAGCCAACACAGGGCGCAAGGCAGGAAACAAACCCCAGGCAGGGCGCCAGCCCACTGCAGGGCACACACACACACACACACACACACACCCACACACCAAGCACACACAGTGACATATTAAACTTATATTCTGATTACAGAGGGCGAGGCAGGAGAATAGACAAGAAAAAGTCAAAAAACAGTCAAAAGCAGAAGATCATAAAGTGTGAGTGTCAAAGCCAAAATAAGAGTGTCATGGTGAGATTTCATGTGATCTGGCATTAAGTGGTGTCTTTCTTGTCTGCTGTTTCTTTACGTCATTTATTACTGCCATTTTAAAAGCCAGTTCCAACGCTGCTATTGGTGTGGCTTCTAGGGTTGTGACTCATGGGTAATCAACGCAACTGGATAAAAAGATAGGCTGGGGTTCATTTCGTTATATGATCTGCAGATACAGACCTTTAAAAAAAATAGAAAGAAAAAATCTTTTGTTATTGTGCTTCTCATGAGCTTTGTTCAGTTTCACCTCTTTGCATGTTTTTATGTTGATTGTTTCTCATTAGGATTTGGTATCTAGTTTTGATTTCATTTCCTTTGGTACTTATCCTGGTTTAGCTCATAAAAAAATCATCTCTTCATTTCTCAGCAGGACAGAGAGACAAAATTGATGGTCAAAAAGTCACTAACCAAAATATCGTTTAGCCAAAAGCATTATTAGAAGGAGAGTTCCAGGAGGACCTTTAATCTGTCATGTCATTTCATGATCTCAGAGGACACACCCTTATCAACAGATGCTTTTTCCCTAATGAAAGAAGCTCCAAAATGGTGGCAAGTGTGAAAACCAAAGGTCAGACAAAGAACAGTTCACAATGACCCTTGTGATAGTACAAATTAGGAAACAGTGTTCACTGCTCAGGATTGTGTTACCAGTGACAGATCCAGGATACTCTGCAGGGATCATAACTCTCAGCTGGCTGGGAAAGCCTGGGAATTCCCCAGGAAGAGCTGGAATTTGGGATTGGGGAAAGAGACGTCTGGGCTGACCAGCTTGCCTGGCTGCTTCCATGACCCTCAGAACTGTCTGAGATTATAAGATTAGATGACTCACAGGTACTGTAAGTTTAATGGGCTGTTCTGAACTTGCAATGGATTGGTATGCAATCCAAATCTGAATGTACAGTTGGGTCCCTTAGTGAACCCTTTATGGGCTGGCATGCCATTGAGACATGGTTTCTGCCTTTATGCCCTTTAAGCAGAAAAAAGCTAGCATGTCCTTCCTGTACTTAATGTGGACTCTCGTCTAGGTAATCCAGTTTTTCCTTCACATATCTGTTAGTTTAATTAGCACCAAATGAATGAGTGGGGCCTGTGCTGGTGAGTGTCCAAACAGACAAACAGATGGATGAACCTATGGATATGATGCAACCGTTTTAATTATTTTAATGTTGATTTCAAATAAGTTAAAATTTCAATATGCAAAGAGAAAGCAAGGTAAACTGAGGATGTATGAAGGTCACTCAAATGGTGGTCACTCTGACTGGGAGTTTTCTTGCCTCTTTTTCTTGTGCATTAGTTAGCCAGTTTCATTAAATCCAGTGTGCAATATGCAAGCACTATTTTTTATGTCATATAGAATCTTCATTGAGGGAACTACAGAGTCACATGTGCATGTTAGACTGGTTGGTACTTCCAAAATGGTCATGTGAGTGTGCGTGGTCCACTAAAATGGAGTTATGGTCCATCCTGTGTTGCTTCCAACTTTGTGCTCTATGCTATTGAGATAGACACAAATATCCTATGATTCTGAATAGAATTAAGCAAGTGTGTATGTTTTAGGGGCCATTATTGTCACGTGTAAAAAGTATTTTAAAATTCTGCATGTGCTCATCAGCATGAAACAAGTCGTCTCTCTTTGACACCATGACTAGTGAGTATATCAACATTTCATTCAAAGTTCTGTTTCCCTTGGCTGAAACATTTCATATCATCAACAGAATATAATCGGTAGGAAAAAATATCTAGTAAGAGAACCAGACTAGACAAGACAAAGGGTAGGGGCAACCCCGTTTAAAAAGTATATCTACTAATGAAAACAAAAGAGTAAATACAATGATGAGGGGCCTCGTAGTCCTACTTTGCCTCAAGATTAATTGCTTTTGGAGTAAAAGCTCTTCTTCTCCCAGTTGTGGGTTCCTAACTGGACGCTGACTTCTGAGAACTGTTTTTCTTATGTTCAGATTGGGGCACAAGAGGTAGGAGCTTTGTAAAGGCAGGGAAAAAAATGTCATTTTTCTTCTGTACAAAGAAAAAAGGGAGAATTAGTTAGTGACAATGCCACTGCATTGTCAGGAGGTGAATTACATTCCATATAAGATCCTTTAAAATGCCCCGTACTTGTGGGTGTCTGATATTATACATATGCTTTTCTAATCCAGGGTCGTAAATACTGGGCATGAAATAAAGACCAGAGATTATCCAGGGATAACTAAAATCTATTCAGAAGATTCTCATACGAAGGTCCAAGACATGACTCAACTGAGCTAAAGTATGCGAAAAGAGACTCAGTAATAAGTGTGAGCCTGATTAAATAAGGCAACAACACAGTTGACATCTGAGTAATTTCAGTTTCCAAGCATCTTCAAGGAACAAAGAGTATGAATGAATAGTTATAGGCCTCATATAAAACTTGCTATGGTTCACTGTATCCATTTTACTTTGATCTGAATGTTGCAGTCCTGGGTCTCTTCATTTCAAGTCATATTTACTGAGCACAGCCGCTGTGTGGGGTTGCCAGTCACTCACAATCTTCATCCATTGTGCTGCTGGCTCCCTAAGGAGTGAACACTGGACTGTGACCTTTACCCTTTCTTCTACTAACTCAAGCTTCCTGACAGCAACAGGCCATAAATGTTAAAATAGCAAAATGGGGTGAAAAAGGGTCAAACAAGAAAAATCTGTACAGTCATGACAAATGGGTGACCGCATAACAGAAAAAAGATAGAGTGGGTACACCAGTTTCACCCTGTTAAATGATGGGGAGTCTCCTGAAGGGAGCAGGCAGGGAGTGACCAAGTGAAGCACAGGACTAGCAGTGAATGCTAAGTGACCAGAAAATGGGGGCTGAGGGCCAGGAGCTGCTAAATCATCATGGAATCTTTTTCACAAGGAATCAAAGACAACTAAGATGCCACCTGTTCAGAGAGCCTGGGCAGTGCTAGGAGCTTATAGTATGGTCTTCAAGTTTATTAACTCATTTATTTTGATTTGTTTTTTCTTTTATTTTATGTTAGTTCTGTTTTTAGATTAATTCTGTTTTCCAAAATGTATGTAATGTTATGTTTTTTTGTTATTATTGTATTGTTTATCAATTATTCTGTATCTCTATATTATTTAAAAGTGTTTTGTTAAATAGCTTGTGTTCTGTGGATGGATCCTCATGAGGCAGGGCCCCCTGATGTCACTACTGAAGGACCGCCCTCAGCCTGTATATCCTGACATTGTGAGAGGGGCATTGCATTAAAATTATGGAATTCAGATCATTGTGAGTATTGTTTGGCTTTTCCGGTGTTGTGCATTGCTTTCTGGATTATGAACTGGTTTTTTTTAATTTGGTTTCCTTTTTGCCTTCTATCTGTTCATTTTATAAACCCTACATGTTGGTATGCTGCTTCTTTTGATTGTTGATTTTTTTTATTTTATTTTAAAGAAAATCTGTTTTTGTGGTGCCCATGCGCCATAGGTTTATAGTTCTCTTTTTAAGGGTGATATGTTTGAAGCTTTATTTATTTTTTCCTGAGTTTAGTTTAGTACCTTAGTCTAAAAGTTGTTTACTTCTTTTCTTTTTTTTAGACACCATTTTATTCAGTAATGGGGACTGCCATTTTGTTGAATTCATATTGCTTGTTGCTGTGGTAATGCTTCCCATGATTCACCATGACTGTGCGATGATGACATCATCAGGGTTATGGTATACAAAAGGTCATCTCATACAGCCTTAATTCACCTGAGATTGGATAAAACATAACGATTCTTGTGACTCTCTTTTTGAAGTACCCGTTGTTTGAAACTGAGACTTTGAACTTGGATTTTTAGTTAACGTTCTTTTTGTGTCAAATTTCTTTTTGTCTTTCAGTTTTTACTTTTGCGTCAGTTTTTGACTGTATTCATTTTCTTGGTCCTTGCACATAAAGTTTTACTGACTGCCTCTTTTCAGTCAGTACAAAGGGCACCTATCAAATTCATTGAACTTTTAAAGCCTTAGCCCCCTTTTGGAATAGTGCAGACTGAAGTGCCTGCATTTTGAGTTTGGGGTTAAGCCGTCTGGGGTGAGGCCAATGCAGTTAGCCCAGATCAAAGCTCAGGGCAGGTCTGGCCAATTTGTGTGGGTTTCTTGAAGTCTGAATCCTTTCTGTTATAATTTTGTTTCTGGAATCACAACAATGGTAGCCAGAAAAATGGTGCCATGCACATATTGTGTCTGAAATCTTTGTATGTGAATGGATGTTCTTTTATAATACAGCGGCACACACACAGTAAATGTTTGCAACATATAATAATAATAGCAATTATTATTAATTGCATTTATTTCAAAATGTTCACACTACTCCAAGTGCTTTACATAGACAGAGGGGAACCACTTCAGCCAGCACCAATGTGTAGCACCCACCTTGATAATACGACAGCAGCCATTATTGCCCATTTGTACTCTGAACCGTTGTTTGATTTGGAAGTGTACATGGCTATACTTTCTGCTCAGATTCAGACAAATGTTGGAAAACTGATACAACGATACTTCACAGTACACAGTATAGATGGACAATGAGACAAAACATACTGTGACAGCACACCAAGTGCTTTTCAGGGCAAAGAAATAGAATATTCTTTAATGACCAAATCAATCAACTGACCTCAACCCTGTTGGACATGCATTTCACTTGCTGAAGGCAAAAATGAAGGCAGAAAGCCCAACAAACAAACAGCAACTGAAGACAGCTGCAGTAAAGGCCTGGCAAAGCATCAGTAGGGTGGAAACCCAGCAGCTGGAGATGATCGTGGGTTCAGACTTCAGGTCGTCATTGACTGTAAAGAATTTTCAACCAGAAATTGAAAATGATCATTATATTTATGATAATATTATCCATCCATCCATTATCCAACTTGCTATATCCTAACTACAGGGTCACGGGGGTCTGCTGGAGCCAATCCCAACCAACACAGGGTGCAAGGCAGGAAACAAACCCCAGGCAGGGCGCCAGTCCACCACAGGGCACACACACACACCAACCACACACTAGGGACAATTTAGGATCACCAATGCACCTAACCTGCATGTCTTTGGACTGTGGGAGGAACATGCAAACTCCACGTAGAGAGGACCCGGGAGGCGAACCTGGGTCTCCTAACTGCGAGGCAGCAACACTACCCACTGTGCCACCGTGCCTCCCATGATAATGTTAGTTTGTCCAAATACTTTTGAGCCCCTAAAAATGGGGGGACCATGTATAAAAATGACTGTATTTTCATACAATGTTTTTTGTTAAACCCCTTAAATTAAAACTGCATGTCTACACTTCAATCACATCTTGATTGCTTCATTTCAAATCCATTGTGTTTGTGCACTGAGCCAGCATTATAAAAATTGTATCACTGTCCAAATACTTATGGACCTGACTGTATTTAGTATAAAGTGATTGATTTATTCATTCACATAGGAAAGTTTAATTCCAATTCCTCCTACATGCATGCTTCCGTTGTGTTTCTCGGCCCCATCTATACTCCTGTATGGTGCACACTTGGGCTATAGGAGAGCCCACCATCTGCACATAATTCTCATGAAAATTGTTACCCATTAGAGGACACCAGTTTGTGCCCTTCAGTGTTACCCTAATTGAGGTGCATGTCGCCTTCTGTTCAGACTGGAGCCTCAGATCATCAGAGTCAGGGGGGTTTGGAATATAGGGTCAACATTCAAACAGATCTTACAAAGAAACACTCAGTTAATTAATCAATTAATTAATAAATAATATATTTATATATATATATATATAATTAATAAATAAATATTTATTTATTTATAATAAAAATAATAAAGCATTAATTTATATAGTGTATAGTAATTGTGTTACTGAGCTGGAGGTTTAAAAACAGAGGTAAGGAACATATCAGGACAGCACATTAGTGTATTCTGTTAAATAAAGTTATGGTCTGTATTTCAGTACAGTCTCATTTATTATGGAGAGTGGTAACGTGTTACACTAAATGCAGGTAGGAATTTCACTGTACTCTGCTACTGTTACCTTTTAAAGGTTTGTCCTATTGTATATAATCAGTCTGATGGAAACTTAGCTTACCACCATCAGCCACACTTCCCTTATTACATTTTAATAGCACTTGTGGCAGCCACTCTCAATGGACTACGCTGAGGCTCTGGGCTCAGGTGGTTGGGAGGAATAATTTGGGAAATAATGCAGACAGGGCCTCAAGTTTCTTGAAAATGGTTGTCAAATGTCGAACCTCATCTGCTGCCCTGTGCTGTTGTGTTTCTTGATGTCCCAGAGGTATTTCAGAACATTCAGAAGCAGACTATTACAAAGTAAATTACAAGAATAATCCTAGATGATCTCTGCCATAACCCTCGCCAACTCTGCCTCCCCGTTGTCCTCATCTGCCTGGGATGCACCGGTGCAAACTCCCGTTGGGACAGGCAGTCCAAAACTGTCAGCGACTGAGAGAATATGAATTACAGGCCATTCCACAAATCCCTAAAAAGAGTCACTCCTGGATCTATCTATCTATCTATCTATCTATCTATCTATCTATCTATCTATCTATCTATC
>JANRMT010062790.1:7059602-7084491 GCA_026402145.1 Polypterus bichir lapradei | reverse complement strand
ATCTATCTATCTATCTATCTATCTATCTATCTATCTATCTATCTATCAAGGAAGGCAAAGATCAGGTACTAATTTATATATCAAACAAATTACTGGAGTAGTGGAGAGGAACTGAGACGCTGCCCATCTTTACAAAACTGGACAGTTTGAAACAGAATACTTTATTAATTCCTATTCACTCCAGAAAGGAATAATGTTGAGGCTTCATGGTCTTCAATGTGCTACTTTCCGCTACATGGTGTTCCATACAGTATATCCTTCTCTCAGTGTGTCAATAAATATTTTAAGACGTGTGTGAAATTTATTGTTAACCTGCTTTTATCCTCTCTGAAGAATTTACTTTAAGCAACAGCAGCCCGCCACTGTACTGATTTGGATCACCACTGTCTTCATTACCATCATGGGAAGCCAGGAATCTACCGTAGGCCAAACTTTGTCACATCGAGACAATTTAGTGCTTAACAGATACATCTTTAAGACATTGAAGGAGCACAAAGTACCCAGAAAAAGGGAGAACATGCTAACTCTGCAGGCACTATGCAAATTCTCCACCCCATTTCTGACACTGGGTTTTTCCTGTTATTGTTTCTTACCCTTGTGGCATTCTGCCCATTTTCTTACCTCATCACCAGTCTGGTGCAGGGCCTAGCACTGAAGCCCCATGGGTTGGGTTTGTGGGTTTAGTTCCTGAGCCTTGTTGCTGTCTGTGTGGAGTTTACAAGTTCTCTCTATGTCTGTGTTTGGTTTCTCTGTGGTTCCACCTAACTCAGAAGGCTAAGGGAATTTGACCTTTCAGACCTTAACCAGAGAATGTGGTGGATGACTATTTTAAAGGCATTGATGACATTGATCCATCAGATTTGTTTAAGTTCAGCGATGAATTACATATTCCAGAAATTTAAGGGGGGGGGGGGGGGGGGGTGAGCAGTTAAGACAGAAGCCAGGAAGATTGTGTGTCACTGGATGAAACTCACAAATCATGTAGGTGAAGTGGAAGACCTGATAACCTTTTTTAAAAATATCCGGATGAGGCATTGACTTTGATGGAATGAACCAGAGATTTGTCCAACTTCTTAAATGGTTATGTTCTTACTTTAATTTTCCTCCCACATCTCTAATCAGTGCCAAGTTACTACAGGTTTAAGTGTGGGCATGAGTTAGCCTTGCATCGGACTGGCGTCCCATGCCAGGCTGGGTCCCTAAATTCTGCTCTGTCAGGTTCTTGATCCCCATATTTCTAAGCCTGGTTATGGAGTTATTATGAAGTTATTTTTACTTATTATGAAGTTATTTCAAGTATATTTATTTATTATGAAGTTATTTCAAGTTATTATGAAGATATTATGAAGTTATTTCAATTGATCCCTCAACTTGTCGTCATTTATGTCTGTTTCACATTTACCGTTCTCATTTTATAATTTGCCCTTGCTATTTTGCAATTCTGTTTTTGCTCCTGTGAATGGACATTCTGGACTTTTGTTTATTTTGATCTCATTTGCGTTAGTTTGCCATTTCCCGCCTTACACATGCATCTTCAACTCATACCCTTTGTTACCTGGTCCTCCTTCTAATTGACTGTGGAGTTTGGCTAAGCCCGCGCTCACATGTCTGTGTCCAGGAGTAAGTTAAGCAGGCCCAGCAGGTCGGAGTCCCTGTTAATGCTCAAGAGTCACATGGGTTTCCTTAAGCTGACATTCAGTAGCTTGCTCAGCCAGTATTTTGTCTGGGTGGCATGGTGGATAAGGCAGTAGTCTCGAAACCATGAGGCTCAGGATTCAATCTTCATGTCTGACTCATAGAGTCATTTAACCTGCCTGTCCACACACTATGACAGTGCTTGGAATATGTTATACTGTGCTTTTAAAGCCCCTTGGGGTGGTATTTACTATTGATGGTGAAAAAGCTCTTTGTTAAGAAAGTTTGGAGTTATATTGCAAATTTCACGTCCAGTTCCAGAAAAGATCACAAAGGAAGTGGAAATACAATCTCTGGGTGACAAAGCAAGCCTGCTTACTGCCATCAAAGCCAAACCTTTGGCAGGCAAGCTGTCAGTTAGCCCATCCTTGCTCGACTCTGAGAATCCGTTTTTGTAGATGGATCTCTACAAGTTCAACTCAGACCACTTCCACTTTGTGGGCAACATGCCACAAGAATCTCACAAAACACCGTAAATCTCATCTGCAAGAGGCTCGGCTCTCATCTTTGCGTTCAATCACCTCTTTCTTTGAAAATGCCTCCCTGTTACTGTGTCAACAAGCCACAAAGATAAAAAAAAACGACTTCTGACCAAGGGGGGGCGTCCGCGAGAAGGGGCCCAAACTCATTTTCGGGGTTTTGTTTGCTCATTCTGAATTCCTTTCTCATGTGAAAGGAGACCTCCAGGGACAATGCCTAGATTGCGAAGGAATTAAAATCAGCGGCTCCCAACCACGGTGCTCTATCAGATCTCGTGCCAGGGTCCACATGAGGCCGGGGCTCACTGTTTGCAAGAGCAGCTCCTGGGCAGATGGCATGTGGAGACTGCAGGCTCTGCCTTTCTACCCATCCGTATCTCTGTGTTTCCATGCCTATGTGGTTATGGGGGGGGGGGGGGGGGGGGGGGGGGGGGGGGGGTCAAACTCTTACACCACCTCCTACACTCTGGGATTCTCTTTATCTTTAGAGTCCTGTGGGGGGCAGAAGTAATGAAAAGCTGGAACGGTAACCCAAGATTTCCCATTATACTGAGGCATGAAGGCCGATTTTAGCTAATTTGTGTAACCAGAATGGGGAGCCTGCACATTATGTGTGTGGGTGTGTGCGTCGGGAGGATGATAAAATGTCACATTTTTCTGGATGGCCTCTCAGAGTGAGTTACAATTTAAAAGAAGAAGAGGCAAGGAGGAGTCGCCTGGTTTTTGAAGGACCCTATGTGCCGAAGAGTGCATGTGTGCAGTGTGTGACTGTCAGCATGTGTCTCCACATCAGCATTAAAGGCCCCTACATCTTTATCAGACACAGTACAGGCCATTAAATTGCAAAGAAGAAAATTCCACTGCTGCTGGAGTTTTGACCAAATGTACTGATCAGTCCCATCCACATCATTACCAGTACTCCCCACTTCATCACTACAGTGTCTATTGAAGTTTATTGTACCCATTACACCCTCTAAGGGTCATCATGCCCACACCTGGTGCAGCTTACACCCATCCCCATTTCCACTATTTGCCCTCACCACAGTCATTCTCATTGTGCCAAACCACTAAACAAGCAGCCCCCAGCATAATCAACTGCAGATGGCTGTACACATTTGTGTTACATTTTCAATTTCTCATAATACTTAACAGTCAATTGAAATTTCATTATAATCTTCAAACGAGTGAGAAGGAAGTAATGCAACTAGGCATTCTGTTATTACTTCTGTTTTGGTAGAATTCAACTAGTTAAGTGCAGCCTGGTGGAGCAGTGGTTAGTGTTGCTGCCTCGCAAGTCCTGCCATGGCCTCTGTGCCGCAATCATGCACTCCTCTTGTCTGGGTGGGTTTCCCACATCCCTAAGGTGTTCAGGTTACGTTGACTGGTGATTCTAAGCTGGTCCAGAGTTAGTCAGGTAAGTGTATGTGTTCGGTAATGGCCTGCCACCCCATCCAGGGTTTCTTCCTGCTGCGTCTGGCTCCCCACAATTCTCCAGTGGAATCAGCGGGCATAGAAAATGAATGAGCAGGTCACATAACTGAGACGTTAATAAGCAGTTATTTCATTTTTAATTGTTCAGCTATTCATTTGGTAGAATAATAAAGAAAGTTCATTTGCAGAGCTGCTACCATATGTGCTGATGGATCAGACTTCCATTTCCGTTATTGCAGAATGCACCCTTCAGACAAAAATGAGAGCTGACTTTCTGCTTTTCAAAAGTTTAATAGTTAATTGAATTCATAGGAATAAATTAAATAGTCCCATTGTCGATCTGACGTCTATGCACACTGGTGCAGAATTGGTTATCATGTTTGACAAGACTGGAGTGAAACAAAATGTAGAATAAAGAAGAGAACACTTCAAACAAACTGAAAATTGATCTGAAGCAAATGTCCATTCACACATTAAATATGTACATGTATCACATATTGCAGCTCAAGTCAGTCCTGCTCAGAGGTGGGTAGAGTAGCCTAAAATTGTACTGAAGTAAGAGTAGCGTTACTTCAAAATAATATTACTCAAGTAGAAGTAAAAAGTAGTCATCCAAAAAATTACTCAAGTAAGAGTAAAAAAGTATTTGGTGAAAAGACTACTCAAGTACTGAGTAACTGTTTGATCATAATAAGTGATTTATTTTTTAGAAATGTTGTAATAAGACAGACATAAATATAAAATAATGTGCAAATTCTGCTCTTTCCAAATGATAAAATAAAAAAAATGAGTACAAATAACATGTTTACAAAATAAAGATGCAAAAATAACACAAAGTTCCAAATCTCAGTTTTTCACAACAAAGCTTTTGAAGCCGATACCTACAGTAGGTAACATGTATGTCTGAACAGTGCAAACTACTTACAGTGACAAGATATACTGTACACTGTCAGTATAATACTGCATATTCACTTTGTGGTGTAGCAGGTCCGCGGCTTCAAAAAAAAAAAAAAGGCCAGTTTCAAATCCATTCACTCTCTTTGGGTACAATTGCATGACCACGGAGAGTTAATGAGGTAGTTGGAGCGAGGCGCACCTGCAAGTGTGGATGCGATCGTTCTCAGTTGCTTCATTAGCTTCGTGCGGTGTGTGATTAAGGCCCACGGAGACAGTAGTGTACTGTATATAGGTCAGCACAAAAAAAGAAGGGGGAATCAAAGAAAAGGAGAAAAGAAACGAGGTTAAAAGACAAGAAAGGCAGGCTTGGGAATGACAATCTGGCCACCTGGAGGGAGGAAGCAATGCGAGCTAGGGCCCCGTGAAAGAGCGTTAGCTGTGGCACTCTAGGGGCTAGTTCGCCCCACTGGACATTTGGGTGGAGTGTGGTGAGCAAGGCAGGTGCCCTCCCTATGGTTCCGAGGTGCGACAACATGAGCGCGAAGGAAAAAGGGAGGAGAGCCGACCTGGGTGTGGGTTCAGCAGACTCCCATGTGGGAAGAGGGAGTCTGTAGGTGATCGCCATCATCACACACTTGCCCTCCAAATAGCACAGCTGATAGAAAATAACATTAGAACAAGGCAGGTTGTGCACGTACAAGAAGTCTCACTTTACCCTGACTGTGCATGTTTGGTTAAAACGTGCTTGTTCTTCACTCAGTGAAATGATGGTTAAGCTTCAGCAGGAGTTGTCTCTCAAGGTTTTTGCAGTGAAGCTGTAACCATCAGTGCAGGATTTACGTATAAGCTACACAAGCTATAGCTTAGGGCCCCCGCCTTCTTGGGGGCCCCCAAAACAAATTGTCCGAGTGAGCAATTGTCATATATACTTAAATATACTACAGCATATCTGGACTTATAAAGGGCCCCATGTCTCAAATAGCTTAGGGCCTTATCAAGTCTAAATCCGGCCCTGGTGACCATTTAGCAGTGAACAGGAGCCTCGCATGACTAAAAAGTCTCTCACAGGCTGCAAAACGCAGGAAATTTGTGTGTGGTCATGTGACTGCATGGCTACGTCTGATTGGTGAAACGTAGTCACGCGATTATTGTTGCTACGTCTTATTGGTGAAACAGTCATGCAGTAGATCCACTGGCGACTTCTCTCTGCCAAAAATATAGCGTATCTAATGGAAAAAAGTAACGAGTCAAGTGTTGCCCAATTTGGCAAAGTAACAGCAGCGTTTCTTCTTCAGAAATGTACTCAAGTAAAAGTAAAAAGTATGGTGTAGTAAAACTACTCTTAAAAGTACAATTTTTTTTAAAAGTTACTCAAGTAAATGTAATGGAGTAAATGTAACTTGTTACTACCCACCTCTGGTCCTGCTACACAGTTTGAACATTAGAATAGATGAGAACAGGCCCTTAATCCCAACAAAACCCGCAAGTCCTATCCACCTAATTCTTAGAAAATAACATCAAGTCTAGTTTTGAAAGTCCCTAAAGTTCTACTGTCTACCACACTACTTGGTGTGTCTATGGTTCTTTGTGTAAAGAAAAACTTCATAATGTTTGTACAAAATTTACCCTTAACAGGTTTCCAACTATGTCTCTGTGTTCTTGATGAACTCATTTTAAAATAAGAGTCTCGATCCACTGGACTAATTCCCTTCATAATTTTAAACACTTCAGTCATGTCTCCTCTTAATCTCCTTTTTTTAAAACTGTATAGGCTCAGCTCTTTTAATCTTTCTTCATAATTCAACCCCTGTAGCCCTGGGGTGAGCCTAGTTGCTCTTCTCTGGACCTTTTCTAGTGCTGCTTTGTTCTTTTTGTAGCCTGGAGACCAAAACTGCACACAGTACTCCAGATCAGGCCTCACCCGTGCATTATAAAGCTTGAGCAGAACCTCCTTGGACTTGCACTCCAAACATCAAGGTGCTATATAATTTAACATTCTGTTATCCTTCTTAATGGCTTCTGAACACTGTGTGGCAGTTTATAGTGTCCTGTCCACTACGACTCCTAAATCCTTCTCATAAGTTGTACTTTTGATTTAGACCGCCTATTGTGTGTTACTCTTTTTTAAAAATGTGCATATTAGGTATATTGGTTAATTTCTTCCAGTGCCCAGTAATGGTCGGTTAAGCTCTAGTTCCATACAAACCTTTTGAGCATGTAGGGCTGTTCCTAGTGTTTTTGGGGGCCTTAGTAGTTATCTATTATGGGGCCTCATGTTTTGCCACCCCTCTTCTGTTAGTGGGTTAGATTCTCCCCACTGTCTGTAGGACAACAAGTAATCCCTTAGTTCACTTATGCCAGAAAACAGCCCTGAGTGATGCTAGCCAGTAACATTCCCTCTGTGTTGAGTTAGTTTTCTCCTCCATCTTAAAGACATGCATATTTTGTTGATTGGTGACACTGCTTTGGTCCTGTGGTATGTCACAGCCAGGGTTCACTCCCTGGTTTAAGGGCAATTTCCTTTTTTTATTGTTGTTTTTATTATTTTAAAATTATGATTTTAATGTAAATTCTGTTCTGTTTGCTCATTATCTAATATTTATGTACTGTGTCTTAAAGTATTCTTTCATTCCTTGTGTTTTCTGGGTAGAACCCCCCCAAGAGGTTGAGCCAGCTGAATGACCCCCTTGATCCTTTGTATGTGTAGTCCTTCAGTGGATCACTGAGTTTGTTTGGAAGTACAGTAAATCCTCACTATCCATGAATTCCATTCCCAAGGATTTGCTTATCAGCTTCTATGAAAGAGTAACCCATTTTGCGATACCCACAGTCTACTTGCAACTATTTGCAGCCATTTGCAAAAGACAAAAATTCAAAAAGGCCTATCGCACTGCAGGGAAAAGTGAGATTAAATGATAACAGGTCTGTGATTCCTTTAGATGTCCAGGGGTACGAGTGCGCTACACTGAATGGATTGATGTGTGTTCATCTAATGCCAACAGGCGTGGGTAAAATATTGAACCCCATTTGTGATGGGTATGGGAGCTTGCAATGATTTCTCACAAATGAGGAATTCTCAGTAAGTGGTAAATCTTAAGCTCTCACTAATTACGTCCTGATTAAGACACCGCCTGGATGGTTTCGTGAGGTCGTCAGATCAGGCCTGCTGCAGTTGCTGGTGGCCTCTGGCAGGGCACTAGAAAGACGATCAAACTTGACTATAGATGAAGTGAAAATCGCGACAAAGTTTCTGTAGAGGAGCCTGAAGAAGGATCATTACTGAGCTTTGAGGGGCTGGCAGGTATGCCATATTGGAATTGCCCCGCCAGGAGGAGACCTGAGCCAGTGTCACATCTGACCCCATGCCTGACTCCATGAATTCTGCCCTTTGAGGCAGAACAGTTCCCTCCCTTCATTTTCAAACACAGGACCTCAGGTACCTACATGTTTGCTTTGGCAACGTAGTTTACTGACTTAATTCTTGCAGCTTCTGTTGTGTTTTGTGTTAACAAGTCTCCACATTCTGGTAATTTTCCATGTTTTCTTGGTGCTTTATCCTGTTTTCAGTTTAAGTTTTTAATTTTCAGCAAAGGCAATAAAGCTTAGTGCTAAGGAAAGTGTTTTGACTCGTTTGCAGAAACGTTGTGATGGGCTTAATTGATTTTTGTTACATGAAATTATGCATTTATGATAAAGGGGTGGCAAAAATGTACAGTGTATAGGGTCTGCCAGTTTCCATTTCCATGGGATTTTCAGGAATGTAATCCCAGCGGATAATGAGAATTGACTGTATATATTGTAAGTGTTATTTTTCTTTGGATTTCTGGTTTATTGGATTATTCTGTTCTACTATTTCGGCATTTGGATATTGTATTAGGATCGGTTTGCCTTGGATTGCCTTTTAGACAAATCTTTTTTTCCTTTTTTTCAATTTTCATTCCTATATTAAACTTTCCATTTCTAAAGATTTTTATTTGGGACGTGTTTTCAAACCAAAGGTTTGACTATTCCACTCTCTTGTAGGGCATTTTTGATATATTTCTGGAACATTTACAGGGCCTGTGTGGGCTGCAGTCTGCCTGTAAAATTCGGGGTGGCTACCTAAGGGTGAGGCTATATCTGGGCACGTTAATGAAGGCCAGGGCCTGCTTTGTGGGACTTGAGAAGTCCTCACACTCTTTCACCATGTTTGTGTGTGCTAATCACATCACCCTGTGGGGGGTTGAATGAGTGTTGGTGCTAAACTGGGTTAAATGTTTCAAAATATGGATAGATAGGTTGACTGAGCACATGGGTAAGTGTGTCCCACTATAGTCCTTATGAACAATGGTTCTAAAACCATTTAAAAGTAAACCTTAACAAGTGGATTAGAGATTAGAGAGTTTATAAAGGACTGGTGCACAGTCTGGGGTTGGTTTTCTGTTTTGCATTCAGTGTTGACAGGAATGGCAAAGGGTACATGACCTTGAACTGGATTAGCATGGTGGAGAATGGATGGATGAACTTTATACTCATGACAATAGACTTCAACTTGAGGCCTCTTCTGCATGGAAGTTATGAGAAGTAAACACAAAAAGTAAGATCTTCACAGACATTAGAGAAGATTCCAATGCTAAGAGTAGCCCTAATTGACCAACTTTCATCTTTTTTGAGGAAGCTTCAAGTTGAAGCAGAATTGTCAGGTCCTGAAAACATTTCCAGCCAAAACACAATGGTGCAAGAAACTAGCCCAGTACCTGACGTTTACAAAGTGACGCACCAGAAATTGGTGGGTGGGGTCCTCCTTGGAAATTCGAATGCAACCTATTGCACAGGGGAACAAGAGTTTTGAGAAAGATAATGGAATCAGGAGATTTCAAAGACAGATTAGAATTCAAGTAGGGGTCATAAACATCAAACACATTGAAATAAACAAATTTTAGAGGATGTGGCTAGAATTGTGGTCAAAGAACAGAACATTATGGCTTAAGCCACAAAAAAGGAATACATAGTTAGACCCAAATAACAGTTAGAGGGCAGAAAAAGCTGTCAGAAAACGATTTATAAGCCCACTGCTGGCCTGGATATGGTCTGAGCTTCACCTTCAATGACCATACCACATGTACTTTTGGGCTAGACATGCTGTATATGTATGAAGCTACAAGATAGATGTCTTGGCACATTTTTGGTGAAACACCATTATTTTTAAGAAATTACATAAATCAAGTGAGCTAAAATGAAAAAAAAAAGATTTTATGATTTTCAGGGAAGAGGTAAAGTTCTCACCTAACTCTCTGAGAACACATTTTGGATTTGAAAGTCACAAAAAAAACACACGTTAACAAACAGGCAATGATGATTGGGTGCAGCTCCTTCTGCTCCCTGCACTCTGCAGTTCTATTTCAACACTCAAATCCACTCCCGCCAGGCCGCAGGCTCCCATTCCAGCCGAGCTTTCACATCGTTAATTGGGCTAATCATGTGATTAATGAGGGAAATTTAACTTGTCTGCAGGCCCTCGAATATTTCACACCGAGTACACCTTGAATTGAGTGCTCTGTTCAAATTTTCTGCTGTGGAACATGTTGAAAAAGTATTACTTAGGGCCAGCTGGGCAAGCCATTGAGGAAGTGGAGCTGAAGAGTAATTACAGTCAAGAGACCTTATGGAGAGCAAGGTCTCCCTCGGTAGTTTATGAGCTTTAAGCACTGCTTCCATCAACTGTCAGAAGAGCTCCGTCCTGCCACCCCATTCCCGTCATCTGTCTGACAATCTTTGTGCTGCCATCACACATGATCATTGGTCTGAGACACATTGACCCTCCATATTATACATCCATTCTTTAGGTGGGCTCTGTCCTGCCATCACACCCCTTCTTTGTTGAGCGATGTTGTTCCTTCGTAACACAAATCAGTTATTCTCCATTACACACAACTATTACATTAAGAAGTTCGGTCACCCAACCATCTACAGTATATGAAGAGCTTTGTCCCTCCAACACATCATCTCTATGAGGGGCTACCTCCCTCCATGCCACAGCCCCAGGCTCTGTCCCACAAACACATTCCATTATTATTATGAGCTGTTCTATCACCCATTTATGCACATTTATCTCTGTAAGAGACCCTGCCGATGCACACTATCATCTGTCTTAAAGGCTTTACCCCACCATCACTCACCATTACCTGTCCATGATAATCTCAGAGGTTCTGTTCTTCTACACACCATAGTCTGACTGAGATGTGCTGTTTCTCAATCCCAAACATCAGTTAATCTCAGCTCTATTCCTTCACTATTTTCCTAAAAACATTATTGTCTCCCTATCTATCACAAGCCTCTGTGTGTGAGATTCTGTCTCACTATTCCATGGTATCAAATGCTTGAGACTTATTTCCTCCTATCCCATAGATCCATCTGTCTCTGGAGCCATCATTACCTTTCTGAGATTCATTGTTCCTCTGCCATCCCTTTAGTCATCTTTGTGGCTCCATTTTCCCATTCGAAACAGTCATTTATCAGAGAAATTCTGCTCTTTCATCACACACTGTTATATTCTCTGTGCATGCCACACATATAACCACCTCTGTCCCTCTATCACAAACCTTTATTATTCTAAAAGGTTCCGTGTCATCCAGCCCATACATGTATCCACCTGAGGTACTTCACACATCTTTTCTCAGAAATGTCATGTCACTCCTTGCCATAACTTTATCCTTTCGAGGGGCTCAATCAGTTCACCATCTCCATGACACTACCATCACTGTAGTATAAGTTTGCTTTTTTATCTATATTTTTGTTAGTTGAGAAAATCATTTTTGTCCTTAGTGTTCACTTTTGGTTTTGTTTTGTAGGTGTTGTTTTTCTTTATCATCATTTTTTCACTTTCTTCATGAAATGTGGTTTGTGCTTCACAATGTTCGTATTTGCATTATTGTGGGAGCCGGAATTAGTGGCATCACTGATAGTATTAACATGGTGGTGTGCGACAACTTCGGTAACCCTCATTGTATATTTCTGATTACAAAACTCTTAGTGTTAGTTAGCTTATTTTTCAAGTAGACCAGGGACCTCATTTAAAAACTATGTGTATTCACAAAAATGTTGCATATGCCCATTTTCTCGCACACTTTGAGATGGATACAAACTAAACTTGCCATAAAGCTATGCACATTTTCATGGTAGCCCCCTTACTTGCATACGCACGTTTCTGTTTTTGTCTGTATGCCATGTTTCAGTGTGAATTCTATGCACGGCGTTATACATGAGGCCCCAGATCATTAGGTTTCCTAGGCTTTGACTTTGGCTCTGCCTCTCAACCTATGTTCTCATCCTTGCCATTTGGTTTTGTTTGTGTTGATTATCTTTCTTCCTTGTTTTGACCTCAGATTTTTTTCCTGACTGACTTTTGGCTCTTGGATCATCACCCTGTAGAGTGTCCTTATCAATAATTCGCATGCCATCATCTATTCAAGAAGTGTTGACCTTTCATCAGCTCATCTCAGTTCATCTCACAGGCTCTGTCCGTCCATCTCACACTCCATTATTATGTTGGGAGGGCCTGCTCTGCTCTCACATTCCATCCTTCTATATAAAAGCGGTCGGGATTGTCCTTCTGTCCCGTGAGTGCTACGCAGGCGCGGAGTTTCACACACGCCCCGTCCATTTTGCAATGCATGATGGGATTTGTAGTTTCGTTTTTCCAGGTAAAAGATAATTTTCTACTCCAGACTGAGCAATATCTTCTTCTTCTTTCTTACTATATAAAGCGGTCGGGATTGTCCTTCCATCCCGTGAGTGGAAAGCGTAGCGGTATTCCGCTTATCACAGACTTACTACTTGCAGCTTGCGGTACGAAGCGACATGATGTGAGCAGAGTTCTGGTGCTCCCATCGTTCCCTTGCTTTTGTGCGCGATGCGCTGGAAAAATAGACAAAATTATGTCTCTGGAAATAATTAATGTTGATGGAGTACAAATGCCTCACCGCGTAGTAAATATCAGGGGGGTTGAAAAGGGCAACCTCAATATAGAAAAAAAGTTTAAATTTCATCACAAAAATAACAGAAACTACGAGTATTAAAGTAATACCGCTCAAATGCAATATAACCAAATTAATGAGTTTGTATAAAATATCAAATTGATCTACATATTGAATTGCCTTAAGAAGTGGTCAACTTAAAAGTCGGTCGCCTTAAATGGCAGGTCAGCCTAGTTATCTTTCTAAGAAAAGTTGCACTTCCATGCCACACCTCCATCTGTCTCAAAAGATTTGTCCTTGCATCATACTTCATCGCTTGTCTGTCAGCTCCTGTTAAGGAACACATTCTTCCCAAAATTTGGGATGAAACAATGAAACATATTCATTATAGTGTGCCCATTAGTAACATTACAAAAGGGAGCAAATTGGAGTGTTTCACATTTTTTGAATTAAAGGATAATTTGGGGATTTTCCAAATTTATCTTTTCCAATCAGATTCTCACAATTTTTTTTTTTTTCCAAAAACAGCAAACAGTGTATGCATAATCTCCAGGTGCAGATCCATACCTGAAAACATTCCTGGCTTGCGAACAGACATATTCTGTAAGATTTAAGGCTTTTGTTTTCACACTTACACTGATGCCTTTTAGACCCCAATTTAAGCCACAAGAAAAATCATGGTATTTTGTAAAATATACAAAAAATGTTTAACTTAAAAACAAATTTCCAGTGGCAAACTTATGTATGCTATGATTGGGGAAAAAATAACTATAGACATCTCCTTGAATGATCAACTCTGTTGTTGAATTCATGTTAAAAACCAAGCGTTGACAAAATCATTTTGTCCCTCATTTCGTCAGACCATTATTTGGTCAGTTTCCTCCCACAGTCCAAAGACATGCAGGTTAGGTGCATAGGTGATACGAAATTGTCCCTAGTGTGTGCTTGGTGTGTATGTGTGTGTTTGTGTGTGCTCTGTGGTGGGCTTGCGCACTGCCCGGGGTTTGTTTCCTGCCTAGCGCCCTGTGTTGGCTAGGATTGGCTCCAGAAGACCCCCGTGACCCTGTAGTTAGGATATAGCAGGTTGGATAATGGATGGATGGATTATTTGGTCATGTAAGCCCGTACTAGTAGCTTCCAATTTGAAAAATGAGAACCCTGATGCAAAAATGAGAAGAAGACCATGGGATCTGGGGTATCAAAAACAGGGCCAAGCTCAATCAAAAAATCACTCAGGTTAGTACAACATGGAGGTGCCTTTTCCCATAGGGTAGTCACTCACGTCAGTCAGTGTTTTTTAACCACTTATTACCACGAGTGACACGCAATTTTGAAGAGCAGTCTTGTTCCCTGCATGTGGAGACATAGTGGCACTGATTTCAGTTCTTGTCTGTCATCAGGACATTGGAGTATTGGTCATCAGGCCACCATGTTGCATGGAGTAAAAGTGTTAACTGAGACTTTAACCATGAGAGACTAGACTGGGGCTCAACAAGCAGCGAACCTGAATGCAGGAGGGTTTGAAACAACCCAAAATCTTTAATTTTCATGACAACCTTTCGTGGTACCCTTGGTGAAGAAGGCGTTCATTCTCCTTTTCCAGTGAAGAATGAGGGCAATGTCTCGGAGACAGGCACACCAGTCTGAATGGGTGACCTCCACGGTGTAGACATCTGTTGGTTGCACTTTGCACAAATGCCTGCCGCCCCACCTTTCCTTTGAAATTCCTTTTGGATTGTGACAAGCGCCAGCTTTTCACCGAATATGAGGCTGCATAATTTATATTTACTAATTAGAACCATCAGTGGCTGCTCGTAACATTAGTTAACTTATAAAGAGATGCAGACCATTTCACCATGTCCAAAGGATTTTCCTTTCGTATGGTAGCTTGTCTTTGCTGCTCTGGACTTCAAGGACAAAAGGGAAAATGGGAATAATGGACAGAGGCCCATTGACAACATAGATGAGATGTACAAATTCATTGTCAGCCTGGTGGCATCTAGATGGGCAAAATAAACAAAGGCTATCAAGCTTCTGTCAGCCTCACACTGACCAGTAGTGAACTTGGGCTGAATGGTGAGGCCCATTCTTATTAGAGATGAAGCTCCCGATGCCAACTAAATATAGCCAACAAAACACTTAAGGATAATTGCTGCCTAGTATGCACAGATATCCTCCCTTTCATCCACAGTTGGTCTCAACAGTCCAGAGATGTTCACATTTATTGGAATGACTAAACTGGATTATCCCTCAGTGTGTCTATGTGAATGAGATAGGGTTAGGTTCTGCCTTGTACACGTTGCTGCCACCATAGGCTTTCGCAGATGAATGGAGTTCCTGTTTTGGACTAGCAGGGTTTATGGGCAGAGTAGGTCTTAATTGACCTTTGACCAAATTAATTGAGGATAATGACTGATAAGATAATGACTTGGATGGCCAAACAAGTTTATCAGCATCCTAGGGCTACTAGATGACCAATCGGGGGAAAGTGTGCCCCCTTGCCATTGAACTTGTGCCAAACAGAACTATGACAATGTGCCTCTCCTTTTCACCATTTGCCTCCATCCAGTTCTGATTTTGATCTCTAAGTGCTCTCCATGTGCCTTTCAGATCGAGTACCAGTTGGGTCGGAAGCTCTACAATCTACACTACTTATAGGGGAAAACAAAAATGGTTAAGGTGATGATCACTGTTCACCAGTAATGAAGATAACTGTGCAGGTTCTAATCACTCCACACATGCTCATGGCCATTTCTGTCACCATTTGCTGTGGAGAAGTGACATTGGAAAGACATGGAAAGCACCATCCTTAGAGAAGTTGGAAAGACACTGGCTATCTAATGATGCTGAGAAGGGTGCAGAGAACAAAAGGCTTTAAATTGAGTTTCAAGGACCTTTCTATGTTATCGCATTCTGAATATGCGTTCCCATGATGAGAGATCATACCAGCGGTTTTCTTGTCACTGCAATGACATAACTGATCTGACGTGAGCCTATTCTTCACGCTAGCCTGTATTATCTTACATAAATCTACTCACGACATACTAAAAGTCCTTGTATTGCTTTTTCTGTTTGTATAGAGCCTTGAAAAGATGCTTTTGCTCAAAGGCTAATTAACAGATCCATTTCACTATGCCACATTATCATCATTTTTATATGTTTTTGCATTTTAGAAACCCCCTTCATTTTGCTCCCAGTGTAAATTTAATACAGTATGAGTTTATTCATCCTGGATGATGGTGGTAATTAGCATTTCCGTGGTGTGCTGTTATTTGCACAGGCGACCCTTAACCCTCATGTTTAAGAAGACAAATCCCAGCCACAGGCTGGTGCGAACCCAATGAGCTGTGAGACACACTGGGTTAAATTATTCATATGCAAATACTTTAAGCGTAAATCTAAGAATGACAAAAAAAAAAAAAATGGAATGAAAATTCCCTGAATTTAAAAAAAGGAAAGGAAATGGAACTTTATCCACATTTTTTATGGGGCACATGCTCTGCAAGCCATTAGTCATGCTGTCTAAACGCTGTGTAAATGTACCAGAACACTGAACACCCACTGTTTGCATTTGAAAAGCTGTTTCTGATTTTTATTCCGAATCACATTCAAGGTAAAGAATCATATGGTGATGGAGAAAACAATACGGCAGACGTGACAGCTTACTGTATACAGCGGGCATGTTGTATACTTTCATGTATTTATGTGCACATATCCTGCTGTCACCTTTCTTTATACACAAAACAATTGCCAAAACTATAAATTGTGAGTATCTTGGAGGTTTCCAAGTCAGCATTCACCACAGACGTGTCCTCAAATCCACCCGTGTTGTGTAGTGGCGTTGGTCCACATAAGTGCCTTGGCACAGATGCTATAAAGTGGCCTGTGTGAGTTCAGAAGAGATGAAGAGCACTAACATCCATCAACTGGTCATCTTGTGTTTTATTTAATGTGCCATACAAGAAAATGCTTTTCTAAAAGCAATATAACATAACATAACATATAACATGTGTGGCAGATGGATGGGACCCTTACCCGGCTGGGATGTCCCGACCATGGAAGGACCAAAGGAGAGAGGATTTTCAGGACAGTTTCTCCCCCAGACCAACATGCAGACTCAACCCTGCTGAGGCCTGTCACCACCGCCAGGGACCGCTTGGACGTTTGCAGGGCACTATTTGGCAGCACTTCAGCCACACCCGGAAGTGCTGCTGGAAGAAGGTTATTGGGCACCTGGAGTCCTCTCCGGTGCCCTATAAAGGGAACCAGTCACCACCACTCAATGGCCAGAGTCGGGAGGAAGGGGACGGAGCTCGTGAGGAGGAGTGGAGGCGGAAGGACTGGCAAAGAGAAGGGACTGTGCTTTACTTTGCTACTGTGTTGCTGATACATGCTGGGCTCCTTTGTGTAAATAAACCGTGTGCTGTGTGGCCACTTGTGTCTCAGCCCCTCTGTGTCAGGGTTAGGGCAGCTGTATGCACTCTGGGCTTCACACATGATGTAATGTAACATAACATGACATGTTGCAAGCTATATGTAAGTGTAGGTAGTGCTATAAATTGTGTTCTGATATTTTTCAGTTAAGTTTTGATGTAAGGTTTTTATTCTAACTGATCATGGCATGGTAAGAATTTCACTCTACTCTGTATACATGACAATAATGTCCCTGAGAACTTATAACACAGCACAACATAACATAACATAATATAACATGTAAAACAGAGACAAGGTAAACAAGAGAATAGTTGGCACATCATGGGTGTCCTGTTTATTTGTCCAATGCTAGCTGGCACCAAAAATGGAAAGAGATAAAAACAGAAATGACATCTCAAAGACGTGAATTTAGTCTGTTTCAGAAAGGTCAGCTCTTCATGAGACCTTGGTCTGGTCTGATGGGGTTTTGTTGATCAGGTATAAAGAGAGTATCACACGTGTTCTCTTGGGGGGGCAGCTAAAGGGCTCTGGTGATGGTAGCTATCAGGGGTTGGCGCTGTGTGCTAATGCCTTCTCTCTTCGTCCTTCTGCAGAACAACAGATTCATGGACGTTCCACCTCTGAAGTCACTCCCATTTTCACCCTTCCTGGGCCCACCCCTTCCTGTCTGGAGCCCATATGACCAGCAGTTTGGCCGTCTTTGAGTAAGTTCACTATCAGATTCCCATCTGAAAAGATGTCTAGTCTATCTTTGCCAAAAGATTGTTTCCTTTTTTTTTTTTCCTCATACAGGAACAGAAGTGCCCCAAACCTTTTTCTGTGTCTGCTTCTTGTTTTACAAGAGGTGGAAGCAGAAGGGCAGAGTGTTGGTTGGCTGGGGTGGAAGAGACATCATGGTTCCCATGGATCGTGCACCTCCATTCTAGGGCAAACAGAAATTAGGATTAATGTCTGTGTTACATCCAAATTCTTCCCTGTAAAATAAGATGACCCAAATTACTAGTCAGTTTGCATGTTTGAAACATAATATAACATAACATAACGTAATGCATTACACATCCATCCATTTTTAAACCTATTTATCCCTAGAGAGGGAGTCAACCCATCACAAGTGAACAGACCCACACATATCAAGACATAACATAACACAACATAACATAATAGAACAGAACTAGAACATAACAAAATAACAAGATATAATAGAATAAAGCATAACATAATGTAATATAATATAACATAACATAATGTAACATGATGTAATGTCATGACCTAGCACAACAACATAATTTTACATAGAATATAACATAACAGGATGCAAAGTAACATGATGTAATATAATGTAACTAATAATAATATAACATAACATTCTGTTCTATTCCCAGCCATTCAGTTCAATGTTGCTAAGGATGAAATCTATCTTGGCAACACTAAGCACAAAGCAGGGTTCAGCTCTGAACAGTCACATGAAATCAAATGGCAAATCCTTCTAGACAATCTGCTTCAGTATCACTGGTACTAGAGATGCCACATTGAATGCCAATGTTCTACACAGCAGAACAAGCAACTCTTCTTGTCTCCTTTTGGATCCTTCACTTGGTTCCTGTTAGTTGCCTGTGCATTAAAAGACGTGCCAACATGACTTATGTCTAGCACTATCCTAAAGTCGATGTAAGTTGATGTCACCTTACGCAAGTTTTAGTCATGGAGTATTTCAGCCTTTATGACTCATCTTGCTATCTATTATATAGATATGTCTATTTACACAACTGAAAATTGATTGGCATGTTTCAGATTTAAGGACTGCATGCCAGCTTCCCAGAACAGGCATGCACACCCCTTTTTCTGTCAGCCCAATAGCGTTTTGCCTGATGGAGCCAGTATGGTGAATTCCCGCACCACCACCCCCACCTTTTTGCCATTTTGTTTTTGTACATAAAAAACAAATATCAGACAGAGGTGCTCCTCTTCTGTTTATGAGATCCCAGACTCCTGCATTCGTTATTCTTCATCCCTCATCGCTTTTCAGAATGCACATTCTTTGGTTGCCACCTCTCATGCACACAGGGCTGCACCTATGACTAAAGACAAAATCAGTCCTGCTTGGTTTTATCAGAGTGAGACATGGACGAGTCGCTGCATATGTCGGACTACATGACTTGGAGGTCTTTTTGCCTGGACCCCCTGCAGATTTTGTTTTTTTTTCTTTTTTTTTCTGTCCACCTGGGCCAGCTGACCTTATCATTGGACCGTCATTTACAAATTTAAAAAACAATTCTATATTTAAGGATTCTGTTTCTCTTAATTATACATATATCTTATGTAAGTGTGCATTATGTAATTTTTGTATACTATTTATACATTATGTTTCTTATCCAATTTGAATTTGTTTTTCTTTGCATGTAACTATTTCTTTGACATCTTGTAAATCACTTTGAACTACATCCTTTGTATGAAAAAGTGCTATAGAAATAAATGTTGTCGTTGTTGCAGCCTCATGGGACCATACCGCCAACTGCCTCCTGCTCACTGAGAATACGTAGAGGAAGGCTATGATTGAAAATTGCTGGAAAAGCTGTCTAATGTGACAGGGCCTTAAGGCGCTATAGAAGCATAGAGCTATAGATAGATCATTTACACACATTTACTTTTGGAGCCCAGGCAGGTTCTGTGACTTATTCCAGAATTATAGCGTGAGTGAGCACATTGAAATGGCCCCTTCTTGAGCTGTAGTCGAACTTGGTATCTCCTACAGCAGACAACCTGCCATGGTATATATATTCTGCTACAGCCGATCAAACATTCAAATGTGTGCCAGGTATCTCTACATAGCTGGCACTAAACATACCAATGATCTTAAGAATTAAATGCAGGAGGTGATGCTGGACCACTATGGATTTTTTGAGGTTTGGTTGGGCCTAACTGGCACCATAAGTACAAGAGCCCTGATTTGTCAATGAGCCACATTGTGGTTCAGGCCTCTTTAGATTAAATATCCTACAGTGTCAAATAAACAAACACCGCAACATACATTCTTAAATCCACATAATCCAGTTCAGAGTCACAGGGGTCCTGTGTCTATCTATCCCAGTAACAATGCATGTAAGGTAAGATCCAGCCCTCAGGATGGGTACCAGTTCATCACAGATCTTACTCATGGAAACACCTAATGAACCTGAACCTGGGTGGCCAGCTCCCGCTCCACACCTGGTACCCTCTGAGACCCCAAACAGGCCATATAACTGGCCTGTTCTCATATGCATTTTATAGCTCTGTACTTGTATGGTGCCTTGGGATGGTGTTTTTGATCTCAAGGTGGTTTGTTTGTAACCCGACTGCCAGGATCTTCACATCTGCTTCTCATGCTCAAAGTGGGGAAAGCCTCTCGTAATGGCTGTTTTGTGTGACCTCACTGCACAGTCTGGGCTGGCCAAGCTCTCAACCGCTTCAGGCACGCCAGCGACTGTAGTTCATTTAAGGAGCCACTCCTCTTAGGTCTAATGGAAAGGGACCAGTGTGACAGCAACTCCAGTGTGTCCAGTGGTAATGTAAATGTGCTGACCTGAATGTTTCCTACTGGCCTGGGCCAAACCTTAAAGCATTATAATTTCTGCCCGTGTCATTTTCTCCCTCTTTCTCGCTCTGCCCTGTGCCCAGTGACTCAGTCTGTTTCCCACATCCTGGCTGAGTGAAAATTGTAAATGTGCTGCTGCTCTTTAGTGAACTGTGGAGAAGTTCACAGCACATTAGAATGCCTCGCTTCCACTACATTACAGCTCAAGAAAGAGAGAACGTCTCTATATTTGGGAATGAGTGATCTGTAGGCCTCACTTGAGATCCCAAAGCACACATCTGTCATGAAACCCTCTGAAGTGGAACAGCCTTGTGCAGTGCGTCCAGCTGTGCAGCTCCTTGGCTGTGGAAGCGCCCACTTTCTTGAGTCTCTCAATCAGGCAGGGTGGCCTTGCAGAGGTTACAGTCCTCTGAGACAGATTCCTCTTCCTTGTCTCCCAAGTAGAATATCATGCTCTGTTTTTACTGAAATGAGACTGTCTGCTTTGAAGTTACTTGCAACAGCGCCATAGTTGGTCTTCCCTGATGCTCAAATGTGACCCTAATGGTGACTCTCTGTGAGTTGTAGAAGTCAGAGAAAGAAGAGGAAACTAGCAGCTCTGCCTAAAAATGTCATTCATTAAACACAGCATTCATTGAAACTGCATAATCCGGTTCAGGGCTATGAGACTGGGAACCAATAAAAGCAGCACTGGGCACAAGGCAGGAGCCTTACAATGATCACGTGAAACATGAAGGAAAATTCACATTTACACAAAAACATTGCAACAAATGACTTCATTGGAAAACAGCATCACTTCATTCACCATTAGTGTAATGTCAGTGGTCCTTCTAAACTGACACTGAG
Source organism: Polypterus bichir lapradei (assembly GCA_026402145.1). Taxonomy (NCBI): domain Eukaryota; kingdom Metazoa; phylum Chordata; class Cladistia; order Polypteriformes; family Polypteridae; genus Polypterus; species Polypterus bichir. The sequence continues at coordinate 7,063,183 of JANRMT010062790.1, read as the reverse complement.
TCTCTGTGTTCATCTTGTGATTGATCATAGCTTACCAGGATAAGCTTCATATATCACAAGCTCACGCATTAATTATGGAAAATACATAAATGGAACATGCAGTTCAATCATACAGAATCAGCTAATAGGGAATGATCCTGAGCGATTCCCAAAGCCAAAAAAGAGTCAAGCAGGTGAGGATATAAAAAGAAAAAATAATTTATTATAAAAAAATAAGCAAAGACAGAAAAGAGGGGTACACAAAAAAAAAATTGGCCACTCTGTGCCAATCTGTACAAGTTTTCAAGCCTCGACTACTAGAGGTCTACCTAGTGCAGTGACCCCTTGTGTCGCTTGTTTTTCTGCCTTTTATTTAAACATCAACTCCTGGCATAAGCCCTGCTTGTATTTGTGCCCCAGCAGCAGCTACCTCAGGGTCTCCCTACAGAGTATTGGGGCATAACACCCCTATTGGTGGTGACCTGTTGTCACTGATGAAGTGACTGCAGCCAGGGGTCTTTTCACCACAATATCTTACAGTCTGATTCCTGTCCTCCATTATGGTAGTGTTTGTGCAGTTTTGGTCCCTGTCAGTCCCCACCAACACACTGCCATGTTTTAACATACTCAGTCAAACACAAATTATTTTATAGGGAACGTCATCCAAGGTCTTTTACAAGTGCAATGTTTACACACACATACACACACACATGCACAGACATATTCCATCTGGCAGAAGGTACTGTAGAATATGAAAGCGTCTACCCCATGCTGCCCATGTGTTTTCAGATTTGCCCCTAGTAGCTTATTTATATGCAGTACATTTGTTACACTAGTTACTACTGGTCTTTTTATATCGATTTCAAATTATTACTGTCTATTCACTTACCTATTATTTATTTATAATGCAGTATGGTTGTAAGACATAGACACTCATAAATGAAGATAGAAGAAAATCAATGCCTTCAAGCTGTGGTGCTGGAGAAGACTTTTACGAATCCTATGGCCAGCTAGGATCACCAACAAAGATGTGATTGATCATATAAACCAAGAGTTGTCCCTGGAAGGCAAGCTCACTGCACAGAAACTGGCCTATTTTGGACATGTGATGAGGGTGAATTCCCTAGAAAAGGAGGTGCTAGTTGGAATGGTCAGTGGCAAAAGGAAGCAAGGGAGATCAAAGGCCGCTGGATACAATCAAGAATGACACGGGAATGAACATCAAGCAAATGAAAGAAGCCATGGAAAACAGGAAAGCATGGTCAGGACTGGCCTACAGAGTATCCAAGGGTCGGACACAACTGAATGGATAGTAGTAGCATCACACTTGTCCTGTGTTTCTGTACATGTTGCTCTGCGGTCCTGGGGAATCTTTTTTTCATGCCCTGTATACTGCAATATGGGGTAGGGATTGTTATGAGACAGAGCCATTTGGCTTGACTTGACTTGATTATATACTGTGTATATGTACAGCACATATATACAATTGTGCTTGCAAGTTTGTGAACCCTTTAGAATTTTCAATATTTCTGCATAAATATGACCTAAAACATCATCAGATTTTCACTCAAGTCCTAAAAGTAGATAAAGAGAAGCCAGTTAAACAAATGAGACAAAAATATTACACTTGGTCATTTTTTTATTAAGGAAAATGATTGAATATTACATATTTGTGAGTGTCAAAAGTATGTGAACCTTTGCTTTCAGTGTTTGGTGTGACCCCCTGTTTGCAGCAATAACTGCAACTAAACGTTTCCAGTAACTTTTGATCATTCCTGCTCATCGGCTTGGAGGAATTTTTGCCCATTCCTCCGTACAGAACAGCTTCAACTCTGGGATGTTGGTGGGTTTCCTCACATTAACTGCTCACTTCAGGTCCTTCCACAACATTTCGATTGGATTAAGGTCAGGACTTTGACTTGGCCATTCCAAAACAATATCTTTATTCTTCTTTAACCATTCTTTGGTAGAACGACTTGTGTGCTTAGGGTTGTTGTCTTACTGCATGACCCACCTTCTCTTGAGATTCAGTTCATAGACAGATGTCCTGACATTTTCCTTTAGAATTCTCTGATATAATTCAGAATTCATTGTTCCATCAATGAAGGCAAGCCATCCTGGCCCAGATGCAGCAAAACAGGCCCAAACCATGATACTACCACCACCATGTTTCACAGATGGGATAAGGTTCTTATGCTGGAATGCAGTGTTTTCCTTTCTCCAAACATAACGCTTTTCATTTAAACCAAAAAGTTCTATTTTGGTCTCATCCGTCCACAAAACATTCTTCCATTAGCCTTCTGGTTTGTCCACGTGATCTTTAGCAAACTGCAGACGAGTAGCAATGTTTTTTGGAGAGAAGTGGCTTTCTCCTTGCAACCCTGCCATGCACACCATTGTTGTTCAGTGTTCTTCTGATGGTGACTCATGAACATGAACATTAGCCAATGTGAGAGAGACCTTCAGTTGCTTAGAAGTTACCCTGGGGTCCTTTGTGACCTCACCGACTATTACACGCCTTGTTCTTGGAGTGATCTTTGTTGGTCGACCACTCCTGGGGAGGGTAACAATGGTCTTGAATTTCCTCCATTTGTACACAATCTCTCGGACTGTGGATTGGTGGAGTCCAAACTCTTTAGAGATGGTTTTGTAACCTTTTCCAGCCTAATGAGCATCAATAACTCTTTTTCTGAGGTCCTCAGAAATCTTTGTTCGTGCCATGATACACTTCCACAAACGTGTGTTGTGAAGAGCAGACTTTGATAGATCCTTGTTCTTTAAATAACACAGGGTGCCCACTCACACCTGATTGTCATCCCATTGATTGAAAACACCTGACTGTAATTTCACCTTCAAAGTAACTGCTAATCCTAGAGGTTCACATACTTTTACCACTCACAAATATGTAATATTCGATCATTTTCCTCAATAAATAAATGACCAAGTATAATATTTTTGTCTCATTTATTTAACTGTTTTTTCTTTATCTACTTTTAGGACTTGAGTGAAAATCTGATGATGTTTTAGGTCATATTTATGCAGAAATATAGAAAATTCTAAAGGGTTCACAAACTTTTAAGCACAACTGTAAATACATATCTACTTTAAATAACTACAGCACAGACAGGTTAAGCGAGTGGCATTGCCTGAGTAGCAATCTTCTGACTTGCTAGACCATCACACTACGTAATCTCTTGTGCTTTACAAAGTACTTTAAGATCATTTAAATTACATCCCCCTCTATTACTATATTACTGAAGGGCTGCAACAGCATGCATCTGCAAAAGAAAACAAATGAAGGTGGTTTCCACTAAAGAATAAAAGATAAAAGTTATGCATGTGTAGCTTCCATCAGGTCCTTAACTTTTATTCATATTTATCTTATCTCACCTCATTTTCAGATTTTCCTGGTGATGGTCATGTTCTTATTTTCTTATTTACACACTGTGCAAATTGCTTTTAAGAGGATATGTAGTAAAGCCGCGGAATTATGAAAAATAGGAAAAGATAAGAAGTTGAAGATGCAAATAAACTGTTAGGTAGATAGATAGATAGATAGATAGATAGATAGATAGATAGATAGATAGATAGATAGATAGATA
>JANRMT010062790.1:7046469-7058624 GCA_026402145.1 Polypterus bichir lapradei | reverse complement strand
GAAAGAAAGAAAGAAAGAAAGAAAGAAAGAAAGAAAGAAAGAAAGAAAGAAAGAAAGAAAGAAGTTCCATTGTAGTGAACGTGAGCTCCAAGCGTTCCCAATCCGTCCTCCATTTGTCACGCGCTCCCATCTGTCGGTAAGGCTGTCCCATCTGAGCGCCGCTCTTATCCGGTATTTCGGAAATGAAAAGTAAAGGAACGCGGAGTGATTTGTGGTCGGTTCAGGGCTGGCAGCGATATTAATGACGTGTTTAATGCACAAGGAAGCAGGGGACTTCATTAAACGATAATGGCATCGTAAACACCCAATTACCCAAAAGTAAAATGCCTATAATTACATCAGCAATATGACAAGGTTCATTTTGCAAAAGCTGCATTTTCTGAAGCAATGTGGAGAAATAGGAATTGGACAAATAAGGCGCGTATTTATTTTTCTTCAAACTTTGCTTCAAATGTTTTACATTCCGAACACACACACACACACACACACTCTCTCAATATATATATGACTCTCTCCCCCCTCCCTAACCCACGCAGCCAGGTGACCGGCGTGTCTCTCGCACTCAACTGAAGAAGGATGCTTTCCGTTTTCTGATACGGTATAGACGACGGGCATCCTTTGGCACCGTGTCACTTGAGCCTGTCAGACCTCTGCAGCAGACTAAGTGCGATGATGTCGTCCCAGTTAACCCTGAGCCCCCGACGGCGGGTGATTGAACGGCTTCCAAAGTGAAGGCGGTGTTGCGCTGCGGCGGCACATATGAACTTGATCATACAGCACAAACGGGAGGTTAACTTTTCATTCCTGGCCTGCTATGCCATACATCACTTTATTTAAGTTGATGTCTCACATGAAGGTACCCAGCTCCATGCCTAACCGAAATATTTAGCTATGATCCTGAACACATGTTTTTTTTCGTCCTTTTTGTTTTCTTTTTTTTTAATGGAACTGGGTTAAAAGTCAAGCCATACTCAGCAAGCACTTGGGCTTCATTGTGTTTTTGGAACCGTAGGAGAAGTGTGCTCTCGTAATCATGATACGCGCTGATCTCATTATTACATAGAAAGCTAATTGTCTATTGCACACCTGGTTCTCTTTAGCGTTTCGATCACTTTTTTTTGATCGAAATTGTCTTTAGTTGACTTTAATTTAAAACATTTTGCTAGAAATCTCAAGCCCTCAAATTTCTGTACACCTGAAATCGGACCTTTGCTTTGTCTTGCTTTTGGCTTTAGTGCTGCCTGTCTGCATTCCGAAGGGTTATGTATGAGCATGCTGGCGGGGGTCCCATGAAAAAAAATTAATATTCATTTATATATGTATTATGTAAAGCATATTTATTAAAAGCATATATACATGTATAAAAATGAGCTTTTTAAGAATTCATGTTGGGAGCAAACTTGTCTGCATGCCCGAGGGAACCTGCAGCTTCAACTGTAAGGCTGACAATGGGAAGGAAGGACTTTGCTGTTTACTCAACAGTATTGTGTGTGTATGTTGACTTTATATCTTTTTTTAATTATACCTTTATTTAGTGTAGCCATGTCTAATTGTAAACATGATTTGTGGTTATGGTGTATGTGTGACTGTGAAAAGCTATGGTGTTACTAAAAATGCATTATAGATTATTGTTAAATAAAGGTGCCAGATCAATGTCATAAGGGAACCATTTTCGGATCCCATAAGACCCATCCACTTGGAGATTTCAAAAAGAGCTTTTATTTATTAACATCCGTAACAAGTTCCATACAGTAAATAACCATGACTAGATGGTAACAGATTTGTGAAATACCAATGATTGAAAAGGGCTCTTGCTGTAAATGTATGTAACACAGGCCAAGTTCAAGTTTTCTTAATATGTTAATGTTCTGCTAGGTAGCCTACATTATATTAAAGATTTCTGTTTATTATTATTTATTTATCTGGTTTTTTCACATATAAGGAAGTTTTCAAAGCACAAAGAACTGATTTCATATGTAAAGAACCTGGCCCAGAATGAAATGGTACTTGTTCACGCAATGGAGCTACAAGGAACCATACAACCCAGTAAAGAACCATAAAGTGCAATTAAGGAATATTTATTTTTTAAAGTGTGTACCCTCACTATTAAAAAATAAAGGTGCCATAATGGTTCTTCAGAGCGATGCCAAAGGGGGAACCATTTTTGGTTCTCAAAAGACCCATCCACATGAAGGTTCCAAGAAGAACCTTTTATTTTGTTAAAGTAAATAACCATAAATACATGGTAACAGATTTGTGAACCAATGGGTCTCGCTTTGCATGTCTAGTAACACAGGCTTCTTCCAGGTTTTCTTAATCTGTTAGTGTCCTGCAGCCCACTGTACATTAAAGATTTTGCGGTTTTCCAAAATATTTTCAAAGCTCAAAGAGCCAAGTTCATATGCAAAGAACCCATATCAGAGTGAAATGGCACTTGTTCAAGCAATGGAGCTATGAGGAACCACACAACCCAGCAAAGAACCATAAAGAGACATTAAAGAACTGTCATTTTTACGAGTGTAGTGACACTATATTTGGATTCTATATCAGGTCACGGCTGAGCAGTCACTTGGGGTGTAAGTGGTGTGAGCATCAAAACCCTGAAATAAGTTCAAAATGATAACCATGAACACCCATCCCCTGGACTAGCTTGACTTCGCTGGCTTCCTATACAGTATCGTATTATCTTCAGAGCTCTGCCATTGACATCCACAGCTCCAACTATGATCCTCTGACTCCGGCATTCTCATTGATTCACAGTCTCCTTCACATTTGTGGCTCCTACTCTCTGGTGTGTGCTCCTTAGTTCTGTCCATGAAGCTCCATCAGTGCATACTTTCAAGCCACCCACTTCTCCTTATTCTTTTATAGGATTAGAAATTCTGAACACATACTGTATATACGTTATCACATACGTGCGATTGGGAGGCAGCTAAAGGGCCTAAATAATAGTAGTACCACGCCAGACCAGGAGGTGGCAAACTGCACTGACTTTCTCTCTCAGTCGTCTGCAGACCATTCATGGGAAATTCTGCTAGGTCCTGGAGCCATTGATGACATCACTTCTGTTGCCGGTGCTATTAATGACGTCATTTTCGGTAACGGAGCTATTGATGACATGACTGCTAATAATAACGTCACTTCCGGCACCGGTGCTATTAATGATGCCACTTCCGGTACCGATGCCATTGATGACATTACTTCAGGTCCTGTGCCCTGGCTGCAAATGGCTAATTTTGTTTGAGATGTTCACAGGTTTGAGACCAAAACAGAACTGAGTTCTCACATATGGCGGCTTTAAACACCAGGACAGGAAGTGACATCACTTGGACCTGAAGGGGACCCAGAGGGGACTGGGCGGTCTCTTGGTCTGGAATCCCTGCAGATTTTATTTTTTTTCTCCAGCCGTCTGGAGTTTTTTTTTTTGTTTTTTCTGTCCACCCTGGCCATCGGACCTTACTTATTCTATGTTAATGAATGTTGACTTATTTTTATTTTTTATTGTGTCTTCTGTTTTTCTATTTCTTCATTTTGTAAAGCACTTTGAGCTACATTTTTTTTGTATGAAAATGTGCTATATAAATAAATGTTGTTGTTGTGGAAGACGTCACTTTCTGTTCTGGCGCTATTGATGATGTCACTTCTGGTCCCGATGACATCATTTCCGGTTCAGGTCCCAATGATGTCACTTCCTGTCCTGGTGTTTAAAGCCGCCATATGTGAGAACTCAGTTCTGTTTTGGTCTCAAACCTGTGAACATCTCAAACAAAATTAGCCATTTGCAGCCAGGGCATAATATACGGGTGGCTGCCCCAAACCTTTTTTGATGTCTTTGAAGTGTTATTATGACAACGTGTATTAGTTCTATATTTACTAATCAGTATAATTTATACTTAGATTTTAACTGAGAACTGTGCCTGCACACAGTGAAGAGCGCTATACATAAAATAAGTTGTATTGTATTGTACATCCAAAATGCCCACAAGTAGCAGGTTACTGTGATACCTAAAATTGTTGAATTTCCAGACTGTACAGTATCATGTTATAAGTTTTAGATGAAGACCAAGATCAAAGTTCTAGCCCAGTTAGTTCATTTGTGACAGATTGACAGACATTAGTATTTTTTATATTGTCACGTATCTGAGCATGGGGGACAGCTTAGGGGCTCAGGTGATTGTAATAACCCACTGAACCAGAAAATGGCACTATGATTTAATGCCTTCTCTCTTCCTCCCTCTGCAGAATGGAAACTTAACTGCCATTCCAGCGCTGACGTCACTTTGGCTGTCTGTCCTCCTGGACCCTCTCTTTCCTGTCCAAGACCTATATAATCAAGATGGCCACCAATCTAATTCAGTTCTGTCTTGAACTACTGTTTGAAAAGACGTCTCCACAGTTTGTTGCCTTTGCAAATTAATATACGGGGTTCACTCCCCAACTCTTGAACTTTGTCTTTTCTCCTCTTTACACCATATAGATATCTCTGATGCTTCTCTTCTGCATTGATCAAGCTGACCCAGTCCATCTATTGCTGCAGGTTGTCAGTCCTCCTTTATTTGTGTCAGCTCTTTTATTTTTGGTTGCTTGTATAACACTTTATATCATATTTGTGATTTATTTGCAAAAATATTTATTTGCAATGGTGAAGAGCACTATATAAAATTAAAATTGTTCTATTGAGCAGGCACAGAAGGGGAAGCTCTGAGGGTGTTGCAGTGCCCTCTAATATGTGTTGCTATAGTAACTATCATATATTGCAATTATCATTTCTATTAACGTTCAGGCAAAGTTTGTCCAAAGACCCCTCTCAAAAAAGACACAGCACCCTCAACATGAATTATCTTCCCACTGCCCTCTCAGAGATTTTCCCTTTTTGTTTCAATTCAAAAAACTATAACTAGCTGAGCCGTGGACTCTGAGATTTGATTCTTCCCTTGCGTGCCAAGCTGCTAAATAAAGCTTTGTCTCCCATGACGCTGGAAATAGGAAATAGATGGGTGGATCGATAATCAGGGTAAATGAGATCCTTCCTGGGCTCAGGTGGAGTGAGTTGTTCTTTTTAATCTAAGGGGATGACATAAGTGAAGAGCAGCTAGGTGGCATGGTGGTTAAAGTTGGTGCCTCACAAGTATAGCAACCTTCACCTGACTAGTAGACTGGTCACTGTGCTAACTGCACAATAGAGATGGAATTAGAAGATGGATCACAGATAATAACTAGCCAAGGTCAAAACTAGAACAGTAAATACAGTCCAGGATAGGAGACAGGAATTGTAAGCGGAGAAATATAATGAGAGTGTCAGCAACCAAAATAGTGAAAAAAGTGAAAGCAAAAATGTTAGACATAAATGTTAGTGGAAGAGCAGAAAACAGTTTAAAACCAGAGATCTTTAAACGTTCAAAGAGTAACACAAGGTATTTAGTAAACATACAGAGAAATGCAGAAAGTAGACAAGAGTACAAGGAGATAAGGTGCAAGGTGAAGAGAGAGGTGGTGAAGGCTAAAGAAAAGGCGTATGATGAGTTGTATGACAGGTTGGACACTAAGGAGGTAGAAAAGGACCTGTACCGATTGGCTAGACAGAGGGACCAAGCTGGGAAAGATGTGCAGCAGGTTAGGGTAATAAAGGATAAAGATGGAAACATACAAGCGAGGAGAGTGTGTTGAGCAGATGGAAAGAGTACTTTAAGAGGCGGATGAATGAAGAGAACAAGAGAGAAAAGAGGTTGGATGATGTGGAGATAGTGTACCAGGAAGTGCAACAGATTAGCAAGGAGAATGTAAGGACAGCTATGAAGAGGATGAAAAATGGAAAGTCCATTGGTTCAGATGACATACCTATGGAAGCATGTAGGTGTCTAGGAGAGATTGAAGTGGAGTTTTTAACCAGATTGTTTAATGGAATCATGGAAAGTGAGAGGATGCCTGAGGAGTGGAGAAGAAGTGTACTGATGCTGATATTTAAGAATAAGGGGGATGTACAGGACTGCAGGAACTACAGGGGAATAAAATTGATGAGCCACGGCATGAAGTTATGGGAAAGAGTAGTGGAAGCTAGGTTAAGAAGTGAGGTGATGAATAGTGAACAGCAGTATGACTTCATGCCAAGAAAGAACACCACAGATGCCACGTTTGCTCTGAGGGTGTTGATGGAGAAGTTTAGAGGAGGCCAGAAGGAGTTGCATTTTGTCTTTGTGGACCTAGAGAAAGCATATGACAGGGTGCCTCGAGCAGAGTTGTGGTATTGTATGAGGAAGTTGGGAGTGGCAGAGAAGTATGTAAGAGTTGTAAAGGATATGTACGAGGGAAGTGTGACAGTGGTGAGGTCTGTGGTAGGAGTGACGGATGAATTCAAGTTGGAGGTGGGATTACATCAGGGATCGTCTCTCAGCCCTTTCTTATTTGCAATGGTGATGGACAGGTTGACAGACGAAATTAGACAGGAGTCCCCGTAAACTATGATGTTTGCTGATGACATTGTAATCTGTAGCGATAGTAGGGAGCTGTCTGAGGAGACCCTGGAGAGGAGGAGATATGTGCTAGAGAGGAGAGGAATGAAGGTCAGTAGGAACAAGACAGAATACATGTGTGTAAATGAGAGGGAAGTCAGTGGAATGGTGAGAATGCAGGGAGTAGAGTTGACGAAGGTGGATGAGTTTAAATACTTGGGATCAACAGTACAGGGTAACGGAGATTGTGGAATAGAGGTGAAAAAGAGAGTGCAGGTAGGGTGGAACAGGTGGAGAAGAGTGTCAGGAGTAATTTGTGACAGCCGGGTATCAGCAAGAGTGAAAGGGAAGGTCTACAGGACTGTAGTGAGACCAGCTATGTTATATGGGTTGGAGACGGTGGCACTGACCAGAAAGCAGGAGACAGAGCTAGATGTGGTAGAGTTAAAGATGCTAAGATTTGCATTGGGCGTGACAAAGATGAACAGGATTAGAAATGAGTACATTAGAGGGTCAGCTCAAGTTGGATGGTTGGGAGACAAAGTCAGAGAGGCGAGATTGCGTTGATTTGGACATGTGCAGAGGAGAGATGCTGGGTATATTGTGAGAAGGATGTTAAAGATAGAGCTGCCAGGGAAAAGGGAAAGAGGAAGGCCTAAGAGAAGGTTAATGGATGTGGTAAGAGAGGACATGCAGGTGATGGGTGTAACAGAACAAGATGCAGAAGACAGAAAGATATGGAAGAAGATGATCCGCTGTGGCAACCCCTAACGGGAGCAGCCGAAAGAAGAAGAAGAAGGCCGCATATACTTGCGGATAAGTTTTCCCGCGGATAAGTTGGGACTTGATTTTACAGTATAATTTCTGGTATTTTATAATGTCAGTCGTATAAGTCAAATGCAGAAAACTCACACTATTGGTCCAAGAGATTATGATATGCTAACATCCACCTGAGAGACATATCACGGAGCACACAGCCTTTTTTTTTATATATTGTGCCTATGTGACCACACAGTAACACCCAAACTATTCCGAAGCAACCTTTGCACTGATTTGTGTTTTTTTTGTATCTCACACCCTCATACACCTTTATTGTAAGAGCATCCCTTATCTATAATGGAGCGTTCGATCAGAAGAAAATATGAGGTGGTTTTAAATTAAACATTGTTGAATTAGTAAAAGAAATTGGTAACTGCACTGCTGCAACAAAATTCGATGCGTCTGAGAAACTGGTGTGAGATTGGAGGAGGCAAGAAGATGTAAAATAGAAAAAAATTAAGTGTTGCATTCTTCAACGGGCATATACTGTAAGTCGGTGTCTGATTTTATGATCGAGTTTTCAAGTTTCAAGACGCGACTTATATGCGAGTATACACGGTACTTAAAATTTGGCAACCAAGCGTGTATGATGCTAACCTTTATAATGTCATAACATGATGACACATTATGTGTCACGTGCACTTGTTGTCCTAGCTAGCAACCTCCAAGCAAGCATAAGTGACTGAAAACTAGATGGGGCCATGGGAGATTGTGATTCATTTTTTTCATCATTAAATCAAATTCAAAAAACAATGTGACAATTAGATTCCTTGACGTCTAAATTCCGAAAAACAAAGTTTCAATTATCTTTAGAGGCCAAAGAGAAACTGTAAAAAATTAAAAAGGAGCTCCGTTTAATCTTCCAGCCGGGATGCCAGAATATGAGTAGATCTGTACAAGTCACACCTTCTGGTGGCAGGAGGCACTGCAGGGGTTTCTAAAGTTTCACAAATTATGGCCTTGTTTGCTGGTATACAGTTTACATCTGATGGTTATTGGGTGAACAGTCGACTACCATCTTTACAAGATGAACGTATGGATTTTGTATGGTCTCTTTTTTATCATGTACCTACATTAACTTTACCCTTGTCCAATAAACAACAGTTTTCCACTCTTCCAGTCCAGCACCAGGTTGCCCTTCATAGTTAAAGGGATTGCTCCGGCCTTTTTTCTGGCCACATCCCAGGCTATGGGGTCCTACTATATGGAAGAGAGTTACAGACAGGCTGAGAACAGGGAGAGCTTGTGGAAGTAGAGATAGGGATAGCACAGATCTGGTGCTTGCAATGAATTAGAAAGGAAGGAGCTGATGCCATTAGGCTCTGGAGTGCTCAGTAGTCCAGCTTTTTTGTTGACAATTTGTGCAAAGTGTTGTCCATCAAGGTTGCCAATCGTTGAGTTATGGCTTTTTGTTCACTGACCAAGTGTTTAAATGGAGACATTTCTGGATGTCACTTTGCCTGAGATGATCAGTCTAATCAGATAAGACTCAAAAACATTCCAAAGAGGGGCCGCAGTGAGGAGAACTGACACAGGAGATGAAGTTAAGAGTGTCTGGCCAGTCTGTCCTCTCCATGACCCTCTAAGGCAGTAAAAAGATCAAGAGGAAGCATGGTTGGATGGATGGATGGAAATTTGTAATCTAGAAGTAAATTGTGCCATCAATGGATAGGCGGAGTGGTGGCTCTGAGGCTAGTGATCTGTGCCTGCAATCGGAAAGTTGCCGGTTCAAATCCCATAAATGCCAGAAGTGACTCTACTCCATATGGCCCTTAACCTGCAATTGCTCCATCCTGGGTATGACGTTAATCTGCATCCAGCCCTACAAGCAGATCTCCTGCATAAACCAAATTCTCAATGTTCAGTGTGGTGCTGAGGTTGCACGGCTGCACTAAGAACTCAATTGATGTGGTTTGCCATGTGGTGGGTGCAGCAACGTGTTGTAATTAGCTTGTGCTCCCAAGTCACTGGGTGACCTGACTGAAGCCTTAGAAGTAGTGAAACATATTGTGATTTGTAGGCCAATTTAGATGTTTGCAAAGAAGAGTGCACATAAGTCGAGCGTGAAAGAGACAAGGAAGTCACCACTGTAAGGTCTACACCACCAGAATATGATGGACCTGTTTGAATAGCCATGGGCTACTGACACAGGCAGGAGAGGTGAAAGGTGTGGGAATATGAGTGCCTTAGGTGTCCATCTCCCTGAGTGGCACCAAACTGAATTCACACACACACACTGCTCATGATGTCAAACAGAAGAAGAATGGCTGCTGACCTCACCTGCTAAACTAGAAACAGGTTTGCCTTTGCATGTTTCTGATAACGTTTTAAGTGTATGGTGTGTTTTCTTTTCTAAACTAATGCATCAGTATGACCTGAAAGAGAGATTATCTGCCTAGTGATGCCATGTTTCCTGCTCTGCTCATATTAATGAGTCTAAAAGAGAAGAAAACCCTGGCGTCAGTCGCCATACTGAGCGGTGACAGAGCTGCCTGTGAAGCTCCTCTTACAATCAGCACACATCAGTTTAACATGGCAGCTCATTTAACAAAATCCTGGGCTGAGTAAAGGATGGACCCCCTAATGGTAGTCATGTGTGCAGAGGACCTGAGTGGGTAGGCAATATTACTGTACTTATATCATATATAGCATCTTTGCACCTTAATGTTTCCTTGATGCTAAGTGCTTGTTTTTTGACCTACGGGGCAACTGGCACCTTCTGTAATGGAGGACACCAAGTTCCTAAGATCTGTTGACTGTCTGGCCTCATGGCAGCATAGAAAATGAAATGATTGTCCTTAGTTTGGACTCACAGTGTCAAAACTACTGAAGTGATTCTTCCTCGTCATGCCTGTAAAGCACTTTGTGGTGAGGTGCACTAGGAGGGACTTCATTCAAATGAGCATTTCAATCTGTTTCCTATTGCTTGGGTTTTTCAGGGACTCTTATTCAACTATTTACAAAAAATGTCTTGACATTTTCATGTTCATAGGTCATCATGGAGACAAAAAAATGAAGGAAGGAGTGAATGTGGTGTGCACCCTTGAGTGATCTTCTCTACCACATTTTCATTCCGGTTTATCAGTGGCAGAAACAAAACTGGACTCAGAGAACTGTTCAGAAGTGGTTTGCCCAGTTTGTGAAGTCTATGCATAGCAATGCTTGACTGAAGTTTTCTAAAATCTCAAAAGAGGTTGCCCCCAAGTGCAAGTGGAGTGACTGGTTCCTTCAGCACAACAACACTCCTGCACATTGAGCCACCAAGGCCACCCTTTAAATTTGGTATTGCTGGGGTTCAAAGGTTTTTGGATGCCTCACCCTTCTCACCCCACCTGGCCATTTGTGATTGGTGGCTCTTCCCCAAAATCAAGGACAACATGTACAGTATGGAAAGTGTTATGAGAATTAAGGAGATGTGATCAGGGCAGTGAATGAAGAGCAATCAAAGCTTAAATACAGAATCTGTATGCTCTCCCCGTGTCTGCGTGGGTTTCCTCCGGGTACTCTGGTTTCCTCCCACTGTCCAAAGACATGCAGGTTAGGTGCATTGGCAATCCTAAATTGTGCTTGGTGTGTGTGTGTGCCCTGCGGTGAGCTGGCGCCCCGCCCTGGGTTTGTTTCCTGCCTTGTGCCCTGTGTTGGCTGGGATTGGACAGCAGACCCCTGTGACCCTGTAGTTAGGATATAGCGGGTTGGATACTGGATGGATGGATTTAGGCTGATGACAATTATGTAGAGAAGCAGCGAATTAATAAGGTTTCTGAGTAAAAAAAAAAATTGGGGCTTATTTCTTTTATTTCCATTAAAGTGAATGGACTTTGGGACTCCCCTCATATAAAATAACATTTTCATTTGCGTTTCTTTACTACTTTCAAGTCAAGTCTGGTGTTAGTAAATTAAACTGTGCTGCTCATAGAGTGCATATACAGAAAGGTGGTCTCTTTAGAATGACAGGTGTCATTGAAGTACCCACCAGAATCAGAGCTTGGAAGGATCCACTTAGATGTAAGGTGGACAGGTGGGAGGAATCCAACAGAACTCTAGCTGTTCTCTCAGTGATAAAGTTGGAGGTGACATCTTTTCTTACTCTCATCAGTAATGTTATCTTTTGTTCTTCTCTGCATTTTTGAGAGTGCCTAACCAGATTTGGCACACAATGGACAACAGGGACTCAGGGGTCAGATGCTGTTTGACATCTCAGACAAACAGATGCCCATGACATCATGGAGGAGTGAAGGTGGGCCTTCCGCCACTTTTCTTGCTTAGTCCCTCTTTAATTAGAAGTTACTTCTGCTATTTTCACAGTCTTTAGGGCAGGATATTGCTTCCCTGCTCCTACCCCCTTCACCACCCCCCAAAAAAATGTAGCAGCTATTGTCGTACTAAAGAAAAGCAGTTTGGAGAGGGAATACCGCAGCTTAATGAAATCAGGCTGAGCCGCTTTATCTCCTCGGCTCAGTGTTTTCAAGAACCTAGTTTTAATTTGTATTGAATAAACAATATGGGATTGTGTGCGCAATAAAGCCCTAATTATAGCCTGAGGTTGTGTTTCCTCAGAGGAAATGAAGTGGGAATGGCGCTCTGAACTCCGAAATGGAATGGAAATCATTTCCAGATTTGAATGCGACTAGGAACGCATGATGGCCTGGTGTAGCAAAACGCAATGAGATTGGGACAAGAAGCGAACATTCAGCTTTCACTCAGCCTGGCCCAATAGCATAACCATTGTCTTTTGGTGGGGGTGGGGGGGGTGGCATCAGGCAAGGTGCTATAGTGTAGGTGACATCACAAATTTAGAAAGGTGCTGGTCCAGAGAAAGAACATGACTTGGGGATGAAATCAATCAATCAATCAATCAATCAATCAATCAATCAATCAATCAATCAA
>JANRMT010062790.1:7014910-7046069 GCA_026402145.1 Polypterus bichir lapradei | reverse complement strand
GTGGGTAGTAACGAGTTACATTTACTCCGTTACATTTACTTGAGTAACTTTTTAAAAAAATTGTACTTCTAAGAGTAGTTTTACTGCACCATACTTTTTACTTTTACTTGAGAACATTTGTGAAGAAGAAACGCTGCTCTTACTCCGCTACATTGGGCAACACTCGACTCATTACTTTTTTTCCATTAGATAAAGTCTGACAGACAATTTTCAATCTGCTCTTTGTAGTGTATGCTGTCAAGTTGCATTTCATTTCATCTCCAGCTCTGACGCAAGGTTTTGGATGTTCCCCTAATCAAGGCGCTGCAGCTTTGAGGACAGATGTTGCATTTTTCATTTAAAAGCATTAACTGAGCTAATCATATTGACCATGGTTTTCTCTTTTCCTTGCAGCTATAAATGAAGCTCATTCAACATGTTGGTCAGATCGGAAAAAAAATGCCAAGTCTAGTGGCCATTGATCGTTATTAAGTTGCTTGTATTCTGCATGTTTAATGACAAGAAGAAACTCCTTTTTCTCTGGCCAGGAGTCTTGAAATCTCAGCAGGAATTTCTCCCTAGCCATCTGCCTCAACGAAGGCATCTTTTATCATCTCTCCATCTTGGAAGAACTTCTTATGCTTAATGATCGAGTGACTCACCCGGAACGATGCTTCGGTGAATCTGCCTTTGCTTTTGAATTCAGCCGAGTGAAAAATGACGGCTGTCCGATTAACTGCGATTTTAGTTCCCTCTCCTTTCTCTTTCTCAGATCGCTTTTCAGAAGGAAATCAGTTTCGTAGTTTTTATGAACAGTTCAAAAGTGCCTTTCCACATTTTCCTTCTTTGGAATAGCAATGATAGATTGACAGATCAGACAAACGCACTTCGATTGTGACATTGTGAGAGAAAAAAATCCTCTTCCAATTCCACATCCAGCCCATACCCTCCCCAAACAATTTTTTTTTTTTTAATCCCTTCTTTAGTCGATATAAATTGGAAGGCTAACTAGACCACTTAGATAGCCGGAGTTTTGCAGTAGCTCACGCGTTTGATTGTGCGTTAGGGATGACCAGTGTGTTAGAAGAAAAGAGATCTCAGTCTGGCCGCCCTGTATGTCAATCAAGTGGCAAATGCCATAGGGAGGATATATGATAGACTAACATTTAAAAAAAAAAAATTTTGAATGCAACACGATCTACCTGCTCTACCTTTCCAATCTATCGGTAGATCGCGATCAACGTATTGAGCATGACGTCTACACCATTCTCCTTTCTATAAGTTAGATCCTGAAACACTATTTACTGTACTTGTGACCATCTTTCCAACCTAGCTACCATTTCTCACTTTAAGCCAGACAGGTACTGTAACTTGCTGTCATCTTGTTTTTTTTATCTTTTTGATGATATGGTAGGAAATGACACTAACATTCTGAAGCGTATCCCTCTGATGCCCAAATCTTAATCCAGTTACCCTTTTTTCCATTCATTTAAAAATTATTCTTTATAGCTGGAGTACACTATCCTGGGTGTTGCCTGAGTTTTTCCCCATGACCCTGAATTGGATAAAACAGCCTGGAGAGTGTATTGTGATAAGATGCTATATAGCGCCTGACCCGACACAGATTGGGCACGGGAGGCACGTGTAAAAGAAAAGACTTTTATTACTCTTCAGCTGGAGGGCACGTCTTCCCGGTACTCCCCCCAGCCACAACACAGTCCCAAACACCAGTCCAGCACAAGCACTCTTTTCTTCCTTGGCACCACCACTCCTCCCTTGCAACCTTGTCCTCCTCCACCCGACTCTGGCCGATAAGTGGTGGTTGCTGGCTCCCTTTTATAGGTCACCTGGAAGTGCTCCAGGTGTTTGATCACCAAGATCCAGCGGCACTTCCAGGTGTGACGAATCTGTTGCCCACACAGGCTCAGGAGTCCCAAACACAACACCCCCTGGAGGTACCTGCGGGACCCAACAGGGATGCCCTCAACTCCAATTCCCAGGGAGCCCAGTGGGAAACCTAGGCACTACACCAGCTCCCCCTGAATACAGTGTGCAGGGGCGTCCCGGCTGGGCATGGACGCCAGGAGCCAGCCACAGTATGTATGTATGTATGTATGTATGTATGTATGTACACCCACTGAACACATTATTAGGAACACCTGTCAATCTGCTTATCCCTGCAATTATCTAATCAGCCAATCATGTGGCAGCAGCAATGCAATGCATACAATCATGCTGATATAAGTCAGGAGCTTCAGTTAATGTTCCCATCACATACCAGAATGGGTTAAAACAAAAGTAACCTCAGTGATTTCAGCCATGGTATGATTGTCGGTACCTCATGGACTGGCTTGTATATTTCTATAACTGCTAATCTCATGGGATTTTCATTCACAATAGTCTCTAGGGTTTACTCAAAATGGTGTGAAACACAAAAACATCCCGTGACTGACAGTCTGTGGTTGGAAATACCTTATTGATGAGAGAGATCAGAGGAGATTGGCCAGACTGGTTCCAGCTGACAGAAACCAACTGAAATAACCACTCTGTACACCTGAAGTAAGCAAGAAAAGCACCACAGAATGCACAACACATTGAACCTTAAGGCAGATGGGCTACCACAGCAGAAGACGAAGTCAAGTTCTATTACTGTCAGTCAAGAACAGAAAGCTAAGGCTGCAGTAGGAACAGCTGAAGATTGGAAAAACAGAGCCTGGTCTGATGAATCTCAATTACTGCTGAGGCACAAAGAGATGGTAGGATCAGAATTTGATGCCAATGTCATGAGCCAATGCACCCAGCCTGATGGTAGTGATGGTGTAATGGTATGTGAAAACAGCAGTGTCAAATGCGGGGGTTTGAGATTGTGAACGCGGCTGAGAGAATAAAACTGAATAAAAAAAACAAAGCTAACCTTTACAAGAATCATACATTACACCGGCTGTTACAGACTGGCTGCGCCCTGTCCGGGGTTTGTTTCCTGCCTTGTGCCCTGTGTTGGCTGGGATTGGCTCCAGCAGACCCCCGTGACCCTGTAGTTAGGATATAGTGGGTTGGATAATGGATGGATGGTTACAGACTGTAATCAAATGTATGTTTTTATTCTAAAATAGTAAGAATACGAGCAGCTCAGATCTCAAAACGGACTTGTCCGGGATCGAACCCGTGAAGTTTAGATTACCAGTCAACAGCTGATACTGTTGCCCCACTGAAGCGCTCATAGCAAATGCGTGTCAATGTCGTACTCTAACGTGGGTTCTTTTTCTGCAGTTATGTTCTTGAATAGAAGCACACTTGTTCTTTTGTATTTGTACCTTTTGTGAAAGTGTTTTTTTGATATTTGGACTTCAGGCTTCACACATTATAAACTTCATGTCTACATTTTGTCAATTATTACTAAAACATGAAAAACGTTTCTGTTTTAACAATGTGTTTACTGTACATAGATTGTTGTAGACACGGAACACACATGAAATGCAAGTGTTCCAAATAACGATATAGTATTTATAAAAGGTGTCATTTTGCTTGACTTCTCACTCTATACAACTCTAAGCAACTGCCACGCAGGTAAACAGACTTGAGCTGAAAAAACTGTGTGGGGTGGGGGGATGTGATTGCAGGCTGCTTGCTGTTTTCTGCTTATCAACACATTTAATGGACAAAAGACGCTGACGCAGAGGTGCGAAGCAATTTAAGGTGGGATGGATCTATGAGTTTTTTGTAGGCTCTAGTAATTCTAGTGTTAAGGGCATCTTTTATATATTTGGACATGTAAAGGTGCTTTCCAGTCATTTAGAGCCAGAGCCTCATTTTGGGCCTGTGCAGGCTTTGAAGCCTGCGGGTTAAGTTTGGGGTCTGGCTGCCTGGGATGAGGCCCATCTCTAGACCATTGAAGGTCTTGATGTAGTTCTGCTTAATTTTTTGGGCCTATCACCCCTTTTTACAATTTTGTGTTGCTGGTTTATAACAATGCCAACCTGAAGAATAGTCTGCCAGCCAGAATATGATGCTATAGAAGGTTATTTTGAAGTGGGTCACCTGGAATTTCCAGCCACAGACATTCAATATGTGCTTATGTGATTTCTTCATGGCACTTTGTTTGCTCACTTTGTTTGTGGACACGGAGTCTTAAACTACTGACAACTTCTACATCAACATCAACATTTTGAAGAGCACTTCCAATATATTGCCAATTTGTTTCAAAAGGTGTAAAATGGCCTGCTTGTGTTTAATCTGTAAAACTAACTATCCCAACTCTTAAGTGCTTCCATGTCTTTGCCAGTTGGAATGCAAGCAGAGATAAAAATCTTTTGTAGTCTGCCACCTACATTCATTGACAGGTAATCAACAGCAAAAAAGATTAACCAATAGAAATGAATATGCTTTAGCCTGGTGGTCTTTCTTTTTGACAAGTGACAAAACCATCATAAAACGAGACATTTAAATATAAATAGTACTGGCATTAAAAAAGCTATTTAGGAATGTGTCATTTGGAAAAGTTCCATTATTAAATAAAAACAGTCTTCAAACACAACACCGTTTTGAAATAAAACCTGCAAAAATTAAATGTAAGGGAACTGTATTATTGAACCAAAATAAAAGCATGGCATTGTATTTCAAGTAAATTAGATAGATTTATTTAATTTTGAATTTTTTCACAATTTATTTATTCATTTAGATATATTACTGTATTTTGTTATATGATTATTAATTTGATAATTGCCATTTTATGTATTTTATTTTGGCACAAATGGCATTCCACGCTTATCATTTTAGATTATGATGGCAACATCACCATCAGGGTGGCACAGTGATAGCTCTGCTGTACAGACACCAAGTTTCACGTTAAATATCCTTCCTGTGTGGAGTCTGCATGGCCTCCCAGTGTCTGCATGGATTTCCTCCGGGTGCTCTATTTTCCTCCCACAGTCCAAAGACATGCAGGTTAGGTGAATTGGTAACCCTAATGTGTGGTTCAGGTGTGCGTATGTGTGTTTACCCTGTGATAGACTGGCACCCTATCCAGAGTTTGTTCCTGCCTTGCACCCTATGCTAGCTGAGATGGGATTTAACCCACCCCACGACCCTGGTCTGGATTGATCAGGATTGAAAATGACATGACATCACTATCAGTACCATTTTGTAAAATTATTCATTCATGGGTGTCACAGTTTGAGAGCCTGGTTGCTATGATGCTACATGGTTGCTAGGCATGTGATGCATTTGCCTTGTGATTTATGACATCACAGCAGCCATGTTATAAAAGAGGATGACTAGTGATAAGCAGAAGAGGCGAGTGTCAATGTGCCTGCAAATTTGTGAAACTAACACTAAAATTCATTTTGCAGGAGATTTTGCAAATGTTAATTGTGAGACTTGCTAAAAAACAATTTTAAGAGGTTTTAAAGTTTTTTGAGTAGAAAACAATGAGTAAAGCTCTCAAAAGCCCCATTCCAATGTTTGTGTTTACCTGTGCTCTTTCCCGCAGTTGTGTAATGCACATCAGTAAACTCAATTCTGTTTATGCCACGTCACCGTGGAGGAGCGCAGTGTTTTATAATAAAGCGGAATGCTGCATATTTCCCCACAAAGTCATGTTAAAACACAACATCGTGCACAGTTCTCAGTTTTCGCCACAGGATAAGATATTTTATTGTCATAATGTTGTGTTTTAGGTGTAATGAAAAACTAAAATTGGTCACAAGCATTCTGTAAACCTTTCCTGTCTCCACTTCCCTATTTGCAAATTTAAGTTTATTTGTGACCCAAAAACCACTAGGTTTCTCTACTAGATGTGATTGAAAAAAAAATCCATTAACTCTTTAGAATGAATAACCTTGGAGGTGAAAGGTGCTACAGTCCATTCTGGCAGACGGCTGAACTGAGCGGGTTCACCTGCCTGTCTACTGGGAGTCAATGACTGGGACTGATGCTTCCGGCTGCTGGTTTCTCTTACAATGTATTAGCATTGTGTCTTACTTTGTTGCCCAGGCAACAGAGGCTGCAGCTGATTGGTCACCTGACATCCTTTTCAAGTGTTTTTAAGAGTGCAGTCTATGAACGAACTTTGCACATTCTTGAAGACTCTTTTTGAGGTCATGTATTTCTTATTTCTTTGCTGTTTTTCTTCATCCTTGACATTGCATAGTCCTTGTCACAAGCTCACATACAGTATAGTCTCCATGGAATTTTACTTTACCATTGAGAAGACAATCATACTTTTTGGGGTTGTCTTAAAACACATTTTTTTTCAGACCAATTTTATTTGCTTCATAGAGATTCTCATTTCTTGTCACTTAAAATTGCAGGTGGTGTCCAGCACTTGTGGTTTAACCCAGAATATTTGAATAGCATCCTTTAGCATAAGATGAGCACATTTGTCTTTACTTTGCATGTATTAACATAACGATTGAATGCACATGTGAGAATGAATGGGATTGCCCAGCTGTTAAGGAGATGCTAAGGACACAGGAATGTTAAAAGACAGGGTTAGGACCCAAATGTCTGCATGCCAAGCCAGTTGACAAAGATGTTTTCTTGCCTCCAGCCATGACTGCAATCTGGCATTTGATTTTGACTATCCTCTCTCACATACTGTCTTTCTGTGGCCACACTGACCCATTCTGATTGGCATTTTGTCCTATCCATGGCAGCACTCACTGATTGTAGCTGGCCTACCGCGTACAACCTGTGTCTGATGGTAACAGCAAGCACATTTTGCCCCTTGCTAAGCCTTTTGCGTGTTTTTACTTTCTTCACGCTGAGCATCTGCATTTTGCCTCTGCTCAAGCCTACTGTGGCCACGCCCATCATCTGTTGTTTGACTTTGGCCACACCCAGTCCTAGTCTCAGACCACACCCAGCACTTACATTTTTCCTACAGTCACACCCCCCCTTTCATTTTACTTCTAAAGATGTTTGTGTTGTGATGCAGGAGAAGTTCAAAATTGCATTCTTCTTTGAATGCCTTTTTTTATAATATGTTTTTTATTAAAACTGTCAGTTTTGAACATCAGAGATTAAATGGGTATAATGATTGTAGTTCTACTAAACTCCTGGAATTATGTTGTTATTATTATTATTCTTTGTTATCATTATCATGATGTTTTTATTTTACTGTAACGCCATTTTGCTTTTTCAGCTTCCAAAAGGCATGATGATGTCATCGGGGTGATGCTTTAAATAGCTGGTGCCACATGCCTGACACATCCAAGATTGTGCATAGTGAATTTAAGAATGTTAGTTTTCTTTAGAGATTTATGATTTAAGAATTCTTCACACTTCAACTATGACTTTGAGCTTGTTTAGCATTTTGTTTTTTTTTGGATTATTCTAGGTTCTCCCACTTTTATGCCTCACTGAAAGGAGACAGTATTTTTAAAGGAAGGGAACAGAAGATGAATCATTAGCCACTAGCCGAAGTTAATTTTTAATTTAAGCGAAAACAATAAGTAGAAATCATAGTCGAAAAGTCAATGCCAAATATCAGTTCACTAAAGTCAAAATAAAGAAACGCAGGGTTTAATCCAGTCTCGGATGACTAGAAAGTGCATTGCGGCAACCTTTAAACTGCTGTTTTGAAGACATTACATGGCAAGCAACCCTAGTGATTCCTGGGTAATGCAACCATAGCTAAACAAAATGGTCCTTAAAAGTGGATAATAAATAATGGAGATGCAGTAAGACATTAAATATTTTTTATGTTCATAAATACACTTCCAATTATTTAAATAACAAAGTTGAATTCTGTTCAGGTATCCAAACCCACAAAAAGAAGGGCTTAGACCAAAAAGACAAAGGAGAAGGTTAGAAAAAAATAAAAATTAAATTAAAATCATTACACCTGGTGTCACCTTTTGCTATGTTTAGGGTTATAATCCAACTCCTGATCCTTTTTTGTCACTTCTGTTTATCGCAGAACTGTTTGAGGCTTTTGATCTGGCATTTAAATGATTGTTTTTTTTAGATGGCGCAGTGGTAGCACTGGAGTCCTGTGTGGGATTTGCATGTTCTTTTTGTGTCTGTGTGGAATTTCCACCGCATGCTTCAGTTTCCTCCTACAGTCCAAAGACAATCCACGTTAGGTGAATTGATGTTGCTGTCTTGACCCTTGTGTGTGTATGTGTCTGTGTGGTCTCCCTGTAATGGACTGGCACCATGTCCAGGAATTGTTCCTGCCTTGTGCCCTATGCTTGTTGGGAATGACTCTAACTTCCATTAACACTGCACCAGCATGATTTGTTTGTTTTTTTGCTTTTCTTTTCCTTTGTTGCAGAAAAACTAGAGATAAGTGGCCTCCAACTTGTGGCAGAGGAAGACAGGCAGTCCAAAAGAGTATTTGGTACTGAAGCCGGGAAGCACTTCTTTATGCAAAGGGGCACAGAAATGGGAATGCACCATGTGCGTGGGAACAAACTATCCAGTCATAAAGAGGAACTGGACAACTGTTAAAATGTATCTGGGTGAGATATCTGGACAACTTACCTCCAGGCTAACCAAGTGAGAGTAGTGCACTGTGTGGTCTCCTCGTATTTGTCTCATTAATGCTCCTTTAAATTGCTCAGGAGTGCCAGGGTGTAGGTTTTCCAGGAATCACATTGGACTCCATGCTATAAAATTTCTTGTCACTAAGCTGAAGCTTTAAAGAGCTTTCCCAACTAGCATTATTGATACTGGAGTCGGGAGGTAAATTGGGCTAAAGTTCAAGGCAGAGAGGCCAAAGGCATGGAAAGAGAGAATGGCTGGTGTTCTTATGCGTTTTCCATTTGCTCATCCCTCCTTTAAATCTTTAAATCTAGACGAGTGACTGTTCTCTCAGCTCCTTTGGTGCTGAAAATAGAGAGCGGTGAGGGCAGATCCTGGTGGCCTTCTCATCATGTCACACAATAACATGGGACATAAGCGATGAGCGTGACTAGCTCTTATCTAAAAGGGTGCGTCATGATTTAATTCAGCTAAAAACAGTTTAGCTGCACAAAGAGAGGCCAAAGGTCAGGATTATCAATCAATCGCTATGCATATCGGGCCTTTCATCTTTGGCAATATTACATATCAATGTTTCAAACATTCATGGAAAAAGTAAATAAAAGAAGGCTTTGAGGTTTTAGTTAGAATCCTTGTGGGACGGACCCCACTCTCTGTATATTTCCCTCCCTCTCCCTGGGGAGGGCATAGTGTGCTGTGGGCCTGGTGTGAACTGCGGGGCGGACACATGCCCACCACATACACACACACACAGACCCAGACGGAGAAAGAATGAATGGTTTCTGCTGATGAAAACCTTGCTGATGTCAGGTATCTGCACTGCCACTTCACATTAACAAGCCTACTTGTTATGTGAGCAGTGAGACACACCAGGCGGGTAGATGAGCGGATGCCTTCTTCAGCAAGCTCTACTTAAATAACAGACAAAACATCTTGAAAGTTTGTCTATGCTTAGCTGTAATTCGGCTGCAGCCCCCGGCACTTGAATCAAAAGCACAGTGGCAGCGATACGTAATGTGGGCCAGGGGTGTGTGGATGTGTGTGCCGAGAGAAATCTAAACAACGGCGCATAGTCATCATTTGTCTGTAACTGATACCAAGAAAGCCAGCTGTCAGCAGCAGTAACATCAGCGGCCACTGAGGCCCTGTTATTAAGAGACCCAACACAGCTGAAAAGAGAGAGAGACAACTGCCGGTGAGGAGCTCTGACTGGCCGAATCCCCCAAAGCTAGCAATAAGGGAGGGCCAGGGACTGCACCAGCACACAGTCGCTGCTTTAGATCCCATGAAAAGTGGTTTGAGACGCTGCGTCATGCAGGGACACCTGAGGATCACCGTCCAGGCCCAGACTATACCCTACTGGGGCAAGAGGGGGCGCCAACACTTAACAATGTTGTCTCTTTTCTCCACCGTAGCTCTGAGAAACCTCCCAGTGTGGGTGCCTTAGCCACACCCCATTTCAATAAAACCACCCAGTTCTGAATGACATAAATTCAAAGGGTCCCAGAAGATGGAGTCTCAGTCTGAGGAACACATATGATGGAGCTCCCCGACGCAGACTCATTGGAGAGAGCCAATACCTTTGAGAAGCCACAGAGACTAAAGAGGCATCTATTACACCTGATTGCTGTTGTGCCAGCACACACTCATTTTTGTTCATTGTTTTGGACTTTGGCAGTAAACGGGGTGGCCTGGTTGGCACTCCATGTTTCCTTGGTTCTCCTCTCCCTCATGTGCACCTCACAGTTGTTATCTTGGGTAGTGAAGGACATAGTAATTTGCACTCTTACCTCACAGCTCCAGAGTTCATTATGGAAGGAAGTTTGCATGTTATCCTTGTGTCTATGTCTGTCATTCTCCTATTTCTAAAACACAAGCAGGTTACATCAATTGGTCAAGCTAAACTGGTCCTGAATAAACAAGCAATACTGTTTGAATGAACCCCACGACAGACTGGCATGTCATCTTGTGTATGTCCTCCCTTGTCCTCGTTTCTGCTGCTGTGTGCTGTGTCTCTCTGTGCCCTTGTATTGCGCTAGGCTGCTTTGTAAAATGAGTAAATGATATTGTACTCTTCATGGAGTGTAGAATCATTACCTCCTGTTCGCATGGGTTTTTCTTTTTGCTTTCCAGTTACCTTCCACCTCCCCTGGACTGGTGTCTTCAAATTGGTCTGCTTCTGCCAGAAATACTGACTGGGAAGGATGAACAATAAATCAGCTCTACTGCTTTAAAAAGTTTCTAGGCACAGAGTCACTTGAAAGTGACTTTGTGCCTAGGCACAGTGGTTAGCCCAGCTGCTTCACAGCTCTCTGGATCCACGGCCAAATTCTGCCACTGACTAAACATTTTACAAAAACATCCTAAAAGAGTGCATGTTGGTGTGGCATCTTACTGGGAGTTGCACCCTGATCCTACTTGGGTACGCTTT
Source organism: Polypterus bichir lapradei (assembly GCA_026402145.1). Taxonomy (NCBI): domain Eukaryota; kingdom Metazoa; phylum Chordata; class Cladistia; order Polypteriformes; family Polypteridae; genus Polypterus; species Polypterus bichir. The sequence continues at coordinate 7,035,175 of JANRMT010062790.1, read as the reverse complement.
GGCTTCAACTTGCTGAGATTCTATGATAGATAAAGCAAACTCAGGAAATGAATGACAGAAATACTTTTTTTTATTCCAACCTTGTCTTAATGGCAGGGCTGTGCTGATTCTCAAGGGCCACCGTGGCTGAAGGTGTTTTATTCAGCTAATCATTTCATCTGTCCCATTCTAATCAATTTCTTTTATTTGCGTTATTGACCTTTCAAAACAACACCTGTTTAATAAAACCTTCATTTTCTAGTAAACCTGCATTTCCTGGAATCTCCTTTTATTTTTGATTATAACATTTTGTGGTTATATACAGCTTTTCATTTACTAATGATGTGTCCATGATTGTTCTATAGTGCACTGGGCTCATTACCTTGAACTGAGTTGAATAGCTACTATCACACATGTGTACACTGTCTGCCAAATCGTATTATGTGATATCATCTACTATTGAATTCTGCTCTGTACTTGCAATATTTTTATTTTTATACTGTATTGAGGATTACTTGTGTTCTGTTCAATGTATTGTTTTGCATTTAACCCCCCTTTTTAAATCCAATGCATGTCCAGCCAACCTGGAAAGGGGTCTCTCTTTCTGATTTCTTCCAAACTACAAAGTGTTTTTTTGGGAGTTTTTTCTTGTCTTCTTAGAGAGTCGAGGCTGGGGGGCTGTCAAAAGGTAGGGTATGTTAAAGTCCACTGTGGCACTCTCTGTGTGATTTTGGACTATACAAAACCAAACTGTATTTTATTGTATTGCATCAGAGATGGCTCACAGGCTCATACAGTGCAATTTCTCAGCCGGACCAGGGGCTGGTGCTGCCTTCTAATGCTCTCTCCGTTTGTCCCTCCGCAGACCGACTAAAGACCGTACCTCCCAGTATCACTTCCAGCATCATATGATGATGTCCTATCTGGTCCAGAACCCACCTTTACAGACATCATTTCCTTTTGCAACCTCCCAAAACTTCACCTCTTCCTGCTTGTACAATATATATACTAGAGGGACTATTAGTTAACCAGTTCCATTCTGAACTCCATTCTGTAAAGATGTGTCTTTTGTTTTGCTGCCTGATTTTTCAGTATACAGCTTGGTCACTCCTAAACCTTTTTCTGCCTCCTGTTACACTGCCCATGATTGGGTCCTTTGGGCAAGAGCTGGATTTTGGCTAGGTTGCTTTATTGAGGGGTGAGCGGTCACTTTTTATTGATAGGCGGCAGATGGGACTGTCTTTTCATAAGAAAAGGCCATTGTCATGGATTTCAGTTTCATTTCAGAATTAAATAGGTTCCCATCGCTAAACAATTGAGGCCAAATATGGAGTAGTGGGAAAAGAGGAGTGATACAGTATGACTTAAATGATGTAATGTCATTGAGCAGGACCTGCCATTCAACAAAGAGCTGCTTAAACTACTGACTTAGGGTCTGTGACCAAGATAGCTCCTAGATAGCGGGATGAGAATGGGGTGGCACAATGGTAGCACTGCTGCCTCACAACAAGTTCATGTCATAGGGTCTCTCTGCATATAGTCTGCATGTTCTCCCCATGTCCTTGAGGGGTTTTCAGGGACTGCTTTGGACTCGGCGCTAATGAATTTCTTGTCAGCAAGTTGAAGCCCTAAAGAGCTCTCCCAACTAGCATTACTGAGCCTGGACTCAGGAGGTGAGTTGGGCTAAACTTCAAGGTAAAGACTAGGAATGAGGAGGCTAACCTTGGCTGGTGTTCCTATGCAGTTTCCTTTTGCTCATCCCTCCTTTAAATATTCATTCATAAGCTGAGCTATGAGGAGCACCAATGATTATAGGTGACTATTGTTTCCACTCTTTGAGACTAGAAAATGGGGGCAGTGAGGACAGATCCTCTCATTTAGTCACACTTCCCAAGGAAGCCAGGGCTCAGGTCCCAAGTCCTCCCTGTGTGCAGTCAGCATGTTCTTATTGGGCGCTCCAAGTTCCTCCAACAGTCCAAAGTCATGCAGCTTAGGTGGATTTGCAGTGTCAAATTGGTCCTTGGCTGTGTCTGTCTGTGCATTCAATGGACTGGCACCCTGTTCAAGAAATTGTTCCTGCCGTGTGCCTCATGCTTGCTGGGATAGGCTCCCATGACCCTACTCAGGATAAGTGGATTTAGGAAATGGACAAATGGATGGATTGATTATTAATGTGCTGAAGTATCCATTATTAGAGCTTCAGGGGTACATTAAGTGTGTTTGGGCAGAATGGGATTCTAATATGGTGTTAGGCTCTGTACTGTGAAGTACAAGTCCAGGGAGGTCATGCTTAGTGATGAGCAAAACAAAGATGATGTTTTGCATCCAGTTCATACAATTACCTCATATATTTTCATCTCATCTGCAACCTTTTTGTCCATGTGTAAAAACATGGCATGGTTTGTTCTGGTGCAGTTGTTGAAAGGGGAGCAGAGATGGAGAGCTCTTACCTGCTAGCACCGTAAAGACACTTTTTCTCTGCCAAAATCTATTGCCCGTGGTGTGTGGTCACTGGCGTGAAGGACTGTGCCCTGGATCAGTTTTTCAGGGTTGAGGAAAGTTAGAGTAGATGATATTACCTCCTGTGCAAGGCAGAAGGGGCAGCATGAATGTGCAGGAAAGCAGTGCATGAGACCCAGGGGGACTGGGTGAGAGATCCGGGAAGGGGTAAAAGCATTGGAGAGTAATGAAGGAAGAGAATAGTGGATTTGGCCTTGGAATATCTCTTAAGGTGCAATATTTGTTGCTTATCATTCCAAACAACTTTAAAAACATATTTTTGGCAATTTTCATATTCTGCAATTGTAAAATAAATGGTAAAGGTAAAACTGTATGCAAACCAAAACTCAGATATGTTGCTCATCACTAGTTACTGTATGCTTAAGTTATACAACACACTAGTGAGGTTCTATCTGGAGTACTTCGTGAAGTTTTGGTCTCCATATTACAAAGAAGACGTAGCAGCGCTAGAGAAAGCCCAGAGAAGGAAAGCTTATTACAGGACTGGGACGTAAGAACAGAGATTGAAGGAGGTGAACCTTTTTAGCTTAAGCAAATGGAAATTACAAGGTGGCATGGCTGAAGTGTTTAAAATTATGAAGGGAATTAGTATAGTGGATCCCAGGTGTTACTTTAAAATAAATTCCTCAACAAGAATACAGTGACACAGATGGAAAGTTGTTAACAGCAAATTTCACAAACATTAGAACTTGTTTCTTCATACAGAGAACTGTAGACACATAGAATACATTGCCAAGTATTATGGCAGGGACTAGGGCGTTAGAGACCTTCTTGACTGGATGTCGATTTGAAAAAATTATGTGGATAGAATTATCATACTTTGTTGGGAATGAATGGCCTGTTCTCTTCAGTATTGTTCTGATGTTCTAACATCTAGGGTTTTGTATGGGTTCAGGGATAAATAGACAGTTAGATATTTACATTTATATAACACTTTTCTAGACATTCAAAGCACTAGGCAGTAGGGGGTCCACCTGAACCATCACCAATGTACAGCATTGACTTTGATGATGTAACAGCAGCCATTCTTGCATCAGTATGCTCACCTCCCAAAAGCTATTAGGTGGTGATGGGGTGAGAGAGATAGTTAGCCAATTAGAGACCAAGGATTATTAGGGGCTGACTATGTCATGGTGGGCAATTTATCCAGGACATTGGTGTACACCCTGTCCAAGAGTCTTTTATGATCATATAGAGACAGGACCTAGGTTTTATATATCACCTGAAGGACAGCATCATTTTTACAGCACAGTGTCCCCGTTACTCCACTGGGGAATTGGAATCTGCACACAGACAATAAGGTAAGTGACTGGATCTTTAGACAACAAATACATTTGGAACAAAAGTTCATCCATCCATCCATCATACATGCATTTTTAAAACAAAACCTATTATAATTCCAGGTCTTTGGATCCAGGCCTCATTCTGACCACATTTGGGTAGAAGGCAGGGACCTACCATGGATGGGGTATCAGGTCCTCTCAATTCACACTCACGCACTCAAGCAGATTCCCTCATGTCTGAATGATTTAGAGTCACCAGTTAGCCTAACCTGAGAGAAACTCACTCCAGCACAGGGTAAAGGTGCAAGTCCTACTCACTCATACTAGGACACAAGCTTCCTTCACATCCTTGGCAAACACATGCAGAACAATCATATAGAAAAGTGTGAAATAGGAGAATATGGGCAGCTGCTTGGAACGCCTCCTGTTCTGAGCAGGATGATGTTTTGTTGAGACCCTGTCTCTGGGGCTGCCACACTAATGTACTATTAGATAAACAGATCCTTAAATAAACAAAGGCACAGAAATGCACAATGGAAGGAAATGAGCGTGTTTTAGATTGTATCAATCAACTCTGCAGTTAGTCTGCTGTAGACTGACATATTGTCAACACTAACCGTTTTTATTTTTAGGCCTCATTTTATTATAACATTCTCAAACTAGTGTAATCCAATTAAAGGTTATGGGGGGGGGCTTGAGTCCCCTGGGCACTATGAAGGAAACAACGCCAGTACACTGCAAAGTTCACACACACACACACACACACACACACACACACTCACAATGGTGAAAATGAATGGAGTTGCTAATTAAACTAACCTGAAAATTTTCAGGAATGTGAGCAGAAAACTGGAGTACCCAAGGGAAGACACACACAGAGCCATGAAGAATGTGCCGACTACACATGGGCAACAATCAGGCATGGAATTGAAGTCGAGGACCCTGAATGAATGATGTGGCAGCTTGCCTCTCAGCAATTAAATTAATTCAAAATGGTGGCCAAATTAGAAATGAATCATTTTGGACTCACATCATTATGTTTGGGAGATGTGTAACAACTACATTTGTTCACTGTAAGTAAGACAAGAATAAAACATCTCGAAAGATCCATCCATTAGTTAACATGCTTATTCACTTTGGGGTTATAAGGAAGTGATTTCTATACTGAGAGCATTGGGCATGGAGCAAGAACCAACTATGGACAGGTGCCAGTCCATTGCCATGCACCCTGGGATACTTAAGAACTGCCATCTACCTTAAAATGCAGGTTTTTGGGATGGGGTGGAAAATTGGAGAATCTGGAGAGAACACACATGCAGACACAGGAAGAGCATGCAAACTCCATACAGACAACAAGTAGGAGCTGTGAGGCTACATCACTAACCACTGAGCCTCCAGAATCTATGATTTCAATGTTCATTTTGAGTTTTGCTGTTACATCTGATTTTATTCTGATTCCATTTATTCATTAAATTTCTAATTCTTCCTACATTAAATCAGAGTTGTAGGATGCTGGAGCCTATCCTTGGAATACAGGAGCCAACCTTGGAGAAGATGCCAATCTACACCATTAGTTATGCTGTGCTCATTGACTTAAACTTCAGTTTTTGATGGCGAAGGAAGAAACTGCTGTGTGGAGAAAAATCTTCATCATCATGGAGAGAACATGAAAACTCCACACAGACAGTACTGTATAACAGTAGCAAGCTGAACTTGAGACTCAGGAGGTGTGAGGCAGCAGTGTGCCACCTAGTTTAATATTTCAGTTATTTTTTATTAGTTCTTTTGTAATAGATTTAACGAACCATCAGTTTTTGCTCTGTTTTACCGTATTTACGTGTGTACCACGCGCACATTTTTTCCTGAAAATTAGCATTAGAAAATCAGGTGCGCGCCATACACGACGAAATGTAATTCTGTAATGTTTACTTTTTCTGTTTGGGCTCGCTCGCTCTCTCTCTCGCTTGCTCGTGGTCTCGTGCTCTCTCTCTCGCTCACTCACGCACTCGCGCTCTCTCTCTTGCTCACTCATGCTCACGCACTCTCTCTCTTGCTCGCTCACACTGTCTCTCTCTTGTTCTCTCGCTCGCTCATTCGCGCTCTCGCTCTCTCTCTCGCTCTTGTTTTTGAATCAGTTTGGCGCCGTCATTCAGCATGCATAGTAGCAAGCGTTTATGCTCCTTTATGGTGGGAGAGAAACTAAAAGTGATTTTGGAAGCAGAGAAGATAGGAAATCAGGCAGCAAGTCGCAAGTACAGTGTTCCAGAGTCATGTGTTTGAGATTGGCAATGGAAGAAAGTAAAACTTTAGTCATGCAACAAAAACAGAAGGGCATTTGGTGGAAAACGTGCCCTAAACGCTTCCTATACAATCACAATGTGCATCACACATGGGGCAAAGCGATTTTCGTGATTTTCTTTGTAAAAATTAGGATGCGCGTCTTACACGAGGGCGTGTGGTACATGAGTAAAAATGGTATTTCATGATTGTCTTCCATTTTTTGGAATTTTTTTCACTTATATTTTTCATTAATATTTTACTTGTCTCTCCATAAAGACTGAACTGTGTCACGCATGTGTGTTTGAGGATCATCTTGTGTAAGCCATCCCACCCCAGGACGAGAGGGGGCACTGTCAGTAACGGTATCATCTCTTTATGTTCCCACAACCAGGAGAAGAAGCCCTGTGAGGGCAACTGACTCTGCCCCTTCTGGTTAGAGGCCTAAATATTCCTCTCCCATTCTTCTGGTGCTCCCAGAAGGTGGTGTTTCATTCAGGACCAATGCTTAAGAGAGACAATGATCCGAACCAGACCTGATCGCTACTTGGACATTTAGCATTATATACCTGATATGAACCATTGTATCACTTTAATTGAATTTGGTGCCCCAACATTTTTTGGAATCTATTGTCATACCTCGCATGACCACAACTGATGAATCTTTCATTTTAACAAGTTAACCTTTGACAGTAAGTGGCTTAATCGTGTACTGCAGCATTTCTCAACCTTTAAATATTTGCGACTCGAGTTTTCATAACAGTTTTAATCGTGCCCCCCCTAACATTTTTTTGAAATGTAGATGCATATTTTATTATACCTACTTAACTTTTATCGACATTTATCTAACTCTATATTTATTGTTCTAGTATCAGAATGTAGTTTAAGTTAATTTGTTTTGGTTTCAACAGGTATTTTTTTCATATTTTTGATTCTTGTTTTCTTTTTTTCAAATCTTCGCGCCCCCCTTTTTGTTACTTTGTGCCCCCCTAGGGGGCCCGCCCCACAGGTTGAGAACCACTGGTGTAGTGGGTAGCACTCTATAGATTAAGTAAGTGTCCTGGACTCAAGTCCCATGCTTGTTTGTGTGGACTTTGCAGGTTCTGCCCCTGTTCCTATCACTAGTCCTCCAGGTACTTCCTGGTCATGTGATCTGACATCCTCAAAGCACTGAGCTCCAGCTATTTCAGTCATTAAGTGTAATGTGCTCTCAGACTCAAAGTCAGGTACTGTGATGTCTTTGGAAAGAACTGAGATCAAGAAGGAATGTTGTAGGTCCAATGAGGTTGGCCATTAAGGTGTTACTTAAAAACCACCCCAGCAGATCAGATTTGTGCACAAAATAAAACAGAAATAAAGGAGAAATGATGGACCTGCAAGCTGTTAATTATAAGCAATCCTCCTCCATTTAATATTGAGTCTTTCCTGATAATCACATTCAAAATTATGGCTGAAAAGCAAAGACAGCGAAAGAGTGGAGAAAACAAACTGACTGTATAAAAAGCAGCGATAAGGCCCAGGCAGAAAACAAATCCTCACACATTAAGCGGCAGAATGTCAGAGCTAACATTAGGCATGGCTGTGAAAGCCCTGATCCCAGAGGATTTTAGGGGAAGGAATTCATAACGATGCGGCTAATGACATCATTGACACATTATCAAGTTTAGAAAGAAATCAGCAAATCTAGGATGTCGCAGTTCCTACGCGTTCGGTCCCAGGATGACATCTGGAGGGGAGGCCAAGCGTACACTACCAGTACAGATCTAATGTGTAGCATCTACAGAAACCCTCGACAAGTGTCTTAAAATTAACACTCGGGTCAGTGGGATTTGTGAATTATTTGGTATGAAAACATTTGTTCAATTTTGAAATAATGCACACATACATAAATGCATGTACATTTAAATACAATTCTGACAATACTACATTGTAAAAATGTAGCAACAATGACCTGAGGTGATCCCAAAATGCAAGCCTTGATGGAGATCTCTAAGTGCTTCTTTTCATACAGTGAAAAAGTGAATATTTTTAAATTAAGTAAAGAGGGCCAAGTCTTGTCACAGTAATCAGACAATGCCCAACTCCAGCTTGGTTTCAAGGAATACATTCATGCTAGCCGCTTTACCTGCATTGGTAACAAAGACATACTGTAAAGTTCTCAGACCTGTTTATTGCAGTGGAGCATTGCAGAGGGGCTGGAGCCTGTCAAAGCAACACTGGTTCCAAGACAGGAACCCACCCTAGATGGGGTAACAGTCCTCCACAGAGCCCACTTACATGCACACGCCACAGAGACACCAAATAACCTGAATTACAGACAGAAGGAAATGGGACTACGTGGAGAAAAATCCACAAGGACATAGGTTGATATAAATCCAACACGCTGTATCTGGGAGGCAGCAGCGCCAATCATGGCACCACGATGTTGTCCTGTATCAAAATGAAATAATCAGAAATGAGGTCCTCCCACACTACAAAAATTTATCTCAATGCTGTGGATCTCAAGCAGTCGAGCTGGGTTTATAAAGACTAGGAGTAGCATGCCAGGTCATCGAAAAAGAGGTCTGCTTATTAATTTATGTAAAAAAAGTGAGTTTTCTCTGTGCCATGACTGTCAAGTTGCAGTCTCACCCCAACTAAGCTCAAACTCACACACAGACATCTAAAGACATACGGTGGAGAAAACAATAAGTTAAAGGAAGATGGACGGCCTTGGGTTCATCCAACAGGGCAGCCATTCTTGCACAGAACAGACAAGATACAATTTAAAAATTTAAAGCATTTTAGTTGGCAGTAGATCAGAGTTGATAAACTTTGTGACAAGTCCAAGGTGAACAAGATGTAGAGAAGGAGAGAGGACTGTCCCTTGTGATGTTCCTGTGTTACTCACATTCATATAATAGACACAGTCCTTGAGCCTCACAAACTGTGCTCTGCTAGTCAGATAGTCCACAATCCAGGACATCACAGGCTTATCCACCTCCATATCGGATGTTACTTCTAGTAGGATTGACTACTGCAATGCGGTGTTCACTGGATGTTCAAACTGTTCTTTATTCAGCTTCCAGTTAATCCAAAATGCTGCTGCAAGAATTATTACAAGAACAAGAAAAATACAAACACATAACTCCAGCTCTTAAATCCTTACTCTGGCTCCTGGTTAAGTTTAGGGCAGATTTCAAAATCCTCCTTTTAACATATAAAGCCTTAAATGGCCAAGGTCCAGTTTACTTGTCTGAACTTATCATGACTTACAAACCAGAGCATACATTAAGTTCACAAGATGCCGGTCTGCTTATGATTCAAAGAATTAATAAAATAATAATGGTAAGTCGAGCTTTTAGTTACAGGGCCCTTAAACTGTGGAGTGGTTTACCTGCTACTATAAGAGATGCCCCTTTGGTCTCAGCTTTTAAATCCCGGCTGAATACTCACTACTGCAGTTTATCATATCCTGACTAGAGCTGCTGATTAACTGTATGGACTGCATCTCTGTTGTTATTCATTAGCACTAAAACATAAGTAACATGATAGTTATAATTTGTTAATAACCCTCACCTATTCTTTTAGTGTTCCCGGTACTCAAATGTGGCACTTGGTACCACAGCCCACCTGCCAAGTTGTTTTGCCAGCTTAAGGTAAAGTAGTAGAGGGGTCCTTTCTTCGGATTGGCTGGCCCAGTGCTGACTCAGCTGTGGAACAGCCAAATGGGGGAGGCAGCTTGATGGCCGAGGTCTACAGAACTCTGATCAATTCCAAATTGTATTATATGATGTCATCTACTGTACTTGAAATATTTCTATTGCACTATTATATTGTATTGAGGGTTACTTGTGTTCTGTTCTGTGTATTGTATTGTATTTATCCCCTTTATTTGACATCCACTGCACGCCCAAACTACCTGGAAAGGGGTCTCTCTTTGAACTGCCTTTCCCAAGGATTCTTCCATATATTTTCCCTACAAGGGTTTTTTGGGAGCTTTTCTTTGTCTTCTTAGAGAGTCAAGGCTGGGGAGCTGTCAAGAGGCAGGGCCTGTTAAAGCCCATTGTGGCACTTTTTGTGTGATTTTGGGCTATATAAAAATAAATTGTATTGTATTGTATTGTATTGTATTGTATTGTATTGTATTGCATTACTGGAGGCACTGAAGATGCACCCTGTGAAAGATCTCAAAGACAGATAGCTGACATGAATAATGTGTGCAATTATTGAGAAGACCAGTCAGGAATGCATGGAGTTATGGAGGGGTGGTTGTCGTATAAGATGCTCTCTGGTAGCCTCTGGGGGGTGTGGGCAATAAGGAAGCAGTCCTCTAAGTGAAGCCCCTGTTCACAATAGCAGATATCACAGGACCTCCTCAGTCAGCTGGTGGTTAGGTGGAGGTTGAGTCCATGTAATACAATTACTCACAAAATAACCTCAGGCACAGACCCTGTCTTGTTGTTGTTCTCCAAGTCTCTTGTATCTGTGTTTCTTTCAGCTTTTATGCTGGAATATGAATTGATTTTACATACAAAGCAAGCAACTAACATATTGAAAAGACAAGAAATGGTAAAGAAATCAATAGTATTAAGAAGACAATGTAAAGAAGCTACCTACCCATTCATTTTCATTAGATTATCCTGACGGCTTGTTTTACTATTCAGGAATTAGTCGTACGTCAGGTGCCACATTGTCACCTGGTATATTTGTTCACAATGGGTTAATTCAGTAAGACGCCAGAGGATAAACCCCTATTACACAGAGCGAAAATGAAAACTGCCATCTGAAAGTAGCCATCCACCTGTTTTCTGCTCCTGCTTTTCCCATTTCATAAGAGCAGGCTGTGTGGTCCGATCTCTGTAGAGTGCAGTGCAAGAGCCAGTCCTAGACTCTGGAAGAACAAGATAAGAAACTATAAAGAGAGTTGGGGTCCATGCTGGCAGAACCCATTTTAATTTGAAGTGTTGTTTGAAGAAACTTTTGTCTCAGGTGCAAAAAGGTGTAATGCTGCCCTTTCAAAGTTTCACCCTCCTGGACAAAATACTAAAGTTCTTCTGTGGAGAAATTATAAGGGGACTGAGGTGGAAGGGTTGGAGTTAGGAGGGAATGGAAATGAGGTACTCTGTCTGGGAATGGATATGGAGGGAGTTATTATAGAAAGTGCAACCATTTCTTCAGTCCACCCAGTGCACAGTTAAATCAGTCCCCATGATATATTCATGGAGCTCCCACAACTGAGTTGGTAATAGCGTGGTACTAAGATTTGTGTTATTCTAATTCCCCAGTAACAATGTAGTGTCACATGCATGTTTAAATTCTTGCAATCACATTACAGTTACCGACTGAACTGGAATTTTGTTATTTGTGTTGCATGGATGTTGTGACACACAGCCAACCAGCCTGACACAGACAGACGCAAGAGGCACACTTGCAAAACTCACACTTTTTATTTTTTGATCTCTTTCCTAGTACAGCACCTTACCCAGTGATGCAATCACCAACAATACCTCAGTCCTTTTCTTCTTCTCTATTTCTTTCTCTTTTTCTCTTCTGCTGCCTCTACTCTTCCCTTCACAATCTCTGTCCTCCACCTCTCGACTCCGGCTCCCAGAATGGAGTGATGCAGCCCCTTTTATATTGTACCTGTATGTGCTCCAGGTGCCCCTTGATGATCTTCTGGCAGCACTTCCTGGTGTGGCAGAAGTGCTGCAGTCCATGGCTCCGGAGTCATTAGGGCGCCCCCTCGTGTCCTGAAGGAGGTATTGCCTCTCCTGGTCTTTTCATCCTCCAGGTGTCCTGGCTGGGCAAGAGCCCAAGTCATCCGCCACAATGTTTTTACCCAAATAAAATGTAAATGTTGTAATGCTTTACAGAGTGCTCAATGAGGTGAGTGTCCCACTCCCGATCTCCCATATCTCCTCTCTCACATGCACGCTACTTCAGACAGACGTAAAGCACTTTGGATCTTACAGCCCTGTCGTTTGTGTCTGTTTGATTTACTTCAGGATAACTGCATTGAGGTCGACTTTGTCTTTACTAAGAAGTAAGGATTTCAAGGTATACTTTGAGAGATAACAACTTTTAAGTTTTACACTGCATTGAAAGAATGTGTTTAATAGACAGAATCTAATTCTAGTTTTAGGAAGATGGAGTGAAGTGAACTTCAGCACAAACTTCATAATTAAACACATTTTAGCTATCTTAATATTTCTCTTCTTTGTGTTGTAGAGTAATCAAAAAGCTTACAAAGAATTAGATTTACTGAGGCAAAAAATATTTGACATCCAATCAAATGAAAATGTCAAGTGTCGTAAAATTTAGAGCCACATCCCAACAATATATTTGCCTCATCTTTTTATGTTCCCATTAAAATGGAGATGTCTATGTGCAAGGAATGTAAGTGAATCTTTACCTTAAAAGTTAATAAATATAAATCATCTTGTTTTGATTGCCACATGCCGCTTTTGATAATGTAAAGAGCACCGGGAGAGGAGTGACACCATAAAGCCTGCAGGTAGCGAGCGCCACGTGATCAGTAAGTGCTGCTTGTGTGATTTTACTGCTTATTGACTTCATGTTTGCATTTATTTGAGTAGTTCAGTCAGTTTGTCTTTTAATAATTATTATTCACTTTTTTTTATTAAGAATTCTTTTTGCAACCTAAAGGCCTCATCTTACTAGTTCAGTGGTTCTCAATCTGTGGGGTGGGCCCCCCTAGGGGGGGCACAAAGTAACAAAAAGGGGGGCACAAAGATGTGAAAAAAAGAAAACAAGAATCAAAAATATGAAAAATACATCTATTGTTTTGTTTTGAAACCAAAACAAATTAACTTAAACTACATTCTGATACTAGAAAAATAAATATAGAGTTAGATAAATGTCGATAAAAGTTAAGTTGGTATAATAAAATATGCATCTATGCTATATCATTAACTGCAGTGGGCTGGCGCCCTGCCCGGGGTTTGTTTTCTGCCTTGCGCCCTGTGTTGGCTGGGATTGGCTCCGGCAGACCCCCGTGACACTGTAGTTAGGACATAGCGGGTTGGATAATGTTAGGAAAATGTTAGGAAATTAAGGCGCTTTCTAAATAAACAAGATTCTGAGAAATTAATTCATGCATTTATCTCTAGTAGGATTGACTACTGCAATGCGGTGTTCACTGGCTGTTCAAACTGTTCTTTATACAGCGTCCAGTCAATCCAAAATGCGGCTGCAAGAATTATTACAAGAACAAGAAAATACAAACACATAACCCCAGTTCTTAAATCCTTACACTGGCTCCTGGTTAAGTTTAGGGCAGATTTCAAAATCCTCCTTTTAACATATAAAGCATTAAATGGCCAAGGTCCGACTTACTTGTCTGAACTTATCATGACTTACAAACCTGAGCACACATTAAGATCTCAAGATGCCGGTCTGCTTATGATTCCAAGGATTAATAAAATAACAGTGGGAGGTCGAGCTTTTAGTTACAGGGCCCCTAAACTGTGGAATGGTCTTCCTGCTTCTATAAGAATCCCGGCTGAAGACTTACTACTTCAGTTTAGCATATCCTGACTAGAGCTGCTGATTAACTGTACAGACTGCATCTCTGTTGTTAGTCATTAGCACTAAAACATAAGTAACATGATAGTTATAATTGAATACTAACCCTCACCTATTCTGTTTCTGTTCTCAGTACTCAAATGTGGCAATTGGTGCCACGGCCCACCTGCCAAGTTGTTTGCCTGCCTATGTATGGTAAAGTCATCCCTGATGGAGTATCGCAGGAATCATGGGAAAGAGTGGTCCTTTCATCGGATTGGCTGGCCCAGTGCTGTTTTAGCCGTGGAATGGCCAAATGGGGGAGGCAGCTTGATGGATGAGGTCTCCAGGACCCTAAAAATATCCAAATCTTATTATGTGATATCATCTACTGTTAAATTCTGCTCCGTACTTCTAAAATTTTTATTTTTATGCTGTATTAAGGATTTGTTCTGCTCTGTTCTGTGTATTGTATTGTATTGACCCCCTTCTTTTGACACCCACTGCACGCCCAACCTACCTGGAAAGGGGTCTCTCTTTACACTGTCTTTCCCAAAGTTTCTTCCATTTTTTTCCCTACAAGGTTTTTTGGGAGTTTTTCCTTGTCTTCTCAGAGAGTCAAGGCTGTGGGGCTGTCAAGAGGCAGGGCCTGTTAAAGCCCATTGCGGCACTTCCTGTGTGATTTTGGGCTATACAAAAATAAATTGTATTGTATTGTATTGTATAATGGATGGATGGATGGATATATCATTAACTAAAAAAGAACAAATTGGTATTAGTGGGCTCCTTTCAAAAAAACATTGGGGGGGGCGTGATTAAAACTGTTATGAAAACTCGGGTCGCAAATATGTAAAGGTTGAGAAACACTGTACTAGTTCATAAATTTGAAATGGCACAGCAGTAATTTTAGTCATGTTAGGTTACTTGTTTAACTGCTAAATTCACATTACCTCTTTATTAAACGCTGTAAAGACACGTGGGTGTCAACCTTGTATTGTCCAAATAGTACAGATTTCCATTAAATTACAGTAATTGGAATAGTAGAGTAATATGATCACTGTTTAAAGGAAGTAATGCGTAAAGTAATGCTGTTCCAGTTTGGGAGAAGAGATTAGTAATTTCTAATGAATGACTTTCCATGATTAACTACTGATGAATGCAAGTCCACCATAATGGACACCTCCTCACATTTATTATGGGACTCCTCCTGAGTTAATTTTCTATTCATTTTCCATTGCCTTATGTAATGATTGTTTCGGGGTCAGTTTGGATTTTAATCTTTCAGGAATCCAAATAGACCATGTTCCTTTTGTAATTATGATTTTGCAATTATGATTATTATGATTTTGTAATTATGTCTATAATTCTTCAGATGCCATTTTGGTTGACTACATAAGCTGCTATTTTGTGAGTTTTGGCTAACTTGTTCTGAATGTTCTATTAGTAGTGTGATGGGATAAACATACGCTCCAGACATCTCATCTCTGTCCGAGATTGCGGATATCCAACTCAAACTAGAATTTCTTTCTGACTTTGTGTGTAGTTTATTCTCTTGTTTAATTCTTTTTTGGCCCATTTTTAGATTTTGCTTTCTGTTTCTCATATTGGGCCCCAGCATTATTCTTACTTCAATTTTTTATCTTGTCCTTTGCTTTGTTTTATAGCCACGTCTCTCCTCCTGATCCTCTCTCTGCTGCTACTTTTCTTCTTAGCACCACAACAGTGAGCTGATTTAGAGCTCTTGTACTGTTTAATGGCCAGGAAAACAAAGGATCCTGATAATAACACGTGTGCTGTTATGCACCTAAAATCTGGAATAGCTTACCAATTGAAATTTACCAGGCTAATTTGGTGGAGCATTTAAAAACAAACTGCTGTGATATGGCTTTTTTATAGCTTCATTTTAGTGTAACCCTGATATCCTGTATATGCATTTAATTATCATTTTTATCATGACTCTGTGATTCATACTAACCCCTACTTTCTCTACTGTTCTTTTTCTGGTTTAATGTGGTGGCGATCTGTGCCACCACCACCTGATCAAAGCACTGTGCAGTCCTTACATTGATGGATCGAAAGCCAGATGACCACATGACCATCATCATCTTTCTGCCATGTGAAGCCTAAAAACCATGAGGATTGATTTAGGTCATTTATGTTATGTAGAATGCCAAGTGGTGGCTGGGTGGTCTTGTGGCCAATGAACCCCTGCAGATTTTTTTTTTCTCCAGCCCTCTGGAGTTTTTTTTTTTGTTGTTGTTGTTGTTTTTTCTGTCCTCCTGGCTGTCAGACCTTACTTTATTCTTTGTTACTTAGTATTGCCTAATTTTATTTTTATATATATTTTTTTCTTTCTTCATCTTGTAAAGCACTTTAAGCTACATCATTTGTGTGAAAATGTGCTATATAAATAAAGGTTCATGTTGTTGTTGTTGCACAGAGAGAATGCACCACTTCTGGCTTTAAAATGTCTACAACTCTAACAATCTATCTGACTTTTTGAATCTTCTCTATCCTTTTAAAGGCAGCAGGTATCTGGAGCGGAACCTAACCGCAGAGTGCATTCAGGTCCACCATAGTGGACAGTCACTCAAATCAGTAACAATTTGACACGCAAGACCAATTTAAAATTTGTCTGCAAAGTACCCATGGAAAGGACAGAACCAAAGCAGTTGACTGCAGGGCCCTTTCACACACACACACATACACAAACGTTAGTTTAGTGTTATGAATTAATCTGCATATTTTAGGGTGCGGAGAACAGAAAACAGAGTAGCTGGAAAATGGACATGGTGTCAATATGTAAACTCCATGAGGGTTGTGAACAGCTTGAGATTCAAACCCAGTCACCCATTGCTGTGGCCAAGTATTGTTAATCATGAAGAATCTTTTTTGTAACCTGTTTTATCCAGTTTAGGATTACAGGGAGGATGATAAAGAAAAATTAAGAGCAAACCCCGGGTGGGAAGCCAGTTTATCACAAGACACACTAAAAATGTAGTTATAAATTAGCTAAGCTGCCTGCTCAAGAACTGTGGCCACCTATAAGGAATCCACATAAACTTAAGGAGAACATGCAAACTCCATAGAAATGGAAGCCAAGTTGTGAATTGAGCCATTTACCACATCTACATAAAATCTAAAAGTACATGAATAGACCCACATGTGCATTCCCTAAAAAAATGCCAATCTCTTTGACATGTGCACCGAGTTACTAGATGCAGTAAAGCAACACCAGGGCACCTGATGAAATGTTGCTAGACACATTATTCCCCATGAAAATAGAAGTCCAGTTATCTGGAATGTAAGCTTTTCAAAAACGTCAGACCCTGAAACTGAGAATCAGTAAAGGGCAAAAGAGCTGGGAAGTCAGCTCCCAGCAGTACTACATGCAAACCCTGCCTAGAGCCCGTGGGATGAATGAAAGTTGTGGTTAAGACATGCAAGAGCATTGTTAACAAAGAGACCCCCACCTCCCACTTTGCTGTAATCACTCGAGTCAAGCAGAATGTCACAAGCGAACCTTGGAGACATGAATCAGGTCACAAGGCCGCAGAGAACAGCCAAGAGCGCTCTCATTCAAGGAGTGTCTAATTACAGAGAACAGTATTTGAACTACGGCTACAACAGGAATCAGGAAGGGTGAGCATTAATTGGAAATGCATTATACTCCTTAAATTGCCAAGCCTGAGATGACATCATCCTAAGCAGATGTGGTATGAGTCTGAATGAAGATATGAAACATGCGCTGGAGCACAGAGTGGGCCAAACGTCCATCCGTAAAACAGGACTGGCTCTCATCCGAAAGTAGCAGCCGGGCACAATATTGTACTTTCTGGTCATGGCACCATGAATGCCATACTGAAGATGACAGTTAAAAAGAGATTGTCACAAAAACACAACAGTCTGACTTTAAAGCAGAGTGGGAAATTTGAAAGTTAGCCTTTTGGCCAGATTAGTACATTTCATCATTGTGTTTCTTCTCTTTACTGATGGGTGTTGGAGAAAGCATTTGTGATATTACACTTCTCACGATGTTTTGGGCATGTGCATTTCTATGTCATAGTTTGGGAAAAATGTAAAGGATGAAAATTATATTGCAATTAAAAAGTTTTTTGTTAAAAAGAAAAGGAAAGGAAATGTATTAGGCACATACTACATAACTCTAAATACAACGTTGCCATAAAATGTTATTTCTGGCTGAGGTGATAATTTCATTTTAATTTCGTAGACATAAGGGAGGTGAAAGGTCAGAATTATGTCACAACTTCCAGGGTTGGATTCCTCTTGAAAAGCTGAGTTTGTATTCAACTTGTTGCCTGTATGTACTATTTACGCCTTTGGATTTTAGACCTTTTTTAATTCAATGAGGACAATACTGTGAACATACGACTAATAGAAATCTGTCCATAAAAAGAAAAATCAGTCACAAGCGAGAGTGGGTACAAAGATCAAGGCTAAAAGGAAGGGCAAAACAAACTCAAAGTGTTCTGCCACAGAGGAATGGAAGCCAGGAAGATAACTAGAATAACGAGGGGGCTCATGTATAAATGGTGCATATGCACAAAAATGTTGCATACTCAAATCGCGATGTATAAAACCTAAACTTGGCGTAAAGCCACGCACATTTCCACGGTACCTCATACCCTGGCGTACGCAAGTTCTCCGCTCGGTTTTGCAGACTGGTGGCACCCAGAGTCAAAACAGTGCTACTATTCCAGCGTAGTTTCCCTTTCTTTTTTAGATCCACATCCCTGACGTAGCTTTATAAATACGCTGAAATTAACCGCTGTGACAGATAGGGGGCGCTCTCGCTCCTTTGAACCCCTGTCCATGATTCCAGACACCAGGTAAAAGTCCAAATGATGACTTTATTTAAATGCCACAGTGCACAAAGCACCCTCTCCTCCACTATATTCATAAACAATCACTAACCAATACAATAAATCAATCCTCCACTCCCAGACGCGTTGCCACCCTTCCACCCAGCTCAGCTCGCCGTCTGGAAGCTCCCACAGTCCTTTTATATACCCTGACCCGGAAGTGTTCTCAATCCCCAGTCCATGTGATCCTGTATCACTTCCGGGTCAGGTAAAATGTTCTTTTCTTCACCCCGGAAGCACGTCATTCCCCTTGTCCATGTGTGCTTCCGGGGCGTAGGGAAAATATCCGTTGTTCCTCCCTGCAGCATTTCCTAGTGGCCCCCACGGTATCCAGCAGGGCTGCGTATAAAAACTACAATGTCCATGATGCCCTGCTGGTCTTCTGGGGACCTCCACACTGCAAGGAGGGCTCCACCTGGCGGCTTGGGGGTATTGGCCAGGATAAACTGCCGGCCATCCATCACACCGCATATTGATTATTAGTTTAATGAATCTGATTGTAATTAATCAGTGACAATATAATGATCCACAGAATGGTCAAACTATTCTAAATACAATAGCTGCTTTAGCATTGCTACTCTCATTGCACCTTCTTCTTCTTCCTTCAGCTGCTCCTGTTAGGGGTTGCAACAGCGGATCATCTTTTTCCATTTTACTCTCACTGCACCACTATGAGTATATATATCACTGTATCTGAGTGGGGAATCAAAGATCAACAGAAGCTGAGAAAGAGAATTATCGGTATACAACATCAAGCACACGCTGCTTCAGCCATGCTGTCTATTAAACTGCTCTCACACGGCAAATGTTTCAAAGCCTTTCCTGTACGGACCTCGCGGTTCAGAAACAGTTTCATCCCAACAACTATAAATGCACTCAATCAGTCCATCAAGTGCTCCTTGTAGAACTGTTTGTACTTATAAGTACAACTACCTCACTGTAAACTTGCAATACAGTACAGTTATAATATTGCACAACCTGAGCCACTTTATAAAACGCGTATTTACATATGATGAGGATATCATTTTTAAGATGAAATGCAGCAAAATATGTCTATTATATTATACAGATAAAACTTTAACTTCATTTATAAAATTTATATTGTTAATAAGTAAACATGTCGGGACACGGTGCTGTAGTGCTAGCTAGGAGCTTGCGCTTCGATCACAGATTGTTCCTGCCTCGTGCTGTATTCTTCCTTGTGCTAGTGCGACACTGGATGAATAAATGGACAGAATAATTAAACATGTACTACGAAGATATTTCAATGTTCCTTAAAAGTTTTGAAGAATTGCCGTTCTAAACTTACAGATGGCTTAACGTCTATTACAGAGATGATTGTGTGGCGATACTGCTACAATAAAATATTTCATCGAAGGTAGCATACAGTGCAACAAGCATCTTGCATGAGACATGAACAATCACTGTGCCATTGTGTTCCCATGTTTAACAACATGATTTAACTCCTATCATCATGAAAATGATATCACGTATACATCTCAGTATTTTAATTATTCAGAGAGCTGTAATATTATGAATGTAATGGATTCTGTGTCCTGTCAGAGGAAGAGAAAGCCCTGAAGCACGTAGTGATTCACACACATAGAGCACATAGAAGATCAAATACAAAACAAAGCATTTAATGTGCTACTTTAGTTACGATGGGATTTGAGAAACTAGTAAATTAAACGATTTTAAGATGAAGTTTATGATGTTCTACTTTAATGACAAAATAAACTATGTGATTAAAGTGGAAATTTCGAGATTAAATTTGACATTTCGTGATTTTTTCCCACTGTGTGCCTACTTTTTTTTTT
>JANRMT010062790.1:6992475-7014810 GCA_026402145.1 Polypterus bichir lapradei | reverse complement strand
ACTTTTTTTTTTCTCTGTACCCTAATAAGCTTTCATATGACACTCAGACGGTGGGCTACAACTCACCTTTTCACAGCGACTTTGATATCTGACAACTTCTTTTTTATTTTGGGCACTGTGCGACTTTGTGAACTTGAACTTTCAAGTTTCTCCGACACTCTTTCATTCGATCAACTTCCTTTTGTTGTTTATACCACTGTTTAAACCAACAAATAGTACGTTTTTCCTTGTCTCCACTTGGTATTTGCTAAAATTCTTCTATTTTCCCTCATGCTTTTGCCATTGTCTTTTCACAGAAAGCTGAGCTTAAGGGCTATTTATATTGATTTGCATATTCAAAGAGGCGTAATTCTGGGAGGAGTTGGGGCAGGACAGCAGGCGCGTGCACATGTTTTACTTTTCATGCTGACCGGGATTTATTTAGCGGAAGAATGTGGAAGTTTCTGTTCGCACAGATTTATGCATCTGGATTTTTCTGTGCGTAAGCACATTCCCGCTTTTGTGCTTACACCATATTTTAGTGTGAGTTCTACGCACGGCGTTATACATGAGGCCCCAGGTGAGAGACACTGAGCGTGAAATGCTGACAATAAACTAACATGGGCCTGAACCCATCATATCCAAAAAAACCCAACTAACAAAACTCAATAACACTAAACTCATAGTCAATAACGAGAAAGCAAAGGTCTCATTTACTGAAAAAAAATTATAATCACACACAATGTTTTTATTAAACAAAGTATCAAAAAACTTTGACTCTCTTGTTACTGTGCTGCCATTTTAAATTGGGGCTCTATGAAGACATCATTTGTCAGTTGTACTGCCATAACGTAGAAACAACCAGACTTCACAGGCAACAACAAATTACCACAATGGACTAAATCTCAAAATGGAGGTGAACACAGTCAAAAATATTAAAAAGAAAGGTGCTGTGGTGATGTCATGGAAACAATAATAAATGTATTTGAAACAAACAAAAAAAAAGTAAAAAAATAGCTGCTGAATGATGCAAAACAAAAATAAAACTGTTATTTTAGGAAGAAACAAGCAAGTTGTTTCAATGCCTGACTTCATAAAGACCTAATAATGGGTGCAAGCCTCAACACCTAACACAAAAAGCTAGACCTGTCCACAGGAAAGGTTTCACCCAAAGTAGCCTAACCCCAATCTCAAATGCCAGGCTTCTGGCCTACACAGACCGCAAAATAAGTTTTTTTAAAGTTCAAAGTCTCCAAAAACATCTGAAAAGAAAAAAACAAGAAACTTTAAACTACTAGTCCAAGGACAACAAAAACAAATTTCCTTTATATTTAAATTAGAAGAATTTCGAAAAGGCAAAAACCATATCAAAATCGAGCAATTTGAATAATTGCAAAATTAAAAATGGTATCTTCAGGAGTTGAAGGCAGTGAAATACAAGGAAGGACAAAATTGTCAAAACAAAAATTAAGAAGCAAAAACACAATGCGAAACATCAGCTTCTCAGTTTATACAGCTTGATGCAGTCTCACAGCTACATAATCAGACTGATCCGCACAAAGGGAACAGGGCAGAAAACAAAGCAAACTAACACAGACAATGCTAACATAGGACACTATTTTAAAATTATAATTAAACAACACAACAGCAAGCTAAAAAAATAGTTACATAATGTGAAAAGTAATATTTGAAAAATAATAAAAAAGAAGACATAAACAAAGAGCTTGAGAAAAGACCCTGACTGAAACACAAGTAAACACACCGTGTGAAAGCTTACTGGGACATTTCACGTTCATGCAAGTTAAGCAAGCTCATATTGGACAAAGGGTACATCATCATTGGCAAGTAAATAAAATGTAAAAGCTCTTCTAGAAAAGAAGTTGAAGGTGGATGGCTATGAGCAAAGCAAATTCTCAAAGTGCAACAGTCGCTAGACAACACAAGTCTTACATTTCCAACCTTGGGAACCTGAGGCATCAGAAGGCCATGATTCAGTACAGAACTCTACCCCTTTCATCTTCACACATCATCAAAATAATTAACAAATAATCAAGGAAAGTAATTATCAGCATTAAGCACAGATTCCAACACATTTAAACAATTAGCAAGGATAAAAGAAACAAACAGAACAAACTGTGATACATCTCTAGCTCCACAAAATAGTCAGGAAAATAGGAGACTTAAAGCCTGACTAGATCTCAAAATGGAGATCAGCAACTGTAGCAATGGCTAATGACCTGGGGCCTCATGAATAACGCCGTGTGTGGAATTCACACTAAAACATGGTGTAAGGACAAAAGTAGAAATGTTCGTATGCACAAAAAAATCCAGATGCATAAATCTGTGCATTCGCCAACTTCCATGTTCTTCCTCTCGATAAATCCCGGTCAGTGTGAAAAGTAACACATGTGCACGTGCCTGCTGCCACTCCGCATCTCCTTCCAGAATTACACCTCTTTGAATATACAAATCAATATAAATATCCCTTAAGATCAGCGTTCTGTGAAAAGGCAATGGCAGAGGTACGGGGGAAAAATAGAAGAATTTCAGTGACTACCAAGTGGAGGCAAGGAAAAACATACTATTTTTTGGTATAAACAGTGGTATAAACAACAAAAGGAAGTTGATCGAGTGACATAGAGCGTCAGAGAAACTCGAAAACTCAAGTTCACAAAGTCACACAGTGCCCGAAATAAAAAAGAAGTTGTCAGATATCAAATTCACTGTGAAAAGGTGAGTTGTAGCCCACCGTCTGAGTGTTATATGAAAGCTTATTAAGGTACAGAGAAAAAAAAAAAATAGGCACACAGTGGGAAAAAAGCACGAAATGTCAACTTTAATTTCGAAATTTCCACTTTAATAACGTAGTTTATTTTGTCTTTAAAGTAGAACATCATAAACTTCATCTTAAAATCATTTAATTTACTAGTTTCTCAATTCCCATCGTAACTAAAGTAGCACGTTAAATGCTTTGTTTTGTATTTGATCTTCTATGTGCTCTATGTGTGTGAATCACTACGTGCTTCTTAAACGGTCTTTCTCTTTCTCCGACAGGACACAGAAACCATTACATTTGTAATATTACAGTATTAAAATACTGAGATTTATACTAAATATAATTTTCATGATGACAGGAGTTAAAGCATGTTATTAAACATGGGAACACGGTGGCGCAGTGATTGTTCATGTCTCATGCAAGATGCTTGCTTTGCCGTGCGCGACCTTCGATGAAATATTTTATTGTAGCAGTACTGTCTCTTTCAAATGTACTAACCCCAAGTTCCTGTCCTTGCTTTTCTTTCCCCAGATAACCAATCGTCACTCAATCAGCTCTGTAATAGACGTTAACACATCTGTAAGCTTAGAACGCCGATTCTTCAAAACTTTTAAGAAACATTGAAATATCTTCGTAGTAAATGTTTAATTATTCTATCCATCTATCCTTCCAGTTTCACGCCAGCCCCAGCAAGAATACAACGTGAGGCAGGAATAATCTGTGAACGGAGCGCCAGATCATCGCTAGCGCTGCAGCACGGTGTCCTCACATGTTTAATTATTAACAATATAGACTATTTAAATGAAGTTAAAGTTTTATCTGTATAATATCATAAACATATTTTGCTGCATTTCATCTTAGAAATTATATCGTCATCATATGTAAATAAGCGCTTTATAAAGTGGCTCAGGTTGTGCAATATTATAACTGTAGTGCAAGTTTACAGTGAGGTGATTATACTTATAATTACAAAGCGTTCTACAAGGAGCAATTGATGGACTGATTGAGTGCGTTTATAGTTCTTGGGATGAAACTGTTTGTGAACCGCGAGGAAAGCCTCTGAAGCCTTTGCCATATGAGAGCAGTTCAATAGACAGCATGGCTGAGGCAGTGTGTGCTTGATGCTGTATACCGATAATTCTCTTTCCAATCAGCTGCTGTAGAGCTGTGATTCCCCAGTGAGAGTAATATGGAAAAAGATGATCCGCTGTGGCAATCACTAATGGGAGCAGCTGAAAGAAGAAGAAGAAGGTGCAGTGAGAGTAACAACGCTAAAGTAGCTGTTGTATTTAGAATAGTTTGACCATTCTGTGGACCAGTATATTGTTACAGGTTAAATACAAACAGGTGCATTAAACAAATAAACAATATGCGGTTAATTTCAATGTATTTATAAAGCTACGTCAGGGATGTGGATCTAAAAAAGAAAGGGAAACTACACTTGAATAGTAGCACTGCTTTGACTCTGGGTGCCTCCAGTTTGCAAAACCGAGTGGAGAACTTGCGTATGCCAGGGTTTTAGCTAGCTTGTGCGTGGCTTTACGCCTAGTTTAGGTTTTATACATCGCGATTTCAGTGTGGAAACAGCCTTACGCAACATTTTTGTGCATACGCACCGTTTATACAGTAGCTTGTTTAGGCTTCCAACCTCATTTAAACAGCCCTTAGGTGTATATCGGTCCAGCAGATATTGTATATTGACTTGGCCTCATAGCTAAAATGTCTGGCAAATCAAAAACGGGATCATCTTCCTCCAAATCCACAATTCTTTCCAAAAATAACTAGGCACCCACTTCATTATCTCCTCTAAACGGTTATACATATAGATCCCTATGGGCAGTATGCCATCATTCAAATCATCATAATATTTGAGAAAAAATTTGTCACATCTTCCAGAGATTTTTGAACCTAGCAATAGCTGATTCTGTACTGAGCTACTCTGCAAAGCAGTTTTAGTTTTCTTGTAAGGCTGTTTATTCCATTATAAATCACTGGCTCCACAAAACAGCAATGGATTAAGGACTCCAAAAAGCAAGTCTGACTCGAGGAAAATTGAGGGTTTAAAGCCTGACTAGGCCTCCAAATGGAAATCAAGCTTTTATGTTGAAAAAAATAGTAGTTTCAAACCCTTGAAAATGTCTCACCGGTTTGGGGCAACTGTGCAATTCTGGCTGGAGCAGAGACAAGTCACACAATCTTTATAAGTAAGACTTTATTCAGAAGAAAGGGGGAAAAAACAATAATTATTTGAAAAGAACAAAAAATGGGGCAAAAGCAGTTGCCTATAAGGCAATATTATGCAAACAGGTTTCAATATGAAGTTCAAAAAATAATCCTAAAAAGCAGAGCAAAAAAAGGAAATAAAAC
The DNA here is from genome assembly GCA_026402145.1 of Polypterus bichir lapradei. NCBI lineage: Eukaryota > Metazoa > Chordata > Cladistia > Polypteriformes > Polypteridae > Polypterus > Polypterus bichir. Next base: position 7,009,688 of record JANRMT010062790.1, on the reverse strand, counting down.
TCAAAATAAAAGAATATACAATACTCACAAAATCCACCAGAGCACATTCAAATGGACTGCTCTGGACTGCATTTCCCATCAGCCTTTATATGGCTTACAGCAGTCTGTCAGCGGTGATGGACAGGTAACCCCGCCTCCTGGGAACCACCCATAATATAGACGGAACATCAGAGAATAGAAAAACACACACAGAAACTACATAAGAACTAAACAGAATAAAATTAATGGACAATACATAATTAAATGAATAATGTATAAACACAACAGTATTATTAAAAACAATAAAAAACAATGAATGATACTAAAAAGAAAACAAAGAATTCAAAAAGAAACACTTTTAACATTAGCAAGAAGAAGAGCCTGAGCTTGACCATAAGAGAATTAAAACAAGACAAAAATTAGGGATGAAGCCATAGCAATGATTCTTACAGAAGCCAAGAGAGGACGTGAAATATCGTTATTTTTTTTAATTGTTTCCTCGAGATAACGGACTAATTTTATCAAGATCTTGATAAAACAAAAGATCTTGTTTTTTCGAAATTATGAAGTAATTGTATCTAATGTTCAATGTTTAGCTTATTGAAGCCACGTCCTGTTTGAAACGGCAGAAGAGCAGAACTATATTGATCAACGCGTCACATTGTTGTTTAAGTCAAGGGCTGACGCAGGCTGAAATATGTTTATGCCTTAGTTTAGAAAATAATAACGTTAATGTAAGTCATTTAAGAAGACGGTTAGCAAGGCTTCAGCTGTATAGGCATCGCAATCTAAGCGAGCCTGATGGCAGGAGCAAAGGTTAAGTTTCGTTTTCTCGAGATTGCAATAAAATTATTACGTTATCTCAAGAAAACAAAGGTCATTTTCTCGAGATCCCAATAGAATTAGTCTGTTATCTCGAGGAGACAATTTCAAAAAATAACGCTATTGCACGTCCTCTCTCGGCTTCTGTAGATTCTGACACTGAACCTTCTGTGAAGAATTTAATTTAATTATATTTCACATTGTTATATTTAAAGTTTTCCTAGCAAGTTTAAATCATTGATGATGATGCTCTGTTCAAGTTGGCCATTGATGTACCGTAGTATGTGCCGTGCACTTTGTTTTTACAAGAGAGTTGTATGCTATGGCATTATCAACTAATTGAAAGTATTAGGGAAATGCTTTCATGAAAGAAGTTTACATTTTTAATGTAGAGAACATCACTTTGGACTGTTTCTCATTTTAGTGATTTCAAGCTTTGCCCTTATTTCTCTGAACGCCTGTCTTCTGTTTTCTCTGTGTACCAAACTGTACCTCTTCTGTCCACACCTCATGTTTCTCCCAGTTGAAAAGTATCTGTGCCACCAGTGCTTGCATGGTAAATAATGCCACCTGAGGCAAGGCACATTTTTAAACACACAAACCAGTCCTAAAATATCCTTACTAGGCATACTTAATCCACATGCAAAACATATTGCATACAGGGCTCATAACACACAACAGAACTGGAATAACTGGCGAAATAATAAAATAAATATTACCTTTAGAAATAATGTGAGATAAATGAAAATATTTACCTTAAAAATCAATAAAACACATAAAATAGGCATTGAGAACAATACAAGTATATACATTTTTCACCAGTCTTTGGTCTAAATGCTGTTTATTTATATTTTTATTGAGTTTTGTTAAATTGAATTCTAAATTAAACTTGGCTGTTTTGCTCATTCCGCACGCTTTTCTTAATGCCTTGGCAGTTTCAAATTTTTCCTGCTAAGTAAACACGCACGTTGCAAATTTAAGAGGCGTTTAACAGACATTGTACCAGTGATTGAAACTGTCATAACAGCCCAAAAATGTTAAATAAATTACAAAATGACTATCAATTTATATGTAATGGAAAATGAACACCAGTATAATTTACTGTTGTGTAACTGCCACACGCACATGCGCCATTTTGATGCTTGAATATGGTGAGGAGTGGTGTGAATTGCAGTTCTGAGTTATCTGAAAATATTAAATATAAATCTCATTTTTAAAGGTAGTGTTTAAATCGGGCCCTTGATATGGACAGTATGGAACTCTTTTGCAATGTTAAAGAAAGAACAAAACTTTTGCATGAAAATGCCGCCCTTGCCGCGTCACCCCATATGCCGGCCTGTGTCTGTCACTTGTGTGTAAACCAAAGCACAGAATGGTTTAGATTTGTCGATAGATCTAAACGTGTGTGACACTTGGAGCCTGTTCTGTGTTCTTAGTATCGAGGAACTGGAAGCGTCAAGAGTGGTACACACTTCAGGAAGACATTAAGAAACTGGAGACCCTAAGCACAGACCACAGATTAGACTGGAAGCTAAAGGTGGCAAAGATAAGAGTGAAAGGCTATAGGCTGAATAGAAGAAACACCCGTCCTGGTCAGAGCAGTGCAGCCCAAATGGTGGACGGTTTCATACATTTCTTGATGGAAGGAAGGCCCACATAGACACCTTAGCTTTGACTTAAACTGCAGCTCTTTATTAAGGGTGGTAAGTGAATAAGAAAGACTACCGACTTGACTGGAATTAAATACATACCCCAGAGTCTCATACAGTACTCCATGCAGATTCCAATCAAGTTCCTAACATGCTTCTAAGAAACTCTGAAGCAGCACCACTAACTACCAAGCCATCACATATTATACACTTAATTTTAATTAAGGGCACGCGTCTATGTGTGCCACTTAAACAATATTAGATTAAAGATATTGGTGGAAGGATGGATGGATGATGAATGGTTGTTCTCCTTGTTTTTGAGGTGTTTCTAATACAAGTTGTGTCTGTTCAATGTCAACCAGTCTTATTTCTATACACAGGCCTGATTCTGAATTATGCCCCCCTCCCCAAACCCCCAAATTATCCACTCACCCAGTAGCACACGGTCCCCCGTGTCTAACATCGTCCATAAATCACATTGCTCCCCAATCTGCCCCCAATGGCCCCATGATCCTCTCTGGCTCAGGTGCAATTCCTGATAAAGTCAAGATGTTTTTAGGGGTGTAAAGATGAAAGGGGATTAAGGGCTATAAGACTGGAGCTGAAGAGTGAGCCACTAGGGAAAGCAGAAGCCAGGCTTATGCTGGCATGAAGCCAGAGGAAGGGAGGAACTCCAAACACGGCGCCTGGCAATGTCCTTCCTCAAGTAGCCACCGCTCCTTCCTGAGGCTTTTCTCCGCTCGTTGGTCCCATTGCTGCCCATAGACAAAACAAAATGGGCCCAATGAGAGAAGTGCCTGGCGAACACAGTGCGTTCTTGTCTGCTAATCAAAGCAGCAAAATAAGCAGCCAAGGACAAGTGAAAGCAGAGTGTGCAGAGATTTTATCAACATCGACTGACAGCTTCAGCACAGGAAGCCCCGAAGGCCGCCATCCTCTGTTGTTCCTTCTTATCTTGTTCAGGCCTAATGCAACAAATTGTGCTTTCCAATACTCCTCCGCATGAAAACGAAAATGTACCCGCTCACAGCTCGAAACGATATTTCATTTATCTAAGGCTTAAATAGGATTTAGTTCAGTCTGCTTTGCTGCACTTGTCTTCCATCTGCTCCCTGGTGGTAGTCTGATACTTTACTCCTTTAATTTTTTACCCTTTCCCTTACTGGCAATCTTGCTTCCTGTTGATGCCTGTTGACACACTGAATATTTGATTGAAAGGGCAGGTTATGTTCTTTCTCATGGTGAGGAGCATTCATGGCTGACAAAAATGTCTGAAACATTAGCCTGCAGTGTTGTCCTGTTTAAGTCCATAAAGAGTCCTCGCTGCTCACAAGGCCAAATCTTCCATCACAGAAAACGAGTTTCAGCCTCATATCATTCAGATCACGCTTTTCACGTGGCATGAGATATGAGCAGAGAAGTATTTCCTGGACTGGCTACTTTCCACTCCTCTGAAAGAGCTAAAATTATCCATGAGGGCCGTTACAAGTACTCAGAGTACACCATGCAAATATCAGCTGGCTTAGCCATGCCAGTCTCATACTGGTTGAGTTTGACTTTGCTTATTCACCACTCCAGATCCATTCAGAATAGACCTTGGCAGTAGTCAACAATGTTACCTTTCGGTTGACTAGCGCCATCACTGTGCTATTTTTGTCAGCATGTCAGCCCCATACAGAGTGGACACAGCCTACTTCTCTTACCCACTGGGTCACTCACTTCCAATGTTAACCCCCTTATCTAAGAGATATGGAACTAACACTTCCTTTCATCCAGTAGCTCAGTCCTTCACTGTCTGAACATTGTTTCCTACTCTTACGGTCTGGATCAGTCATATATAGAACAGACTCCTGTTATTCACAAGGATAGTCACACACAAAATGGACACGCTTCACCCTTCATGTTCAATAGGTTGTCATAGATATGTGTTGGTGTCACTGGCAGTTTGCACTTTTCCCTAGACCTGTTAATGATGGAATGGCTGAATGGTTCATGGGGAACGGAGCACCTGGCTCGGAGGGGCCAAACAAACTGCAAAGGCAGGAGCCGATCATACGTACATCTGTGACGGGAAAAAGGTGAAGGAGGAGAAGATAGCGCCAGCGCCGAAAGAGAAGCAGACGCCCCCAAAACGACAAGAAGGAAAGCTACTCAACTCACTGGAAAAAGTCAGATGAACCCGGGTTCATTTCTGTAAGAATAATTTTTCTTTGCATATGAATGAGGTGAAGTCATTCGGGAGAGGACCTGACGGGCCAACATAAGAGGCTGTGTAGCATTACATTTCCCCAAACAGGAGGTATGGTTCGGCTCCTCCTTCGCCATCACAGATTGTAAATAATCATGTTTAATAGTGAATATTTAAAGGACTCTGGTTGCATTAATTTGTTTTTCACATTTGTGTATTAGTGGTGTTGTTAATTGTTTTGTTTCGTGATTCATATGGGGAGGTGGAAACGCTGCAGAGCGGTGTTATGTATACAGGGGTTTTGTTTGTTGTGTCTAATACCTCATTTTACGGGATAATAACAATTGTTTTGTCACTCAACTTTGCTTTTGCTGGTGAGTTTCTGTACTTGTGGTGGTCTAGTAGGAAAGCAGTGTTGGTCGCCCGCATCTCCGGATCATTTCTTTATTATTTTCTTTCCCCTTGCTGCCGCCCTAGGACGGCAGCGCATGTTATAATTGGTATAAAGTCAGTCACAGATACTATACAACTGAAGTCTCTAAGTCTCTCGTCCACCAACTGCATCACTTGTAGGCTCAACACTGTCTTTTATTTTTCATTCACATACAGAATGGCCATGACTTCTCTTTGTTATAACTGCTGAGTCTCATAAAGGTCAGACACTTTCGTCTTGTCTTGTCTAAATAGCAAATTATATATTTAAGGGGCTGTCAGCTCATGTGGTCCACAAGATCAGGCACATTTGGAGTGGACACTGTTCACATCCATTATCCACCCAGTCAGCTACATGCTGTATATAGCAGGGCTGGCTGCTTCTCCTGTTCACTAGCTCAGTCTTGTACAGAGAGGACATTTTCCCATTGCATTATTATTGGACAGGTGGCTTTACAGTAAGAAGGCAAGGAGTTCACATCCCGGGTGCTCCCTGTGTGGAGTTTGCATGTTATTCCCATATCTGTGTGGGTTTCCTCCCACAGTCCAAAGTCATGCATGTAAGGTGGATTGGCGACACTAAATCTGTGTGTGTTGCCCATGCGAGGGGCTTGCACCCTGGCCAGGGATTGTTCCTACATTGCATCCAATGCTTGCTGAGTTAGGCTTCAGCTCTCTTGTTACCCTGCTCTGGATTAAATGAGTTTAGAAAATGGTGTATTGTGGTATTAGTGACAGGCTTTTCATGTGTATAGTGGACATGTTTGTTTTTTTTTTTTTTTTGTGGGGGGTACACCTGACCAATCACATTAAGTGTAGATATAATTATTATCCAACAGGTCATTCACATATTCTAGGATCATTGGCATAACTTAGGGCAGTTGCATCAGGGCCCACGGTGGGGTGGGTTTAACATGGTGACTGCTTGGATGTTGTTTGAGAAGGCTTTATTAGTAACATGTCTGTCTACTTGTCACTGGTATGAAACGATTGATAATGTTTTCATTCCCAAAATTCCATAAAGCTTAACTGTGACTATTGACCTTTTATATAACATATATGCTTGATGTATCTTTTTGATGGTGGTCTTTTTTATTGGATTTCTTATAAGGTGGTTTTTTTTCACCCTTCAGTTCAATTCAGTTTATTTTTCATAGCACTGAGCGCTAGAGCCTGTCAAATTCTACTTACCACCCTGAATAGCAGAGGGAGTGTTGCTCATCTTGTTCAGAAGCTCGAACACATTGAAAGAACACTGTCCTGCTCCATTATCAACAGCTCAATCAGATACATAGTGGACCTGTCTGTACCTTTTGTCCACAACCAGCATGGTTACTGTTTCTATCATTTATCGAATAGGTCCGTCACATATTACAGAGGCAATGTGTCCACGTGTTGCCCCCCAGCTTCTTCATTCACATACTAAAAACTGTCATATAAGACATTGTTCTGCTGGTACGTTTGGTCGCTCTCAAAGAAAATGGACAATGATTGTATTTATTTTACAAGTGTTCTGTCAGGTATATATAATAGTAATGTCTACTTATTTTGTCCCCCAGCTGAGCCACATGTTGAATGAACTTGTTCACAATCAATGATCCAATAGGTCAGTCACATATACCCTGGATTTGTCCTCTTCTCTAGTTTACAGATTTGGTAAAATAATCAAAGGACTCTGTCCATATCCATTATCCAATTGGGTCTGTCACATGTGCAGGGTGATTGTTGCTTTATCTGCAAGTAGTCTAGTGAAATAGAGAACGGACACTGTCCATATCTACAGGGTGGCCCAGATCTAATTATGGAGATCCAGATCATCTGGATGACTTTGATTTATGCGGGGACGATTCCAGTTCAGCACAAAGTGAATTTTCATGTTGTCAGTTCTCACACTTCTCGATGGTCCAGGATTTTTCGGGTGATTTTCTATGTAATAAACTTAATAAGTTATAGCGTAATGAAAATTGCATAATTAGATCTGGACCACCCTGTATTATTTAACAAGTCAAATTTATATACAACTAGCTGTCCCCCACGGCTCTGCCTGCGTAGTAGTGAAATGGGACAAACTTTAAAGATCAATAAACAAATAGGTATCTCTAAGTAAGTGGAGACAAGGTACGCTCTAAAACAGGGCCAGAGGTAGACCAGTTCTAATGGAGGTTGGCTTCCCACTCCTGACGTCACACCTTCCAGTGAACTATGATACTTAGTGTTATGAGAGAAGTTGCAAAGTCAACTGAAATGTTCAAGCAAATTATAGAAAAAAAAAACGTGATCTAAATCCATTAAGTAATTTTCTTGTTTGCTAGCTAAGTGGGGGCAAGGTATGCTACGAGGCTGGCGTGTGAGTGAGGACGGTTTGGCCTAGCTCTGCACTCCTGATGTCATGCTTCTCCCTCCCCTCTGCATGAGCGAATAAATCGCTCCAGCAAGCAAACTATGATACTTAGTGCCATGAGAGGAGTCACAAAATCAACCGGAATGTTCAAGCAAATTATAGAAAAAAACCTGATCTAAATCCGTCAAGTAGTTCTCTTGTGAAAAGCGGACAGACATACAGACAGACATTGGATTTTATAAATAAAGAGATGTGACAGTCTGCTCCTTTTGTCCACCATCTCATCCACAAATAGAATGGACAATGTCCACATCTAATATCCAAGAAATCCATTTTATATAAACAGCAGGACCTTCTGCTCCTGTTGTCCACCAGCTCAGCCACATACATGATGGACGCATATCTACTTTCAAGGGACCAGTCATACATAGAGAGTATAAAGCCAGGAAGCTCTTCTTTACACAAAGAATTGTGAGGAATTTAAAACTAACTACTCAGGAAAGTATTGTGACAACTTGTTTTTCCTCCCTAAACAACTAAGCACAACGGACTAACAAACTTGTCATGGGCATACCATGGGGCAGTCTGCCCATGTCCACACACAGAGGCACTCTGTAGTTCTCATAGCCAAATACTTCCTACTGTGCCTTGAAGGACCCCCAGTGACCTGTAAACCCACGACGTGACTCCCAGAGTGGGCTCACCAGAGGCCTTTCAAACTGCGCAATCCCAGCACACTCTTTAGACTTTAAATTCCACTTTTTCCCAGTGCTACATTCCATACTAAATATTACTGTCAGCTTGGCTGCCAAAGAGCCATAATTTCAGGTCTGAGTTGTGTTCTTCAGAGAACATTCACTATAACTTTTATTTCATCAAATTAATTGTAAAAACACAAAACCATACGATGGATTGCTCCTTCTGGGACCTGGCGACTCCTTTTCATATTTCCTTTCTCTCCCACACCCCAGTGAGCTGTTTTATCACTACCATGACTCAAAAGCATGCAGTCTCTCCTTGCAAGCATTAGCTGATTAAAAAAGTGTGAAAACTCAATAAAGGACCCAAAAGCCGTGAAGAAGCAGAGTGCCAGTGTGGAGTCCAACTTAATAAAACCTTCAGTGACTCCCCAGCACGTCTGGGCGTCACCACTAAAGGGCAGCTCTGTGGCGCTTTAACACGGCTGGGCCCTAAATCATCCCTGAACACAGAAAAGAAAGCACAGCTGTCTGTGGGGACCCAAGATAAATTGGGTTAATTCTAGTTAAAAGTTCATTATTGAATTTTCCACAAGATGTAATTGGATTTTAATTAAGTGAGCTTTGGAGTATAAATTACCCCCTGCTGTACAGTGAATCTTTCCTAGTGTCACAAACACATCTGATGTCGCTCGATTGATAGTAAAACGCCATTTAATTCTTGGAGAAGCAGCTCCCACAGCATGGTGGTCATCTTAAGTTGGAGATGCAGTACTTTACCCTGTGGAAAATAGAAGAGGAAAAAAATATACGAATGTGGCCTTTATTAACCAAGAGAGACATCAGAATATCTTTCTATTGTTGAAAGAAAGAAAGAAAGAAAGAACATTTAGCAGCAGGTCCAATTGATCTTTCATGAAAATGGTGGCATGAAATGTGTCCAAATAATGAGGCTAGCCATTGGGAAGTCCACATGCCAACTAAAAGATGTGGAGCCCTGGATCCATTTTCTTTGCCCCCTCGGTCTGATAGCTCTGATTTCTCCCCAAACGCTATATTAGCAGAGATGCCCGACATTGCTATCTTGTGGCCTGGCACCTTTTTTTAAAAACAATTCTTACATTTACAGAACAAAACATGCTAAAAAAGACAATTTAATCCATAGAAAATACAAAGTACAATAATTTTCCTCAAAGACAAGAGAGGGATGAGCCCCATTTGAAGTGGAGAACCCTGTCAACAAAACCAAGAAAGATGCAACACAGGCCAGGCAAGCTTACTTTAGAATTATATTAATAAATAACTACAAATGAATTGTTAACAAATTCTGGAAATATTCTGAACATATCCCCTTAAAGAGATTTTGATATTTTCCAGTTTAAAATAATACAGAATATCACCTTCCACTGAGATACAGAGTGTTGAGCAGAATCAGTAATTGTGCAAGTAGTATGGCTTAAGATATCGCAACTGATTTTTCATAGCACACCTTTTCCCATCTGGTATCACTCCAAATATGGCTGTTAAGGCAATGGGAGTGATTTTAAATCCAAGGATATTCAAGTTATATTAAAAAATGGTTTAGTGTGAGACGTTCCCAGAATGTGTGACATGCTGGAGCATTTGGAAATAGAATGTATTTTATGAGTGGCTGAATTCTGTATTTTTTCTGGAGTTTTAACTGAGAGATTCTGTTTCCATCATTCCTTGAAACTGTCAAAGGGTACGTTCATTGAAATATTTTGATGTACTCTGGAGATGCTGTCTGCGTCCACACCCAAACTAGTCAGCATAGCCTCAGGGACTGGTATAAGTGTACGGTAAATGAGATTGAGTAGTTTGCTTTTGAAGAAGTTCCTACTTTGAACACAGGAGAAAAAAAAATGTCACTGGTAGATTACATTTCAAGTGTAATAGTTCAAAGGAAACAAATACATTATCAATATAGAGATTTCAAAATGTCACAAATCTTAATGTCTTCCACAAATTGATTAAAGAGGCCGAGAAAGGTGATTACCATGTGTAACAGAAATAGAATAGAACTTCTCTGTTTTAAAATGTATCCAATGTTATTTCCATATTTTCAGTAAATGAATAACCACTGGACTGTGGGTGTTGACTAGAACATAGAACAAAGCATACAGAAGGATTGTCAATAAAAATTTCCTTTTCATGGCTAACCATGCAGATGGAATTTTGTGGACAACTGCCAATTTCCAATATTTTGTTTAATGAATATTTGCAGCCCAATTAATAGAACTGAAAGTTAGTTAGTGCCGTGCCACCGTCACCTTTTTAAATTCTAGATGAATATGGATACAATTGAATCAAACTTTTCAAAAAAGGATTTATTAATACACGACTGGATGCTCTGAAGGTGGTTTAGGAATTGTGGAAAAATGTTTATTTTGTTGAGATTTATTCTTCCACACAAAGTATGATTAAAGGAGAATCTTTTATTAGCATCTTCAATTTTTTCTGCCACATTAACAAAATCATGTCTAAGGATATTTTTTGTTTGTTTGATTGTTGTTTGTTGTCTTGTAATAGTTAACTCCATGTATTTAAACTGAATTCACTGAAAAAATAATTTTAAATATGGAGATGAAATTCTCCTATAAAATGTAATGATAATAGTAAAGATAAGCATGGGTCTGAGATATGGACTATAACATATTAAGCAAAAAGAGATACTGACTCTTCAAAGTCTTTGATTATGATCCTTTTTGTTTCTGGCTACTACTGAAGATGAATAGCTAGGGGTTCAATAGAAATAGCAAAAAGCATTGATGATAATGGATACCTTTGTCTTACTCAATTTCCCATTTGAAATTATCTATCTATCGATCTACTGTATAAATATATTTTAAAGTGTGCCAGTACACACTGGCATAGAGTACTGGCAGTATTCCATTTTCTATTGTGAGGTAGCAAGAGACAATAGGTGCATCCCAGCAGTAAATGGTTATGAACTGTTACTGCTTTCATTCACTCTGACCTTTAAGGGACCAAACATGCTGTTCAATCAAATGTACAAGAGTGAGTCAAGCTAAAGTTAGAAAATGGGATTTATTAGAAAATGGAATGAACCTTAACAAAACTGATATTGTCATTTCTCAATGTAGTCTCTGCCCTTCTCAATGCACTTGACCCACCTGCCTGGAAGTTCCTGGATTCCAACAGAATAAAAGGTTTTGTCTTGTCCTTGCCGCCACTCATGCACCTGAGTTTCAGTCAAACACTACAAGCCGAGGGGTACTACAGTCACTAATGGAAGTTACTGTGACTTGCTGCAGACCAACGTGAAACCTGCTATTTGATCCAAGTGGTGGGGATTGCTGTCTCAAGGAGTCCTTTTGCTGCAAGACAACGTCCACCCACACACTGCTAAGAGTACCAAGGCTTGATTGGAGAAACTGAAGTTGGGGGTACTTCTACATCCTCCTTATTCGGCAGATTTGGCACAGTGTGATTTCCATTTTTTGGACCAATAAAAAAAAAAAAAAAAATCTGGGTGGTCGTCAATTCAAGACAAATGATAATGTGAAGAAAATGGTTCACGAGTGGTTGTGAGGACAAGGCAAAACCTTTTATTCTGCTGGAATCCATGCATTTCCAGACAGGTGGCACAAGTGCATTGAGAAGGGTGGGGACTACATTGAGAAATGACATGATCAGTTTTGTTAAACTTGTTCCATTTTCTAATAAATCCCATTTCCTAACTTTAGCTTAACTCCCCCTCATACAAAAATGCTCTTGATTGAAACTCCAGGGAAGACCCTCTCCCACTTTCCAATCAAATCTGTTTTGTCACACATCTGCATGAAAGGGTCACCTTCCAGGCACATTTGTGGTAAGCTACACCACCACTGTCACTAATGGGATCATCTCTTTCTGTTTCCACAGCTCCAAGAAGATGCCCAATAATTTTGCAGCCAGGAAACTGACAAAAAAAATAGAAAGTACCAGCACTTATGTGTTTCCACAGGTTCTACAGGTGGACATGGTCAGCAACAGTACTCCGGTAGGCTGTGGCATTTAAATGATGCTCAGTTGGTACTAAGGGCAAAATGTGTGCCAAAAAAATATCCCCCACAGCAAAACATCACCACCACCAGCCTAAACCGTTGATACGAGGCAGGGTGGATCCATGTTTTCATGTTTATTACACCACATTCTGACCCCACCATCCAGATGTTGCAGCAGAAATCAAGACTCATCAGATCAGGCCACATTTTTTCAATTTTCAATTGTCCAGTTTTGGTGAGGCTGTGTGAAATGTTGCCTCATTTGCCACCCGGTGTTTTCTCCTGCTGCTGTAGCCCATCTGTTTTAAGGTTTGATGTGTTGTGTGTTCAGAGATGCTCTTCTGCATACCTCAGTTGTAATGAGTGGTTATTTGGATTACTGTTGCCTTTCTATCAGCTCAATCCAGTCTGGCCATTCTCCTTTGACCTCTGCCATCAACAAAGCATTTTCACCCAGAGAACTGCCGGTCAGTATGTGCAGCATAATCTATTCAGGCAGAGGCTTTTGGGGCAAGTACACAGCACTTTAATCCATGCTGATATGCTAGGACTGAACACAAATGTGTACAGTATGATACTTACTGTAGAAATCCTTAATCAACTCTATTGAAAGCTTTTTCTGTACCCAAAACCATTAAGACCTTTGGAAAATGAAATTCTGTAGGTAAATATACTCAGTTACATTATTAATGCTGAAGAAAGGATGTTAAACATCTGTGCTTAATAAATGGATGGATATTGTTAACATGTACATTAAGGATGGGCAGGATGATCAGCTGAGGGTTTTGTCTTTACAATGTCCTGCCCTTTATATTACAGGTTAATTTTGCCCAAGTCCCGGGTTATTCAACAGTTACAAGTCAGAGGCATGTCAACAGAAATTAACTAGAAAAGTGTTCAAGTAGATTTAAACTGAAAAGTTGCAAACAAACAAATAAATAAGCAAAAAAAGTCAAAGGTTTAAGAACTACAAAGGCTTTCACAAGGAAAAACAAACCAAAAAAAAAAAAAGAAAGAAAGAAAGTTGCATCATGCATGAAATAAAAGCAAAAGACAAGGCAATGGGTGGCCACAAGAGACAGGTACTTTTCTCAAAATGTTTTGTTCCCTTTATTTGTTTGTTTGTTTGTTTGTTTGTCTAAGATAAAAAAGAGTTTTCTATTCTTGAATCTTATGGTTTCTGGTGATCCACATATGTGAAAGAAAGAAAGAAAGAAAGAAAGAAAGAAAGAAAGAAAGAAAGAGTTTTTAAGTTTTGAATTGATCTTTATTAATCAGTAATCAACAAATTATTATAATTAAGACAAACAAAAAAAATCCAACTTACCCTAAATAGAAACCAATATGTAATTCATATTTCAAAAAAAAAAAAAATCAACTCATTATCCTCAGCTCGGCAAATTGCCTCATGAACACACCATCTTTCCACGAAAAATTGACATTTGTGGTCATTTTGTGGAATTTATATTCTAAATACACTCTGGCTTTCACGGGTCCCTCAAATATTCTTACCATGTCACATTGCCTATTTGACTTGGCTTTCTCTTTTCTTGACATATAAACAGCCAGCTTGGCCTGTCCAATGAGGAAATTCCCAATTTGACATTCCTCCTGATTATTCTTATTTTCGGTAACAGCATAAATAAATACACAATCATTAAAAGGCAAATTAAAAACACTAAAAATAAAGTTAAGAACATTTAGAAGAGGTCTAAGTCTACTACAGAAAAGAAATGCATCAAGTGCTCTAAGAAAGAAAGAAAGAAAAATGTTAATGATGTGCTTTAAATCTTGAAATTAAAAGTTTGTGTATGGTAAAAATGTCTTCATATACTGTTTAAAGTGTTAATTTAAAATTGGTTTTGGTTAGAGCACTACTCAAAGTGCACAAAAAAGTAATTAAACTTTCAGTGAAAGAAAGAAAGAAAGAAAAAGAAATGTTAACAATACGCTTGTTTAAATCTTGAACTAACCTTTAAACGGTCTTGTCTTCGCATAGTGTATTAAGTTTGAAGTGTGAATTTAAAACTGACAATTTTGGAACAGAGCACTACCCAAAGTACATAACGGAGTAATTAAACTTTCATTAAGAGAAAGAAAGAAAGAAAGAAAGAAAGAAAGAAAGAAAGAAAGAAAGAAAGAAAGAAAGACGCAAGTCGGGTTGTCGGTCGTCTTTCGTCTCCGTTCCAGGGCTGAGCAAAGCGGAATGAAAGGTATCCCAGGTAATGAATGTGCTCAAGATACTCTTGGAAACTATCTTTTTCAGTAAAGTAATGAATTCATATTCAGATATAACAAACTTAAACAAAGAAAAATAAATAATTTAAAACAAACCGCACTCGAGCACAATTAAAATTAATTAATAGAGAGTCGGTGAATTCATCGCGAAACAATGGCGCTATTCATTTGCTATAAATGAGCGTAGTCCATATTATTAGTGTCTCTGAGTGGGGCGATAGAAACGTTTCTCTCTGAGGAATCCAGCAAATTCCAAGTCCAAACAGTGCGTGGATAGGAACAGATGAACAAATAAAATAAAGATAATTTTCAGTATTGCTTTTCATGGTATTATGCTTTTGTAGTCATTATCAGGCACGCAGCGGCTCTCGCGAGGTAAGACTGTGGTTTCATGTTCTCATACGATCGTAAAGATGCTATGCGCTTTTGTGTAAACGTCTTTGTGATTATATTTTTCATCATCAAATTGCGTCTATACGCGGATTGTGTGTGTGTGCATGTGTGTGTGTGTGTGTTCCTATGTGTGCATAAAACTCAACCCCTGGCTGTAAACCAAGTGAGCCTAAATGTGAACTCCTGAGGTCGACCCATCCTTCTTGTCATTCTGAAGGCTCTTCTCCTGATTTTATGTGCTGGCTGTCAAGATTGCGCGAGAATCCTGCACTTTAAATACCTCGTGCTGCTTAACGTTTAAGTCTCTGCGTGCTAGCATTGGCCTTATTGCACTTACAATTGCAACGTCCCTTAGGTTAACCAGATAAAGAAGTAAATGTGTAATAATGATTCTGTCCGTTTTTAAACTAATTTATGTAGATAGTGGTAACGTGAGAAAGAAGGCAGTCCATTTCTGGTAGAGCTCACGCACTCACACATAAGGAATTCACATTCACCAATTAATCTGTCATGAAAGTCTTTTGGGTTGTCAGGGTGTCAAAGGAGTGCCCACCCCGCAGGTGCCCGGCCCTGGGCTCCGATTCCCCTGTGGCCGTCTATAGAGAGTTTCTGGTGCCAGTAAAGTTTCTGCTCGTACTGTCTAACTTTAGGGCATTAGAACTAGGTGGGGGAACAACTCAAACAGGCGTAAGCAGCATTCAGTGGACTTTGATGCCTGCTCAAATTGGGTGTTCGTCACACGCTGAACTGCCCACGGGCAGCACGGTGACACGGCCACTATACCCCTCACCACCTGGCTTCGATTTGGGACCGTCTGTACAATTCTCGCGTCATCCACATGCTCGCACGGATTTTTCTCCCGAAATCTCTGCTTCCGTTCCCTTTTAAGTTAAATAGCCACTCTAAACTGACCTGTGTGAATGAATGTGCCCTGCCTTCATAGACTGGCGTTCTGTCCAGCCTTGGCCCCTGCCTTCCACTCGATGTCGCCGGCAACGGCTCTCGTATCTCACAATGCCAAAATGTGAGATCATAAGTGGATGGAAAACCTTCATGTTGTTTCCTTGCCACACACTCTCACGCGGGCTCTATATTAAATATCAGGATATTGCGCTGCAGTTTTGCCGTCTTTGACTCCACATACGGAATCGCGGCGTTGAGATGGTGCCAAGAGTCCCGTCGTGTATCCAATGCGGAAAAACCTGTTGCAAAATATTATCTTTGGCTTCTTCGCACTCACCTAATAAATGCTTGCTCGTGTTTGACAAAGACTGATTCTGAATCTCTTCCCAGCACTAATCATTCACTAGAGAGTCATTCTGAAGCAAGGACACGAAAGAGAGAGAGAATAAAATTTCTATTTTGAAAATTATGAGGGCTGTGGAGCGCCTATGCTTTCCTACTGTTACTTAACGACATCTGTTTTCCGCTGAAGTTTGTACGTGGGATCCCACATAATTCTATAGGCATCCAGAAGATTCCCGAGGACGACCCTTCTCTCGGACAGAAAGGTCACAAAGAATGCAAAGCAGCGCATTAAAATCTTCCGGACGACAGATGGGGGGCACGCCATGACTCGTGCAGCGCTCCATACTCGTTTCCACTTACCTAGCACTTTTATCCAAAGCGACTTACATATCACAATGTGACAGTCCTGTATGCAGTACAGTGTTAGCGCTGGCAGGTTAATGACTGACTCAGGGTCACATCAGGAAATCCTGCTGGGTACTGAAACGGCAAATTGAAGGATTACAATCCAAAGCTTTAGCCACCAGGCCAAGCTGCGGACAGCATTCATTTAACTGTGTGGTTTCAATCGGACCAGCGTAAAATGATTTATTCATGCAGAAAAGCCTTTTAGAAGTTAATGTCAAATATGCACAATGCTTAACAATTATTAAACTACTTTTTCCACTGCCAGCGTCGAAACTGAAACGAACATTTAAAAAACACAAATGCAAAAAACAAGATGTTAGTGTTCAGTGCAAAATCGAAATGTATTGAACATATACATTAATTTGTAAAATGATCAAAACTTTTGCGAGAAATTAATGTTTTTTTGCGATAATATTTTAACTTTTGCGGGAAAGAACTTTCACTTAATGAAACTTCTTCAAGAGACGTTCACTAAAACGGCCGGCAGGTGGCGATCTCGTCTAAGCCGAGCATGTAGACTCCTTTTTTTTTTTTTTTTTTTTTTTTTTTTCTTTTATGAGAAATCGAGACAATTAACGTGGTCGCTGTGCCCTGTAGTCACAAAAGAGATATGTCGACAAACTGAAATAATTGTTCTTTTTTAGATCCTCAATTTCCCGCAAAACTTTGGAAATATTAATAATAATAATAATCATAATAAAGGTAATAGTCTTCCTTCTACCACCGTACTACAAAAAATAATAGAAGATACACACAACACTTACATCAGAAATTAAATGATGTGGAGAT
>JANRMT010062790.1:6970765-6988151 GCA_026402145.1 Polypterus bichir lapradei | reverse complement strand
AGATAGATAGATAGATAGATAGATAGATAGATAGATAGATAGATAGATAGATAGATAGATAGTAAAAGGTGCATTGTTTAGCATTACACCTCCTTCAGTCCAGCATTATGGGTTTGAATCCTATGCTTGATTTTTATTTGCATGTTCTTCTTGTGTCTAGGTGGGTTTTTCTCTTAATTTAACTCCCATTTATCTGTCTATTCCCAAAGATCTGTGTGTGGGTTTAACTAGTAAATCTAAAAACAATCCCATGTGGGAATAGGTGTGCCATGCTATGAACTGGCACCTCATCCAGGGCCTTTTCCTGTCTTATGCCCGGTTCATCGAGGATGCCCTCGATATCCTTGAAATTAATTTATCAGGTTAAAGAATGTTATGTCCTGTTATTTTGCTATGTAACATGTATATCAATCTGTTAGCTATGCTGATCCTGCTGGTTCTTGCCATTTCTGCCTTACAGACTTCTGTGTCCAGTGACCCTGTTCCAGAACCACTCTAGAATATGGACGGATGGTCATAAATGACCCTTGAAGTATAACGTAGCAGTGATGTCCACTGTCTTGCCCAAGTCTAATTTGCAGTCTATTAACACGTTAACGTTATATCCGCGGGATTACTTATGTAGTGAGCCCAAGCTTTGACTCAAATGTATTTCTAAAAGAAGGCTATCTGTACCACAGTATCACAATATTTTCCAGAATCACAGTTTGCACTTCACTTTAGAATGTGCGTTCTTCGTCTGAAGTCCCAGGGCCTCCTCCGTCGCTCTGCCGCTTGTCGCCCGTTTTGTCTTTTGCCTACACGCTGAAGGACACCGACTTGGACCGCCATGCTCTTCACGGCTGTCTGAGGACAGAACGCCTCACACTGCCTTACCGGTCCAGCTCTGTCTGCCCGAGGCTGTCCTCATTGTGATGGGCACCACTAATAATAAGAAAGGAGGCGCCAGCTGATTCGATTAGTCTGAGGTCCGTTCCAGTGTAAGCCTCACTTTTAAAAACGAGAGGATGCTTGACTGTAGTGGAGGGAAGCCGAGCAGCGGTTGATACTGGATGTAGAAAATCTGAAACCCGAGAAGAGTAAAAACAGTACCTAATGGAGCCTTTCCACTTCTTCTCCTTAATGTGACATCGCCCAAGAGACCGATACATTATGGAAAGGTTTTATATTTGTCTAATTCCGTTGACCTGGAAAACTGCCGAGTCATAAATGTTTTAAACTCTGTTTTTTTTTAGATCGCTCAGTGTATAGAATGACGTTTAAAAGCCTTTATTATTACCTAATATCTTTTCGACAGTCTGAGCGCATCGATCTTTCTTTTATTCTATTGTATTTTAACTAACAAGTTTATCCTGGGAAAGAAAAAAAAGCATTTTCCGAGGTTGCGCGTCCACGATTTGTCACTTTTGCGTAAGTGCGTGTTGAGCTGACGGCTCTCCTCACACGCACGGCTCACGCGCACTCTAAACAGGAACACTCCTAGCTTTCCCATACGCGCGCGTTCTGTAGATAAACACATTTTTTCGCTCACACACACGCACGCGCACCCTGAAAAAGAATAGACCAGTCGCGCGCTCACATTCTAGAGATGCAGACGCTCGTCGCACTCGCGCATTCCACACAAGTAAGTGTGCCCTGGCGTCCCGTTCAGTGCTGGTTTCTTATCTTGCGCTTAAAGTTACCAGGATTTTTATTTGAATGATTGCTGGTGGCCGTTTACACTTTGTAAACACTCGTTAACAATTCTTTATTTTTGTAGGGCCTGAAAGTGAAGCCTGCAAGCTCACAGACCTCACTCGTCAGGCATTTTGAACCCTTGCCCCTCCACCATTTCTTAAATATAGTTAACAAAGACTACAAAGAAAGAAACAACTGAGCGCTTCACTAATTAATGCCTGTTGAACTGCTTGCTGGCAAGAAGGCTCCCGATGTCAGCATACCGTTTTGTTTGCGTGTTTTCTGCACGCACAGCTTTGTCTTTTCATCCCATTCCCGTTTTACTTGTTTTATTATGTTGCACATGAAAATTACGGGATGAAACAATAATTGGAGGCTGGTGGGTGGTACTGCCATTCTGTGCTCCTAATTAAACAAAACAATCTTTTCTGCACTCCGTCAACTCGGGACGGACGGACCCCAAGGCTGGGAAAGCGGGTCGAGCCGTCAAGCCCAGAGGCTTTGCCCTTCCTGCCCACCTCCAACTGCTCTCAGTGGTTAGGAACGAGTCGTGCAGGACTTTTCAGAATTGGCAGCCCCTCTGAGAGCAAGTCCTCACTTCGCTAACAAAGTCAGGCTTGTTAATGTTAATTATTCTGTACCGCAACAGTTTTCGGAAAGGGGGGAAATCTGTGCAGAATGAAATCCCGGCGGGGAGTGCACATTTCATACATTGTGATGGTCGAGAAGAGCAGACTTTCTTCCCCCGAAAACATTTGGAGAGGATCCAGAAAGCAGACTTGAGAACACACCCACCAATCTGCATCTCTGTAGCATGCTTTGTGTGTGTTATTGTTGTGTTTGTGCATGGCACTGGGTGCTCCTGGCAGTTGATTTGCGTCTTTGGATGTATGTGCTTGCTACTTTTAATAAGATTCTAAATTTCTTAGTGTGGCTATGTGTGGCCTGTTCTGTGTATTTATCGTGTTGCTGCTTGTATTACTGCCTGTGTGCAGGCAGGACATTGGCTCAGCTCATAGTACTGCTGCCTTTGAACATTAGGACAATCGTGAGGAGAGCGGGCCATTCAGCACTATAATATGCCCATCCTACTTATCTAGATTGTCCTAAATAACTTCAAATTGAGATATGAAGGTCTCTAAAGTCCTGCTCTCTAACACACTACCTGGTCATGTATTCCTTGCATCTATGGGTCTTTGATTCAAGCTTTAGAGTCCTGGGTTCAAGCAGTCTGAGTTGTACAGGTGAGCTTGATTGGTGACTTTAAACTGGCCTTCTGTCCGTGAGCATGGGTGTCAGTTTCTGTCTGGCATTCTGGTCAGGGGCAGTCATACTGTGAGGGAAGATGCATGCTCACTGAGACCCTGTACTGTAATTGAAAAGGCAGCTCCAAAAATGCAAGATTGAAAAGCTGTATGTTAGTCCTAATTTAATTATAGTGGTCAAATCCATCCATCCATCCACGCATCCATCCATCTTCCTAACCCGACATATGCAGTGTATGTAAGTACTTGTGCACGTCTGGCCATTGTATCTGCTTGACAACTTGAGTGAGAGTCTACATATGGATGTTTGTTTCTTTGTATTTCCAGTGTGCTTTCCTCTGTTAGCCTATTTGTTTGCAGCTTTGTGTGTGAAGCTGTACTGTATATTTATTCAGACACTGGTGTGTGTGTGGTAGTTTCTTTTGAACAGTGTTTGTTTGTGTGCTTGCATGTCTAGCCTTTGTGTCTTGGTGATACAAGACACATTAGTTATTTATTCCTCTAGGTTGACTAGTGTTTGTGTGTACTGGGGAATTTGTGTTAGCATAAGCTTGTTTGTTTGTTACTGTGTGTTTGCTAGTACGAGTGGGTAAAGCAGAATGTGTTAGCTCCAGAGTCGTCTTTCTGCTCCATGTTTGCATGGGACTGGTGATTTTAAACTACCCTTTTATTGTGTGTGCTTGCTGTTTCTCTATGTACTGTATGTATGCAGTACACAATGTATTTATTCATTTCTTACTTTACAAATAAAGTTCTAATCTATCTATTAAGTGGTTATTGTATATTTTATAGCCTGTTTGTTAATGTATTTGTATATATTTTTGAGATTTTAAAAGTGTGTATCAACTTGTGTATGTATTCTGGGATTTCTTAGTTTCTTTATTATTGTATATCCACTAATAATTACATGTAAGTTACTACGGGTTTGCCAGGGTCTTTGCATTTCTTTGTGTGTGTTACTGTCTTGAACTCCAGAGGGCGATATTGAACAGGCCCGCAACCAAAAAGATGGCACAGACAGCAGGCAACATGCAATGCAAAAGGGAGCTTGCTGGTATCAGGTAGTGTAAAACCAACAAAGAGTGAAGAGAATGAGGCAAACGCACGATAGAAGAGAAACCTCACCTCATTCTCTATAAACAAGCCTCACAGTGCCACCTTGCCCTTTGACTCCTGCCTTGTCCCAGACTGTGTCTTCCTTCCCTGCACTCTTTGCCTCTTCTGCACATTGACTCCAAGTTAACCTGACTGCCTTTTCAAAGTATTCCCAAGAATGCAATTGCGGTCATGTGGTCCTATGCTGTCCTTGATCCCCTAGTAGGCATGCACATGTCCCAGTAAAGAGCCAAACATCTCTAATGTAAAGCCCAGCACTGCTTCCTGCTATGCATAAGTAGCCAAGAATACTAACTGCTGACCTCCTGAGCTTCTCCCTTCATTTCTGACCTGTGTGCAGCCCCCTTTACCTTCTAGATGACATCCCATGTATGTGGCGATTCAGCCCAAACCCTGGACAAGAAAAAAACCCTGCAGTGCCTCCCTACTCCCTGCCGCCTGTGACACTGTGTGTTTGTGTGTACAAGGAGTACAATGTCTCTATTAGTCTCTGTGTACAGCATTTTTGTACCTGTTTATTAACTAATATGCATGTCACGTACTTTATATTTTCCATTGTCCTTGTATTTAAGGACATAAGAAATATGACAAACAAGAGGAGACCATTCAGTCCAGTTAGCCAATTTGTTTAGCTAATAGCTAAACTGTCCCAATATCTCATCCAGATTCTTCTTAAAGGTGGTCAAGGTTTCTGCTCATACTACATGCTGTGGTAGTTTGTTCCAGAGTCCCACAACTCTTACTGTAAAGAAGCGCTTCCTGTCTTCAGTCTTAAATGCAGTTTTCCTTAATTTCCACTGATGTCCTCGAGTATGTGATTCACTCGTAAAGTGAAAGAATGTTGCTGGATCTACTTTATCAATGCCTTTGAAGATTTTAAATACCTGGATTCAGTCCCCAAGCTATCTTCTCTACTCGAGACTCAGCAGGTTTAATTCTCTGAATTTGTCAGAGTAGGTCATGTTCTTAAGTCCTGGGATTCACTTGGTGGCTCTCCTTTGCACAGCTTCAAGTGCTGCTATGTCTTTCTTGTAGCGTGGTGACCAGAACTGCACACTATGCTCTAGATGTGGTCTCTTTAGTGTGTTATATAATCTAGCCATAATTCCCCTTCATGTATAAGCAGCAGTTTTATGCTATAACCTAACATTGTATTTGTCTTTTTAATTGCTTCTGTACATTAATTAGGATAACCAAAACTGCACAGAATACTCCAGATGTGGTCTTATGAGTGCATTATATAGTTTAAGAGCAACATCCCTTGGCTTAAATTTAACAGTTTTAATGATATAACCTAACACTTTAGTTGTATTTGTTTATGCATTTATTGCTGTGTATTCACTTGTGTGTATGTGGACACAAATTGTGTTTTTGTGGATGTTAGTTAGTATATGTTTGCTAGTGTGTGTATAGTATTTAATTTGTTTGTTAGTGTCTTTTTATATATGTGTGTGTGGTATATGAACAGAAGTAATTTAACAAACGAGAGGAGCTAATTCAGGCCATCAAGCCTACTTGTTTAGCTCATAGCTAAGCTCTTCCACTATCTCCTCCAGATTCTTCTTAAAGGTTGCCACGGTTTCTGCTTTAATGCCACGACTTGGTAGTTTGTCGCAGATTCCCACAATGCTTGAGTAAAGTACAACGTATTTGTTAGCTTTATCATATTCAACATACAGCAGCAGTATGATTGCTACTTATTCTAAACTAGCGTGCAGTCTACAATTTATTACTTTGCGTTTTGGCATACAGTATGTTTCTGTGTTTGTTCCTGTGTGTGTATGTGTACGTTGTGTACAATGTACTGTGCTGCATGTATTAATGTCCTTGCATATGCTCGTATATTTGTTATTGTATAGTTATTGTTATGTGTTCTGTACAGTATAATTGTCAGTGTGTTTGTGTGTGTTACACTTCTACTAGTTAGCATGTTTGTTGTTATGTATAATATGATGTATTTGTCTGTTTATAGAATGTGATGGTGTGTAGAGCTTTGTGTTTTCTTTAAAGGTAAGTGTTGCATCATGAGCACGATAATTATATTTCATAAAACCACTTTAACTTGAGTAAGAGATTGGCAAGCCAAAACCTCATTTGGCTGCCGCTGGGCATGAAACAGAACCACACCCTGCGTCTGGGCACCAATATAGGTGCACACAGGCCAAAGGCAGGTTTTGTACCCCATATGTCTGCATGAACCTCATATAGAATTGAGGTCCTTCTAGCCTCTCTGTAATGATGTTGGCCCTTGGGAGGAATGAGTCAAATTACCATTGGTGAAGCCCCCTTGTTGTGAGTATTTAAAGAGTGGGTAGAAGGCACGGCGCTGCAGGGTGCTGTCATCCTCCTCCTGACTCATTGCTTGTTTCTTTGTACTAAAACTTCATTTGCAGGTCAAGACACACTTACATAAAGTAAAGAGAAACCTCACAGTGTAACACTATGACGGATCCGTAACAATGGTTCACGTTTTGAGCTCCAGGAGTTGGTCCGTCTTTAGGCATCTACGGAATAAAAATGTGGATGAGAGAAGAACTTGAAGCAGATTAGGGTGCCACTGAATGAGCCACAGTTGGGGACCTACACTAAGCACAGGAAAATGACTCTTTAGTACCTCTAAATTAATTGATGATAGACAAAGTGTCAGGAATTGCAGAAGAATTCCCTGGCGAGCACTCTCTGTTCTTGAGGAAGACATCGATAGGCTGGACAAAAGGATGGCCTCCATCTAGTCTGTGACTTGTGCTCCAGACCTTTCAATGGTGGCAGTAGTCCTACCAAGGCTTATTTACTGGAGGAATGAAAACATCATGCAAGGTGATTCTTCCAAAGTAAATCTTGGTGGCTAAATACCAAGACATAAAATCCCAGCTAGAAGTTCTAAGGAGCTGCAAGGCCACCCTGCCAGCTAGAGTCTCCGTTCATGTTCTTCATCCTCGGCCTGTCCAACTGTGCTCCATTTGTACTTTTTTTATCTGCCTTCCCTGAAGCAACCACGGTATCCCTAGTGAATTAGATCTTGGCCATGAACTTCGCAGATTTGAATGTTTCAACTTGTGGCCAGTTTTGTGGTCTCACTCCCTAAGGCCAAAAAGGCAATTTGAATTTATTAAGCAATTGTGCATGAGGCACCTTTATTTTAATGCTGTTGAAATCCAAGCAGCTGTTTTGAGCTCTCGCTGCCTTCTGTCCTACAAGCATTTGTATTTAAACAGAGAATGGCAGAAGAAAACAGACAGGGCACAAATGGGAGACATTGCAGCGCACATGCACGAGGTGGCAAGGCAGAGCAGTGATCCAAATCTCTCTCTGGCATGGTAGACATTGCCCAACCAGGCTGCTGCTTTTTTTTTTTTTTTTTTTTTTTTACCATTTGCGGCTCTTTGGAAAGGCAGCGGCATTAATTAGCAAAAAAGCTGCTGATACAATCAGCCCTTCTGGTGCCAGCCTGCCAGTACTGAGAGTGAGGTGTGGGAAAAAAAGGCCTGTCCACAGCATCCACAAATATTTGGTCCTTTAGTCACTGCTCTCTTATCCACTTTTAATCTTTCTTTCTTTATTTTCTGTCTGCCTCTACTAGTCATTCGCATAAAACTATGAAATTCATTGAGGGCAGAGCTGAGATTCACTCCTGGCTAAATTAGAGCTTAGAGTCTTTCTTCTGCCTTTCATGTTTTAGCTGGTTTCTTAAATGCAGTTTTTATTTCTTGTGATCTTTTTTTTAGTTCTTTTAATTATTGTTACTGTCTATGCTATGCTTTTTGACCGTACTTTTCATGTTCTGTTTATTGATTAGATATGTTCTGTATGTATTTTCCTTCTTTTGTTAGTGTGCCCTGTTCCCTTTATGCAGAGTTGGAGGGGGTGGGGCCGCATGACGTAATTTATTTTAAGCAGAGGATTACGCCCCCCAGATCAGTATGGAGTGTTGTATTTGAAGCTTCTTACCACATTCAACAGAGACACCATCAAGAGCATTCTGACCAGCTGCATCACTGTCTGGATTGGGGACTGCATTGTCTCTGATCATAAGGTTCTTCAGTAGTGCACACAACAGCAAAGATCACCTGGACCTCTCTGCCCTCCATTAAGGACAGTTGTACTCCAATTTAATCCTGTGTTTGGTAGCGATTTATGCTTTTATTTTTTTTTAAATGTAAGGCACTTTGAAATAAAATCTGTTTTTATGAATGTCTCACAAGTAAATATTTAATACATGATTTAAATAAACCACAAGAGTCTGAAATCATGACAAACAAAGAATAAGAACATTTTCACATATCAGCAACTAATTAATGTAATATGGACATCATCTTGAGGCAGCATGGAGACGCAGTGGTCAGTAGTGCCAGCTCACAGGTCCAGGGGCTGTTGATTCTGGCAGTGCCCTTTGTCCCACTGGGGCTGTCTAGTTTCTTACAACTAATGGTTAGATAATTAGTGAAAGGCACTATATAATAGATAGATAGATTGATAGATGGCCCTTTATTTATCCCAATGGTAAGTTTAGCTTTTTACTAAACAAACGAGGTGAGAAACAAAAATAAACCGACTGGGCTTGGGCTTTCCTGGAAAACCATCTGTAGGTCAGCTGAATGTGAATCATAGAACTATATCCCCTTCTACACACCCTCTGAAACTGCCAACCGGTTAGGTATATCCTGTGAATAGCCCAGTCAGTATATGCACAATAATCGCTACACAAGTTGCCGCAAATCAACATCAAACGTCTCGCAAAATTGAACAAAACGGCCACAGAAACTTTTGAAATGATAAAAACAGTGTACAGTGATAACAGTTTGTCTGGTACACAAGTTTTTGAGTAGCACAAATTTTTCAAGGAAGGACAAGAAAATGTGGAAGACATTCAACGGCCAGGTCGGGCGGGGGTGGTTGTTTCACTAAGACAATGCTCCTGCGCACAATGCTTTTTCCATAAAGCAGTTTTTGACTGACAAAAACATTCCTGTCCTCGATTATCCTCCATATGCACCTGATTTAGCTCCCTGTGATTTTTACATATTCCCAAAAATCAAAAGTGACCTGAAGGGAACAAATTTTTCTTTAATGGATGAAGTGAAGACAGAAACGGCAAGCCTGTTAAGGAGCCTCAAGCAAGAATACTTCCAGCACTGTTTCAATCAATGGAAGATATGTATGGACCAGTGTAGAGATCAGGAGAAGGGAGTATATAGAAAGTGACAATGTTTAGAATGCTGTTAGTCATCAATAAATATATTTTTTTTACCAATCCAGTTATTTTTGTGTCTCACCTCGTACAGTAGATGTAGACATATATGTAAACATATGGAACATATGATGTCAGGGTGCAAGTCCTGCACAAGCCCAGGAGGCTGGTGGTTCTGTCTAGTTAACTAGGAAAAGAAAATCCGAGCACATTTCTCCAGTTTTGATGTCACTACACTGGTTACCTGTGTCATTCAGGATTGACTTTAAAATTCTGCTTAAGGTTTATAAAGCCTTAAATAATCTCGCCCCATCTTATATATCGGAATGTCTGACACCTTATATTCCAAATCGTAACCTCAGATCCTCAAATGAGTATCTCCTTAGAATTCCAAGAAAAAAACTTAAAAGTGGTGAGGCGGCCTTCTGCTGCTATGCACCTAAAATCTGGAATAGCCTGCCAATAGGAATTCGCCAGGCTAATACAGTAGAGCAATTTAAAACACTGCTGAAAACACATTACTTTAACATGGCCTTTTCATAACTTCACTTTAACTTAATCCGGATACTCTGTATGTTCAATTCATCATAATAACTATTCATGGTGGCTCTAAAATCCGTACTGACCCCTACTCTCTCTTCTGTTTCTTTTTCGGTTTCTTTGTGGTGGCGGCCTGCGCCACCACCACCTACTCAAAGCATCATGATGCTCCAACAATGATGGATGGATTAAAAGCCAGAAGTCTACGTGACCATCATCATCAAGTCCTTCCGTGAGAACCCTAAATCCAAAGAGGACTGTTTCTTTTATGTTAGGTAGATTGTCCAGAGGGGACTGGGCAGTCTCATGGTCTGGAATCCCTGCAGATTTTATTTTTTTCTCCAGCCTTCTGGATTTTTTTTTTGTTTTGTTTTATCTGTCCACCCTGGCCATCGGACCTTACTCTTATTCTATGTTAATTAATGTTGACTTATTTTATTTTCTTACTGTGTCTTTTATTTTTCTATTCTTCATTATGTAAAGTACTTTGAGCTACTTTTTGTATGAAAATGTGCTATATAAATAAATGTTGTTGTTGTTGTAGTTTATGATAATAGTTTCTTATATTCTATTGGTGCTCTCTGATGTCTTACTACTAACATATATTGTATCATTTGAGTGTGCTCGGCAAGTCCCTAATGGGGACTGACTTTATGGTTCACAGAGAAGCAAATAGATATTACATAGTCATTAACCAGCTTTCTGCTTCCACCCCACAATGGAGGAAATCCTCCATTAAGATGACCACTGTCATCACTTCTGCTTTGCCCTCAGCTCTCAACACTGATGTCAGACCACCCAATGGAACAGGATGTCATATGAAGAACTGGTGTAGACCATGTGTTTACAAGTTTGCAAAATGTTTTTCAACATCTTTTGCCCAAACAACCATTAAATGTGCATTTCCTCCGTGGGACCCAAAGCATTTATATGCCCAATTATTTCCCTTTTTTTGCAGTTGTCAGAGTGGCCTGTAATACTCACAATTCCTGTAACTTGGATTTGAGTCCCAGCTCAGTTATTATCTTCTGACCAGCTGTATACCAGGGTCAATGGGGTGACACAGAGGGAAAGATAAATTTGGACCGACACAGAGACAGGGAAGCCTTTTCATCCTGAGATTTCCCTCTGGTACTCTGGGCTTCAGTCTGTGTGATTTTTCCCCTGGTTCTCTGGGTGTCTTCCCATATCCCAAAGGCGCATGTCATGCCTCTGAGTTGGACCAATGCATGTGCATACCACGTGACCCAACTGCCACCCCATCCAGTTATTGTTCTATGCTGCTGGAATCCATGTCCAAGTGGGTTAAAAAATGAATGGATGAATGCCTAGACCTGCCCAGTTCCCACCCTCATTTTAACCACGAGTGTCTCCAGCCATGAGATCTTCTGCATACAGGACTGGTCTTCATTTCTTTCAATCTATAAAAACACTTGGTTACAATATGACATTTGTCAGGGATGCTGAAGTTTGTGAAGTTTTACAAAGATGATCTTAAATGTATAACAGTTTCTGTGGATGCCATTTCAGAGAAATAATGCTGCTTTACCTCCATCAGTTTGGTACTCAAGTAGTGCTGTGACCAAGGTTCAGAGTGTCTCTGTCCATGAGCATGACAGCTTAACAAAGATAGCCAGAAGAATGCCATATGGATGGCTCACTGAGTCATTGCTAAATGGCCATTATTGTCTTCTACCAGCTTCTTTTTCTCTGTCACTGGGCTTATTTGCAGGACTTGCTGCAAACCTCAAGTTGTTTGTATTTCCTGCTATTGACTTTACTATTGTTAGTGAAATAAGATCTGAAGACGAGTCCTTAAGCAGAAAACACTTAAAATTTGAGACAGGAAAAGAGTAAGGTGAATCCTCTGGCTGTACTCAAGTTCTGCCATGCTGGTGTACATCCCCATGCCAGGCTGGGAGATAGGAGGTGTAACATTCCTCACCAGACCCTGGCATTGTGCAGGAATTGCTAGAAAGATGACCCACCTGTTTGTAAGAAGAAGTTATGTGAGAGGTCAGATGGCAGCCACTTAAAGACTACCAGGGTGACAAATAAAGGCCCTATTGAAGATCAAGATTTGGCACTTCAGTGCCCGCTAGTATGTTTCTTCTCTTGTGCAGTTTCAGACAGCTCACTTCCTTGTCCTACATATTACGGTTGCTGTTTGATCAGCCACGCTCAGCTTCAGCTCCGTTCAGGACGTGAGATGTCCTGTCATAAAGTGTAATTATATCATATGCTTAATCAGCCTTTATTTCATCAAACACTCACCACATTGTCAGCCTCTACAAAGCACTTTGAAGAACACAAACATGACTTGCTTTAATACTTTATTAACCCAGAAAGGGAATTGTTGTTGGGCAAGAGTGATGGTTGATAAAGAAGTAGGGCCATCCAGTAAATGACATATCATTCCCTTCAAATACCAAGCAGTCACAGCATAGATGAAGTACAAAATAATAAGCCTTCAGGGAATGGAGGAATGATCATAAAGAAAGATACTCCGTGAATAATGTGAATGTTGGGGTGCCTCCTAGTACTGTTGTGCTGGCAGGTTGAGTTGGTACTTTGTAGGAAAGAGTGACACAACTGACAGGGTAAAAGGATGGACATGATCAATTTGGGGGAATCTGGAAATATGGAAGAGAAAGGGAGAATTAGTCAAAATGCTTAGACAACTGGGCCATCTGAAGGTTTTCTTTATTTTTTAGAATCTGTACCTAGGCCGGTGGGTGAAACTGAGGGAACAGAAATTGTTCATAGATTGAGAAAGGGAAGGGAATTGTCTCATCCTAAGATTTTCTTCAGCAACACCAGTTTCAACTGGTATGCAAACATTTACTCTGGGTGTACTCTGGGATGGGCAGGTGCCACATCCAGAGCTGGTCTTCAGTGATGTCAGGGTGGGTGGTGACTCCCAACAATCCACAAACAGAATTAACCATGTCAGTAAAATGGATGGATCTGTTTTCCATTTATGGATCTCAAGGCTGGGAATGGACACCCTGGAACTGTATAAGAAACATAAATGGAGACGTGGAGTGGAGGGCACACTGACATGAAGAAAACTTGGATTTTACTTATCCACCCTAGATGAGTTTATACAGCCCAAATAGCATCTGACGTTGTAGTGTTTTTGATGTTTAACATACAGCAGCCATGCAGGGTTCTTCCTGGCACTCAATGCCTATTGGTGGAGGCTCACAGACTGGTTGCTGTGCCAGTTATAGTTACTGTAGTACAGGGTCAGGGATTCCAAGGCCTGCTCCAGTTAGAGTTGTTTTTTGCCTTGTGCTTTGGCTGCTTGTGATTTAGTAAATGGCACAACTTGCCTAGATGCCCAGAAATGTAGTCACACTGAGCACCAGGCAGGAACCAGCACTTGAAAGGGTGCCACTCAGAGCCACTCTCACACTGCCAGCTAAATTAACACAGTTAGTTTTTGGGATGTGGAAGCCTTACGCAGACAGGAGAGAATATGGCAACTTCATGCAGATGGTGTTCAGGCAGAGGTATAGAAAATAGATGGCTGAGCTGGGTGGTAATTGTTTTAAAAAGTGCTTTGTGACAGTGCTCAAGTGAAAGATGTGGTATAGCAGCCCATGTGGTATAGTGCTGAGAGCAAAAGGTGCTATATACAGTTGTGCTTGAAAGTTTGTAAACCCTTTAGAATTTTCAATATTTCTGCATAAATATAACCTAAAACATCATCAGATTTTCACTCAGATCCTAAAAGTAGATAAAGAGAGACCAGTTAAACAAATGAGATAAAATATTATACTTGGTCATTTATTTATTGAGGACAATGATCAAATATTACATATTTGTGAGTGGCAAAGGTATGTGAACCTTTGCGTTCAGTGTCTGGTGTGACCCCCCCTTTGCAGCAATAACTGCAACTAAACGTTTCTGGTAACTTTTGATCATTCCTGCACACCGACTTGGAGGAATTTTAGCCCATTCCTCCGTACAGAACAGCTTCAACTCTGGGATGTTGGTGGGTTTCCTCACATTAACTGCTCGCTTCAGGTCCTTCCACAAGATTTCGATTGGATTAAGGTCAGGACTTTGACTTGGCCATTCCAAAACATTAACTTTATTCTTCTTTAACCATTCTTTGGTAGAATGACTTGTGTGCTTAGGGTCGTTGTCTTGCTGATAACCCACCTTCTCTTCAGATTCAGTTCATAGACAGATGTCCTGACATTTTCCTTTAGAATTCTCTGATATAATTCAGAATTCATTGTTCAATCAATGAAGGCAAGCCATCCTAGCCCAGATGCAGCAAAACAGGCCCAAACCATGATACTACCACCACCATGTTTCACAGATGGGATAAGGTTCTTATGCTGGAACGCAGTGTTTTTCTTTCTCCAAACACAACGGTTTTCATTTAAACCAAAAAGTTCTATTTTGGTCTCATCCGTCCACAAAACATTCTTCCAATAGCCTTCTGGTTTGTCCACGTGATCTTTAGCAAACTGTAGACGAGCAGCAATGTTTTTTTTGGTGAGCAGTGGCTTTCTCCTTGCAACCCTGCCATGCACACCATTGTTGCTCAGTGTTCTCTTGATGGTGGACTCATGAACATGAACATGAACATTAGCCAATGTGAGAGAGGCCTTCAGTTGCTTAGAAGTTACCCTGGGGTCCTTTGTGACCTCACCGACTATGACACGCCTTGCTCTTGGAGTGATCTTTGTTGGACGACCACTCCTGGCGAGGGTAACAATGGTCTTGAATTTCCTCCATTTGTACACAATCTGTCTGACTGTGGATTGATGGAGTCCAAACTCTTTAGAGGTGGTTTTGTAACCTTTTCTAGCCTGATGAGCATCAACACCTCTTTTTCTGAGGTCCTCAGAAATCTCCTTTGTTCATGCCATGATTCACTTCCACAAACGTGTTGTGAAGAGCAGACTTTGATAGATCCTTGTTCTTTAAATAACACAGGGTGCCCACTCACACCTGATTGTCATCCCATTGACTGAAAACACCTGACTCGAATTTCACCTTCAAACTAACTGCTAATCCTATAGGTTCACATACTTTTGCCACTCACAAATATGTAATATTCGATCATTTTCCTCAATAAATAAATGACCAAGTATAATATTTTGTCTCATTTGTTTAACTGGTTTCTCTTTATCTACTTTTAGGATTTGAGTGAAAATCTGATGATGTTTTAGGTCATATTTATGCAGAAATATAGAAAATTCTAAAGGGTTCACAAACTTTCAAGCACAACTGTAATATAACACTTGACTAAGTAAGATGTGCTTGAGTTCCCACGATTTCCCCCTCAAAACTCAGTTCTGTCTGACTGCTGCCACTGTCTCTGCTGCTACTGGTGATCACACTGGCCTTTAAATCTGTTTGTCACTGGCACACCTGACAGAAAGGGATGAATATTTAAAACCGCCTTCCACCTATTTAGTAGACTCTTCTAAATATTAGTGGGAGCCGCTAAATATTTTAACACCATCTGAATAATTTCACAAAGGCAAGGGAAGTGGCTGTCAGGGTCTCTGGTGGAGGGGCCTGGCACTGAATTAGGCTCAGCTGATTCAGCTCCCTTCCCACAATGTCAGACAGACAAATCTGTCTTGGCAGCAACTAATGACGTGTGCCGGGGAGAAGTGGCAAGAGCAACAAATGTTTATCACTTGATGTGACATCTCACCCCTTGCGGCCATTTCAGGATTCAAGCTTCTGGAGTTTCAAACAAAAAGTAACTCAAAACTTGGACGTAGGTTTCCTTCCTTGGATTCGGCCCAGTTATTGGGTGGGAATGCATTCTGCCTAGGAAGCTGGCTTTAGGCATGACTAGTGTTGGCAGCTGGTATGGCTTTTAAAGTGACTGGGACTTTAAAACTTTTCCTGAAACCTGTGGTCCTCCTGAAGTGCTAAATAAAAAGCCAAGTGAAGGAAAGGAAGCTTACAGAACTAAAATAGAAAAAAACCTCACTCAGGGTAACTCAGGGAATGAAATGGACGTGATTAATGGACTCAAGCAATCCAGCGCTCAGGTGCTAGAAAGGGATGTGGACAAAGCTAACACCCTCTACCAATTTTTTAGTAGATCTTTCACTCTCATTGCCACCTTCATACAGTGACTAGTCTCAGAAATTAGGAAAGGCCAGTGATGAGTTCACCTCTTTCCATTAATATGGGCTATCCATAACTGAAGACCAAAATAGGAGAAAACTGAGGAAGCTACACACAGGAAAGGCCACTGGAGCAGAAAGAGTCAGTCCTTGAATTCTTAAGGCCTGTGCTAACCACCTTTGTGGTGTCCTCTGTTATCTGTTCAATTTGTCCCTAAGGCACTAAAAAGTGCTGCTGATTTAGAAAACATCCTACATTGTTCTGTTCTAAAGAACACAGACACATCTTTATCTAATGGCTACAGACCAGAGGTACTTACATCTTACATCGTGAAGACTTTTGAGGGGCTGGTCCTGGACCATATGAGTTCTCTTCTGGTAGACCACCTCAACCAACTGCAGTTTGCCTATCAGACAAAGTCTGGAGTGGAGTATACAATTATCTATCTGCTCCACAAGGCTTATTCTCTCCTGGACAAAGCTGGCAGCACTGTGAGGATTATGTTTTTTGATTTCTCGAATGCCTTTAGTACAGTCCAGCCATCCATGTTAAGGGGTAAACTCAGAGATAGGCAGGTGGATGAGCCTATGGTGTCCTGCATAATGGACTGTCTGTCAGGCAGTTTGTGAGGCTTAAGGACCATGTCCCTGATATAGGTGTGAGCAACACCACAACGAACAATCAGATCTCCATTTCTGTTCATCTTGTACCCCTCGGACTATAAATTTATAACATCAGGCCATGTCACTTGAAGAAATTCTAAAGTGATTCTGTACTTATGGGTTGCATTGATAAGGGGTTGACACAGAGGAGAGGAGTCAGGTGGAGAAGTTTGTTTTTTGGTGCAAAGAGAATTGTCTGCATCTCAACATCAGCAAATCTAAGAAACTGCTTATAGACTTTCATGCACCAAAGAGCCTCTGTGTCTGGTCACTATTCAAGGAGGGGATGTAGTGGTCGTCCATTCCTACAAGTAATTGGGGGTCCACCTAAATAATAGTCTGGACTGTTCCCGTAACACAGATGAACTATCTAACAAAGGGCAGAGCAGGCTGTTCTCCCTCAGAAGACTGTATTCCTTCAATCTGGGAATTGATACCCTTCACATCTTCTACAACTCTGCAATGGCCAGTGTGGGTTCCTACCTGTGGTGGGCCGGGCTGGTAAAATCACTTCAAGAGAAGTCCACCAAATCAACAAGCTAATTAAAAGAGCAGACACAGTTATGGGACACACCTGAACCCCCTGGAGGTCGCAGCAAAGGAGAGAATTAAAACAAAACTGAGTGCCATTATGAATAATGCTGTGTATCTTCTTCATTAAACAACAACACTGAGGACTTTCAGCCAATGAATAGTTTATCAGAAGTGTGTCAAGAAACACCAATGGGGCTCCTTTATACTATCTATGGTAATGTGGTACATCTATCTATCTATCTATCTATCTATCTATCTATCTATCTATCTATCTATCTATCTATCTATCTATC
>JANRMT010062790.1:6953820-6965060 GCA_026402145.1 Polypterus bichir lapradei | reverse complement strand
CTATCTATCTATCTATCTATCTATCTATCTATCTATCTATCTATCTATCTATCTATCTATCTATCTATCTATCTATCTTGTTGGATGGGGAACCATTCCCCTGCATGCCCTTTTAACCCACTGAGTCATGATGGACAGGCCACACCCTCTAAGGACACACTTACTCCAGGACTGTCCTAGGACAGGTAATCAACACTATCACCACTAGAATGGCAGCAATATAATGGCCAAAATTAAAAATCAACATAAACTCTATTTCAAAGAAAATGAGCCCAATGGACACCTATATATAACCCTCAAAAAATATTCAAAAACAAGAGTCCCTGACAATCACACAATCATCTGAGTTCAGTAGCTGCCATCATTTTGGAACTTGCTTTTTTTGGTGGAGACCATGTTGTTCAATGTTATGGTGTTGTTACTGAACACATACTTACTGCTATAACTGAATGTGAAGAAAATCCTATTTAAGATGGTGGCACAGTACTTAACATTCAAGCATTAGAATACTGCAGATTTAAAAACAAGCAACTTCATGGGTACTTTGTTTTAGTTCAAGACGACTGTGTCAGTCTGGTTTAGGATCCTTCCTCTGACTTTTGAAGTGTTATAAATTCAACAATTATGTTTAGTCTAGTCTGTAATTTCAGTATCATAGCCATAACATTCCCACCATAATTCGTTCAGGTTTCCCTAGTCAGCTAATGTCTTGCACCAAATTCAAAGAGCACTATAGGTAATGTCTAGCGTCACACCGGTGCTGTCTGATCACATTCTGGTACAGTTTGTTGCCACACTGGTGTTTATAATTTCATTTTGATGCTAACATGTACTGTGTACCTGTACCCATTTTTCAAAGATTCTGATTTCACAAGTTTACAGTTGAAGAGACCAAACTGAGAATGCTGGGCTTCAGCTTCTTGTGCTTCTGGTTCATTCTACTTCATCTTTATTTCTTTGACTTGAAATTCTGAGAACTGGGACGAGCTCACACTTAAGGGCTGTAACTGTTCTGTCAATAATTCATCTATGTCGATAGTCTGTTATCAGTGCTCAGTGGCAGAGATTCTGTCCAGTGACCACTCATGCAGGTAGACTTCTGCACAGCCATGGATGTCACATATCAATCTAAGAAAGCTGGTAGATTAAATGGAAAGTAACACTATGTCTTCATAAAATGCAGAAGAAACAAGTCAAGCTCCTCAACTTTCATTTTTAATTCTATTTTCAGCCTGTGTCCATAGCAGGAATATACGTAATTAACACTGAGCTGACTTATTCCCTCATGGTACCAGTTGAGACACAGGCATTGTGGTGACATGTCTGTGAGGAGAACAAGCCGGCAGCCCAGTGGCATGCAGACTGAAACAAGATCCCCCTATGCTCCTCCACCTCCAGCCACTGAGCCGATATCTTACAATTAGCAAGGGTCAGCTCTGCTGGCGCAGAACTCCATGTCGATGTCGACACTCATGTTCTGCACTGGAGCCTAATTGGGCTGAACAGCAGGGCTCTTGGCGAAATTTGAGGCACTCTTGATTTGGGAATCAAAATGACAAAATCAGAAAGGCTTTATGTGTCTGACTTGCCCTCTGTTTCCTCTCCGTTGTTCCCATGCTGTAACCATATTTGTTTTACATTTGGGGGACAGGACCAAGATGGGGATGAGGAAAGGGTTATAACTAAGCAACACTATCGTGTTATGGTCAGTTAGTATTTAATAAGAACTGAGACTATTATTGTCAAGGTGCTTATTGTGACGAGAGCTACGAGGAATGTCTGTTATGTGCAGAGAAAACATTACAAGAAGAAGGAATCGCAAAAGTGAGAATTAGGTGTAGGAACTCATCCTTCTATCCATCCATCAATCTGTTCATTCTTTCAACCATACATGCACCAGTCAATCAAGCACTCAACCAGTTAGTTGATCACTCCATTAGTCTGTACTGTACAGTAAGAACCCAGTTAAGCAAGCAACCAAGCATTCAATCATACAGTAAGGCAGCTAAGCAGTAAGTGAACAAATTCCAGGAATACATCATTAATCTGAGCCAGTGATATGGAGAAAAATGAGCTAGGACCCCCAAAGAGGCATGAACTGACCCTACATAAACATACTCCCGCTTACACTTTAGTTGCTTTGAATGGACAATCACCAAGACAGCCTATGGTATACTTGGACTACAGGGAGAAACAAACAGAAAAAGTGGATACCATGAGAAGTCTAGACTGAGAAATTGGTGCAAAGTGTAAGGCAATGTCCACACTACTACATTTTCCTTTAAAAAACTAACACAATCTCTGTCTACACTATTATTTTCACAACATTTATGAACATATTATCATCTTTAATAAAACTACCAAAAACACAAAATACGTAATCGTCCACCTACACTAGGCGTGCACACAGCATAAACGCATTTACAAAAGGCAAACGCTGTCTGATTTCAACAAGATTTTAAGTCTGATTTGTAGTCACCTATTGATTGTATGAGTCTGCCCGAGTTACACCACCAGGTCACATGTAGTACGATAGTGGTGGTGGTGGTGCCCAATTACTTCTCCTGATTGGATTGTCGTATGATCAGAGTGCTTGTGCAGTCTGAGCAGGTATACGACTAGTGACTCTATCGTGCAGTGCAACTAGTCACCTGACACAAAATGCAAATTAGATGCATACGAGAAAAACAACACAACAAGTGGATTGGAAAGGAATTCTTCTATGCCCGCTATGTTGGAATGAAGGGTGACCAATCAGCAAATGAGATGTTGTAATGATCAGGGTCCATTTAGAGAGGATCCACATAATAATCATGAACCAAGCAGTGCTATGGAGTCCGTTTTTACAGAAATCCTCCATGTTTGTCCATCCAAACTGAAATACCGTGCTAGCATTTTGTCTCCAGCTCTGGAGAGCTTGTTCAGAAATATGTTGTCATGTGTAAAAAATGCCAGGGTAGTGTGAACGAAAGATGAAAAAGCAAACAAATGGTACTAGTGTAGATGACAAATGTACTAGATTAGATGAGTCTAAAGTGATGAAAGGCCACATCACTATTTTATACACTACTGTGATTTATCAGGTGGCTTTTATGAATGAATGAATGAATGAAGGAAGGAAGGAAGGAAGGAAGGAAGGAAGGAAGGAAGGAAGGAAGGAAGGAAGAAATCAATCAGTTAAACCTTGATGT
This sequence comes from Polypterus bichir lapradei, assembly GCA_026402145.1. NCBI lineage: Eukaryota > Metazoa > Chordata > Cladistia > Polypteriformes > Polypteridae > Polypterus > Polypterus bichir. The sequence goes on along the minus strand of JANRMT010062790.1, from coordinate 6,961,869 downwards.
ATGCATTCAACTACAAAGTCACCCACTGAATTAGTGAAGCAGGGAAGAATCAATTCAGTCACTTGTTATGGCAGACAACTGACTGATCAGTTAGGCTATCAATCAATCAATTAATGTATGTATTATCTAATAAGTACATTAATAAATTAGGTAAAAGGTTAATTTTCTGATCTGCTGTTTCCATGCCATTCAGTCAGCCAATGAATCATTCAATGGACACTCAATGAGGTTGGCTGCCACTCAGCAAGCTGAGAGTATCAGTGGATGAATGAATCAGTCATTTAGTCTAATGGCCATATGACTGGATGGCGGTGGGACAGCAGACAATAAGCTAAGTGTGTGAAGCGTTTTGGTTGAGCCATCTTTTACAGCATTCCAGCCTTATTGGTACCAGTACGGGAGCTTATGTCACGGCAGTAGAGAGCCAAATGTTCTCCTTCTCTACTCTGTGTGAAATGCTGGGGCATTTTCTGCAGCACTGCTCGTGTGCAGAGGCCCTGCTCGCCCGCCTCCCTCCATCTCCGCTTGTTTTGTATTATGTATCTGTCAAAACGATTCCGTGAAGCACTCAAGCGGAGAGCAATTCATACTGGTGCTGTCGCCGCTGCCCCCTTCGACTGCACTGCCATACACATTTCTGCTGTCTTCACATCAAACCTGATGATGAGAAAAACGAGGAAATGTTGCTTGAATATTATTGTGCATGTCTGAGACCAAAGGTGCCGTCCTCCTGGCCTTTTGTCTTCAGGCTATTTCTGGGGGGATCTTTCCCTGTCACTTTCTGTCTGTGTCACTATTGTCATTCCTCTAAAATCTCCTGGTTTTGTCACTGCACTTATCTTTAAGCCCCCTCACCATACCGCTGGTCACCTCTTTGCTTCCTTTTTAACTTTTTAACTCCACATCTTAGCCTGCTCGCTGTTTTACCTCTTCTGTCTGCTTTGTTTTTATGGACCTCAGACTCCAGCTCCTCTTCATCCTTCTATCCCTGTCCTCATTTTCCCTCTCCATGGTTTTCTTGCTGTCTTTCCAGCTCCCACTCTTGCACAGACTGCAGATTCTCTCACGCCTTCTTTTCCCTTCTATGTTTCTTCTGGACACTTCAGACCTTCCCCTCATCAGGTGGCTCAGCATGAGACCAGGCAGGTCGTCTTTAGGAGGCTTTGCTGGTTTATTGACTTAAATAGAGGAGCACAATCAGACCCTTTACTGAAGTTATACGCCCACTCGACAGGGAACCTGGACCTCAGACAATATCAACAATAGAAAGAGATGGAAGGGGAGCACAGAGTGTGAGTGCTGCCAGCGAGCAAAAGGCTGACACAGGGTAACGGTTAGAAATTAACTTCTAGGTCAAATCTAGTGCCTCTTGTCTGGATGAAGGTGTGCCTTCAGCTGGGAATGGTCAAGGTTCCCCGTACTATAGTAAGTGATGCCAAGCTGGGTCACCGGGTCATCTTCTGAAAAAAAAGAGAAGTTTTCACAAAGCACCTTCATCCACCTCATGGATACACTATGATCTTCCTGACATTAACCTGAAATTCAGAAATGCCCGGGAGATGGCAATCACAGGCTATCAAAATGAGACATGCTGCTCTGTGATACTCCACTGGGATTGTATCTGCAATTGATGGAGGCTTGGCAAAGCTCACTGTATGGGAAGGGGTCCATGACTGAAGTGGTCTGTAAAGTAAAGAATGACAAGAGCTTTTGAGTCTTTGGTTGGAGAGGACTGAGAAAAGGGCGGGGCCAGGAGTGAGAGCTAGAAATCAGTGATTGGAGAGGACTGAGAAAAGAGGAGGGATAAAGAGTGTCAAGGTGAGTGGAGCAAACTAACAGAAGGGCGGGTCCAGAAGTGAGGGATTAGTCTGTGATTGGAGAAGACAGAGAAAAAAGGTGGGTTCAGGAGTGAGAGATGGAACTCTATCACTTAGAAAGAAAGAGAAAATGGGAGGGATAAATGGTGACAGGGGTTAGTTAGTCAGTGATTGGAGACATCTTAGAGAAGGGTGGGACCAGGAGTGAGACAGAAATCTGTGATTGGAGAGAACTAAGAGAAGGCTAGGGGGTAAAGAGTGGCAGGTATTAGTTAGTATTTGATTGGGGAGAACAGAAAAAGGGGCAGAACCAGGAATAAGAGTCAGTCACTCAGTCATTGTCCAACCTGCTATATCCTAACACAGGGTGACAGGGGGGTCTGCCGGAGCCAATCCTAGCCAACACAGGGCGCAAGGCAGTAACAAACCTGGGCAGTGCGCCAGCCCACCACAGGACACATACACACACACACACACCTAACCTGCATGTCTTTGGACTGTGGGAGGAAACCGGAGTAACCAGAGGAAACCCACACAGACACGGGGGAAGAACATGCAAACTCCACGCAGGGAGGACCCGGGAAGCGAACCCAAGTCTCCTTACTGCGAGGCAGCAGTGCTACCACTGCGCCACTGTGCCGCCCCCAATGTGTAATGAGTTTGTGATTGGAGAACTCTGCGAAAAAGGTGGGTTCAGGAGTGAGAAATGGAAATCTATCACTTGGAAAGAAAGAGAAAATGGAAGGTATAAATAGTGACAGGAGTTATCAGTGAGTGACTGGAGATGTTTTAGAGAATGGCAGGGCCAGGAATGAGAGACAGAAATAAGTGATTGGAGAGGACAGGGCAAAGGGAGGGATTAAAAGTGATAGGAGTTAGTTCATCTGTGATTGGAGATGCTTAAGAGAGGGGTGGAGCTAAGAAAGAGAGGACTGAAAAAGGGGGAGGAATGAAGAGTAACAAGTGTTAGTTAGTCTGTGATTGGACAGGACTAAAAGAAGGGAGGGGCCAGGTGTGAGAGACAGAAATCTGTAATTAGAGAAGAACGAGAAAAGGGGCAGCTTAAAGAGCCACAGGGTTTAGTCTGTGATTAGGGAGGATTGAGAGAAGGATGGGGGGGGGGGGAGTGAGAAACAAAAACACATGATTGGAGAACACTGAGAAAAGCTTGTCATGATCTATACTAATAAAAGGCAAAGCCCTCACTGACTGACTCACTCACTCATCACTAATTCTCCAACTTCCCGTGTAGGTAGAAGGCTGAAATTTGGCAGGCTCATTCCTTACAGCTTACTTACAAAAGTTAAGCAGGTTTCATTTCGAAATTCTATGCGTAATGGTCATAACGGTCAACAATGTCCGCCATGTTGAACTTTCTTATTTATGGCCCGATCTTCTCGAAATTTTATAGGTGGCTTCCCTACGCTAACCGAAACCAATGTACATACTTATTTCGGTGGTATGATGCCACTGTCGGCCGCCATATTGAACATTTCAACAGTTTTTTTTACTTATGGGCCCATCTTCAAGAAATTTGGTACACGGGTTCCCAACGCTAACTGAACATATATACGTCCGTAGCCTGCAGCTCGGTCACCGTGTGAGGCGGCGTTGGGTCCCCCATCCCAATGCTTCCCACGTTGTTGGCTGCCTGCCTATATAAGACCGTCCGTCGCTCCAGTCTCTACATTCCCTTCCTTGCTTCGCCACGGGATTCACGTCTCCCTACTGATAACTACAGCCTTTTTGTTTAATCCACGGCTTCTCCGCTGTTTTATTGTTCGTTTATTATGATTATAGTTATTGTGTAGGTATTTTAGACTTACTTTACATTGCTCAGGTACCCATTTTCTTTATCATTCCAACCATACCCCTATTAACATGTCTATCGAGGTGATCACCATCGATCAAAGAACTGTCACTTACCGAGTGGTTTCCATGCCTGGAGATGGCACCTACCTTTTCCATTCTCTGTGTTACATATTGCACGGCCATATCAGGCTCACTCTTGATATCTGGAGGAACATTGTGTCTTATGTATTGAATGACTGGGACAGGTTCAAGGTGTGGACTGATGACGGTACAGGAGATAATTATACTACACAGGAGCACTAGAAGAGTGAAATGCTTAAGCCCTTCACCTATGGTTCTGCATGTGAGTTGAAGGCTGCCGCTGAATTGTTCGGTTGTCGCTTTCAAGTGTACCGAAATGGCCAAATATTTTACACCTTTTGACAACCGCCAATGTCTCTTAAATATCTTAGATTCACAGGTGACGATTTCAGTAGTGGACACTTTGATGTTTATGAATGTTTAAACTCTCAAAAGCTGGATGTGATTTTATCGATGAAACCGGTTGTATACTTACAACGCTTGACAGATGCCGAATGTCACTTCAACACAACAAATCCTGCAAATACTATCGTAATTGAAACAAACCATGAAACTCAAACCGATTATGACAGCAGCTATCCAAGCTGTGAGATTTGAGACAAGATTACTGTTCACATGGCCAACTGTAAGTTACATGCTCAAGAGTAAGCTCAGCGCACAGCTTGGTCATATTACAACCGGAGGGCCGAACTGACAACATGGTATTCAAAGAGATCCTTAACAAATAATTATTGGCATATTTTCCCTCAGTTTAAAAAGGTAAAATTTTCTTCTTAATAAAAATTTTAAGGCAGTACTTCGCCGCTGTGAAGCGCGAGTATTTTGCTAGTATCTAATAAATAGGAGTCAATAATGAGAGAGGACATTCCACGTCCCAAGAGCCAGCTTCTGTAGCCGAGGATCGGACCACCAAGGTCCCCGCCTTCAGCCACCACCCAACTCACACAGCACCTGACCTCCTTGGCCCCTCCCATAGGTGGTGAGTCCATGGGAAGGGGGACCCACATTGCCTCTTTGGGCTGTGCCCGGTCGAGCCCCATGGGTGCAGGCCCGGCCACCAGGTGCTCGCCATTTAGCCCCACCTCCAGGCCTGGCTCCAGAGGGGGGCCCCGGTGACCCGCGTCCGGGCGAGGGAAAACGCTGTCCAAATTTTTTGTTCCTCATAGGAGGTTATGTTGAACCGCTCCTTGTCTCATCCCTCACCTAGGACCAGTTTGCCTTTGGTGACCCTACCAGGGCCATAAAGCCCCGGACAACAGAGCTCTTAGGATCATTGGGACACGCAAACCCCTCCACCATGATAAGCTTTCCCTTAAAGATAGGGTGAGAAGCTCAGCCATCTGGGAGGGGCTCAGAGTAGAGCTGCTGCTCCTCCACATCGAGAGGTGTCAGATGAGGTGGCTTGGGCATCTGATTAGAATGCCTCCTGGACGCCTCCCTGGTGAGGTGTTCCGGGCACATCTAACCGGGAGGAGGCCCTGGGGAAGACCCAGGACACGCTGGAGGGACTATGTCTCCCGGCTGGCCTGGGAACGCCTCAGGATTCCCCCGGAGGTGCTAGAAGAAGTGGCAGGGGAGAGGGAAGTCTGGGCATCTCTGCTCAAGCTGCTGCCCCCGCGACCTGATCTCAGATAAGTGAAAGAGGATGGATGGATGGATAATTAGAGAGGAATGAAAAGCAAGCTGGGGTAAAGACAGATATTAGTTAGTCTGTGGTTGGAGATCTTAGAGGTGGGCAGGACTAAGAGTGAGAGCCAGAAATCTTGGATTGGACATGACTTAAAAATGAGGAGGGATAAAGTGTGACAGGTGTTAGCTCGTCTGTAATTGGATGTACCTGAGAAAAAGGTGAAGCTTAAATAAAAAGAGAGAGAGTGACAGAGAGAGAGTAAGAGTGAGAGAGAGAGAGAAAAATCTGTCACTGGACAGGACTGAAAAAAGAGGAGGGAGAAACAGTGGCAGATGTTAGTCTGTGATTGGACAGGTAGGATAAAGGGTGGGGGCAAAGGTGAGAGCCAAATATCTAAGTTTGGAGTAGTTTCAGAAAAGTGGAAGGGCAAAAAATGCCAGGCGAGTGATTGATAATGGCAGAGATCAGAGATGTGTGATAGAAGGGGTCAATTGTGACACACTAGAATTTAAGAATGTCACCAGTGAAAATTATGTGGGTGAACTCATGGTATGCTCATTTCATGAAACTCTGCTTCTTCTCTTGAACTCCCAAGAAACCACCAAGACATTCAACCCGCTGGACAGCCCCTTATTAAAATATCACAGAAATGCATTCCGGTAAAATGGGAGGAAAGGCGTTAATTACAGGGTGTCAACTGCTGAAATGTGCTGGGAGACAAAGAGAGCCTGCTGCTAGCAAGCTATGTCACAGAAACTCTCACTGCAGACTTCTCGGGAGTAGATAAAGGAAGCAGAGAGCACAGATGAATCTGAATGTTGTCCACCCATGGAACCCATTAAAGGAGACCAGCCCTTGAGATGCCATGTCAGTGTCGTGTTATGCCTTATAGTAAACTATCAAGGTGTTGTGTTGAGATCAGAGTAATGGCACATTTGTTTTAATAATGCTAAAAGGTTTTTTGAAATAGGATGTTATTCCATTAGCATGAGATGCTGCTGCCCTTATGGAATGCCATAGTAAGATGCCATGTTAGTGCAGTGTGCCTCTGGGATGCTGTGTGAAACGTCCTTTACTGCTTAATCATCTCTGCTACCAGAGTGCTGTGCCATGCTAGAAAACTACACTATACCACTGGGTGTTCATCTGCACAGACTTAATGCTTGTGAAATATTCCATCCTTTTTATCACCATGCCCACCATACAGTTCACCCCTTGAGATGCCCAGTCAGCCACTGCACACAGTGAATATTTTTTATTTGTTTGTTTATATGTACGAAGCGTCCTGATCTGCTTAAGAGCCCTTCAGCGGACTATTTCCATAAGAAGGCCAGCGAGCGTGCCCACGGGGACGGGGGCTGACTGCCGATTTCCCAGATTCATTCATTACTGGTGTCTGATTCAGCCTCCAGGGCCTCGGGAAGGTCAGCCTCAATAAAAAATGGCTACAAAGCCAGAATAATAAGCCCTTTCTGCTTGTTTTTGAAATACGAGCTGCGTGTGTTAGTTATGTTAATAGAATATGATTTCAGATCAGCATCTGATTGATTGCTGGTAACCCAACGCCAGGATGCATTACTTTTCACTCTCGTTCTCTCCTTCTTGAAGGCCAGTTTGCCTGCGCCACATGAGCCTGATTTGCATCCAGAGAGCCTCGACTGTTTTCGAGCCACGCCACTGCGTGACCGGCTCGAGCGTCTTTGGGCCGGCAGGCTAAGAGATGGATTTGCGTGCGCTGCTTGTCCCCCTGTCTCAAATGATTTTGCATTTAATAGTCTATCTGGCGCTGAACGGCTTCAAGTGCGTCCTGTCTGATTGAATTTGATGAATAAAAATGATGGATCTTGCGACCTGAGAGGGAGCGCAGGTGTTTCTGCAGAATGGAGACTTCATTTGCATTCTGCTAATCACTTTTCTGCATCCCTTGTCTGCTTGCGGAACAATGTATCGGGACGAGGGCTCCGTGCTAAAATACTTATTCTCTGGTAAAATCCTATGAGACATCAATTCATTTAAAAAAAAATGCAAGTTCATACAAAGCCTAGAGGACATCCTTCAGGAGGCGTTCGTGAGGGTGACACACGAGCCCAGAGCCATCCTAATTTTAAGGACGTGGAGAGGAATAGCTGTTAAAAGTGTGTGGGGCTGAGTGAGTTACTTCGACGTTACTTCAAAACAGCTGCTGACGCAAATTTCCTGCTCCTTCCTTCTTCCCAGACGGTGACATATGGAGAGCGATGTTTCTCATGTTACGCTTCGCCACTCCGCAACAACCTAACGCGTATTGTAAATCAGACAAACTGAAAATGGAACCTTCCCTTTAAAGCATTTATGCTTGGGCAGGCTTACATTAATGTATTGGGTGTCTGTTTAGAATTAATGGGTTATATGTTTTGGGGCTTTTATGAAAAGGGTGCCTGACATGACTTCTTCTTCTACTTTCGGCTGCTCCCGTTAGGGGTTGCCACAGCAGATCATCTGTCCGCATATTGATTCGGCAAAATTTTACACCGGATGCCCTTCCTGACGTAACCCTCCCCATTTATCCGGGTTTGGGACCGGCACAAAGAAACACACTGGTTTGTGCATCCTATATGAAGAAATGATTGGGTGATTCCGTTACTGTTTGGAATGCTGTTTAATATACCCGATTTATCTATCTATCTATCTATCTATCTATCTATCTATCTATCTATCTATCTATCTATC
>JANRMT010062790.1:6895640-6934701 GCA_026402145.1 Polypterus bichir lapradei | reverse complement strand
AATTGTTGTACGATAGTCTGGAGGAATCGTTTTTATTATGTTTTCGACTATAGTCCACTTGTATCCCATTTGTTAATTTAGAATATATTCAGTGCAGTTCACTCATAGTTCTTTCCATTTTTTTTCAAATCTGCTTCACTTCAGCTGAGTTAAATCCAAAGCTGTTCAGACTTGTTTCAAGTGCCCAGACTCTAGTGGTAAATGTTCAAGTTGATATCATGTGGACTTTGCTAAGAGGAGTCCGCTTTACTTTGCTTGCGGTCCTCTCCCTAAAAGAGCACCTTCATCTAGTTGTCTCGTTTCACTTCAGTTCATCTCAGCTGGACGGGGTTAGAGACAATTGCTTACAGATTACTTCTCGCTGTTTGTGAGATGCACAGCCTGACATTAATAAACAAATTAGTTTCAGAATGAACAATTACAATCACAAAATCAGTACCAGCAACAGTTGCACAGGCGCGTGTCCAAAATGAGAATGCCCAGGAGGATGATGGGATTGGATTGCACTTCATTCCTTACTCCCTGAAGAAGTGCCTCTAAGGTGAAGAGATCATATTGCAATCCCAAAATAAATAAATAAATAAAAGTAACAGTGAAAGTGAACCAAAAAAAAAGTCAGAATAAAAGAGCAAGCCCAGCTTGGACTGATTCATTCACTTCCAGCGTCATCGTTTCCAATTATTTTATTTTTTTGCCTCTTTGATATCGGGATGGGCCAGAGAGGTGTTCACTTCGCTCTCTCTGGAGTGTGCAGGCAGCTCATTTCCAGTCTTGATTCTCACTCTGTGGGTCTGCAGCATCCTCTATATTTAATCGTTCAGGCGGAAAACAATAGATGCTGAAAAATCAGAGCTCTTTGGTTTAGAACAGCAAGTTCTCAGCATGAGAGGAGGAAGGGAGTAGGAAGTAAAGCATTGGAACAGATCAGAGCTGAGGCTCTAATAATTACTACCATATGGCTTTTATTGTACATGTGTTTGCAGTGCTCTTCACAAGGTCATGTGAGAAGGCCGCCCTGACAGGCAGCTCCTAGCACTTGGAGGAGCCTCCTGTGGTTGTGTGGGCACCAGGTAGTGGCAGCCAACAGGCAGACGTGAAGGGCTTCTCGGTCAGATGTGCTCTCTGTAGCAACTTGCCTCGTGCCGCAGTAATAGCTTTACTGTTGATAATTCAAAGTCATTATGGAGTAATTCATTAGCAGAGGAATGAGAAACACTGACGCGGATTGTCTTCCATCCAGGTGCGTACCTTGGGGGCCTTTCTGCCATGTCCCAGAGTGCTGAAGAGATTGCTAAACAGCCTCAGTTCTCCATTTAAGGACATAGATGCAGAACACCTAATTAGAGATGACTGGAGAGGCACAGTTTCATTTTGTACACAATTTTGAGTAATTGTCCCTGCATTCATTTCACATCTAATTCTGCAAAACTCACAATAATGAGGTTTACAAGGTTTTTAACATTTTTTGGAATGGAAAACCTTGTTCCATAAGGGTTATTCTGTAGCTGAAATTGTGGTCTTCTTCCATGCCTTCCTATGCAATTGTCCACAGCTCTTTCCATGTGGCTCCACGCACTCTCATTTGCCTCCTGGAGCATCTGCTTGCATATACAGTACTTGCTGTTGACTGCTCCTTGCACCACTCATTTGGGATTAGAGGTAACCGCATCTGCACTCACTCTCTCCAATTCCATAAACTGATCCAAGCTGGGATCCATCCAGAGGCTCATTGGTGGCTATCGAATTTTAGCAGAAGAGAATCGCCTCCAAAGTACTTGCAGGTAAGTGATCTCCAGCAGAGAACCCCGCTCCCTTCCACAGTCTACTGCAGAATACATTTTGGCATGCTTTTTGACATGAAGAAAAGGGTTGTAGGTGAGATTTAAAATTTATGCGATGATGGTGCAAATTTCATTTGTGAGAAAACCTTATTTGTTTTGTGAATTCCCTTTCTCACAAGTTGTTTCACTCATCACAGCTCCTAAAATTGGACTCAATATTATTTTGGCTCAAAGAAGGACCAGTAAATGAGATGGGGTCAAAAACACACAAGGTTCCTAGCCCAAAAACATCACTCCACCCTATCACCAAACTCAATAAAAAAAACCAAAATTTAATAGTTTCCTAAACATTGGCCTGAGAAAAGCTTAAAATCACATGCTAGCCTTTTTGATTTGTATCTGCTGTCATGCAGGAGTGAATCAGGATTATTCTTACGACATTGTTGAGTTAAAGACACCGACATCCTCATCGCATTAAACACGATTGCCAACAAACTCGTCTTTGTCTGAACCCCAAACGACATAGCACACTGATGTCACGCCCATGAAATATTTAAAGAATGGGATTCCAGAAAGCCAGCGTACACATCGAACCCAAGACTAAAGGACACAACAAGGCTTAATAATTAGCCCTGGAAGAGGCACGGAAGGACGCGCAACATTCTCAATTACTGGAACAGGCCCGCCGCCAGAAATATTTGGACCCCAGACAACTGGGTACGTGTGGGCCCCTCTGCCTTCCCACGGGTCCCCAAATGAACAAAAAAATCAAGCGTGAAGGGGCCCCCTTCCGTTAGGGCCCCGGACCAGAGTCCTGTTTGTCCCCTTCTGGTGGCAGGCCTGACTGGAACTTCTCTTCTCTCCAATTTTTTCTTTTTTCCATTAATTTGGGAGCCAACTGACACTGAAAACTTTATTTTCTCCCACTTGTTTATACATTTTACACCATAAACTCAGATAATTTTGGAAGTAAACAGAGTGACCTTTATGTGGCTTTGTCTCTGATGTCACAAACCTTTCTAAATTGAGGACTGTAGTCTCAAGACCAGATTTGGAGATGCTTGTACATGCTTTTATCTCCTCACATCTTGACTACTGTAATGCCCTGTATACTGGTCTGAATAAATCCTCCCTTTGTCGGCTAAAGTTAGTCCAAAATGCAGCTGCTAGGTTTTTAACTCGATCTAGTCAGAGGGCTCATATTACTCCTATCTTGTACGAATTGCGCTGGCTTCCAGTTTATTATAGAATCTGTTTTCAAATTTTGGACCTATGGAGGTCTCTGAGCCCTTGACAAGCCCTTGAGTATATCACCACCATACAGCCTGTCGGGCATTCAGGTTTGGGCAACTGGGCCTCTTATTCATTCCTCATAGTCGGCTGAAGCTACATAATGATTGTACTTTTCAGTCCGTGGCACCAAGGCTTTGAAATGGCCTTCCGTTAGCATTGCGCCAGCTGAGTCAGTTGAATCTTTTAGTGAGCAACTTAAGACATTTTTCTTTTAGCAGGCTTTTAATCACAACTGAGTAGTCTCTGCTTGGACTTTTAGTTTCTTTTTGTTTTGTTCCTGTTATGTTATTTTATTTGTTCATTTTTTATTTTTCTTGTTTTGTTATGTTTGGATGGCATTTTATGTGTTTTATTGATGTATAGTGCTTTGTGATTTAATGTCTGTGAAAGGCGTTTAATAAATATATTTTACTTACTCACAAATCATGTATTTGGTTGGCTGTGCCAGTAAGGTTACCAGGAAAAATGACGATGTACGCAGAAACCAACATGTCATCATACAAAGACACAAAAATAGCTTAACACTATTAAATAAATTTTTTTTTTTTTACAAAAACTTGGGGGCCCTTCTCGGTTCGCTCACCAACCCCCCCACGTCTCTGCCGCTCATATATGTGGATTTCACTTTCACCAAACAACAAATCTTTTAATTCTCGTGGATAGGCCTCATCATTGGGAAGAAACACTACTTTTCCCTGATGTCAACACAAATTAAATGATCTACAAGTCTCCGACTGAAAGTTTAAATCCTAACAATATATTTGATCTGTTTTCGCTATTCCTTTATTTCACTGAGTAATAATTTTCGTTTGTTTGCGCTAATACGATCTTTGCTTTCATTTTTTTGAGACTTTATAATTTTAGTACTTCCATTATCTCTAACCTGCTCTGCATGTGCATCGCACCAATGTTTTTGAATTCTTTACAATGTTCTACTTTGTCATCTACTCTTTGTCTTTTATTTCCAGCCCCGGGCATGGGTAAATCTCTTGGCACAAAGTCTCATCTCACATGACTTGAAATTATCTCTCTGAAAAAGTAACGTCTTGTTCCAGGCTAAAAAGTCTCATCTCATCCTAGGATTATTTTATATAATAGAGAGATGAAGCAGAAATTTGAAATCATCACCTTCAAAAACCACAAAATGGGAACAGCAGTAATTGTAAAGGGCATAAATAAATCAAAAACTGAACTAATTATGACAAGTATTGCCAGTTCAATGTCTCTCTTGACTTTGCATTTCTAAGCTTGTCATTTTCCTTTCACCCTTTGATAATAATATAAGGTACAACTCGAAGAATCACTTTGAAAAATCTCATAGGATCTCAACCCCACAGCTATGATTGTTCATTATGCCCTTATAATTTTGACAGCCTTGGTTCTCCTGGCTACATTTCTTTCTTGCTAAGTTTTTTATCTCCAATGGATCTGATTATGAAATTAATTATATTATAAGTCTGAAGGCCAAACTCTCTCCTTGTTGTGGGGACCAACCGACTGCCTCCAGTGGGGGTCCCAGAGAGAATAGTGTTAGGCTTATGGAGTTAAATCTCTTGGATTGGATTAAACCCATTGGACATGATTGAAATGAAAGCTACTGTTTGCATTCTTGAATATATTTGGTCCCAACTTTGAAACCCAAAACCTTATGATGACATAAGGGGGGTGACTGTTTTTAAGTATTTTAATGTCATTATCCTGCTAGCTGTGCTACCAATCTCAGACGGGTTGAAATCTAAATAATCAATGTATAGGCCTCAGTGTATTCAGTATTAGCATTTGCAGTGCACCATCTATTGGAATGAATTTTGTAATGCATGTGACCACAGAATGTGTATCATTTTTCATTTCAACAGATGGCGCACCACAAACATTAGCACTGTTTTTACAAATCCTATACCAAATAGCATATTGTAGTGCTGCCTTATAAATATAATATGTTTTTCCGCTGTCGATCAGGTGTTGTGGGGATCATTCTTACATCCTGAGATTGACCGTGGTGGTCCAGAGGTGGAACTTCCGGTTTCATTTTTTCTTTCAGGCAGTGATTTGCATAAAGCGCACCATTTTAAAGAGAGGAGAGGAAAAGAAAAGGAGGGGGAAACTAAATTGAAGATTAAACAGATCAGCTACTGCACGGGCCATGTGACGAAGTCCAGGAGCTCCTACAGTCCTGTCAGAAGTGTGGAAGTAATTCTTTTGATCGGGGAATTGAACGTTCTGCTATTTCCTACGGACTTGGGTGAGCTGTATTGAAGGATTTACTGTATTATATCATGGCGCAAGACTGACTGCATGTCTTTTATGGCGAAGATGTGATTGCTGCTAGCAGTCCGCAATTGAAAGAACTCCTCGTTTCACCTGCCAGCATCAGGGGGGTAGAACTGTGAACCGATTTACAAACTCTGGAAGGGGAACTGGGGAAAGGAATATTGTTATTGTATATATTTGTAGCGCCACATATAAGGGTTATTTAGGGTTGGGGGCGTGAATATGTAAGGGATTGTATTCTTTTTTATATAATACAGTATATTCCTTATGTGATGATAGAGATTGACGATTAGTTTTTTGTGGGCTATAAATGCATCGGCATTAGGGGACTGAACCGTGTAGAATATGGGGTATACGGGAGATTTATTGGGGTGTGATTTTGGCCTATCCTTTTATCATCTGCCATCACTTAGGACAGGTTAGCAATAGTGATCATCTCGTGTCAGCGTGTGGGACGAATTGTTACAATATGACAGAGACATAGCAAACTAAATGACACACACATACACACTTGTCCTTCTATTAAGGTGGAAGATGATTTATTATCCCACTGTTAATTTTATACATCATCATGCTGAGAATGAAATAAACCAAATTAGAAAGTACTGCATTTATTCATCAGTTATTGAGCCTTGAGGTCGTGGGGCATTGAGCACAAGGTCTGAAGCAAAGGGGTGCCATCCTATTTTAGGGTTCACTCACTCAAACAGAGAAATCGAGTGTTGCCTACAATCCAATAACTCACATGTTTAGGATGTGGAAGGAAAACAGAACCAGAATACTTGGGGAAAAGTCATTTATGATAAAATGATGTACCACTGATTGAACTGGTTTGTAACAATGAGAACGGAACTGTATTAACAGCAAAGGGGGTGTCCAATCCACATTTGGTTTCTGCCTTGCACCTAAAGCTCCTTTAACAGGCCCAGGAACCTGTAGCTGTGATGGTTTGGATAACAGAGAGGTGGATGGCGTAACAATCATCACTGTGAAAGATGTGATAAAAGTTGAGCTGAAGCAAAGTGAAGAGAATGAATCGCAGCACCAGAGCCATAGGCACCAGCAGAACCAGTGATCAACTAAATCAAACTGATGAAAATCCAGGAAGTCAATCAAATGAACTGCATTCATGAAAGCTTATCAGAATTACTGGGTTTGAACTTCTCTGACCCCTGTCAGGTTTCAGGGTCTACATAAGGCACAGAAGGACTGTCTTCTATAATGCCATTTATACAGCACACTTGTTGGAAAACAAAACCAAAGTATGGAAGTATTTTCCGGAACACTCTGTTATTTCCGGACGCCACTTAGGATTAAATCTGTGAGGCGGCGGCTCATGATTTTGGGGCCCGTTTGGGTGTCGGCTTGAGTGCATTAACATAACAGATATGAACCCAAGTGTGACTAACACACTTTGCGAGTCACCTGTGCAAAGAGCCCCATTATATCAAACGCAGGCCTAAGCAGTGCGTGCTGATAGAAATCTGCCGGCGCAGCGGACTTGGCATTCAGGGGTGTCACGTTGCATAGTGGAAAGTGCAGCTATGCACCCATTCTCTCTGTCAGGAGCGCCGTAGCTGGGAAACAATTGTTCTTTTAAAATATTATATTTCTTATAAATAGGCCGGTGTTTTGACTAGGACTAAGCCTTGTTTTAAAGAGCCAACTGATACAGACTCCAAGTGGAAGTCCTGAAATGCACCCCACTCCTTCAATGCCGCATAGAGAGGAAGGGCACTTATTGATCTTGAAAAGCAATCCATGCGCATGGGGGGCTCAACTTGGTTACAGATGCTTGACTGCACTGCTACTAGAATGGTAAGCAGGGACTGGCATCTCAAAACCCAGAAAGAGACGGCTTAACTTCTCTAAATTAAAGAGCTGCTGACTATAACAACAGAGTCAGTCATTGAGTCTTTCAGAAAAGTCAACTGTCTCCATGTGATGACCACCAGCTTGAAAAGGAGCCACAATGAATGATGTGGCTTATTGTCTTTAAAAGAAAAAGTAGGAATGAGTACAGGGAGATTTAAGCCTACTTAAACAAAGCGTAGCATGCCTTGTTTGATGGCTAAAGCAGGTGTGATAGCATGCAGCTTCTAGTTGTAGGTTATGTCACATTTGCCAACCACAGTCACTAAAAAATGACAATTTATATGACTAAAATTACTGACCATACCACGTTAACCTTCTGAGTGCTGACTTCCCAGTGTAGAAAGTTGAAAAAAAAATAAACTCAAAAATATGAAAAGGATGACAGAGTAAAAGAGACTTTAAAGGTTAAAATGAGACAGAGAGAAAAGAAGCACCCCTATTCAACCTGTTTATTTATTTTAAGTATTTCGATTGATTTCACCGTGATTTAAATGAGTTAAGTGCTATTCCACTGCCAAGCAGTTAGATGGGTGCTCCTTCCGCGAGCTGCACAGAGCAGAGTACAGCAAACAGAGGAAGAATAAATCCTCCTGTATGAAGCTGACGCCAGCTCAATGCGTGTACTCTCTCTATTCTTTATCACAGGTTAGTAACTTCGCCATAATTGGAGTGCACATTACAGGCTTTAAAATGGTAAAATATCGTCAATGAGATATTTTGAACATGTTGATAAAATGATTTGAGTTTGTAAGAGTTTTTTTGTATGGATATATATGTTCGCATGCTAACTTACTAATACGAATAGACTCGCGTAGTAAAGAGTGGTAAGCGGGGAAAGTTAAACCAAAATAACAAACTGACTGCATCTCTGAGGGAAAAGGTTTATGTAGTTGTTAGTGACCTGGGGCCTCATGTATAACGCCGTGCGTAGAATTTACACTATAACATGGCATACGGACAAAAGCGGAAATGTGCTTACGCACAAAAAAATACAGATGCATAAATCTGTGCGTATGCCAACTTCTATGTTCTTCTGCTACATAAATCCCGGTCAGCGTGAAAAGTAACACACGTGCACATGCCTGCTGTCCCGCCCAAACTCCTCCCAGAATTACGCCTCTTTGAATATGCAAATCAATATAAACAGCCCTTTAGCTCAGCCTTCTGTGAAAAGGCAATGGCAAAAGCAAGAGGGAAAATAGAAGAATTTCAGCAAATACCAAGTGGAGGCAAAGAAAAACGTACTATTTGTTGATTTAAACTGGTATAAACAATAAAAGGAAGTTAATTGAGTGACATAGCGTGTCGGAGAAACTCGAAAGCTTACGTTCACAAAGTTGCACAAAAAGAAGTTGTCAGATATCAAAGTCGCTGTGAAAAGGCGAGTTGTAGCCCACCGTCTGAGTGTCATATGAAAGCTTATTAGGGTACAGAGAAAATAAAAGGCACAGAGTGGGAAAAAAACATGAAATATCAACTTTAATCTCGACATTTCCACTTTAATCATGTAGTTTATTTTGTCATTAAAGTAGAACATCATAAACTTCATCTTAAAATCATTTAATTTTTCTCAATCCCATCGTAAATAAAGCAGCACGTTAAATGCTTTGTTTTGTATTTGATCTTCTATGTGATCAATGTTTGTGTATCACTACGTGCTTCCTGGCTTTCTCTTCCTCTGACAGGACACAGAATCCATTACATTCGTGATATTACAGCTCTCTGAATAATTAAAATACTGAGATGTATATGTGATGTAATTTTCATGATGATAAGAGTTAAAGCATGTCATTAAACATGGGAACATGGTGGTGCAGTGATTGTTCATGTCTCACGCAAGATGCTTGCTGCGCCGTGTGCTACCTTCGATGAAATACTTTATTGTAGCAGTACTGTCCCTTTCAAACGTACTAACCCCCAATTCCTGTCCTTACTTTTCTTTCTCCAAATACCCAATCACCACACAATCAGCTCTGTAATAGACGTTAAGCCATCTGTAAGCTTAGAACGCTGATTCTTCAAAACTTTTAAGGAACATCGAAATATCTTCGTAGTACGTATTTAATTATTCTATCCATCTATGCTTCCAGTGTCACGTCACCACCGGCAAGAATACAATGCGAGGCAGGAACAATCCGTGAACAGAGCGCTAGCTCCTTGCTAGCACAGCAACTCCGTGTAGTTAAAGTTAAAGTTTTATCTGTATAATATAATAAACATATTTTGCTGCATTTCATTTTAAAAATGATATCATCATCATATGTAAATACGCACTTTATTATGTGGCTCAGGTTGTGCAATATTATAACTGTAGTGCAAGTTTGCAGTGAGGTAATTGTACTAATAAGTACAAACAGTTCTACAAGGAGCACTTGATGGACTGATTGAATGCGTTTATAGCTCTTGGGATGAAACTGTTTCTGAACTGCGAGGTCTGTACAGGAAAGGTTTTGAAGAGTTTGCCGTGTAAGAGCAGTTCAATAGACAGTATGGCTGAGACAGCGTGTGCTTGATGCTGTATCCCGATAATTCTCTTTCTGATCAGCTGCTGTACAGCTGTGATTCACACTCACATACAGTGATATAAATACTCCGAGTGGTGCAGTGAGAGTAATATGGAAAAAGATGATCCGATGTGGGATCCAAGGTGCAGTGAGAGTAACAACGCTAAAGCAGTTATGGTATTTGGAATAGTTTTGGCCATTCTGTGGACCATTGTAATGTTACAGGTTAATTGCAATCAGATGCATTAAACAAATAAGCAATATGCAGTTAATTTCAGTGTATTTATAAAGCTTCATCAGGTATGTGGATCTATTAAAGAAAGAATAACCACACCGGAACAGTAGCACTGCTTTGACGTTGGGTGCCGCCAGTCTGCAAAACCAAGCAGAGAACATGCACACGACAAGGTATGAGCTACTATGGAAATGTGCTTGGCTTTATACAAAATTTAGATTTTATACATCACGTTTTGAACGTGGAAACGTTCTTACGCAACATCTTTGTGTGAACGCACCATTTATACATGAGGCTTCTGGTGATCTGATGACTGGAGATGGAACTAAAGTTAAAATTCTTTACACTACAAACAAAAATATTTTGGTGCTGTATAAATGTAGAATTCGATATTGTCTCTGTTAGACATTATACAGGGTGACACAGAAAAACGGGAACTTTTGAAAAACCCAATAAAAATAGAAGAAATCCAACAAAAAAATTTTATTGACAGCAATTGAACCACTACAACTTGCCTTTTAAGAGACAGTAATCCAAATGATCAATGTCTGAAAATTACGTCCTGTAGATGGCGTCCTCCTGTACATATGCATTCTTCCAATCTGCTGTTGAGGTTCCCCACTGATCACTGCAACATCTCAGCTGGGATACCACGAATTTCGTCTTAAATTCT
Source organism: Polypterus bichir lapradei (assembly GCA_026402145.1). Classification (NCBI taxonomy): domain Eukaryota; kingdom Metazoa; phylum Chordata; class Cladistia; order Polypteriformes; family Polypteridae; genus Polypterus; species Polypterus bichir. Next base: position 6,924,069 of record JANRMT010062790.1, on the reverse strand, counting down.
TTGTTTCAATTCATTCAGTGTCCTTGGCCGAGTCGTGTAGACCCGACTCTTAAGGTAGCCCCACAAGAAAAAAATCAAATGGACAAATCCGGTGATCTTGAGGGCCAAGGAATGTCACCAAATCCTGAGATGACACCGTTACCGAACAATTCTCGCACAGCTACCATTGATTGCCTTGCAATTGATTACTAAATTACTAAATTGGTTAAGGTCCCTGTTCCGCAGTGCTGCCACCTGTACATGGCTGCCACTACACATTTCAAAAGTTCTCGTTTTTCTGTGTCACCCTGTATTTCCAATAGTTAGTTTTATTGCACTGATTTTGTTCAGTGATTATTAGAATTTCATTTTCTTTCTGTTTACGTGTTACTTTGCAAAAATAAATGTTTTTTTAAAGGAGGAAACCAAAACGATAGCAATTATATTGTAGCATAATAAAAAGCTATTTCACATTGTTAGAATAGCTATATTAAAACCTGTTGTGTTAAATTGGTTACAATCAAATTTACTTATAGCATTTTATGAACCCAGTAAATATACCGTACATTGTTAATGAACCTAATACACATAGCTGTTTATAGATGTGTATTTTGTCAGAGAAGGTATTACTGTGATATTGCAAAATGAGATTGTGTTAAAAGGTCAAATGAGCATAAACAAATTAAATTGTTGGATTGTAAATGTAAAGAAACTATTCTAGTTTTAAGTCAGGGGTGTTATGGCCATGTTTTGTTAATGGGACTGAACTGAAGGTCATTAGTTTCAGTGATTTTATTGATACCTGAAGTATGTTCTTTTAGAGAAGAATAAATCCTCCTGTGTGAAGCTGACACCAGCTCAATGCGTGTGCTCTCTCTCTTCTTTATCACAGTTTCTAAACACTGGCTGGACAGAAGAACAGCGGCTCTCTGACTTTGAATGTTGCAGGGGTAACATTTGCATAGAGTTAACAGCTTACAGCAAGTTCAGCTTCAATCCTGGCCCTTTTTTACTTTTTACCATTCTGTTACATAAAATACGAGACATCAGATAGATGAGCTTCACTTCTGTTTTGGAGGTCCAAAACACCCTCGTTCCTTAATCCTCATTGCTACATTAAATGCAAGTCAGTTCAGGATGAGTATTCAGGGCACATATAGCCCACCTCTACAACTAGAGGCAAAATCAAACCTGCGTGAATTTATCAGAGCGAGTCGCAGACTAGTTCTAATGAGTCGCCAAGTATGTCACACTATATAACCTTCTTCACAGGAACACGACACTGAGTACCTCTGACTCACTAAGATTATGCAATTGAAAGCTATGAATGAAAAGCACTGGAAAAGACGCACAATGTGACAAAGAATTAACTTGCACTCATCTCACATGGCCTTAGTCTACCTTTGAAGGCGCCTTAGCAGTTGTTCATTTCTTCACCCCTATTGGAGGTTTTAATCTTCTCACATGCCAGCTTTACCTCAGTTTACATTTAAAACTGGTGTAAATGGTGGCCGTGGAACCATAGGTTCATGCAAAAGGAAGGGCCAACCTTCTTAAGAGAAAGATCGGATTGTCTGACCAGAAAATGTGCATTTGCACCCCTGGTGGGGCCTTAACATCACAGTGTCTTGCAAACAGCCAAGAAGTTGTGAAAAGGCTCAGGAGATGGAAAAATAAAGTTTAGAGACAGGTTACTAGAAAGTTAAAAGGCAGCTAAAATAATTTGTAAGCCAAAATCAAAGTCAAAAAATGACCTGTCAAAACTACTTGCAAAGTTATTACAAATCCAGAAACATGGACGACTGAAGATGGCCTATGCTGACCTTTAACCTTTATACAGTTGTACTAGTGACATCACATATTGTGGCTTCCCATTGTCATGTGGTAGCATTACAAAGTAGCTCTGAATGGTGGTGCCTATTGTTATGGATCAATATTCAAATCATATGTACAGTATTGTTGCTCATTTTGAATGATATTTTTTCATACAGTATTTATGATGTGATGTGTATAATTGTGTTCTCTCTCATCAAATGTGGCTGTGTTTCTTCGTCTTTGAGGGTACATCCCCAGGAGGCGGGACCACCCTTTTCTTCTCTTGAGCCCTCCCAATGGCTTTATTCAGGAGTCGAGGATCATTCATATTTCATAGAGTTTTGATAATATTATTGATTTTGTTGAATTTACTGGCTTCTGCTACCTTCTTGCTCTGTTTAACAGATTTTCATTTTCTGGACTGTGTTGTGGGACTTTTTTGATATGGATTGTCTTTTTAGGCAAATGCTTTTTTACCTTTGTAAGCTGTGTTTAGCATTTAGTTCTGATTTGCTGTTTATGTTAATAAATTAACAAATTCCAGGGTTTTGATTATGTCCTTTTTATGCTAAACTCACCCTCAGCCATCTTTGCTTCTGGGATATGATATGGGTGTTCACAAATGACAACCCCAGATTTGGTCATGATATTTTGAGAGATTAGGGGGGTTCAGCCATGACTGGTATTTTTTATGCAAATTAAGGGTTTATGGTCATCCCTTCCCATGTGGGATTTTGTTGTAGTTTTAGGGCAATTAAGTTTATTTTCTGTGACTTAAATCCCTTTTTATATCGGTGAAGTTGGTATTAAGCTCATTGGGATGAGGGGATTTTCAGGCAGGCAAAGGAGGTCTAGCTGGCTAATGAAACTTTTTGGAGGCACCCATGTGGAAGACTTCAAACCATAATACCTACAATGAAAAAAAGAAAACGAAGGCACACCAAGGCTCAAAATATTTTTAAAGTACTAAACGTAATCCCAGAAGAAAATGAATAATTTAAATGAATTCCATGTATACAAAAACTCATGAAAAGAAAAAAAAATAGCGGAAATATGTGGAATAATCATAGAGAAAAATTAAAAATTGTTCATATTTATGACATACATCATCTACTGTACCAACTGCTCTAATTCACATAAAACCTATGGGAGCCTCCATCAACACAAGTATGTTAGGTCCAAAAGATACACAAAATACGGTATTTTTATTGAATAAAATTCAATAAAGAATATTTCAAATCAGATTCAATGTTAACAAAACAAGCAGCAAATGTGTGTCCCTTTCAGGGTGAGTTCCACTCTTGTCACCCTTCAGCCACGTTTGCCTGTCTAAATGAGGGGTGGCTATTTATACCCTCTCCTAGGCTTACTGTATGTCCAGGGGCACAGCCTAAATGAGTCAATCTGAAACTACTGCCACCTGCTGGACCTAAGGAAACATTACAATCCAGTTCTGTGTGTTAAGAGCAGATGCAAATAAAAATGTGGCCAAAGAACACTGTCTAAAGAGCCTTCCCATAAATTACTAGAATATTCAAGTCAAGTCAAGATAGTTTTATTTATAGAGTACATTTAAAAACAACAGAAGTTGACCAAAGTGCTGTACAGCTTCAATAAATATACCATAAATACACCAAATACATACAGTATATATATATATATATATATATATATATATATATATATATATACACGTATATTATATCCTGACTGCAAAAGTTTAAATAATTGAACAGAAGTGTTCACAAGACTGAGTCCAGAACAGAACAGTCAGACTGGAGGTAAGATGGCGGCTTTAAAGACCCGTAGAGGAAGTGACGTAATCAGGACCAAAACCGGAAGTGGCATCATCATGGCCGGAAGTGACATCATCCAAGGCACCAGAACCGGACGTGATATCATCAAAGGCACCAGAACTTGGTGGGATTTCCCAGGAATGGTCTGCAAGGAACTGAGAAAGACAGTCAGTACATCCTGCCACCCCTTGGTCTGATGTGGTATTAAAATGACCAGAGCTCTTTAGCTACCTCCTACTTGCAAGTGTGTGACTATATATATATATATATATATATATATATATATATATATATATATATATATATTCTGGAATTAGCCTGGACACAAATAGATGCTAAGGACACAAGTACCAAAAGCATACATGATTTATTGTTATTTAGCATCCCAACAAGCAGCAGCACACTTTACTCTTTCTTTCTTTCTTTCTTTCTTTCTTTCTTTCTTTCTTTCTTTCTTTCTTTCTCCTCCACTCTCTCTCCGGCAAGCTTTGTCCTCCGCTTCCTCTAGACTCTTGCTTCTGGAATAGTGTCTGCTGGCCCCTTATATAGAGCACCTGGAAGTGCTCCAGGTGTCTGATGATGTGTTTCTGGCAGCACTTCCAGGTGTGGAGGAAGAGCTGTTCTCCAGGGCTCAGCAGTAATTGTAGCACCCCCTGGCAGCGCCTGTGGATCACAACAGGGCTGTCTCAAACTCCAACTCCCATGAAGCCCTGTGGGAGTCCAAAGCATCGCTGCAACCTAGGGGGGCTGCCATCTAACATTCAGGGGGAGGTAATGCTCTGGCCACACCCGCTCCATCCACCACAATATACATTATATATATATATATATATATATATATATATATATATATACATATATACATATATATATATATATATATATATATATATATATACAGTAAATAAATGCACCAAAAATAAATACTCACATACAAGTTTAAAAGCTAAGGCAAATAAGGCAAAGAGATAAGCTTTCAGGTGGGATTTAAAAATGACCAAAACTGGTGTTGAGCTAATATAAAAAGGCAGACTATTCCAGAGCTTAGGAGCAGCTACTGCAAAAGCACGGTCCGCTCTAAGCTTAAGTCTAGAACTTGGCACAACCAGTAACTTCTGGTCAGAGGACCTCAGCAATCGTGAAGGAGAGTAAGGGTGTAAAAGGTCAGCAAGAGTAAAGGAGGCTAAACCATTCCAAGACTTCAAAACAAACAGTAAAATTTTAGACTCAATCCTGTAGCGAACAGGAAGCCAGTGAAGAGAAGCTAAGACTGGTGTGATGGGATTCTGTTTTATATGTCTGCTAGAAGCCTTGCAGCAGTGTTGTGGACAAGCTGAAGATGAGCAAGGGATGACTGATTAACTCCATTGTATAATGAGTTGCCAAAAGTCAAGCCGAGAAGAACTAGTGCTTCAAAAGTCTGTACAGAAAGAAAGGGCTTGACCTTTGCCAATACCCCGAGCTGACTGAAACAGTCTGTAACAACAGAGTTAATTTGATTATCAAAAATCACACCAAGATGTTTTGCAAAGGGTTTAGAGTATGTTGTCAATGGGCCAAGATTAATTACTGTAGCACAGGTAAGATCAGAAGGTCCAAAACATACAATCAGTTTTTTTGTCATTTAGGCTAAGAACATTTAGTGGCATCCATGTTTTAATGTCATTCAGAGTTTCCAATTAAGGTTTAAGAGAATTTGTTTTGATCTGTTTCAGTGGAAAATATATCAGTGTATCATCTGCATAGTAGTTTGTATGCTAGTGATATGAAAACCCCATCTTAAAATAGTGCTGGCAAGTGTGACATCCCGAATCCGAATGGAACAACGAATAATAATAAAAAGGGAATTTATTATTTTTGCTAATTTATAATTAATTATAATTATAAGTCATTCCTAAAAATGCAAAATTAAGCTTCCTGACACCCTGAATGCATATTTAAATTGCCAGGGACCATTGTGTTTCCACGGTCCAAGCATCAGCTAAGTACGATTGGACCGATACTCCCTACTGGCTTTGCCCAATGGGCAGGCAACATGGATGATAAACCTACCCATGAGACTCAAGTCAATAGCACTCTCTCACTATGAGGGTCCCTTCTTGTAAGCACACACCCAGCCTTTGGGTTCTGGTCCTGCTAACATGTCCCATGACAGTGCAGGACATTTCCCATCATTTAATGAGCTGAAACTCTTTGAGGTCATCAGAGCTGTCTCACCTGCACATTCTTGGACATTTCTGTCTTTCTGCCTCAAGATTTTAAGACAGGCTCATTTAGCATCTTACACACCAAGCTATGGTGCACTGCCACCACACAGACACTGATGGGGCTAACGGCATGAAATTACTTTGAATGCAGAGCCTCTGGCACATTCCTGTCAGTGCTGTATAATTGGCTTTCACGACAGACACTTCACCACAAGCCTTTCAGCACAAAATGCCTGGCAGACTGACAGAAGAGTAAAATCCTTTTCTCATAGAACCCCATCATTACAGATCCCTTGGCAAATCGTCTTTGGTGCTGATCTCCCAGCACACCAGCATCAGCACCGAGTCCTTGGCCAATCTCCTTTGGCACAGCTGGCACATCTCGTTCAGTTCCAGACCTGTGCCACATTCTCAGCTGAACAGGATCTTTGACATATCTTCTTTAGTAGATGAGCCCTGGCACAGCTAGTGGAGTAGAGTGCCCCTGGCAAAGGCCCCAGAAGCACTTCCTGAACTCCTTCAGCACAGGGATCAGTGGCATTGGCTCCACTCCTAATATAGCAAAGAAGCAGAGCTCTGTGCCATTATGGAGCAAAATTCACATGTGCTCAGGCCATCCTAAGGCTGCCTAGTGACTTTCTAGTAGAGGATTTCATCTGTGTTAGTGTCTGCCTCTAATTTGTACAAACGCTAGGCTGACAGCCAGGAAGGAATGCAGTCTCAGCAGTACACTATCTATCTATCTATCTATCTATCTATCTATCTATCTATCTATCTATCTATCTATCTATCTATCATTAAATAGTGCCTTTCACTATCTATCTATCTATCTATCTCTCTTCTCCAATGTACTAAAAAATGCAAATGACCTGGCAGCTATATGCAGATTTTTTCCTCTCATCTGACCTCCTATAGGTGGCACTCAGTGTGGCCACCAAGTGTCCGTCATCCTCTGTCAGGCCAATTCTCTGTGGGTGGCCGTTCCTGCCATCTGTCACTCTCCTAGTAATATCAGGAGCCTTTGAGTCAATGAATGTAATCTCCTGTGTTTTTTTTTTTTATTTGTGAGTAAAAAATGTTTATTTTTAAATATGCCATTCTTCTCTTTTTGGCAGTATCTTTATAAATATTAAGAATAACTGCTTTCCCAGCCAGAGTGTGAACAAAGCAGCTGACAGTGATGTGTCCCGCTGTCTTGTTCGTTCTTTCATCCTCCTCCTCTGTCACTCTCTCATCCTCTCCATCCCAGTTTCTGCTCTTTTTCCTAATCCCACATCCCTCCTGCCACCCCCCACCCCTTTTCTTAATTTTATTATCTTCAGATTATGACAGACCCACATATCAACTCCTGGTATTCCACGATCCCCTTCTTGCTGGACACCAATGGTCACCTGCTCAGCCCCTGGTGGCCATCACTCCTGAGCCTCACAGATAGGCTTTAATCTCTATGCTTGGGTCACAGGCAGCTTGTTCCCTAAAGGCCCAAAGACGAGGTCCATGATACTCTCCGGTGATCTCCAACATGTAATCCTTTTATTTCTTGGCAAATTACTAGAGAAAATTCCCTAACGTTCTGTTTCAGGTCATTTTCAGATGAAGGTAGATGCCTGTTGTTGCAATATTTTAATATGGTATTAAAGAGGACCAAAAAATAATTAGTCTGTAAAGTAGAATTATACTGTTTTTAAGAATTTCCAAAGCTCATTCTAAAATGGGCCACTTTCATTTTTGCAGTTTAGCTTTTTTATTTTTACTATTTTTATTTTTACATCAATAGGGTGGGGTTTACTTGCACCGGAGGTGTGGCTTTGTTTGTGTGATGTCATGACTGTCAGCTTTACAAGGTGGCACCAGATTCTCAGCTGTGCCTGAGCTTTGCTGTTTCTAAGAAAGGAAATTCCATTTTGCTTTGCTTTGTAAAATTTGCTTTCCTGGCAGTGTCTTTTTAAAGGTTTTTAAGTGCAGTAACATCAAATGCAAAAAGCACCTACTATGGATGCTCTGTCTGACCGCACTAAACAACTCGGCTTATAGCTGAACCATTTTGTTGAAATTTGGCACACTTATTCTTCTTAAAGTTGTGTTGAAATATCTTGAATACCAAACACTGTACATTTTTTTGAAAATTTTGAACCTCATTTTCAAACACATTGAAAACTTTTAATCTAATCTGTTTTAAAACAGAGAAACATTCTGTGCCTGCAGTGGGCTGGCGCACTGCCCGGGTTTGTTTCCTGCCTTGCGCCCTTTGTTGGCTGGGATTGGCTCCAGCAGGCCCCCGTGACCCTGTAGTTAGGATATAGCAGGTTGGATGATGGATGGCTGGAACATTCTGTGCAACTTCAGTTATGAATTAATTTACTGTTTCAAATTTACCTCGAGAGAAGTGACCTCAGCTTGTATATGTTGCATATTTTCCTCTTTTACTTCTTCGACAGCCATTCCCGAAGGCAAGACTGATTCCCAGTTCAAGTTAGTCAAACGTCAGGATGGGTGTGTTTACATGTGAAGGCCTATAGCTTACACCATACTGCAGCGTTTCTCATCCTTTAAGTATTTGTGACCCAAGTTTTCATAGCAGTTTTAATCGTGCCCCCACCCTTAACATTTTTTTGAAATGTAGATGCATATTATATTATACCTAATTAACTTTTATTGATATTTATCTAACTCTATACAGTATTTATTGTTCTAGTATCAGAATGTAGTTTAAGTTCATTTGTTTTGGTTTCAACAGATGTTTTTTTTCATATTTTTGATTCTTGTTTTCTTTTTATCACATCTTCACGCCCCCCTTTTTGTTACTTCGTGCCCCCCTACGGAGGCCCGCCCCACAGATTGAGAACCACTGCCATACTGTAATACAGCACAACCTCTCCTGTTGTTTGAGGTACATTAGCCATAAAAGTAATACGCACAAAATCACTTCTCAAGAAGGGAATATAAAAAGAAATAAATTATGTATATGTAAGCATAGAGTGAAAAAATGTGCCCTCATTATTCTCAAAACATTACATTAAAAGCAACCTCATGTTTGGTAACTTAGCATCATAAGGATTCAGCATTTCCCTGACACTACTGTACAATTTATCAGCAAAGCTCTAGACCTGCTCTCCATCACGGTCCAATTCTACCTTCAGACTTCAGCAGATGTTTTAACTCTCCGTCAAGCATGTATTTCAAAAATGTTATGTTTAAGTCATTTTGAGCTACAATTAGTCACAGACCCTTCAGGTCCAATAGCAAACAGCAGCACCTTAATCAATACCATCTTAGCATCACTTGATTTGGGCTCTGCTGTCTATGAAAACTATTGAGCCACCACAAGCTTATTTAGGCTACATTTTTTAATTTGTGCCATTGTAAAGTTCTGTGAAAATTTCATGAATGTTACTAATTTATGAAATTGCTTTCTGTTATCGCTATTATTTTCGTGTATTACCTAGTGTTACAAAAATATTTAATAAAAATGTGATTCATGAGTCTTTGATGTAACTAAAAAATGTGAAATGCTCCAACTTTCAAATCAATTAAGTAAGCATCCAAACCCACCTGAACGTTATGTCGGCCATGCTTGCATTTTCTAACTTGTTTGATTTTGTATTTGTCCCACTTTATGGTAGCCATCCCATTTCTCCTGACTATTATTTTCTCTACCTCACATGTTTAAATATTCTATTGCACAGACCTTCCATTTTATGAAACGATAGTTTCAGGCATGTAAATGGAAAGGATTATTATAGGGACAACATACATTAGGAGCCAATAAACAGTAACAAGTCAAGTGCTTGCTGCCCCACTTTGTAATTATCAAGTAAAGTGTCCACTAAGCCAGAATCACCCAGAGCACCCTCTGAGTCAGGACCCTCCTTGTCTCTGGCGTTCACTCTCCATTGCTGCCGGTGGCTCTCTACCTCCATCGTGGTTAAGTCTTTGCTCAAATTTATTTCTGGACTTCAAGCCCAATTGGTCTATTGTAAGATCACCCCATGACCTTACACTCTTGCATCCCGATTTGCTAAATCCTGGATCAGTAGATCTTATACTGTTTGCTTAAATTTAATTTAATTTAATTTAATTTAATTTGCCTAAAGGTTTGAAGAAGACTCCTTGCCTTCTTCCAATACCCAGTTCTTACTTTAGTGAACACAGAATAATTACTGTTGACTGTTTACTCTCCGGCTACCAGTTTGGAATATACACTGTCACTGTCACCTCAGTTTAATGGCTTTCTGAACTGTCAGCCTGTCATTTAACATACAGTCAGTCTGTCAGTCATTTTCTAACCAGCTAAGTCCTGCACAGGGTCGAGGGGTTTGCCCGAGCCTATCCAATCATTAATAAATATATAATTAAACAAATAAAAGTCTATATACTGAAATGCTAAGATTTGTCATTTCAAAACTGAGTTTGCCTACTGATGCTCAATTAGAGTTTAATGTTATTTGAAAACCTTATTATCTGGAATTGAATTGCATTAATATTATTAAGTTAATTAATAAAGTAAAAATACACTGCGAACAGAAGTCTTTTCACATCAATACTCATCTACTGGTGGCTGTGAAAATTACAAAAGCTAAATGACCCTGAAGCTGGTTCAATACCTGGGGGCACTGGGTATTGAAGAAGGTGGGGGCAAGTTTAGGGCAGATTTCAAAATCCTCCTTTTAACATATAAAGCGTTAAGTGGCCAAGGTCCTGCTTACTTATCTGAACTTATCATAACTTACAAACCAGAGCACACCTTAAAATCTCAGGATGATGGCCAGCTTTAGATTGCAAGGATTAAAACAACAACAGTGGGAGGTTGATCTTTTAGTTACAGGGCCCTTAAACTGTGCAAATATAAGAGATGTCCCTTCAGTCTCTGCTTTTAAATCTCAGCTAAAGACTCACTAATTCAGTTTAGCGTACCCTGACTAGAGCTGCTGATTAGCTGTGCATACTGCATCTCTCTGATCAGTCATTAGTACTAAAATATAAGTAATGTGACATTTATAAATTGTTAGTAACGCTCACCTATTTGGTTTCTCAGTATCCTCAAGAGACACTTGGTGCCACTGCTCTACTGCCAAGTTGTTTGCTTGCCTACTCATCTCAAATAAAAGGGCACTGGAATCACTGGGTAGAATGGTCCTTTCATCTCTCTTCGCCCAGCAGCTGAGGAGTGGCACCAGTAATGGGTTGGTGGCTAATTGGATGCGGTCTTCTTGTTTGACTCCTTTTCTACAATCATCAGTGGTTCAATAATTTGCTGATGGACAGATATTATTTTCATTTACATCAAGAGGTTTCTACTTTGCTTTTGGTGCATTTTAACAAATCTGTATCCTCATCTGTGATAGTTCTGTATTTAATGAGTGATATAATCTATTCTTGCATTTGCCTTGTAGTTTTGAGTTGAAAGTGATAGACTGACCATCTAGCTCTGTGAAGAGAATTAATTGTATTCTGTTTTGTGTGCTTAATTTAGCTAATTTTTTGACATCCAACCTACCTGAATTCTTCCCTAAGTATAATTTTTTTTTCTCTACAAGGTTTTTTTTATCCTCCGATATAATGAAACTGCAGGTTTTTTCCGTTTTTAGGGAGTCAAGGCTTGAGGTCTGTCAAAAAGCAGGGCCTGTTAAAACCCACTGAGGCACTCCTTGTGTGATTTTGTTATTATGTTGTTGTTATATACAGCATACATAAATGCATACATAAATGCAGGGTGAACGAGAGAGAGAATATAAGCATATGAATGTGTAATACTGAATAGGCTTATATACAGTATATAACATGTATCATCTTTCACTAAGTAAAAAATTAAACCAAAATCCGCTTCACTGTAATAAAATATCTCAATCACCCCTTAGTGACTTTAGCTTTACTCTCCTCACAAACCAATAATAAAATAATAAAAAAATGTACTGCACGTTCATTAATTTTCTGTACCTGCTTTGTCAACCTTAAGGGTGCATGGATCTGGAGCCTGTCCTGGGAGAGTTGGGCCAAGGGCAGTGGCCAGTAATGGACATGGCGTCAGTCCTTAAGAGGACATGCTTAAGCATACACTGTCATCTGACCAATTTGAATCAACAATTAAGTTAGCACTTGCATTTTCATTATATGGGAGGATGATGGGAATTTCCACCCAAAAAAAAAATTAAACAGAAGGAAAATATGCAGACTGCACACACACAAACAGGAGCTAAGCCCGGGCTACTGGAGACATGAAGGAGAGCTAACCACCGGACTGCTTTGACACCCCATATACTGTAGTAACATAACACACTGAAATCCAGGCAGACACATGGACATAGTGCAATCCTCACATGGAAAACAGCTGGTTATGGGATTTGGATTAGTGTGTCATCATATCACCCCAATATGCAGTTGCTAATATTGATATTTACAGTTTAATACATAGAAATGATAAATTTGTTTAATGAGGATTAATGTACTGCGGTGGGCTGGTACCCTGCCCAGGGTTTGTTCCTGCCTTGTGCCCTGTGTTGGCTGGGACTGGCTCCAGCAGACCCCCCGTGACCCTGTAGTTAGGATATAGCAGGTTGGAAAATGGATGGATGGATGGATTAATGTAAGGTGTTGCATTTTTAAGCTTTGACATTTCTTTATTCTTCAGTAACTGATAAGTTGAAGGACAGAACAATACTAAAGTGACCTGCAAGTCTGGAAATTTGCTTTCTTTCTACCTGCCACAAAGACCAGAAGCACACTGCTAAACTGACATTTTAAAAATGTCTTCTGCAGCCTTAGCCTTGTTGCTCTTCAGAGCCCTACGCCAACTTGTCTGCCTTGTGTTTGGCCCCATCAGTCATGCTCCCCTGCTTAGGATGATGGCCACTTGTAACTCAGCGCGTCCATGAAATGTGATCCCTGCAGCTAATGGCTAATGTGTCATTAGAGATTGAGAAATTAGTGGTTAGCATTAATGCTGTTTCCCATCCTGAAAACTGGAACATCTGGGCCCGAGTTGGCCATGCTTCCCTGTCACCAGACTCACTTGACTCTGTGCCAGAGCTTGGTGCATCATATTTCTGGTGTCACTTATTTATGAATGAGGAGTATAGGATGAGCAGCCGGTGCTACTCTCAGACAAAATGGGCTGCTTTTCCCAAATAATGTGTTATTTGAAAATATCTATATATTCCTATATAGTGCATTTCATTATCTATCTATCTTTCTATTGTAAGAAAAGGTGCTATATTGTGCCCGACCCGACACAGATTGACATGTAGGCACGTGTAAAACTAATAAACTGTTTACATTTCTTTAGCTGGAGGGCACGTCTTTCCCACAATCCCTCCAGCCAGAACACAGTCCCAAGCACAGTACAAAAGTCACACCAAGCACTCTTATTCTCTCTTCCACCACCACTCCTCCTCAGCAAGCTTTGTCTTCCTTCCACCTGATTCTGGCCGCTGAGTGGTGGTCGCTGGCTCCCTTTTATTGGGTACTCGGGAAGTGCTCCAGGTGCTTGATTGGCGTCATCCGGCTGCATTTCTGGGTAAAGTGAAACCAGTGCCCAAACGGGGCCAGCAGCTCCTGCTGCAGCACCCCCTGGTGGCACCTGTGGAACCCCACAGAGCTGCACAGAACTCCAACCCCCATGAAACCCTGGGGGAGCCCGAGGGACCTCTGCAACCCAGGGAGGCTGCCATCTAGCATCCAGGTGGAGATACTGGGCTTCCCACCCTAGTCCCCCTGGCAGATATGGTGAAGGGGTGTCCCGGCCAGGCATGGGCCCCGGCCATCCATCACACTATCTGTTGGTATATAGTGCCTTTCACTATCTATCTGTCAATCTATTGGTATATAGTGCTTTTCACTATCTATCTATCTATCTATCTATCTATCACAGTCAATAATACACAGTGGAGAATTCTGGCCTCTCTGGTCTTGAGGCCACATGGCATTGAGAAGCTGAATACAAGATTCCTCAGAATGAGCAAGAGCCTCATGTGTAAATGGTGCATATGCACAGAAATGTTACGTAAGAACGTTTCCACGTTCAAATCGCGATGTATAAAACCTAAACTTGGCTTTAGCGTTGTTACTCTCACTGCACCTTCTTCTTCTTCTTTCAGCTGCTTTTTTAAGGGTTTTTTAAGGGTTGCCACAGCGGATCAACTTTTTCCACATTACTCTCACTGCACCACTCGGAGTATTTATATCACTGTATCTGAGTGTGAATCACAGCAGCAGCTGATTGGAAAGAGAATTATCGGTATACAGCATCAAGCACACGCTGCCTCAGCCATGCTGTCTATTGAACTGCTTCTCACACGGCAAATGCTTCAAAACCTTTACCGTACGGACCTCACAGTTCACAAACAGTTTCATCCCAAGAGCTCTAAACGCAATCAATCAGTCCATCAACTGCTCCTTGTAGACCTGTTTTGTACTTATAAGTACAATTACCTCACTGTAAACTTGCGATACAGTTATAATATTGCACAACCTGAGCCACTTTATAATGTGTGTATTTACATATGATGACGATATCATTTTTAAGATGAAATGCAGCAAAATATGTTTATACAGATATATTATACAGATAAAACTTGAACTTTATTTAAATAATCTATATTGTTAATAATTAAAGGACATGGTGTCACTACGTTAGCAAGGATCTGGCGCTCCGTTCACGGATTGTTCCTGCATGCCTCACACTGTATGCTTCACTGGGACTGGCGTGAAGGACAGAATAATTAAACATGTACTTCGAAGATATTTCAATGTTCCTTGAAAGAATCTGCTATGTCACTCGATTGACTTCTTTTTGTTATTTATATTACTGTTTAAACCAACAAATAGTATGTTTTTCCTTTCCTCCACTTGGTATTCGCTGAAATTCTTATATTTTCCCCCATGCTTTTCCCATTGTCTTTTCACAGAAGGCTGATCTTAATAGCTATTTATATTGATTTGCATATTCAAAGAGGTGTAATTCTGGGAGGAGCTGGGGCGGGACAGCAGGCGCGTACACGTTGTGGACGAAGACTTCAGACTAGACAGCAGGTGTGGTTATAAAGCAGCTTTATTTTTCAGAGTCACGGTGAGAAGAGTTTCAGAAAAGCAGACAATCAAATATATATGACAGCGTCAGGGCTCTTCTGAACCCCGTCTGTTGGGTGGTGCAAGTTTTTATACCCCTAGAATGCGTGATTTAATATCATTATGAAATGTAACAGTTGACACTTTTATTATACACAATCCTTGAGCCCCTTCAACGCCCCTTGTGCAACTTGATTTCTTGGCCCCTTTTGTTATGGCGTTCAGATGTAAGCTAAGGGAAAACGTGATAAGGCAGACTCATGTGTGGAATGCTTAGACCTTGAGTCGTTTGCACAAATATTTTTCTGTTTGCTAAAACAAAGCATGCTTTTACATGATTTAGTAAAGCTTACTTCTCAGACATGAATTAGTACAAGGGAACGAAGAGAACATTCGTCTTCCACAACGTGCGTTAATTTTCACGCTGACCGGGGTTTGTGTAGCGGAAGAACGTGGAAGTTGGTGAATGCACAGATTCCTGCATCTGGAATTTTTTGTGCATAAGTACATTTCGGCTTTTGTGCTTACATCATGTTATAGTGTGAATTCTATGCACGCTGTTATGCATAAGGCCCCAGGTCTTCTTAATTCCTCTTCATTTGCTTTACCTGTTTTAAAGCACACTCTTACCAAATATCTTGAAGGCTTTAAAAATGTAAGCAGCACCTTTCCAAGCAGAGATAAGTTGCTCTTAGTAATACTATATTCTTCACTATATTCAATTCAAACTCTCAGTAGCCTAACGATTGACTGAGCCAGCTTTCACTTTTATCATGAAACCCTGGCTTCTCGGGGCTTGCAGTATATAAACATCAAAGTCACCAGAAGCAAACACTCATTTGTTAAGGTGGAAGGTTTGATCCCTCTTCCTTTTTTTTTCTGATCTGTTTATTGTTTCTTGCTTGCTTTTTCTTTGCTTCTTTTTCTCTTCATCATTCATTAAATGGCATTCCCAGCTGGCTCTCCAAACCTTTTTACTTTCTCTGCTTTGTCTTTCAGATTCAGAAACTTGTCCGTGCTTTTATCACATCCCACATCGATTATTGAAACTCCCTACTGGCAGTTGCCATTTCTAAACTTATATCACAGCTCCAGTTGATTCAAAACTCTGCTGCAAGAGTCCTTACACAAGCCAACAACAGTCAGTACATAACAGCCATCTTGCTTCACCTTCACTGGCTCCCTGTGTCTTACAGAATTGAATATAAAATTCTATTATTAACCTACAAAGCTTTAAATGGCCTCACACCGGACTATATCAGTAACCTTCTCCATTGCTGTGCTCCTGTTCGCCCACTAAGGGTCCTCTGATTCTGGCAGTTTTGCTGTGCCCCACACTAACCTGCACTCTGTGGGTGACAGAAGGGCTTTCAGTTGTATAGCAGCAAGACTTTGAAATGACATCCCAAAATTAATAAGATCAGCTGACTCCATTCATTTTTTTAAAAAGCAATTTCAAACTCATCTGTTCAGGAAGGCTTTTAACTTAACCTGACGCTCTGTCCCTTCTTTCTGTTTACCTTTCTGTCCCGATGCTCAGAATCTTTGTGTGAGTGTATTGATGATGATATTTGTTCAGGCTTTTCTTTAAGTATTGAATTTAGTATTTTACTCCAGTTTATTGTATGTTGTTATAACACCTACTTTGTTTGTTAAAGGCAGCAGAAAACACAATGATAAGCATGTAGAGTGTTATACCTGTGGAGGTTGTGTTAGACATCAAGAGATGATAAGACGCACAGAAGAGCTCGACAAAAGTAACACAACTGGGGTGTCGTGATGAGCATTTTGTGTTTTTATTCATGTATTCTAAAATAGGGGGGGCAAGCCTCCCTGGTGCCTTCGGTGCGTCGACCTTCAGCTAACTAAATCACATGAATACAAACATTAGTGTTATGAATAGATCATTTTTTAATAGATTGTTCCTGTTAAAAAAAAAACTTACTCGATCGAAAATATAAACCACAAATTTCTTGATATTAAAACCATGAGTTTCTTGATATTTTAGTTTATAATTTAAAAATGGAAGAAGAATCTGAAAATCTAACAACATCACATAAATATTCGATAAATTCGATAAATTCTGAAAAGAATGATACCAAAACATATATGTGTATGTTTTAAAATAAGCCTGATTTAAAGTGTGACATAAAATGTCTCATAAAATCATTGTACTTTTAGGCTTAGGATTTTATATATATATATATATATAGAGAGAGTAAATTTGCTAACTGACAGACTCACCTCATCTTTGTCTGGACTGCTACTTACAACATTTATTTTATTTATTTATTACGAGTACTACAGTCGGCTGCTAGGATTGAACAACTGGCTACAGGGTTTCTGCAAGAAGAAGGATGTCGGTTTCATCAACAATTGGAATCTCTTTTTGGAAAGGCCGCGTTTCTTCAAGCGTGATGGCCTGCATCCGAACAGTTTCGGCGCCCGGGTCCTCTCCGAAAACATAGCGAAGGTAATTCGTTTATCTTGACTATCTATCTCTGCTCTTAACCCCTACAGAAATGATACTGTTGTGCCAGGACATAAGTGTTTAATAGAATCTTCCGTTAAAGTGCACAACATTAGTACTGTAATAAGCAATCTCAATGCACGTAGAAAATCTAGGAAATACGGCATTAACTCCAATAATCTAATTAAAATTACCATTTTAGAGGAACAATGTATCAAAACTATTAAAACAGATCACAGATTAAACAAAAAATACACACAGAGCGGCGCTAATAAAAATAACTTAGTCCCTATTCCAAATATCAATAACGCACATAGTATTCATCTCTGCACCTCCGAAACATTAAATATGGCACTATTAAATGTTAGAGCTTTAACTAACAAAACGTTTTTTATCAACGATCTTATTAGTGATAAAAAAATAGATTTTATTGCACTAAGTGAAACGTGGCTTAACTCAAACGGCGCGGCGGTTTTAATCGAATCTGCGCCTCCGGATTACAGTTTTACTCGTGCAGACCGCCAGGGGAAAAAGGGGGGCGGATTGGCTAACATTTACTCGAGCCGGTTAAAATGTAAAGATGTCAGTTTTGGTAAGTTCAAGTCCTTTGAATATCTCGCCGTTGTTATCCAAGGAGATGCTCAAGTTCTAGTATTATCCGTGTATAGACCTCCAAAATGCAACGCGTCTTTTATTGAGGAATTCTCTGACTTAATGTCAATTTTAATTACTAACTATGACACACTCCTAATAGTTGGCGACTTTAATTTTCATATAGATAATCAGTGTGATCTAAAAGTAAAAGAATTTATGAACCTCCTGGATTCATTTGATTTGAGGCAGCTCGTAAATCAGCCTACACATAAAGCAGGTCATACGTTAGACTTAGTGATTACTAAAGGACTGAAAGTTGAGGTAAAGCAGATCATTGATATTGGTCTATCGGACCATTTTCTTCTACTTTTTAATATAGAAATAATGATAAAAAACACTCATGAGAAGCATATTGTTAAAAAACGCTTCTTTGACTCAGCAGCAGCTTTAAAACTTACAAACATTCTAAGCAATCAGTCCATTTATAGTGCCAACTATAATAGCGAGGATAATGTAAATAGTAAGGTGGAAAAATTTAATACTAAAGTGAGAGCTGCTGTTGACATAGTTGCACCTGAAAAGACAGTAAAAAAATCCTCTAGTATTGTTATACCATGGAAGACCCAAAGAGTGTCGGACTTAAAGAGAACATGCCGCAGAGCTGAACGTAAATGGAGGAAGACTAAACTAACTATCCACTATGAAATATTAAAAGTCAAAATAACAGAATACAATAACACTGTCCGTCTTGAGAGACGCTGTTATTTCACCAAGATTATAAATGACAATGCTAGTAATCCCAGAGTCTTATTTTCTACAATTGATCACCTACTAAACCCAGGTAACTCACAGGAATGCCTCCTAAGTACTTGCAATAACACCTGTGAAGCTATCGCTGTATTTTTCAATCAAAAAATTAATGATATTAGAAATAACATAGTATATCCCTCAAACACTAAGGATCCTCCTAAACCCCAGCATCCTGTTATAAACCAATTAAACTCTTTCACTAGGATAGATTTACCTGATTTACAAAAAATAATATCTCAATTAAAATCCTCCACCTGCGTCCTTGACCCAGTACCAACAAGGCTTTTCAAAGAAGTATCAGGCGTGCTAATTGATAATGTTCTGGACATAGTAAATTCGTCATTAGATACGGGGGTCTTCCCAGACTGTCTTAAGACTGCTGTAGTTAAACCCCTTCTTAAGAAACATAATCTTGACCCCTCGGCCCTTGAAAATTTTAGACCCATCTCTAACCTGCCTTTCTTAAGCAAAGTTCTGGAGAAAGCAGTCATTATGCAGTTAAATGACCACCTAAATAAACATGCTATTCTTGATAAATTTCAGTCGGGTTTTAGAATAAATCACAGCACAGAAACTGCACTCGTTAAAGTAGTAAATGACTTGCGGGTGAATGCAGACAGAGGCCATATATCGGTTCTCATCCTCTTAGATCTGAGTGCTGCATTTGACACTATTGATCATAATATTCTTAGAAATCGCCTTAGTCAATGGGTGGGCCTCTCTGGCAGTGTCTTAAATTGGTTTGAATCCTACCTGACAGGGAGAAAATTTTTTGTTAGTTGTGGTAATTACAACTCAAAGACACATGATATCCGATTTGGTGTTCCACAAGGCTCTATCCTGGGTCCGCTGTTATTCTCAATCTACATGCTTCCGTTAGGTCAGATTATCTCAGGGCACAACGTGAGCTACCACAGCTATGCTGATGACACACAGCTGTATTTATCAGTAGCACCTGATGACCCCGATTCTATTGACTCACTAACACAATGTCTGACTTGTATCTCAGAATGGATGAATAGTAACTTTCTCAAGTTAAATAAAGAGAAAACTGAAATCTTAGTGATTGGCAATAATGGATACAATGAGGCTATTAGAAATAAACTGGATACATTAGGATTAAAAGTCAAGACGGAGGTAAAAAGCTTAGGGGTAATTGTTGACTGTAATCTGAATTTTAAATCGCATATTAATCAGATCACTAGGACAGCATTTTTTCACTTAAGAAACATAAGTAAAGTTAGACCTCTTATATCACTGAAAGATGCTGAGAAATTAGTTCACGCGTTTGTTTTCAGTCGACTAGATTACTGTAACGCACTCCTCTCAGGACTACCCAAGAAAGACATAAATCGTTTGCAACTAGTGCAGAATGCAGCTGCTAGAATCCTAACTAGGAAAAGAAAATCCGAACACATTTCTCCAGTTCTGATGTCACTACACTGGTTACCTGTGTCATTCAGGATTGACTTTAAAATTCTGCTTATGGTTTATAAAGCCTTAAATAATCTCGCCCCTTCTTATATATCGGAGTGTCTGACACCTTATATTCCAAATCGTAACCTCAGATCCTCAAATGAGTGTCTCCTTAGAATTCCAAGAACAAAACTTAAAAGAAGTGGTGAGGCGGCCTTCTGCTGCTATGCACCTAAAATCTGGAATAGCCTGCCAATAGGAATTCGTCAGGCTGATACGGTGGAGCACTTTAAAACACTGCTGAAAACACATTACTTTAACATGGCCTTTCTATAACTTCAATTTAACTTAATTTAACTTAATCCTGATACTCTATATGTTCAATTTCCTCATAATAACTATTCAGGGTAGCTCTACAACCCGTACTGACCCCTACTCTCTTCTCTGTTTCTTTTTCCGGTTTCTTTGTGGTGGTGGCCTGCGCCACCTCCACCTACTCAAAGCTTCATGATGCTCCAACAATGATGGATGGACTAAAAGGCAGAATTCTACGTGACCATCATCATCAAGCCTTTCCGTGAGAACCCTAAATCCAAAGAGGACTGTTTCATTTATGTTAGGTAGAATGCCCAGTGGGGACTGGGCGGTCTCATGGTCTGGAATCCCTACAGATTTTATTTTTTTTTCTCCAGCCGTCTGGAGTTTTTTTTTGTTTTTTCTGTCCCCCCTGGCCATTGGACCTTACTCTTATTCGATGTTAATTAATGCTGATTTATTTTGTTTTCATATTGTGTTTATTTTTCTATTCTTTATTATGTAAAGCACTTTGAGCTACTGTTTGTATGAATATGTGCTATATAAATAAATGTTGTTGTTGTTGTTACTTAGAGGTTTGCTACTTAAAAGCCTGGATGGACCCAACAAAGTATTGGGTTTTGGAACTGGTCAGGTTGGTTTTTACATACAACTTCAGGCTCAGGCCTGTTTTGGGTTTGTTTTCTAATACGTGAAAATCAATTTGATTATTTGGTAGCATTTTGTTTATTTGAAAAAATTGTAAACCATTTTGCATTTTCATTGACTCATTTCCTTTTGCTCTTGTACGCTCTTAAAAATTCCTTAATGACACTTTATGGTTCTTTACTGGGTTGTGTGGCTCCTTGAAAGCACCATTTCATTCTGGGCTGGAATCTTTGCATATCAATTTGGTTCTTTGTACTTTGAAAAACTCCTAATATCTACAGAAACAACTGTAATGTTTGGCAGGCTACCTAGCAGGACGTTAACAGATTACGAAAACCCAAACTTAGCCTGTGTTACTGTATGCAGTATGAGTCTTTTTAAAATCAGGACCCCTTTGTATTTCACAAATCAGCTACTATCTATTTATGGTTATTTACTGTGTTGGCTCTGTTACAAATCTAAATAAATCAAATGTTCTTTCTGGAACCTTCATTTGGATGGGTCTTTTGGGAACCGAAAATGTTTCTGAAGGGCCGCTCTGGCACTATTAGTTTTAAAAGTGTAAGCGCAGAACAGAAACAGGCCATAAAATGTTGACTTTTTTTACTTTCTCGTATGCAAAGGAAAGTATTGTAATCACCCAAAAATTCTATTTTGATGAATCTTGACATTTTAGACCTCCCTGAGTCCAAAAATACCATTTTTAGTATTATTTCTGTGTGTCTGTTTGCGTGTGTAAAAACAATAACTTGAGTGCGCTTTCACTTAGGTCAACCAAATTTTGCATACAAGTATTAGGTACAAAACATAGATTTCTATCAACTTTTGGGCTATTTCCGCTAACCAGAAGTGGTACTTTACCTTTTATTCAGGCAGCTGCAGAGTCCGATTTATTCAACTTTACTTTTGTAATAATTGTTCAATATATTATTAATTTGATTTGATTGTTGTGGATGGTTCTTTAATGTACATAATATAAAAATATAATCATTGTTTTGCGGTTTACTCCTCAAATATCCATCCCCATATCTGAGTATACTCAAAAGCCAAATACATAAGAGAAAGAGTTCGGTGACATAAATACAACATGAGCACCAGATAATAATATCTAATGGCTTTCTAAACATTTGTCCCACAAGCAGATAATTTTTGTTGAAAATAGATCCTTACCTGTGCTATCATGTAAATTCCTGCTCTTAAAATGGAAATAAATTATATTTAGTATTGCATTGCTTTAGAGGGTAATTGCTTTACTTGTTCAATCCTCTTGTGAAGACATTATATGAGGAAAATGAAGTCTATGCTCATATACTGTATGTGTTGCAGCTTGTCTATTAATCAAATACTGCTGTAAAGATGTATGCAGCAGCTGGTGAACCCTGTATACTGAAGAAAATAAAGATAAGAAAGAAATTTGATTCAAAAATACATCTTTCCAGATGTGAGTCTATCAGTGAGACCATTGTGGTGTTGTCTATTAAATATGGCGATGACCAGAAAGGGAACAAACTTTCCCGTAAGTAGCAGTTGAAATGTTAGGTTATATCAGTGATTTTCAACCAGTGTGTTGCAAGATTAAAAAAAATAGAAAGACTTTTTTAAAGAAATATGACACTAAAGAAGTCTACGACACAAATTTTATACCATTTTATATGATTTATATATCATTTTAATAATATACATGTACTATGTAAAGCAATAAATGTATAATTTCATGCATTTATAGCTATTGTGAAGAAATAAAGTTGCACAATATGAACTTTTGGGGCTTCCACCCCAGTTTACTTGAACATAAATCGAGTACCGTCTCCACAATGCAAAATAAATGGTCACATCGGACAAAGTATACAACAAAATAGGGGAACATTTATACAGAGGGACAGGAAATTGAATCAGGGATGCTGGGAGAACTGAGATGCATGTTGGGATACCGACGTCATCATCTTAGGACTGGAGGGACGACAGGAACGCGGACGTATGGCTTCTTTTTGTTTACCCCGGGCTTTCTTACAGCGGCGGGTTCTCGTTCTGGCTGATGAGATAAGAAGAGAAAGGTTAGTGCGCCACCTCTGTCCCTCGGCATGGGTTGTCGCGATGTGGTCCAAGTCCTTAAACTGCTCCCCATGCGCTCGTGCGTGACACTATTTTACATGTCTCAACTTGTTAAAAATGTATAAACTAAAAATACTTTCATATAACCAATTTATATGAACATTTACTTCAATAATATACACATTATATTTATGTTGCATGCACACCGTGCAGTGTAATTATTCCAATAACCATGTTTTATTGTCAAGCACATCTAGTGTCCCCATTTATCCTCCATATACACATGTTTATAAGTAATAATATTAATAATAATAATAATTCTTTACCTTTATATAGCACTTTCTCACTACTCAAAGCACTTTGCAAAAAGCACACATGGAGGACTTAGGACGTGAAACCCTGATCACCTTACTGTAAGGCAGCAGAGCTACCATTGCTCATAATACAAGTAAAGGCACCTGATCATTTTGAGTATCATTTTTTTTTTATTACAAAGTATCATAAATAAATAGTTTCAAACATATTTTTTGGAGTAAAAAAGGTAGGTAGTTACTATTATTATTATTTCTGTAAATCAATAAAAATTATACAGATTTTTGTTAGACTGGCAAAAAATATATTTTTTGGTGTGTCGCAGAATTTTAATAATTGGTTTATGTGTGCCATTATATGAAAAAGGTTGAAAATCTCTGGGTTATATCATATAAAAATGTTGAATGTAAGTCAAGGGACATTATTCTTAAACTATATAATGCACTCATAAGAACACATCTGGAGTATTGTGTGCAGTTCTGGTCACCACAGAGAAAGAGATAGACATAGCAGTACATGAAGCCTTGCAGAGGAGAGCACCCCAGGACTTAAGGATATGACCTACTCTGACAGATTCAGAGAATTAAACCTGTTGAGTCTCGAGCAGAGGAGACAGCATGGGGACCTCATCCTGGTATTTAAAATCCTCAAAGGCATTGATAAAGTGGATCCAGCAACATTCTTTTGGCTTAATGGTGAATCACATACTCAAGGACATCAAAGAAAATTAAGGGGAAGTGTATTTAGGACCAAAGCCAGGAAGTACTTCTTTATGCAAAGAGTTGTGGGACACTGGAACAAACTACCGAGACATGGAGGTAAGGCAGAAACCTTGAGAACCTTTAAGAAGAATCAGAATGAGATATTTGGAAAGCTTAGCTATTAGCTAAACAAACAGGCTTGATGAACTGAATGGTCTTGTCTCATTTTGACAAATTTCTTATATTCTTAAATTCTACATTATATCACAGGTCTTCCCATCTCAGATTGGAATATCTGGTCTGCAAACAAGAAGGGAAAAGATCTGAATAACTGTGCCCACTCTGCTTGGATTGGAATTAGAAGAGTAAACCCTGAAAGTGCTCCGCATTTACGCATGCGTGTGTAGCTCTGCATAATCAGTAATTATGGACACTGACATTTTTGCCAAGGTTGTAAATTTTATAATGCCCCTGAGGTTACACCCAACATCCTGGAAAACTCAAATACAAAACAAAACACCAGACATGCAAGCAGGCACTGAATAGTTTCTGAGATATTATAAAGCAGCGGCATCAAACTCAGACTCTATAAGGCTGGGGTGAAACCCAGAGGAAAATCATAAGTCATTACCCATGTAGACTAATTGGGATACAACTAAAATTTAATTTAATTATTTTTAAGTAATGAGTTTTTAGCAGTTTTTAAAATTGTTCAACAGTATTAGCCAGGCAAATTACTATTTGTAAAGTATTCCTTATTTTAGGTGCGTAACAGCAAAAGGCCGCCTCACCACTTCCTTTAAGGTTGGCTGTTGGAATCATAAGCAGACCTTCACTTGAAGATTTAAGGTTACGATTTGGCATGTAAGAGTACAGACATTTCAAATTATAGAACGAGACGAGGTTATATAAGGCTTTGTAAACATAAAGTCAATTCTAAATTACATGGGTCATCAATGTAATGATACTAAAACTGGCAAGATGGGCTCAGATTTTCTTTTTCTAGTTAAGATTCTTAAGAGTCTTTCTTAGATAGTCCTGTAAGGAGTGCATTACAGTAATTGAGTCAAATAAAAACAAAAGCGTAAACTAATATTTCAACACCTTTGTGAAGTTATAAGAGGTCTTTTGCTTTATTCCTTTAGTGAAAAAATGCTGTCCTAGTAATCTGATTAATATGTGATTTAAAGTTTAGGTCAGTGTCAATAATTACCCCTAAATTCTTTACCTCTGCCTTTATTTTTAAACCTAAGGTATCAAGTTTATTTCTAATAACCTCGCTATGTCTGTTTTTTCCAATAACTAAGATTTCTGCTTTCTTCTTATTTAGTTTAAGAAAGTTGCTGCTTATTCATTCTGATATATAAGTAGGACACAGGATCCAAGCGCTAAGAGTTATCTGCATGGCTGTGGTAGCTCACCTTGTGCTTTGAGATAATGTGACCTAATGGAAGGAGGTAGATCAAAAAGAGCAGTGGACCCAGGATAGATCCATATTGTACACCATATACAGTACAATATCATGCATCTCTAAAGTACAATCACCACAACCAACAAAGATTTTCTACCTGTTAAGTAAGACTGAAACCAATTTAAGACGTTCCTGGAGAGGCACACCCATTGACTGAGGAGATTAATAAGAATACTTTGGTCAGTGGTGTAAAACGCTGCACTTGACTGTAAGAGAACAAGAACAGATATGTGGCCTCTGTCTGCATTAACCCACAAGTCATTTACTCCTTTAACCAGCACAGTTTCTGTACTGTGATCACAGAAACATCATGGCAGGCCTGTGCACCATATTTTGGGGCACCCTGCTCACATATACCTACCACTACAAAGTCTCATCTCATACAGTTCAAATTCTGAAGTTCTGTTGGGCAGGTTGAAACAGCCTCATCAAGTGGCAAAGCCAGAAGCAGCTCCTTCATGCCCACCCAGTGGACACATCTCTAAAGGGAATGCTTCAAAGGCAGAGAAGTGGGCCTTATTCTAATATACACTCCAAAAAATAAAGGAGGCATTGTGGCTTATGTAGGCAGCAGCAGAGGACATAAGCCTTTGGAGATCTGATGTGGGTGTCAGGAAACTAATAGCATAACACAAACACAATGGCCTTATTTTATTATTATTTGGATAACCCAGCCACAGGAGATGCACAAACCAGTGAGTTTCTTCATGCCAGTCCCAATAAATAAATATTTATGGATAAATGGTGAGGGTTACGTCAGGAAGGGCATCTGGTGTAAAATTTTGCCAGACCAATATGCGGACAACAATGCAAATTTTCATACCAGATCGGTCGAGGCCAGGGATAACAATGACCGTCACTAGTACTGTTAGCCAACAGGATGCTGGCGGAAATTGCATTACTGTTGGCTGAAGCCGAAGAAGGAGAAGAAGAGGGGGAGATGTGTCCAGAGGCAGGAGGAAGGTAAATAGAGTGGAAGAGAAGTAAGACCAGGTGGATCAGAGGTGGATTCAAATTGTTCTATCATGCTGTGGATGAGAGGAGAAATGGGGTAGGGGTTATTCTTAAGGAACAGTATGTCAAGAATGTTTTGGAGGTGAAAAGAATGTCTGGCAAAGTAATGATTATGAAGCTGGAAATTGGAGGTGTGATAATGAATGTTGTTAGTGCAAGTTGGGTGTGCGATGGATGAGAAAGAAGATTTCTGGAGTGAGTTGGATGAAGTGATGGATAATATGCCCAAGGGACAGAAAGTGGTGATTGGAGCAGATTTCAATGGACATGTTGGTGAATTGAACAGAGGAAACAAGGAGGTGATTGGTAGAAGCAGAAGTAGAAGGGTGTGTGGCGTGACATCTGGAAAGAGGAAGAGAGAAAAGGAAGCCTGGTGGTGGAATGAGAAAGTACAGGAGAGTATAAAGAGGAAGAGGATGGCGAAGAAGTGGGATAGTCAGAGAGATGCAGAAAGTAGACAAGAGTACAAGGAGATAAGATGTAAGGTGAAGGGAGAGGTGGCAAATGCTAAAGAGAAGATGTATGATGAGTTGTATGAGAGGTTGGACACTAAGGAAGAGAAAAGGACCTGTACCAATTGGCTAGACAGAGGGACCGACTGGGAAAGATGTGCAGCAGGTTAGGATGATAAAGGATAAAGATGGAAACGTACTCACAAGTGAGGAGAGTGTGTTGAGCAGATGGAAAGAGTACATTGAGAAGCTGATGAATAAAGAGAATGAGAGATAGAGAAGGTTAGATGATGTGGAGATAGTAAATCAAGAAGTGCAACATATTAGCAAGGAGAAAGTAAGGAGACCTATGAAGAAGATGAAGAAGGTAAGGCCGTTGGTGCAGATGACACAACTGTGGAAGCATGGAGGTGTTTAGGGGAGATGGCAGTGGAGGTTTTTAACCAGATTGTTTAATGGAATCTTGGAAAGTGAGAGGATATGTGAGGAGTGGAGAAGAAGTGTACTGGTACTGCTTTTTTAGAATAAGGGGGATGTGCAGAGCTGTTGTAATTACAGGGGGATAAAATTGATGAGCCACAGCATGAAGTTATGGGAAAGAGTAGTGGAATCTAGCTTAAGAAGTGAGGTGATGATTAGTAAGCAGCAGTATGGCTTTATACAGGAGGAGGAGTACAGGAAGCTAATCAAAGACTTTCTTAAATGGTGTGACTCAAACCACTTACACCTGAACACCAGCAAGAGCAAGGAACTGGTGGTAGATTTTAGGAGGCCCAGGCCCCTCATGGACCCCGTGATCATCAAAGGAGACTGTGTGCAGAGGGTACAGACCTATAAATACCTGGGAGTGCAGTTGGATGACAAATTGGACTGGACTGCCAATACTGATGCTCTGTGTATGAAAGGTCAGAGCCGACTATACTTTCTTAGAAGGCTGGCGTCCTTCAACATCTGCAGTAAGATGCTGCAGATGTTCTACCAGGCAGTTGTGGCGAGTGCCCTCTTCTACATGGTGGTGTGCTGGGGAGGCAGCATAAAGAAGAAGGACGTCTTACGCCTGGACAAACTTGTTAAGAAGGCAGTCTCTATTGTAGGAATAAAGTTGGACAGTTTAACATCTGTAGCAGAGCAACGGGTACTAAGCAAACTCCTTTCAATCATGAAGAATCCACTGCATCCACTGAACAGTGTCATCTCCAGGCAGAGGAGTAGCTTCAGTGACAGACTTTTGTCACTGTCTTGCTCCACTGACAGACTGAAGAGATCGTTCCTCCCCCACATTATGCGACTCTTCAATTCCACCCGGTGGGGGGG
>JANRMT010062790.1:6862204-6895540 GCA_026402145.1 Polypterus bichir lapradei | reverse complement strand
AACGCTAACATTATTCAAAGTTATTGTCTGTTTTTACATGCATTTTTATTACTCTTTAATTTAATATTGTTTTTTGTATCAGTATACTGCTGCTGGATTATGTGAATTTCCCCTTGGGATTAATAAAGTATCTATCTATCTATCTATCTATCTATCTATCTATCTATCTATCTATCTATCTATCTATCTATCTATCTATCTATCTATCTATCTATCTATCATGCCAAGAAAGAGCACCAACAGATGCAATGTTTGCTATGAGGGTGTTGATAGAGAAGTATAGAGAAGGCCAGAAGGAGTTGCATTGCGTCTTTGTGGACCTGGAGAAAGCATATGACTGGGTGCCTCGAGAGGAATTGTGGTATGGTATGAGGAAGTCAGGAGGGGCAGAGAAGTATGTAAGAGTTGTACAGGATATGTACGAGGGAAGTGAGACAGTGGTGAAGACTGTGGTAGGAGTAATGGATGCATTCAACATGGAGGTGGGATTACATGGAGTGTTGAAGGACAGGTTGATAGCCAAGATTAGACAGGAGTCCCCGTGGACTATGATGTTTGCTGATGACATTGTGATCTGTAGTGAGAGTAGGGAGCAGGTCGAGGAGACACTGGACAGGTGGAGATATGCTCTAGAGAAGAGAGGAATGAATGTCAGTAGGAACAAGAGAGGGAGGTCAGTGGAATGATAAGTTAGCTGGGAGTAGAGTTGGCAAAGGTGGATGAGTTTAAATACTTGGCATCAACAGTACAGAGCAATGGGGATTGTGGAAGAGAAGTGAAAAAGAGAGTGCAGGCGGTGTGGAAGTGGGTGGAGAAGAGTGTCGGAGTAATTTGTGACAGACAGGTATCAGCAAGAGTGAAAGGAAAGGTCTACAGGATGGTAGAGAGACCAGCTATGTTATATGGTTTGGAGATGTTGGCACTGACCAGAAAGCAGGAGAGAGAGCTGGAGGTAGCAGAGTTAAAAATGCTAAGATTTGCATTGGGTGTGACAAGGATGGATAGGATTAGAAATGAGTTCATTAGTTGGCCGGCTCAGGTTCGACGGTTTGTAGACAAAGTCAGAGAGGTGAGATTATGTTGGTTTGGAAATGTGCAGTGGAGAGATGCTGAGTATATTGGGAAAAGGATGTTAAAGACAGAGCTGCCAGGCAAGAGGAAATGTGGAAGACCTAAGAGAAGATTTATGGATGTGGCGAGAGAGGACATGCAGGTGATGGGTGTGACAGAGCAAGATGCAGAAGACAGGAAGATATGGAACAAGATGATCCACTGTGTTGACCCCTAACAGGAGCAGCCGAAAGAAGAAGATTGTACATCTGACGGATGCTTTTACTCAAGATGGCTTATGTAATAATTGTTAACATACACAGTGCCTATTAAAAATATTCACCCCTTGGATGTTTCAAATTTTATTGTTATATAGTGTTGAATTACAGTGGACTTAATTCATATTTCTTGAAAATGATCAACAGAAAAGGGCTTTTTGATGTCAAAGTGAAAAAAGATCTCTGCAAAGTGGTCTAAATTAATAACAAATACAGAACTCAAACTAAATGATCACATAAGTTTTTGCTTCCTTTAATATGTAACTAGGCTGACCCGCCTTTTAAGGCGGC
Organism: Polypterus bichir lapradei; assembly: GCA_026402145.1. Taxonomy (NCBI): domain Eukaryota; kingdom Metazoa; phylum Chordata; class Cladistia; order Polypteriformes; family Polypteridae; genus Polypterus; species Polypterus bichir. The sequence continues at coordinate 6,893,921 of JANRMT010062790.1, read as the reverse complement.
CGACTTTTAAGTTGACCACTTCTTAAGGCAATTCAATATGTGGAGATCAATTTGATATTTTATACAAACTCATTAATTTGGTTATATTGCATTTGAGCGGTATTACTTTAATACTCATAGTTTCTGTTATTTTTGTGATGAAATTTAAACTTTTTTTTCTATATTGAGGTCGCCCTTTTGAACCCCCCTGATATTTACTACGCGGTGAGGCATTTGTACTCCATCAACATTAATTATTTCCAGAGACATAATTTTGTCTATTTTTCCAGCGCATCGCGCACAAAAGCAAGGGAACGATGGGAGCACCAGAACTCTGCTCACATCATGTCGCTTCGTACCGCAAGTTGCAAGTAGTAAGTCTGTGATAAGCGGAATACTGCTATGCTTTCCACTCACGGGACAGAAGGAGAATCCCGACCGCTTTTATATAGTAAGAAAGAAGAAGCAGATATTGCACAGTCTGGAGTAGAAAATCATCTTTTAAGTGGAAAAACGAAACTACAAATCCCATCGTGCAATGCAAAATGGATGGGGCGTGTGTGAAACTCCGTGCTACTCGCACAGTCTGGAGTAGAAAATCATCTTTTACCTGGAAAAACGAAACTACAAATCCCATCGTGCATTGCAAAATGGACGAGGCGTGTGTGAAACTCCGCGCCTGCGTAGCACTCACAGGACGGAAGGACAATCCCGACCGCTTTTATATAGAAGGATTATCGCTGGTGTGTCCATTTGGTTGTAGAAGGCCAATCATTAGTTCAATGGAGATGACCTCTCTGAAGTTGTAGTTGATTTTCATGTAAATACACCTTCTGTACCAAGGGCCAACTTGTGGTGAGTCAGTATGGTGGCCTCACCTACACAATGAAGACAAAAGAACACTCACACCAAACTCAGCAAAAAGGTGTTTGACAAGCATATGCATTCACCCTCCCCAAGTCAGTATTTAGTAGATACACATTTGGGAGCAATGACAGCCTTGAGTCTATGCACACCGGTCTCTATCAGCTTTCACATCTATACACTGCAGCTTTTCCCCATTCATCTTTGCAGAACTTCTCAAACTCTACCAGGCTGCATGCTGATTCTGAGTTAATGACCTTTTTCAAGTTCAGTTACATATTCTTACTTGGATTGAGATTTGAACTTTGCCTCTGCCAATCCAGGACATTCACATTGTTATTTTGAAGCCATTTGTGTGTAACTTTTTTATCTTTATGCTTGGGGTTGTTGTCTTGCTGGATATCAGATCTTCTCCCAAGGAATTCCCAGGTGTGGTGGAAGTCCAGTATAGGGTTCTGCAGCTCTCCCTGGCAGCCTCCATGGAACCCAACAGGGCTGTACCAAACTCCAAGTCCCAGCATGCCCTGTGGGCTGCACTCTAGTGTCCCAGGAGAGGTACTGCTTACCCGAGTCTCCCCGGGTCCTTCCATTCCATTGGTGCCCCAGTGGGTAATGGCCGTGGCCGCCAGTCACAGTGCATTTATATGATGATCAGCTGAAACCCCAGACAGGCGATCTCCATTGAACTAATGATGGAACATCTAAAACCGATTGACTGTACCTGTGAATAACTAGAGGTGTCATGTTAAAGGGGTGAATATAATTTTGTGTTTTCTGTTTGTTATTATTTTAGACCACTTTGCAGAGATCTGTTTCCACGTTGACATTGAAGTGTCTTTTCCTGATGATCAGTGCCACAAAATCCAAATTTAATCTACTGTGACTCAATGTTTTACAACAATAAAATGTGAAAACGTCCAAGGAGTGAATAATTTTTATAGGCAGTGCATATTTCTGACATTGGTAGCACAGGCTTTTACAGTGAAGAATTAATGGAGTTTGATGTGCCATGCATGTGTTTTAAAATGGCCTCTAAACCCATAAGGAGGCTGCTCAAGGCCACATTATTTCACTTTGCCCACTGGCCAGAGATGAGGACACATCTGAATCTAGTGGCCTCTTCTTAAAAGCCAAGCCATCCCAGCATGTGTGGCCCAAGCAGACAGAATTCTCCTTTCAGCGTAAGAGGCTACCTGTTAAGTGGGGTGTTGGCATGAAGGATTCATGTATTCAACTGATCCTCCAATCAATTCAATGCATGTCCAATGCTAATCCTTTAAGAAGATTTACAAGGATAAAAATCACTTCCAAATAATATATCAGGTGACATAATCTTTGAGACAAAGCATGGAGATGTAAACTTTTGTCTTGATGAACGACAGCAGCATCAGAATGAGGGATTGCCTGGCAGCCGCTTAAGGGCACCGAGCCGACAGATTTGCATTTCTCCTTTCCGTCTTCTTTAAATGGGCCGCACAAGTTTCATTCTGAGTGCAGCAGTTGTGCAGCAGCTGCTCCCCCCTCAACTGTCTGTAAATCCCACCCCAGGGCTCCCGGACATACTCTACACCCCAGCTCAGAGACCTGGTCTGGTCCAGTTAAACACTGCGCCATCTGTTCATTTGGACTCGGGGGCAGAAGGTCACCGTCCAGGCGGACTTTTCATTAAGGAACACATGCTGATATTTGTATCTTCATTATTAATTTAAAAATAGCCACCTGATTGATTTCTGCACAACAGGACAGGAGGTGAAACAGAGTTGGGCTTTGACAGGAGACTGTGGGGCTAAAATGTGATACGATAGCATGTGGAAGGAACGGGGCAGAGCATCGACTTTAGATCTCTTGGGAGAAAGCCGTGAAAACATATCCCAATTAATGCCCATTCATGTGGAATGACCTGTCCAGTTATTCTTGAAAACACCTGCAAGGAATAGGGATCACCCACCAGTTTAATAACAGAAGGAACCTGAAGATGGGGCCCCTTAGTAATTGTGTTGAACAGACAAACAAGCTTTATTTATTTTATAGCGCCTTTCTAAATGGTGCCAAGGCAGAGAACTCCTGTATAATATACAGTAGTGTTTTAACAGATTTCACAGGGAATTTAAAATAACTTTTCAGGGACACAAAGTGAAACAGTGATGGGACTGAACCGGCTGCCATTGTGGTCGGCAGTCCAATTCTACAATCAACGGCCCTCACTGCTTGGCAACACTGGCTAGTTTATTGGCACTGGATACCAACTCATTCACCAATTCATTCTATTCTGTAGATGATAAACTTTTTTTTTCCTTGGAACCTCTTCTGAAGTAGGAGCCCCAAAGCTCAGAAATCCCAATATGTTCCAAACATGTAGCCCCAAACACTTCCAATAATGCCCACTTGAGGGGGCTATACCACCCAACCCAGCCTACATGGGACAACACAGAATTTTAATGTGATGCAATGGTATCACCACTGCTTTGCAGTAAGGTGATTGTGGGTTCACTTCCTGGGTCCTAACTGTGTTGAGAGTGCTTTGAATAGTGAGAAAAGCACTAAACAAATGGAAAGAATTATTATTGTAAAATTAAAAAGGGTTTATTTCCACGGAAATGCTCTGAAACAAAAACTAAGTAGGGCAAAACACAATTAACTTCCTGGCACGTTTGAAATAATCTGCTAGGAACTGTGAAAGACTCTGTGGAAATTTAGGGTGGAGGGCAGTTCCTGCCTCATGGGCGACCACTCTCAAAACAAATGGAACATAACACAGACAGCTTATAGACAAGATCAAAAACAAACAATGATGCACATAATCAACAACGTAACATTAACATAAAAATGAACAAAAAGACATGAAACTGGACCTGGAGGAACCCTGGCTGAAACATGACAAGTATATTGTGAGAGGTGTACACTCATAACCCATTGAAAGCCACACTCGTTCATGTGCCCTCCGCTCCCTCAAGGGACATGAGCACTAGACAAAACCTTTGGACATACCTTGTTTTTATTAATGCTGGCTTACATTTCAAAGAGCATGCTGCTAGAAAAACCATAGGAAGCAGTAAGAGACAAGCAGGAGTCTGCATGCAGTCCAGACTGATATTTCAGGTTTTAGGCAGTCTGCTTCTGAAGGCATCTGAGGGCTGGCTGGGAGGTGCAGAGGGTCAAGGCACCTATCATCTGAATTAACTTTGTTCAATTTTTTGTTTTCAAAATATTCCTTTGATTAAGAGTTGGCTATGAGCAGATACCTGGCTGCTACTAAGAACTAATTATTTAAATTACTAAGAACTAATTATTTAAATAATTTATGTCCTTTTGATCAGTTAAAGATTCTATTTAAATATCAATGTCATTTTATGATACTTTCCTTCATTTTGATCTCCAGTTTTTATTTGGAAATGGGACAGACAACATTTTGTGATGAATGCTGCCATTTTGTCGAATTGTTGGTTGGGTACTTTAGCGGTTGTTAGGGTCAGGGCTCAAAAGTATGTGGCCACCCAGAACGGCTTGAAAGAGTGTCAATTAGATCACTTCCTCATCCACAGTACGTCTATGGAGAGAAACACTTCCTTTTGGTATCAAAAATGTGATAATCTTTACACGTTTTTTCAAGTGTTTTCTGGTGCGATCTTTTGCTACAAATGTAGACCCTGTTTTTGTCGTCACGTTTGGTTCTTTTGCCTCCCAGTTTTGACCTTTGGCCCATTTCGAATCCGTCCGTCTCCCAGTCTGCCTCTCAGATCTTCTGTGCTCTCCTTCACAATAGCAATGGCACAATAGTTGCATACAGATTGTTATTCCCTCACTTTTAGCTCAGAGCCCCGCCTGAAGGACTGGTCATGGCTTCTTTTTATCTCCCCTGTCTTGGGAGTGGCTGCTTTTATTGATGTAGTGGCTTCTAGTAAATTTCTTACTTTCCCTAATGTGCTGTAAATTATATCATCCCTGAACTCAGAATGAAAAAGCAACAAACCCAAATATAAAAAAAATCTAATTCATAAATAAAAAAGCAGAGAAAAAAGGAGAAAAACTGAAATGGAAAAGTACAAATAAAACATAAAAAGAATTAACCAAATGCTCTCTGGGCTTCCTTACACAATTCACACCTCCGTCTATTAGATTTGGTGGTCAGTTCACCTCCCACTCCTGTACCATCATAACAATACTGCTGAGAACAGGCCATTCAGCCCAAAAAGCTCACCAATCCAACCCACATGATTCCTCAAAAATAACATGAAGTCGAATTCTGGAGGTCCCCGAAGTCCTACACTCTACCACATTTCTTAGTAATTTATTCCATGTGTCGATAGTTCTTTGTATAGAAAAAAATACTTTGTGCAGAATTTTCTTGTAACACGTCTGGCGACCGTTATGCCTTTGTAGTGGAAAGACTGGAGGAGAGAGTGTGCACAGGGCATTACTAAAGCACCCTGGATTCCCTCACGGCATACTGGGACTTGGAGATTGAGGGCTCTGCCCTTTTGGGTTCTGAGAGTGCTGCCAATGCATACTGCCGAACTGGGGAGCCCTACATTGTCGGGCTACCACCTCACCCATAAGTGCCTCCAGACCATGTTAACAGACCACCAGAAGTACTCCCGGCTGCAGCAGCCTCACTTCATTCGGGAGTCTGAGTCAAGAAGAAGAGAGACAAAGCTTGCTGGATGAAGGAAGAGGAGGAAAGACAAAGAAGAAGCAAGATTGTGTTGTGCTTTGGAACTTTGTACTGTGCTATGAAGGTGGGAAACACTTAAGGAGGCATTTTCCACAAAAAGTAATAACCTTTGTGTTGCTGCTCTTGCACCTGTGTCTGTGTTGGGTTTGGGGAGCTGGAGCACCCTCTTCAGGTCACACCAGCCTCCATCTCAGTCCACTTATTGTTACTGAAGCATTTATTTGAAAGTAACATCTTGGATTCATCCTACTACTTCCCTTCATAATGATGAACACTTCAACCATGTTCAGTCTTAGTCTCTGCTTAAACTATAAAAGTTCAACTTCATAAATCTCTATTAATCTTTCCTCATAAGTCAAACCTGTACTCTCTCAAAGGAGAACATAAGAGGTTTGAATGGAAGGACCTGGAGAATAACAAGGTCAAAGGAAACAAAGCTAAGGTCAAACTGGAAAAAAGGGATCGACTGACAAAACCCATAACACAAAACCAAAATTCAATGTCATAATTCAAGCTGGAATCATGAAATCACCAGCAAGATTATCCAATCCCAGATAGTTTGGATCCTACTATAAAGTTTGTATTGGTCCGGTCAGGAGACCAGAACTTACAGTGTGGTGAAGTATGCAGTGTGTGTTGGCCCTTTAAGGCACAAGGCTGCTGGTTCAGTTTCTGCTTCTGATTTGCTGGATGATCCTCAACAAGCTCAAAAGTCAGGAAACAATTGTAACACTTCCTGAGAACTGGCATGATGTCCTCTTTCATTACACTGAGGAACTGTCTCCTAATTTGATCATGTTCACTCTGGTCATATGTAGAATGAAGGGGTAAGTCTTCAACTCCCATCAGCATGTGGTCCACACCAGCAGCTTTAATGATGCTGACAACAGGACATGTCATCCATATCCCCTGTGTTTAATAATACGAGGAAGCCAAAGAGGAAATGCCTCTGAGTTGCCTCTAATCAACACCTCAGTGGATTTGGGGAACAGAAGAGGAAACACTTAGCAGCCACAACTGGTCCATGCTGGCCAGCTTATCTTAGACTGTGATGCAGTTTCTGATTATATCTGGTCCATATTGTCATGTTTAATAATGCTGGAAAACCAACTTGGAAACATCTTATTATGAAAAAATAGAGTGAAAAACAGGTGTCTGTTCCTCATGCTGCTACACCACTGACTTTACACTGGGAACATGGCATAAAGGACCATGCCTGCCAGTTCAATTTTATTTATTTTTGGCATTTTAACAGAAACAGGGAACTGATAAGGAAATAACATCCAGTTACATCAGTGGTGAGTTTGACTTAACTGGGATCAGGAAGAAGAAATGCTACTCCCTTAATTGCCAGCAACACTGGTGAGGAATACTGAACCCAACAAAGGAAGAAGGAAGAGGACAAAATCTTCCATTAAGTATTCTCAGCACCAGTGAGTTTATCCATCCTGGAAAACAGGAGCGGAAGCATCCGTCAAGTGAATTAAATGGCTACTTTAGTGAAAGGGATAAGGGATGATGAGGAAGCACCTCATGTTCACTACAAATGTGTTCCAGACTGACCAGCTTAACTAAACCTGCACATAGGACAGTGGACCTGTCCAGCAGTGTCTGAATGAGCACAGTCCATACTCCTGTAGTCCGAGGGGCAGTGCTTTCCCAGTTTGTTCCTGACAGGTCTCTACATTGTTGAGTTTTAGTCTGCTTGCAGGCTCTATTTGATGTCAATTTAGTTTCCCCATATTCAGAGGCTTGTTAAAATGTTAATGTTGATATCTGTGATAGTGCGCATTAGCAGTAGTGATTGTTCTCTTAACTCCTGTCATTTACCAGCCTCTTTTTCTGTTCATTTCTTTATTTTACTTACAGCACTGGGAATTTGACTCCAGGGCAAATCATTCCACAGCCCTGATGAGATGTGCACATACAGGAGGTCGCTGACCTGGTTTTAATGCACTGCAAAGTGCTCAGCCTCTTAAAATAAAGACACAGATCTTTACACAGCCACTCCAGTGGACTGTGCGGTGGCACCATACAGAGCGTCTGGAGGAAGTCAGGGCATAGGAGCTTTCATGGCACACTCAGCTGAGTTGGCATACAACACGCTACACATAGTGAAGCAATCTCCTTCAGATGGAGACCCGAATCCTATTTAAATACACGCCCCACTGCAGTTCTAGGGAGAAATGATCATAAAAAAGTGCACGACAACTTGGGTTTCCTGTTGGTAGCAACAGACTCGGCCAGCCCTGTCCATCTATCCTTCCATCTGTCTCTTTCTTAAAGAATCAGAAAGCTGTGACTACCAATTGAGCTAATCATCCTTCTATCCATTCATCGCTTTCTTTATTTATTTGTTGCATTTACGCTACTTAGGCATGAGCATCATCCATCCGTCCATTCAATCATGCCACCATACCTTTCTTAAGCCACTTATTGTATTAAAGTTGATTAAGCATGGGACTATATTCATCTGTGGTTACTCTCTCATCCTTTAACTACTTATGGTATTCAGGGAACCAAGTTATAAACAACCATTCATCTGGTTTGTTGTTAAACATCTAATCACATTCATACCACAGGCCATGGGAGTCCATCTTTTACTCCAAACATCCAACCATCTATCTAAGTCTTTTTTGAATCACTTCATGTAGGTTCCCAATGTGTGGAAATAATCCATCCATACATCCACTTTCTTTCTTTCTTTCTTTCTTTCTTTCTTTCTTTCTTTCTTTCTTTCTTTCTTTCTTTCTTTCTTTCTTTCTTTCTTTCTTAAATCACTTATTTAGTTTGGGTAATGGAACTGTTGGAATCTATCCATCCATCCACCCATTTCTTTCTTAATACTCTTATTGAATTAAAGTCACAAAGCTGCAGGCCTTAGTCATATGTTTCTTTAAAATTACCAATCCAAGTATATTCACCTCTCCGTCTATCTATCTATCTATCTATCTATCTATCTATCTATCTATCTATCTATCTATCTATCTATCTATCTATCTATCTATCTATCTGTCCATCCATCCATCTCTTTTAAAGCATGTATTACATTGAACTTACCAGGATGTGGATGCCGACATTCCTTGTCAAGAGGGACTCATCCACGAGAGCAGCTGGGTTGATGCTGGAGGTCAAAGTGATGGGGTATCTTCCTTCCCTCCACTTGTCAAACTTGCTGTTTGACATCATTTATCAGTTTTCATCTTTGTCATGAGTCGGAATCCTCTCTTGTCTTCATGTAAGAAAAATGTCCCAATTTGGGTTGAGATCATATTCACAGAGCAACTCGACCTCTCAGTCAAACTACTTGCACTGGCGTCTCATGTGTCGATGGCACTGGTCTAGACTTAAAGCAGAAGGATTTACAAGTTCAGCTGGGCCTCTCTTATGACCTTCACTATGAGAATTCAGAGTCACGGCAGTGTCCAGCCACTGAGGTAATGCCAGATGTGTTATTCACTTGAAATCTTCTCTGCTTTGTGTGATGTATGGTGGGTGTCCCAACCGGCAGATATCAGTGGGCCTGAAGCAGAAGGCAATTTTGTGAAGGCACCAAGACTGAGTCTAATGTGTCTATCTTACTGACTACTCCAGACATCCAGGGAGGATATTTAGTGCCTATAGATGAAGGTAGAGAGGGAACACTTCTGTCAGTGACAACCTAGCAGGCGATCTCTGGTGGCTGCAGGTACAGCAGAAGACAAGAGATGAGCTTATCTGCCCAGCCTGATTAATAAATTCACAGCAGCCATAACCACGGACCATGAGCGTCACATTGAATTTGTCTCATCTGCCTGGCCCTTCCGCATGTGCATCGGGCCCCGGCTTGGAATGCAGATTGGAGCATGGTCGGTGAGTTGCCAGGCAGAATTGGCCGCGCTGCCTGCTCACTCACACACATGTTTGCGCGTGTGTCAGTGTATGCCTTCATCAGCTTGGCTCCTGCTTTCCATATAGACTGGTGAGGTGAATAAACAAGGAAAGTTGGGCCGCGTCTGCATGTCCGAGTAACTACTGACCTGTTATGAGGTACCGGAGGCTCTATTTTTGTCTGTCTATTGGCTTGGAATAATGCGTTCTTTGACGGTCCTGTCATTTTCACTATTTTGTGCCTGAGGGGATATCATTTAAACATTCGGATTTACTTAATGTTTTAAGAGTGTTGGAATAATGAGTATGACGGTCTATGGCCATGCTGAGAAAAAAAAAAAAGAGAGGCACAACTTGAGGTATTACAGGGAGTGGCAGCACTGTAGGCTTACACTGAATCCAGGTTAAGGGAAGGGAGGATCATAAGGAAGATGTGTCTTTCTGGAGCTTTTTACTAACCCCCTTTCAAATCTAAATATCTCATTTAGCTTCACCATACTGCCTGATATGACCCAGCACCTTTGTCCCCTTCTGTGTTTTTAAACTCTAAATTCAGGTTTTAACAAATAAAACAGTTGAAAAAAAGAATATTATTCCATTCAGCAGCATTCCCTGACAACAATGTATTATGGCTGCCTTTCAAAATGCCTCCAAATAAGTTGGCCCAGCATACCTGGTATCCCTTCAAACAGGAACACCCACATGGATACTTGCAATCCCATACAGACACACAGGCAGATGCAACTACACACATTGACTGGCTGAGAAACAGGCCATGTGAGGATAGCGGAATGATCTAACTGACTGACAAACTGGCCAAATGACTGAACCCGTAACTGATTGGCTGACTAACAGATTGACTGACAGGCTGACTGACTGATTAAGTGGATGACTGACTGGCTGTGTGTCATACCAGCTAAATGACTTGTTCACAGACTGATTAGAATATTAGAACATTAGAACAATCTGGACAAGACCAGGCCATTCAGCCCAGTCCTATCCACTTACTTAATTCTTCTAAAAAAACATCAAGCCGAGTTTAAAAGTCCCTAAAGTCTTATTGTCTACCGCACTACTTGGTAGCTAATTGCAAGTGTCTATGATTCTCTGTGTAAAGAAAAGCTTCCTAAAGTTTGTTGGAAATTTACCATTAACAAGTTACCAACAGTGTCCCTGTATTATTGATGAACTCATTTTAAAATAAGATCCTCGATCCACCGTACTAATTCCCTTCATAATTTTAAACACTTCAGTCATGTCACCTCTTAATCTTCTTTTGCTTAAACTGTAAAGGCTCAGCTCTTTTAATCTTTCTTCATGATTCATCTCCTGTAGCCCTGGAGTCAGCCTAGTCGCTCTTCTCTGGACCTTTTCTAGTGCTGCTATGTCCTTTTTGTAGCCTGGAGACCAAAACTGCACACAGTACCTCAGATGAGGCATCACAAGTTTGAGCATAACCTCCTTGGACTTGTACTCCACACATCAAGGCACTATATAATTTAACATTCTGTTAGCCTTTTTAATGGCTTCTAAATACTGTCTGGAAGTTAAGAGTGTCAAGTCACTATAACTCCTAAATCCTTCTCATAAGGTGTAATCTCGATTTTCAGACCTCCCATTGAGCAGAACACTGCCTGACTGACTAACCAGCCCACCATCTGACCAAACTGGATGGCTGACTGGGTGACAGAATGACTGAATAGTAGTAGTGACTGAGTGAAGGACCAACTGAATGGCTGATGGATAAACTGGCCAAATGGCTGAGTGGCTAATATAGAAAAATGTACTCTTAAAATTGGTAATCCCAATGTATTAGAAAAGTATTATAAGCACTAGAGAAAAGTAGACACTATATTTTACTAAGTATTAAGGTATAAGAGTTAGGATTAAAAAGGCTTATGCCTACATATTTTTTTATTATTCTGTATAAGCTAGAAACTAACAATAGTTCATTAAGCCAAAGGTTAGGCGTGCAGGAGTGCTGGAGAAAGATGGGCCCCTCACATAGAGACAGAATGTGAACTCTTTGGCTGTAAATTACAGTAGCAAGCGCCCAGCTAGTAAGGAGTAAGGATAGGCCTTGTCAAAGAGAAATGATGGACAGAGAGGGGTTTTGACACCCCCATCAGTAAAGAAATATTGGGAGAATTAATTAGAGGCAAGATTAGAGCAGTGAAATGATAGGAGTCAGATGAGGATGAATAATGGCTTGTATGATAAGGGGTTCACGAAAACCCCAACAGTAACTGATTGAGTGCTGGACTGACTACATGATAACCGAAAGACTGACTAACCAGGTGACTGACTGACCAGACTGGCTAGCTGAATGAATACCCAAATGATCAACTATAAAACAAAATAAATGACTCCCTGGCCAACTGATTGACTGATGGGTCAACTGATACACTAACCAGCTGATCAAGTGGATGTCTGAGGGACTGATTGATTAAACTTGCTGACTGAGTGGCTAAGCCACTTACAGTCTGACTAGCTGACTCACTGGCTAATCAAATGATCGATTGACTGCCTCACTGGCTGAATGACTATCTAAGTAAGCAAATGGTTAAGTGGCTAACTGGCCAGCTAAAAGACTGACTGATTGAAGCACAAACTGGCCGACGCCAGTCTCTGAAGACATGATTAATGATTGCAACTATCTTACTTCCATTTTTCTTACCTGAAATGACTGACAACACACATACATTTGGAAGACAACTCCAAGGCTTGTCTAATGATAACTCCACCACGAGCTGGCGCTGTCACTTAATGGCTCTCCTCTCATTTCTTCTGCAGATCCGATCTTTGGAGATGGGACAACAAATGACGTCACTTTGGGGTTCCGATCCCCTGAGCCCGGCTCTTCTCCTATATCATCCTTACAACCAGCTCCACTGCCATCTTGCTTCAGTCTTTGTTTTGACTTGCATTTGAAAGGATGTTCTCATGTTTCTGTAAAGCTGCTTTATTATGTTTTGCAATCCAATTACAATAGAATCAATGGCTGGTGACCCAACCCTTTATGGTTTCTCAACTTATTTATTACATAACATTATTATTATTATTATTATTATTTATTTCAGCAAACATATAAACCTATGACTGAATGGCTAGCTGGATGAATGACTAATGGATTAACTGAATGACTAAACTTCATGGTGTTCTGCCGGATGGGAATAGAAGGCAATATTGGTGTTTAAAAGGACCAGGAAATAAGATGTAGTCAGAAGATGTAGAAGCAGTCAAACGCTAAATAGCGTGAGTTTGAGTCACCAAAACCAAAACAATAACTTAATTACTAACAAAGCTGAAGGCGGATGCACTAGAAAACTCACCAAACTTAAGGTATATCGTTTCAGGAATATTTACAATCTGAAATAACCACAAAATGCACAATAGTGAAACTTTGCCTTCCGACAAAATATGTTTAGTTTCCAGTGAAATCTTGGCCACTGACTAAAGATGAAAGGGGTTTAGTTCCCGTCTAGGAGTGCTTACATGCATGAATTGCGAATATGTCTGTCTGTTATTTAGATCACCTGCTTATTTCCTGTCACATGTACTCATTTTGTTGAGTCTCCAGAGGTGATCTATAAGTATGATCCCCACCTTGTCAATTATGATGAGAATCTTGGCACATCCTAAAGATGTATCATAGTCAGAAAGGAAACTTGAAGCTCCATAGTGCTGGGAGAATGAATATCTTCAACCTGTTCTACAAGAATTAAGAAACAGAAAAGGTTAGTTGCCAGGTTTTCATGCAGAAAATATGTAGTATTTAACATTTTTGTAAAACATACTGCACTCCTCAACGGTGCTGTTAACAAGAGACATAAACAGAATTAACTTGACAGATAGGCGATTGGTTACCTGTATTACGCAGCTACAATAAAGGTAGATTGATAAACACAGAAATGTGAACAACTCTCTACGGCTCTCCTAGTTTCTCTCAGTGAGTTCCATTACTACCATCATTTTGTATGGATGGAACTTAAGGTCCTCATGTAAAATCTTCCTCAAAGACTTGTTGGAAATGCCTAAGGCAGAAGCATGTTTGCACGTTTAATGTCTAAGAGACTGCAAAACTGATGCCCTTACAGCTTGGATGTTTTCAGGTGTTCATACAGTCCGAGGATGGCCTGGAGATGCTCTGTTCAATGTTGTACCATCTGTCTAAATTTAGCCACTCACTGTTTTCTGATTTGGGACGTCACCATTAGAAGGAATGCTCAAGTGTGTTCGGAAGATGTGTTGCATAATGATGGTGGGTTCGTTGTTTTTGAAGAACACTTCAACAACGAAAGCACTGTGTGCACAGGACCAAGTCATGTTGCCAACTGTAAACTACAGGGGATCGCCTATTAAAAGACCCCCCCCCCCCCCCCAACCCACTCAGCTCCCTCTACCTTGCTCAATGACCGTAAGAAATGTGGTACTTCATTTTGGCTCACCCTGTAGAATGATAGATAACAAGCATTTTTTAATTATCTTAATGATCAGATAGATGGACTGACCGAAATGCTTGTTGACTAACTCCTGAGCTCATTTACTGTATGCATCGGCTCCATATGATGACCACTTAATGCATGTAACAGACGGCCTCGTTCTTTGTCTTTTGAAGAGCTTGGCCCTGTTTTCTTGTGGACTTTTCATTTCCTTGAGTGCACTTGAGGGAGGTCAAGGTCAAATCCTAAGTTCCAGTTGTGCTGATGTGACCTGCAGTCCAAAGAGGCTGGCGTTTAATGAGAACACTGTGCTTCTGAGGCCTGGCTTCCATGACCACTCCACACTCATCATGAAGAACACTGAGACCTCTATTTGATGATTGGAAAGCACATGAGGATGTGCCTCGTGATGTCTCGAGGAAATAAACGATAATGGCTGGGACTTTCACTTGCTGTCTAACCCCGTCTCCTCCCCTTGAACCGACCAAAGCAGTTGTGTGTGTTTTGAGCACAAACACAAATGGGATCATTCAAGGCCAGTAAAGAAAAAAATGTCAGATGCCTGGGGCAGCCTGCATTCTTGTAAGTTCCAGACTTCAACGGGCCAACTGCTCTGCTCTTGTTGCCAGCATTCCTTCTGCTCTGCCCTATTGCCCCCGACTTGGAATCGGGTACACAGCAGAAGGCTCTGGGGCCCCGTCTCCCATTTTGCACCTGGCAGCCATTAACAGCTGGCTTCCCTGACAGTGGGCATCCTGTAAGTTCAGCACGTGAAAACGCGTTACATCCAGTGTTGTTTCGTCAAGTGTGAAGGGGGGGCCGATCTACTGGCTTCCACCCAAAAGAGTGAGAAGGGGTAAAAAAAAAAAAAAACGATGGCGAGCAGGAAATTCAAGAATAACATTGCATTGTATCTGCAGGAACTGAAAATTTCTAACATATGGTGATGTTCGGAAGAAAAGCAGCAGAGACGAAGCCTTTAAATCACACTTGCACTAACACTTCAGCTTCCTGCTTGTTGAGTCCTGAAAGAGAGCTAGCATTGTTGGGGGCCTTTAGAGCATTCGGCTCACCTCAATGCCACTACTGTCCACCCAAGTGGCCTCAAACCTCAAGGATATGAAAATGCTTACCACCACACAGTGAGGCTGAATCGATCTCACCGTAGACTGGATGTCATCTTGTTTTATCGAAGACACTTATCTTGACAAATCTGAATCTACAAGAGCCAGTCTGGCATGACCGAGTCCAATCCTGGACATCTTTGTGGAGCTGGCTAGCAGAACGCCGACCAGCGGAGAACCGGTGAACTATTATCAACTGAAGCCCAACTGGATGGTGTGTGTGTCCACACATGTGAAGATGCTCTTTGGACTCTGCTTGCATTTTGTCATCAACAGGGAGAATCTAAGTGTTATGGAGGGCCACCAGGACACAAGGAAGCCATAATCGTGGTTGTGACTCACAGTAACGAACAGCATTTCCGAGTTATTCTTTTGCTGTCAGGTAAGATTTACTTCTAAGGGGTAATCCAAACCACTAAACAGGCAAGCTTTAAGGAATTTGTAGTAAATCTTCATCTTGTGAAAGTGACATCCTCTTTCTGTGTCAGGAGGAGATTGTATGGGAACCAGCAGAACAGAGCGGTATGAACATCGGTGTGTGGAGCAAGCATTTGCTGGCACAGACGCCTGGATGTGCTACACTTTAAAAGACAGATTGTTCTTCTTTTTCTTTTATTTTTTATAAAATCGGCAATGCATCCTCCATCACATCTCCCCACATAAGACAATTTTACCGTTCAAAGATTGACTTTAAAAAGATTCTAATTTATGTTTCATTTAAGAACCAACATGTTGCTCCTAAAATTCCTTAGGAGAAACAGTTTTAGACAAAAAGGAGACACAAGATTCAACTGAAGAAGGAGGCAGAACTGAGAATTTTTTTTGCAAAGCATGATATTTTTTGTGAGATCTCACTCTAGTCTTGTTTTAATCCCTTTCAAGACATCATATTTTTTTTTACTTATTATTGAACTGAAGCCTTTATCCAGTTGACTTACAACATATGAGATATGATCAGTCCCACTTGTTTTACTATTCCAAGTGGAGCACACACAGGCAGATGAAGTGACTTGCTCTTGGTCACAGAATGGTGTCAGTAGTGGGATTGGAACCAACACCTTCAGGAATTAAAGTCCAAAGTCTTAACCACTATGCCACACTTTTCTTTTAGCCTGAATATGATCTACTTGGAGCACAGCAATATAAATTACAGCAACTAATGGTAATATTCAAAAGCAAGGACTACATTTTTGTAATCCTATTAAAGTGTTTTGTTACCACAAACAACTGTCCATACACTTCACCAGATATTACTGAGCATCCATCCATCCATCCATTATCCAACCCGCTATATCCTAACAACAGGTCACGGGGGGTCTGCTGGAGCCAATCCCAGCCAACACAGGGCGCAAGGCAGGAAACAAACACCGGGCAGGATGCCAGTCCACCGCAGATATTACTGAGCATACAATGCAAATACTTTGAAATTGTGAAAATAAATGTCAAGACACTATTTGGAAGATCTGAGCCCATTGTATGACTTTGCTGAGATCTTCCTTGAAATTCAAGTGGAGACCTTTGTGAGTAATTCCAGGGTTTTCTTTTTCAGGAGACATATCTGGGAAGCAGGGGACAAAAGACAATGTCTACATTTTATTTCTTTCTGATCTCATTGTTGATGAGGAGAAACCAAAGAGATATTAAGGAGATCTGTTGTGAAGAAGTTTGGCTTGGATGTACTCAGTGCCCTGGAGTTGCCTCTTTCTCTAAGCCTTTGGCCTGTTGACTGGGAAATGAAGATCTTAATTCACCCCCGGGCATCATACATGATAAATGGCTGGGTGTTGACACTGCATGTTTGAGCCCCCAGTGGCATCTGTTGGGGGGGGTGGGGGTGGGGGGGTAGTTGAAAAGGGCTAACAGGAAGCATTTCTTCACACAAAAAGGTGGTGGGAACTAAGAATGAACTATTCAGTCGTGTTGCTGACACAGTGGGGCAGCTAACTAAAGGAACTGAACAGCCTTACTGGTAAAGCCATTTTTGTTCTTCCTATGATACCAGTGGGTACATCCAATCTAGTGGAAGCCATCAGTGACCTTTCATTTCAGGAAGCTGCAAGAAACTCATCTTCCTTTTCTTCTTCTTGTGGTGATGTCATTGTGATGATGCACATTCCTCATAAAAACATCACTTAGACTTTTTCAAAAGTGCTTCAAGCAACAAATGTAACACAGCTTTAAGACTGCTAAATCATTAAAGAGGCGGTTACCAGTTTTATAAGCTGTCCTCGGGCACAATGTAAATAATTCAAGCAGATATGTGCCAGATGAGTCTAGTCCTTGTCGTGCCTTTGCGCTTCTGGGTTTCATCCACTTCAAGTCAGCCCTTGTTTTCTTCTATTTTGACAATACTTTGCCATAAATGAAAAGACTTGAAAAGAATAAAGCACTGCCAGCTTGATGAGAAGAGCAGGGTAGGCTGCCCCCTGATGGTTATAGCCAATTCCTCACCTCTTGTGTGCAAAGCTTTGGCAGAGGAGGGTGGCTGCCTGAAAGTGAGGACTATAGGGACAGGATCGGTGCCCACGCTGGGCATGTGGGTGCTAAGCTGTGCACTTATGAGTCCAATACTCAGGTCTGGTTGTCATCTGCTGGCTTCTCTCCCCTGTGCCATAGCCTGGCTTCTTGAAGGTACTGCTCATTGATCTCAGCTGGGGTGGGAGATGGCAGGGTGGGTCACATTCCCACCCGGGCTGCAGCATTCCTGAGAGTCAAGATTGATCGCTTTCATGAGGTGCAGATGTGCCGACGCGGCCCTCACATCTGATACTGACCTGCAGATAACACCGGCATTCCCCAAAGTTTTCTTTGAAAGTCCTTTGCATTTAAGTGGTACTAGTTTATATTTTTTTTTAAAAAGCACACATTAAATTACTAACCCCACCCCCCTCACACCCACCGCTGGTTGAAGAAAAATAGTTCAAATCTGGTCTGAATTTGATGCATTTTGATGTTTACATATTTTCACTCTCACAAATCAGCGAAGATTTTTGGGGCGCAGCGCCGCTCACTAAGTAATGAAGTGTCATGCATTCTTGAGCGCCCTCCTGAAAGCAAAAACTTGCAAACTTCTGAGGAGTGCAGGCTGGGAAAGTGCTTCCATCTGTAAGCAACAACATCTCTTTGTTCCGCTCCGCTGGCTACTTCAGCTTCGCAAATTAACACACGGACAAAAAAGGGGGGCTCTCGGCCTGATCCATTGCTGTCAGTGGAGAATTCCAAAGGGCATCCAGCTGATGGAAAAGAGAGACAAAAAAGTGAGAAAGGGGGATGAGTTGACGGCCTTGAAGTACTGGAAATTGTACCTCTAAATAGGATACGCACCAGCAATAAGGTCATGTTTTTAAGGGGATTACTAGCAGAGGAAATCAGAACAGGGCCGCCTGAAGTGTAAGTCAGAACGTTTTCCATCTCAGTGAAGCAGCCGGTCTGGCCATGATGGAAGTGTCAGATACTTTTCTTCTAGCTCCTAACCACCGATAGGTCACATAGTTCAGAGTGGGGCGCTCTTGACCACCTGAGCTAAAGGAGAACTCCCTTTTCTTGAGTGACCAATGAGGCTTCTGATTGGTGGGGTTCTCTGCTTTTCAGGGCTGACTTTCTCTGTTTCAGCTTTCTTGTTAGATGAGAAAGCCAGATTGGATGATGTGTTAATGGGAAACTCCTCCAGTGTACGTGAGCTGTCTGATTGGCTGAGGGGTAACTGGTTGTGGTAAGAAAGTGTGAATGAAGCATTACTGGTCTTTTCACTAGCACAGAGGAGCAAGCAGATGTCACTCCTTTTTTACCTCTGTAAATGATCTGCATAAGTGAGAATACCAGTCTGGGTGAAGTCTAAGTTGGCGTTCACTCATTGCCCACCATCTCTATTTCCTTTAATGGGTAAACATGCCAGTCTGGCAACTTCCAAGTGGTAGATTTGTCTTCCATGCTTATCCTAATAGATTAAGTTAGCTTGACTGGTGAGCATATTACAGGTGGACACTTTGATTTATAGAGATGGAAAAATGGAATTGATACTTTGACAATTTTGCCAATATCTAGCTTTACAGCAGAACCCACTGTCTTCTTCTTTGAGCATTCTGCAGTGCCACTCTGACCTTCTTTAGCTCCACATGCTCTGAACTGCCTTATCCTGTGCCTGTACATACATGCCACTGGTTTTGTCTCACACTGTTCTCCTGGGGTCAGTGTCAACACCACACTTTCATTGTGATGATACAAAGTCAAGGCCCTACCAGAGACTCACTCATCGGACACTCACCCAGGCCAATGGACTCTAGCAATGGAAGAGTGCTTGTAAATAATTGCTCCCCTCTTCCACACTATCTAGAGTTGTTTTATGGCAGACATCTCCAGGTAATCCCATAATTCACAGCCACCAGAGAAGTTAGTGACTCTCACTTTGGGACCACTTACGTATGATACAGTATAAAACCTGGAACTGCCCACTCTCATGTGTCTAAAATAAGGGGGCTTTATTGATTGACTGATGTGTAACTAGGAGAGGCTTGCCTCCTACAAATTAGGGTAGACTATAAAAGACATACAGTACAGGCAAAAAGTTTGGACACACCTCCTCATTCTATGTGTTTTCTTTATTTTCATGACCATTTACAGCACTCCATCACTCTCCTTCTTGGTCAAATAGCCCTTACACAGCCTGGAGGTGTGTTTGGGGTCATTGTCCTGTTGAAAAATAAATGATCGTCCAACTAACCTGACTTCTGCACAACACAACTGCTGGTCCCAACCCCATTGATAAAGCAAGAAATTCCACTAAATAACCCTGATAAGGCACACCTGTGAAGTGAAAACCATTTCAGGTGACTACCTGTTGAAGCTCATCGAGAGAATGCCAAGAGCGTGCAAAGCAGTAATCAGAGCAAAGGGTGGCTATTTTGAAGAAACTAGAATATAAAACATGTTTTCAGTTATTTCACCTTTTTTGTTAAGTACATAACTCCACATGTGTTCATTCATAGTTTTGATGCCTTCAGTCATGAAAATAAAGAAAACACATTGAATGAGGAGGTGTGTCCAAACTTTCTTTTGGCCTGTACTGTAGATGGTAGATCTTCACTCTTCTTCTACTTACCAGTCTAGTAGATGTATACCAGGGAACCCAAAAAGCAGTTATCCAGTAGATTTTTCTACTTTCTATCGTTGATCATGCAAGCAGTAAAAGAACATAAGAAGTCAAACAAATAAGAAGACACTTTTCAGTCTACCAACTGCGTTTAGGTAGCTAAGACTTTGGTTGTCCCAATAGCTCATCCAGATTCTAATTAAAATTTGTTAAGGGTTCAACTTCAACTACATAACTCAGAAATTTGCTTGAGATTTGCATAATCCTTTATATGAAGATGGGCTTCCTCGATTCTGCCTTGAAAGCTCTTCACTTTAATTTGCCCCAGGGTCCATGTCTATGTGATTCACTGTGTAACAAACAATTCTGATAGCTTGTGTGGTGGGTGGCCGGAATCCTTACTCGGCCAGGACTCCCACAGTTTGGAAGGACCAGGGGAGAGAGTATTTGTGGGATAGTTTCTCCCCCGGGCAGATAGAGGATAGCCCCCTTGGTTTCCACCAGGAGGTGCATGGACCTTTCCAGGACATTATTTGATCACGCTTCCGCCACACCTGAAAGTGTGGCTGGAATAATCTCGTTAGGCACCTGGAGTTGGGAGGAGAAGACAAAGCCTTAGGAGGAGTGGAAGGAGAAGGAATGGTGGCAAGAAGGGACTGAATGATATTGGTGTGTTGTGTTGACTGGTATTTTGGGCACGTCAAAGTTGTAAATAAATGTGTGTAGTGTGGCAAAACCTGTCTCCTGCCTGTCTGTGTCCAGGTTAGGGTGGCAGTACGCCCCTAGTGACTCACACATGCTTGTACTGATGCCTTTCAAGAATTGTGAAAGTTTAGATCTAGTTTTCATGTGGGCTTTTCATTCAGGTTTAATTTCCTTAGTCTGTAACTGGAGGACATGCTTTTTAGTCCTGGGAATTCTATGCTTGAGATTGCAGGCCAGCTCTCCATACACTTCCCTGGGCTACTAGTTTGGCATACTAGTCATTCTGACCAAGTTGCACTACAGATTGCAGATTATGTTATGCATCTGGTCTGACCAAAGTGCTAAAGGGTGATATTCCCACGTTCCTTTCTAGTATCAGTTGACCAGCACATCTTCATGGGGACACCTGGTGGACAGTTTGTCTTGCTCTATGGCTCCAGTATGGATAAGCTAGCAAGTCTGGTAAAGGTGTAACTGGGAATTTCATTCATTTTTGCACTTTAGATGTTTTTTCAGGGTTGGTTGATGTGTAATCAGGAACTGATTTCACTCTTCTGCCCAGTAAAGGACATTTGGCTTGCCTGTCCAAAGTGGAACTGGTGGAATATGACAGACCCTCAAAAATGCCTTGGAATAAAACGGATTTTTGAAATATACTTTGTTCCTTTACCAAAATACGCATGGAAGTGACATGTATTGGAAAACAAAGTTAAAACCAAACAAAGGACATCCTGGTTCGTGACTAGACCTGCCTTTGCAGCTTATCCATCCCTGATTGCCTAGTGGAGAGGTGCTCCTAACATATCTCTTCTTTCTTTCTTTCTTTCTTTCTTTCTTTTAGCCTTTAAACCCCACCTAGCACTAATTTTGGTCTAACATCTTTCCGTTTCTCAGACCAGAGATTTCCTAGACAGGTTCAGGGCCTTTGTACAATGTGACATTTGTAGACAGAGCCATGAATCTTGTTTAAAAAGCATAGGTGTCTTTTGGTCTGTGTGATGAGCTGGTTTGGCTCTAACATCCTTGTCACACTTGCACCTGGTACCAGGATAAACCAATGCATTGAGGACCAACAAGAGTTGGTCCAAATGAGCCAAGTGCTTTATATCCACCTCAACCCACAGTGCAAACAGTGAAGTGTTTCAACAGATATATAAATAATCCACAATAAAATCTATTGTCTATGGAGGATAAAAGCGATTAATAAATAAGTTAAAAGCCCAGTCTAAAACTATACAGACATCAGGCTTCTTTTTCCTTCCTTCCAGCCTAGAGTGCCTCTCCCCCCATCTTCCCTGCTCAACCCATTGGGTCTTGCAGTCATAGAAAGCGTTGGCAGCTCAGTCCCTTACTACCCCACTTCAACATTCAGAGCCAAACATCGGTCTACCCCACACCCACTTCATCCTCTATTGGATTCCTGGGTTATAACCTCACGATCGCCCCTCCACTCCAATAAACAGCTCCTTATCATACCATCTTCTCACTTTTACGCGGAGCTTCTGACATATCTGCCTCATCTTGATTTTGCTTCCTTACATAGCCAATCCTGCCTTGCTTGTCCTTAGCTTTATCAATCCCCTTCTGTGTCTTGCTCAGGCTATTTTTAAGCTGATAGGGATGCAGGCACACTAATCAAGGACTCTAGAGTGTTAATTGGGTAATTATTTATCTGCACGTGAATGCTTGACCAGTCAACTGCCCATTAACATCCCAGAACTTCTGCACCATGCTACCACTCACACCTACACCTCTCCAAGCCTGAGTGCACCATTTTTATTAAAAAAATATCATGCATTGCCACAGACCTAACACGTCTCATCACAGTCTGCCTTTATATCTCTTTAATGTCCTCTGAGAATGCATAAGTAAAATACCAATGGCATACATAGAAGCAACAGCCTAATGGTAGCCAACGACTTCCATCACTGGCACTCTGAGAATTTGCCCCTCTGTCAGTGTGGGTTCTCTCTTTTCCCTTAGTTCTTGATAGGACTGTTCCCTGCATTGTGCCATTTTAATTGGAATTCCCTGCCCAGTTGGCCAGACCTACTGTATATATTGGTAGACATTATATCTTGTTCTTCTGTGTGGCTGTATAGATTAGTGACCCAGTCTGAATGAGGTGTAACTGAGAGCTGCCTCCTGCCCACTGTCTCCAAGTTTAAGTAAATTTAAATGAGGTTTGTCAGTTTGGAGGAGGCATGGCACGATGATGGTTCCTTGTTTTCTAGCATAACTGTGTTCACAAGACTGTCAATATCTAACTGGAACTTTTTCTGTTAACTGGCATATTTGAGTCAAACATTGTCATTTAAAGTGAAAAGTTTCCATTTGCAAGTTTAAAGAAGCTGTATGGTGTAAATTGGAGTTGTTTCCTCCCTGCTTCCCAATAAAGAATATTTAGTTGGTCTGATTAAGGTGTTGCAGGTGGATAATTCATTTTGTTCTTCTACTTGACATTCCAGATGTGCTGTCTGATTTGAGAGAGGTGCCTTGGAAACATATTTTGGACTCTGAAGAGCTAAACAGTTCCACCTTGGGATGAGCGGGGGCGTTGGCACTAATAGTATCTTCTCTTTTCACCACAGTGCCAGAAAGTCACCTTGCCCCGCCCACAGCACCTTGAGAAGGCTCCGCCCCTCCCAGGATGTGGTGTCATTTACTGACTTGACAGTTGAGGAAGACAGAGCCCCAAATGAACGGTGTACCTTATTGTTTAAGGCCGACTGAAGCCATTTTGTTTGTGAGCCCAGATGGACATCTTTTTTGTTCAAGGTAAATGGGGTGACCCGGATGGTACCTTATGCCTTCTTGTCTGTTTCCCAGCCACTTTACAAAGTGTAATTAAGAACTTTCAACTGCCTTCGGTCTATTGGTTTAAATGAACTTGCCAGTCTAGCCAAGATGTAGCTGAGACATGTTGCTATATGACCTCCCAATAAAGGATATTTAAGTGGTGGCACTGGTTATATTCTACCTCGCTGTGCCCAGTTTGGGACAGGTCTCATATTGACCTTCCATTCAGTAATCATTTTCTAGTTTAAATGTGTTAGAGAAGCTCTGACATAAGGTCAGGTCAAATCAGGTCAAGGAGTATGCACTGGTACAGCACAATGCTGCACCCAGCACACAACGTAACAGCTGTGGATCCCGGTTGGTATCCCATCAGCCAGACATGTGGTCCACACCCTAGAAATGACAATTTATCTGCTGTGGCCAGGTGTTACATGGGTGTCAGCTTGGCCTGGTGCAGCCTCTCGGGTCCTTGACAATGAGGATCCTGCAAGCCTGATCACCAAGAATTGCACCACATGGCCATAGTGCCACAACTGATGCTTCCTCACAATGCAGGTAATATGCCTCATCCAAGAGGCAAACCAGCAGTACCCAAGGATTCTCTGAAGACACGGTACCAAAGCAGTCCAGTCTTTGTCTCAGGTAACTGGATAGAGTCCGTGTCTCACAACCATATAGAAAAGCAGGAAGCACCAGGACTCTAAAGACTTGGGCCTTCATCCTTTTGTAAAGATATCAGGAGTGCCACACACTTCTTTCCAGTTACCTAATGACTCTCCCATGATCTCCCAATCTGTCTACTGACTTCATAGGAAGAGTCACCAGAGACCTGAATGTCACCTGAATGTAAACCTCTCAATAAGGTCGGCACTCTCTCTGTAGGCAGACAAAGTGCAGATGGCTGCACCTAAGAAGTCATTAAAGGCCTGGATCTTGGTTTTTATCAGGACACTCGAGAGCCCAGACACTCAGACTCCTCGCTCAGTCTCTGAAGAGCCCCAATCAGAGCCTCCATTGACTCCATGAAGATTGTAGCATCATCGGCAAAGTCAAGATCAGTGAATCTTTCTTCACCAGCAGATGCCCCACAGCCACTGGACTCCATGACCTTACCCAGTACCCAGTCCATACATGCATTGAACACAGTAGGAGCAAGACAAACTGCAGAATCAACTGGGAAAAATGCAGAGGATCTGCCTCCTCTCTGCA
Organism: Polypterus bichir lapradei; assembly: GCA_026402145.1. NCBI lineage: Eukaryota > Metazoa > Chordata > Cladistia > Polypteriformes > Polypteridae > Polypterus > Polypterus bichir. The sequence goes on along the minus strand of JANRMT010062790.1, from coordinate 6,869,168 downwards.
CAGCACTCACAGTACCAGTGTACAGGCCGGCCATGATATCCAGAAAATTCAGGGGGATCCTGCAAAGTCTCAGGATGTACCACAGGTCAGCTTAATCAACAAAAATCGACAAAGGCTGTAAAGAAACTTTGCCAATATTCGTGTTTGCACTTCATTAGGACCCTCAGTGTCAGGATGCGTTTTCATATGGCCACTAAATAGATATTATCCAGGCAGCCTGTCTAAGTTGGTGCTTTCCAACATTTCATCTCTCTGTTTATCAGAATAAATAAGTTATCCAGTCTGAGACAAGGTGTAATTTGCAACTGCCCTCTAATCTCTGTTTGCCATTTTAAATGAGTTTCCTGGGCAGGCGGTGTTGTGAATATGAAGTTTCCTTCTCTAGGTTATCAAGCTGGTCTGGCTAATCAGTTGCTGGTAGACATTTTGTCAGCTTACCAGCACAGATGAGTTATCCAGTCTGACAGAATGTAAACACCCCCTGCCCTCTGTTACCCAGCTTTTGTATGTTTAAGTGAGTTTGCCAGTGTTATATGAAGAAGACAAGAATGTTTGAAAGCTTGAGAGACCCAAAGGTGAGCAAAGTATAATTGAAATAAATTGTAAAAAAGTAAACACGCAGTAAACGATGAGACGTCTTCTTTAGACGCCACTCTGTCATCAATTGGCCCAAAGATGGTGGAGGTGCCAGATTTTGGGTGGGTAGAGCTAAAGAGGCGAGTTCAGGAGGTTGGAAACCAGAAGTGTCATGTCTGTCAATCATCTGTTCTGCAGAGGCAGGAAGAGAAAAGGCATTGGGTGACAGCACCACCCTGTGGTTTGGAGTGGAATTATTAGTTGATGAGCCCTTAGGTTGTCTCTCAAGCACATGTGTGTGGCACCAGTAAAAAAGATGTAATTCTGTGATGGTGCCACCCTGCTTTCCATGATAACTGAATTCACAAGTCAGTGGAGGTATAAAGTAAATAGTAGGTGCAGTTAACTAGCATAGATGAGCTAACCTTGGTCACCTAAACTGAGAAATCTGCATGTCTGTGTTTAAGTGATTCTCCTGGGCTGAGGTGTATCTTGGGGGTGCTTTGAGCCAGCTTCTGTCCATCTACATTGTCGGTTTAAGTTGTCTCTGATAGACAAGTCATTTTCCAATTCAGCCTTTATAGTATAGATGACGAATTCAGGCTGAGGGAGGTATAATTGGGCGCTACCCGCTTCCCTCCATTTAATGACTCTGCCAGTCTAATGAAGGCATAGCACAGAGGTGGTCCAGTTAAGGTAGTGCTGGTGAACATGTCATCTTGCTCCTCTGTTTACTAGAACAGATAAGCTATCCGGCTTGAGAGGTATAATTTGGAAATGCCCTTTAATCTTCATTTCCCACTTTAAATGAGTTTGCTGGTTTAATGGAGGTATAACTCTGAGGTTTTTCCATGTGGCCTCTCAAAGCAGCCTGTCTATGGTAGTGCTGGTGAGGATTTCATCTTCTCATTTGTTTACCAGAATAAATGAATTATCTAGTTTGAAAGAGGTATAATTTGAAAGAGTCCTTTAATCTCCATTTCCCACTGTAAATAAGTTTGCCCGTCTATTTGAGGCCTAACCTCTTATGATTTATCGTATCCATTTATTGCATGTTATCCTGAACCATTTTCATAACTCTTTATATCCTATGATAGGTTTTTTAGTACATTTTGTTATTATTTCCTAGTTAGAATTTTGCTTTAGAATAGTTGTAAACATTTCACATCTTTTCCTGACATCATCTTTTTTTTCCATTTATGTTGTCATTTTCAATAGCTGTTGACTCAACCTTGCAATGGCAAAACCATCTGGAGGTGCAAGGCGCTCATGTCATTGGTGCGATAGGATAAAAAGTTCCTAAGCATGCGAGTTTGCAGATAAATCTGTGTGATCATAGACATTGCTTAGGTATTTGTTTCCATTTAAAGAAGTTTAGTTTCTGTGTATAGACTTTGATTTTTTGGCCAGTGTTTTGAGTTTGACTGTACAATACAATACACTATGGTTTATTTTTGTATAGCCCAAAATCACACAAGGAGTCACACAATGGGCTTTAACAGGCACTGCCTTTTGACAGCCCCCCAGCCTCGACTCTCAAAAAAGATAAGGAAAAACTCCCCCCAAAAAAAAAAAACGCTAGAAGGGAAATAATGGAACCTTGGGAAAGGCAGTTCAAAGAGAGACCCCTTTCCAGGTAGTTTGGGCGTGCAGTGGGTGTCAAATAAAGGGAAAAGATATGATACAATACACAGAACAGAACACAAGTAGTCCTCAATACAACATAATAGTTCAATATAAATCTTACAAGTACAGAACAGAATTCAACATCAACTGTCTGTTGATGACTTATTTTTGTCAATAATTCTAGATGTTTCTTGACCTGGTTACCTCCGTTTCTTTCTTTAGGCCTTACCTTGCACTCGGCATAACATATTCCAGGGTGTTCCCACTCTACTTCCCCCTATAGGTCCTCTTTGCCCTGGATAATATGGGTATGTTGTCTTATTGGTCTCAACTTACCAGGAGAGATAAACTATCCAGTCAGAGAGAGATGAAGCACCACTCACACCTTTCCGGTGATATCATGACCCTCCATGCTCTCCCAATCCGTCTACTGACTTCATAGTCATAATATGGAACAAACGACAGAAAAATGGAGTTGAAGCAGAAACTCTGCTAGCTATACAAAGGAGCTTAATGGACTGAATGGTCTCCCCTCGTTTGTCAAGTGTTCTTATATAATCTAGGAAAAAAATCTCTTAAGACCTGCTTGAAATAGGGACACCTTTAGCAATTGTTCAGAGACAGGGTTGTCTTAACATATGGGTGAAATGGGCACTAGCCGGGGGCCCTCAGCAGCACACAACCCCCTGATATTTCTGATGCCTATGTATGTTTCTGTTTTGCTATCAAAACAGGGACCCCAGTGCACTACTTTGTGTTGGGGGCCAATGATGTTGTTAAGACAGCCCTGTTCAGAGGAGTGAATTTCCACAAAATTGGGCCGGTGGTCCTGTAATGTGTGCCTTGCTTTACCTTCTCCAGTCTAGCTGAGATGTAACATGGACCCCCCCTGGTCAATGTCAATGTCAATTTATTTATATAGCACATTTAAAACAACATAGGAATGCTGTGTCCAAAGTGCTTTACAATAATAGAATAAAAGAAAAACATACAATTAACATGAGTAACATAAATAGAAATAAAATAAATGAACATAAATAAAATAAATAATAAATAGAAGTAATGTTACATAATCACTATGAGGAAACCATCAGTATTACTGAAGGTCACGGAATGCAAGTGAATAGAAGTGAGTCTTTAATCTCGGTTTGAACAGTTCAGTTTTAGACGACTCCTTTACGTGATGAGGTAAAGAGTTCCACAGGCGAGGAGCAGCAGCTGTAAAAGCCCTGTCTGTCCCCCTTAGTTTTACACTTGGTACGAGGGACAACAAGAGACATCTGACTAGAAGATCTAAGCACTCGAGATGGCTGGTGTTAAGCACACACTTCAGATAAATAGGCAGGAGCAAGCCCATGTAAAGATTTGAAAACTAGCAATAAGATTTTAAAATTAATTCAAAAACTGACAGGCAGCCGGTGTAAAGAAGCTAATATTGGAGAAACAGAATCAGAGTTTTTTGCCCCAACCAGAAAGTGAGCGGCAGCATTCTGGACCAACTGTAACCTGCGTATCAGAGATTTACTAATCCTAGAATACAGCGAGTTGCAGTAGCGAGAAAGCGAGAAAAGATAAAAGTAGCTTTCTTAAGATCCCTAGAAAATAAAAAAGGCTTGATCTTTCCTAAAAGGCAAAGCTGGAAAAAGCAACTCTTGACTACAGAATTAATCTGTTTCTCAAAAGAGAGGTTACTGTCAAAAATAACACCAAGATTGCGGACGTGAGGTTTGCAAAAGACAGAGAAAGAGCCGAGAAATCCAAGACCAATTTGGGCTTTAGCTGATGGACACACTATAAGGACCTCCGTTTTATTTTGATTCAGATCAAAAAAGTTCTAACTAGGTGAGCTGAGGTGCATTGTGGACTGGTTCACCTGCTTGTTTCTGCTCATTTCTGTTTGACCCCAAAAGAACTGAGCAGGCTGGCATTTTTTTTTCCCTTCTTCACATTGCCAAGGTGTAGCTAGGAGGCATTTCTTTCATGATGGATGTCCTTTCCTTCCGGCAGAATTCAGCCACACTTTCAGAAAATATCACACGCTGCACTTTCTCCTCTCGTAACCAACTTGGCCAGAAAGTTAAACTAATAAATGAATGAATATTCCTTTGAATAATGGCAGGTGTCGCCTGAAAAATGCACTGACATCTTTTCCTTCTGCTTGTCTTTCACAGAACTGAAACATCATTAATATGTTAATTGAAAATGTGTAGAGAATGGAATTGAAAACAGCAGCAAGTGTCTATTAATCAAAGCCTCGCCACTTCCCGTGTCACTTTTAATGAACCGGAGTGAACAAGCGGAACAATGACAGGCACGTTGACAAAGCCTCGGACAGGCCGGCCGATCTGAGCACACTGGAGGACTGGAGGAGAAGAGACGACTTGGAGGTGGACGTCAGCCGGGCCCATGTGATCAGTGCCGTGGGAAGTGAGGGCTGAGCAGCAGTCACCGCACAGGTGCTAATTATGTCGGGAAGACGAGAGGAGAGAAGAGGAAACACCTAGGAGTTACACATCCACCAAAGTGGCTTAATTAGTTATACTGGGAAAGAGGAAAGAAAAAAAAAATCATAAAACACGCTCCCAGTTACACTTTCGACAGGCTGATTAGTCGAGACATTTGGGGAGGGAAGAGGAGAGAAAACGCCTCCCAGTTAGAGCAAACTAATTTAATTAATTGTACTGGGACACCAAAAAGTAAAAATAAACCTCTCATTTACACATCCAGGGCAGACATGCTGGGAAATGGGAGTGGAAACACTGACTGGAAAACGGGAGGGCAAACACCTACTGGGGATATTCTGGGCAGCTGGTTGTGGAGGAGTTAATGGACAGCCATCCTGGGAAGCTGCTTAAGGAAGGACTCATTCACATAGAGTGGGTACAAACGAGAAATTCCTTCTGTTTCAGCCTTAGCCCCTGCCACCTGTTTACTGGCAGTGGGAATTTATAAGTCATAGCCAGGCCAGCCAGATCCAGTATACTCCAAAACATGCAAAGCTCAGGTTGATGAAGATTTTAGAAGGTGGAAGATTTCTGGGGAATGCAGGGATAGTCTGTGCGCCCATTTTTGTGATAATAAGTGATACTAAAGATAAGGACGACACAAGAATTGAAATAGATAGACAGCACAAGAAAGAATCTCACAGTAGATGATTTCCTATTCTACTTTGAAGGGTATGACTGCTGCAACACCAGGCTAACAACATGGGCACATGTGCCAGTGACAGCATGGTTCATCCTGCCAGTTCCACCTGAGAGCAGCTTACCAGGTCAGCTCACACTGGAAACATCAGAGAGAATCCTAGTCTCGGCCATGGCAGGCAGGCTCGCTCGCTGTGTCAGAAAGGGAGAGTGGGCCTCCCGGCTCATAGCAGGTGCAAGAGGCACCACACAGGGCTTGAGAACATCACCCAGTGAGGCTTGTATTCGGTGTAATTCTAATCTGATTTCACATGAAAGTGACTGAAGGGTGGTGCTGAGTGGCGATGGAGCTCGTGTGATTGAAATAATAGCACCCAATGGAGTGATGTGAATGATTTCCTTCTTAGATGCGGAGGATCAGTGTGTGTGTGCGCCTCGCATACTTGGCCTGTTGATGAGCTCTTGGCGTCTTGGCAAAGGCGCCCAGCCTCTCTTAAGCCACATCAAAGGGTTAGCAAATAATAAAGACTGACTAGGCTCCCCAAACACGAACGGTGTGTCGATTATCTGAAATGATGGAAGACTAACTCCTAACATGAATATCAAGGCTGCAGGAAAAGCATTAAAATATTATATGTGGTCGGTAGGTCAGACAGGCAGAGGCACTGAAAGGCACTATATAACATTAGCTAACATTAGATAGATAGCATGAGCATAAGACACTATGTAGCAACAGATAAAGTGTAAAGCACTGTAAAATGACAGAGTATAACACATAATATAACATATAGTTACAGTGAAAGGCACTACTCAACAACAGATAGATTCTAAGGCACTATATAACAATGAATAGATTGAAAAGCACTGCATCTCATTAGATAGAGTGAAAGGCACTACTGTGTATAACAGATAGCTGCATTGTATGGCACCATTTAACAATATACTGTATATATAGATTGTAAGACACTACATAAAGACAGATTGAATGCAAGGCATGATATAAGAATAAATAGGTAGAGTGTAAGGTACCATATAACAATGGGTAGCCAGGCCTATTTAACGATAGATTGAGATATTCTAAGGCACTATATAACAATAGATAGAGTTTAAAGCATAATATAATAGCAAATAGAGTGCAAAGCATAATATAGCAAGAGAAAGGTAGAGTGTAAGGCACTATATAAAGACAGATTGAGTGCAAGGCATGATATAACAATGAATAGCCAGGCTGTAAAGCTTATTTAACAATAAACAGATATATTGCAATGCACTATATAACAACAGATAGAGTGTAAATCACAAAATAATAACAAATGGTAAGGCTCTATATAACAATAGATAGAATGCAAGGTACAATATAATAACAGGTTCGATTAGATTACAATTTATTTGACCCCAAGTAGAAATTAAAGTAGATAGATAGACTGTAAGGCACTATATAATTATAGACAGAGTGCAAGGTATGATATAACAGATAGCTACAGTGTAAGCCACTATTTAACAAGAGACAGATTGTGAGACACTATATAACAATAAACAGAATGTATAGATAGATAGATAGATAGATAGATAGATAGATAGATAGATAGATAGATAGATAGATAGATAGATAGATAGAT
>JANRMT010062790.1:6813453-6859892 GCA_026402145.1 Polypterus bichir lapradei | reverse complement strand
TAATAATAATAATCTCTCTATTATATTAAAAAGTTTTCATTTGTGTCCGTATTATTCATCCTTGACCACTCCCCTCCACACCGCTCGTCCAATCATTACCCCTACTGCGCACATCCTCTCTCCGTAGCACCCCGTGATCCTCTCAGTGATGCTAACTCGCCCTTCAACACAGTGGGTTATAATGGCAAGGCAGAAGAGCAAATTATCTATGCAAGAACATCAGATTTTAGACTGTGACAGATAAACAGCAGCAAAAGTTGATGATAAACGTCGAATAAAAGAAAATAAATAAAAAGAGTTGCATATAATAAAAATCAAGAATAAAGAGAATCGTTCAACAAACATGAAAGAGAAAAATATTCTGAACAATATTAGAACAGAAATGCAATAAATCAACGTTTATAGAATGTAAGTTAGAGGATAAAGTAATTCATAATATTGTTTTTGACGAGGTGTTACTGTAATTTAATGTTTTATTTACTTTTTATTATATTTTACTTTTACTTTTAATTCGTTTGTCTTTTTGCTACGTTTTATCATTGATTGGTATTTAAAATAGACAGTTATAGTGAAATACTCAAGTAACTGATTTTCTGTATATAATAGCTAAGGACCAAACCGTCTTCTTTCCTCACCCTGCATACTCTTCTATATACCATCTCTTTAACTAAAATTAGTTTCTCTAACAGAGGAGTGCCTTGACATCCTTTGAGCAGCTTCAGGGCCCATCCCTGGGGGTTAATGAGTGAAGCAAGCAGGGGGCAGAGCCCCACAGTAATAGTCAGTCATTTCCTAACCCGCTATATCCTAACTACATGGTCACGGGGGTCTGCTGGAGCCATTCCCAGACAACACAGGGCACAAGGCAGGAACAAATCCCGGGCAGGGCGCCAGCCCACCGCAGGCAATAATCATAATGATAATAATAATCATAGCTTGCCAAGGACACCCTTGGCATTGAACTGGTATAGAGTTTTTTAAAGGATGGATGAACATGATAGAGTGGTGGTGTGAGTATGACTGAGCTCTCTGATGGGCTGCTGTTCATTCCAGGGTTTTTCCCCACTTTGTGTCCAATACAACTAATTGGGCAATAACATGGATGAATAATAATAATAATAATAATAATAATAATAATAAAAGGATAAATGTCTGTGTGTTTGTAAGTCCATTCAGTTACTATATACATATCTGTTATTCCAACAGATGGTGCATCACTAACATTTGTAGTAATAAAATTAATTGCATTTGTCAATTCAACAGATTACACATCACAAGCATGAACACTACTTTTATGAATCCCAGACCAAATAGCGTATAACACAAACATATGCATTCCATTTGTCATTCCATCGGAAACATTTGAAGTAATGTATTTTATTACTATAAATGTTTGTAAGGTGCCATCTGTTGGAATAAAAAAATGTAATGCATTTTATTACTACATGCATTACAAAATACATTCCAATAAACAGTGCACTGCAAACGTTAACACTGAGGTCTGTGTTGATTACTAAGATTTCAACCGTCATAGATGAGTAGCACAGCTAATCTCGATATAAAATGCTAAGGTCAGTCTATCAGTCAAACAATTACTTACAAACTAATGGGTCTAGAACCTTGAACTTGGTTTTAATCAAAAGTTAATGTTATGTTCTGGAAATTCCAAAAAGTTGAGTTAACAGCAACCTGTGACCTGTGCCCATGTGTTTACTGAATTGAAAAAACAACTGGCAACCAGCACAATGGCAGAAAGAAAAAGAAGAGCAGTGACAGCTTCTGAGTATTAAGCAGGTTGCAGAAGGTAATTAAGTTATGAAGAATGAGAAAGGAAAAGAAGACAAGACTCTGAAATTGAGTAGCAGGAGAACATGATAGCTCACAGGCATTCAAGACAAAGACCAGGATACAGAATGCAAAAACAAGAAAGTATCCGAAAGACACTGGAACAATAGAGAAGAATGTCATATAGTCTAAAGTCCTGACCACATGAAAGCATTTCTTTTATATCCTTAGATTAGTGTTTCTTTGAAGACCACTACTTAGTAAAGTTACATTACCAATGTCATTGATGACAAGCTGTATTTTTTAAGGGTAAAAACTAAGGGATATATAGTAAAAATAGAAAAGTTCAGCTTGCTCTAAATGACCCACCAGAAGTAATAAAAAATGTTACAACTTCTAGATGGACTGAATGAAGTAACCACAGAAGGAGTTCACAAGAGATTGTGAACCATGAGATTGACCAATGACCTGATACAGAGGCAGCAGGTGTCTTTGTGTATGTTGTACTAGTGAGTGGTGAGAGTCAAGCCCGCAAAAAAAGCTTTCAGTTTACCAATCCATCTAAAAATTATCATCCTCGCCTATGATTGTGACTTCTGAGAGGTCAGCCAAAGAAATGTGACTGCGAGTACAAGTGGCCAAAATGGGCTCACTCACTACACCAGAGTGGAAGGGCTCAGCAATATGATAGAACATCATTTCTCAGGAATAAGAAGAGCTAGTTGAGATCATTTGGGTTTGTAGTTAGGATGCCTATGGGCAACTCAATTGGGAGATGCACCAGGCGTGGCCCACTGAGATGACGTAGACGTCTCTCAGGTGGCCTTAAAGCATCTGGAAATGACCCAGGAGGAGCTGGAAAAAAATGCTCAGGGTAGGAGGGCCAAGTCTGTCCAGCTTAGCATTTGGACGCTGAGTCCTTCATGAGGATAAGATGAAATATAAAGTGAGATGAATTATTATTAACTATTTTGCAATTTAAACTGCATCCGGCCCTGCAAACGGTCCTCCAACTTGCAGGGAAATCATGGGGGTTGGTGGCAGGATTAGCACTCCGGCCACTGTTAAAAAAACTTCACAAAGCTCAGAGACTACAGAAAGGACACCTTTTTGCTCTCCGCGAGAGTAGCTCTGCTGCGGCCACCCATAGGAAGGCTACTCGTATCATGATGGGGATAGGGAAAGCACTCAGGAGCCCCATCCCCAGAAGAGTCAAAACCATAGGAATAGCCAATAGGGACAAGTCTGTTGGGGATCGGAACTGGTGTGGTGCTGAGGCGTCGCCTACTGCACGGCAGCACTCAGGTGGGCACATGGAACGTCTTCTCTCTCCAGCAAGATGATCATCTTCCTCTGCTATCAGAGGAGCTGCGTAAACTCCACATTTCAGTGGCGGCACTCTCTGAGGTGCGCAGACCGGGGACTGTCCAGATCTCTGTAGGTGGATACGCCTTTTATTGGTCTGGTCAGTCTGATGGCTGTCATACTCAGGGAGTAGCTGTTGCTGTAGCAGATTGGCTTCTTCCGATGGTGTCCGATGTCACTCCTTTCAATGAGCGTATTATGGGACTCAGATTAAGGCACTCCCTGGGTGCCTTGTCTGTTGTCTCAGTGTATGCTCCGACCGCGGTGAGTGATGTCTCGGTGAGGGAGACATTTTATTCGCAGCTTCGCTCGGTGGTTGATGGGTGCCCACGGGGTGACACTCCTCTGGTCATGGGCGACTTCAATGCATCCACTGGCACTGACAGTGGTGAAAGTGGCTCCATGTTCCTTGACATTGCAAAAGGTTAGAGGCTGCGAATCGCTGGATCCTGGTTCCAGCGCCCTGAACCTCATAGTTGGACTTGGTACTCCAATATTGGTGGTGCGGGGAAGGAGATCAATCACATCCTCATGGGCAGACGCTGGAGGCTCTTGCAAAACTGCAGGGCCTACAGAAGTGCCCAGTTTGTGAATTCTGACCGTAGACTTGTTGTTGCTACTCTTAGGATCCAGCTTAGGTTCAGTAGGTTACCACCTGCTAGGAAAATGAGCCTGGACTTGGCCAGACTTCAAGACCAGGCTGTTTCTAATGAGTTTGCATTCAGTTTGTGTGAGGAACTTTCAGATTTGGGTACGACTGCCAATCCTAATGTGATGTGGGAGACCTTCCATGACAAGACCCTGAAGGTTGCTAAGGGTTGTGTTGGTGTTTCCAGTGTTCCCAGAAGGAGGTGTTTCATCTCGCAGGGCACCCTGGATATCATTGAGAGGAGTCGCAGCACACGGATCAATGGCAACTCTGGTCTGTGCTGGAAACTGAGAAGGATGGCTGAGAGGGCTCTGAGGGCAGATAAAGAGGCGTTTGTTAGAGGAATCTGTGAGCAAGTGACACACCATCTGTGGTCTAGTGACCCACGTCCTGCTTACAGAGGAATCAAAGTATTACACACATCTGAATCTGTTCCTCGGAGAGTCGCAGTCAGAGCAGCTGATGGAACGGTCCTTACGGATGACACTGCAGTTGTGACCTGCTGGGCTGGCTACTTTGAGCAGTTGTTCAAAGCTGATCCTCCGGCTAGGACGTTGGATATCTCTGGGTCCACAGTTCTTGAGGCTGATCCTCCAATTAGCTGTGAACCACCCAATCTCACTGAAATTGCACAGGTGGTGAACCAGCTGAAGGGGGGAAAGGCTGCAGGGATCTGTGGTATCTGGGGTGAACTTCTCTGGGCTGGTGGTAAGGCTGTCCTCCTGGCATTGCAAGCAATCTTTGCTTCCATTTAGGAGACTGGCATCATCCCAACTGACTGGAAAACGGGACTTGTTGCCCCTATCTGGAAAGGGAAGGGTGATCGCCTGGATTGCAGCAACTATAGGGGGATACAACTGCTCTCGGTGCCGGGTAAGGTCCTCAATAGGATCCATAATCACATGCTCACCTAACAGCGACCAGAACATTCTGGTTTTATGCCTAAGAAGTCTACCATCGACCGCATCCTGGCACTAAGGGTTCTCATAGAGCGCAAACGCGAATATCGGCAGAGTTTCTTTGTACCCTTTGTCGATTTTCACAAAGCATTCGACTCAGTTGATCGAGCTGCCCTGTGGGAGATCCTGAGGGTTTGTGGGATCCCCTCAAGGTTGCTGGATATCACGGCCGGCCTGTACACTGGTACTGTGAGTGCTGTGCAGAGTGGAGGCAGGACCTCTGCATTTTTCCCAGTTCCTTCTGGGGTTCATCAGGGGTGTGTTCTTGCTCCTACTCTGTTCAATGCTTGTATGGACTGGGTGTTGGGCAAGGTCGTGGGGTTCAGTGGCTGTGGGGCATCTGTTGGTGAAGAAAGATTCACGGATCTTGACTTTCCTGACGATGCTGTGATGTTCGTGGAGTCAATGGAGGCTCTGATCGGGGCACTCGAGAGACTGAGTGAGGAGTCTGAGTGTCTGGGCTTGCGAGTGTCCTGGATAAAAACCAAGATCCAGGCCTTTAATGACCTCTTGGGCACAGCCATCAGCAGTGTGTCTCTTTGCGGAGAGAGTGTTGACCTTGTTGAGAGGTTTACTTACCTTGGCAGTGACATTCATGTCTCTGGTGACTCTTCCTGTGAACTCAGTAGACGGAATGGGAGAGCATGGGGGGTCATGAGGTCGCTCGAAAGGGGTGTGTGCCGCTCCCGATATCTAAACAAAAGGATGAAGGTCCAAGTCTTTAGAGTCCTGGTGCTTCCTGTCTTACTATATGGTTGTAAGACATGGACGCTATCCAGTGACCTGAGACGAAGACTGGAGTCCTTTGGTACTGTGTCTCTCTGGAAAATCCTTGGGTACCGTTGGTTTGACTTTGTGGAGTCTCAAATGAGGTACATTACTTGCATTGTGAGGGAGCATCAGTTATGGCACTACGGCCATGTGGCGCATTTCCCAGATGGTGATCTGGTTCATAAGATCCTCATTGTTGGGGACCCAAGTGGCTGGACCAGGCCAAAGGGGCGCCCACGTAACACCTGGCTGCGGCAGATAGAGGGTAATTTCCAGAGGATAGGACTGGACCGCATGTCTGCCTGGGGGGTTGCCAACCAGGATCGCGAGCTGTTTCGACATGTAGTGGGTGCAGCAACGCACTGTATCAGTGCAGGCTCCCCAGCTTGACTTGACATGTTTTGCAATTGACTGACATCCTATCCAGCTTTGGAAACTGCTTTATATCTTTAAAATCTATCCCCCTGAAATGCATATTATTATTGTTATTATTATTATTATTAGTCCATTTGAGTTCATGCCATAATACAACATAATAACTGGGTCCATTTCCTGGGTTATTATGTTGTATTATTGCATTAACTTATTTTTGACTATTATTATTACTATTATTAATATTATTATCCATCTTATATCAAACCAGACAAAATTCAAGGTGTCAAACGGGTCTATGTCTGAAATCTATTCTTCTTCATATTCGTGTTATACTTATTATTAACCCATTTGAGTTCATGCCATAATACAGCATAATAACAAAATTTAAGTGTCAAAGGGGGTTATGTCTGCAATATACTCTTCTTTCCTTCTTCTTCTTCTTATTATTACCATCATCATTATTTTAATTCAGATATGCATCCATTATCAAGCCTTCTTAACCCAGTTAAGTCACGAAATTTGGTAGGCGGCTTCCCTACGCTAACCGAAACCAATGTACATACTTATTTCGGTGGTATGATGCCACTGTTGGCCGTCATATTGAACTTTTCAATGGTCTTTGTTACTTATGGGCCAATCTTCAAGAAATTTGGTATGCAGATTCCCAACACTAACTGAATCCTACTTATGTACATATATACGTCCATAGCCTGCAGCTCGGTCACCATGTGAGGTGGCGTTGGGTCCAACATCCCAATGCCTTCCACATTGTTGGCTGCCTGCCTACATAAGGCCGTCCATCACTCCAGTCTCTACATTCCCTTCCTTGCTTCGCTACGGGATTCACGTCTCCCTGCTGATAACTACAACCTTTTAATTTAATCCACGGCTTCTCCGCTGTTTTATTGTTCACTAGCAAAATACTCACGCTTCGCAGTGGAGAAGTAGTGTGTTAAAGAAATTATGAAAAAGAAAAGGGAACATTTTAAAAATAACGTAACATGATTGTCAATGTAATTGTTTTGTGACTGTTATGAGTGTTGCTGTCATCAAGGATTTGATTATCATTATTTATTTCAATCAGGTTCGTATTTGGAGGATGTGTTGTGTTCAAGTTACATTCCGTGTTTGTCACCGATAAAGATAACAGGTTTCATTCATCGAAGTGTTCACTACCCAAATCGGTACTCGTGAATCTAAGATGTTTAACAGGCATTCCCGGTATTAAGTTGTGGATTTGCCTGTGAATATTTAGCGGCAGCGTGTCTATGAACTTAATTTAAACTTAAGCTTTACACCTTGCTTTCCTATTGATATGTCTACAAAGGCTTGTTCAGATTCAGAGGGTTGTTCCTTTCTTACTGCATCAATAAACTGCTCGTCTTCCTCTTTATCTGAGACATCACACACTGCATGCACGGGTTTACCTTTCCCAGTCCTGCAAACTTTAGCGAAGTGGTTCAATTTACCACATTTTTTACACTGTCTTCGTTTAGCTGGACATTGACTTTTTCCACCGTGTGCTTTGTTTCCGCAGTAGCTGCACTTATGAATATGCTTGTATGCGTCACTCGCTTCATATTCCTTTGCTGCCTTCTCAATTGTGTAATGCGTCTTTGTTCAGCACTCTTTGGAGCTCTTGCTTGTTGTCTGCGTACTGCGTTCACAGTCAGTTCACGTGAGCCGCTCGGAGTACATGCATCGAAGGTTCTCAGCTGTGCTTGTGCTATCTTGTGCGATCTTGCGATGTCCACGGCTTTATTTAATGTTAGCTCAGACCCGGCACTTAAAAATTTCTCTTGCACTTTCGCTGAGTTTGTGCCAAACACTATTCTATCCCTGACCATCTCATCTTCGTTTGCATAAGCACAGTCCTTCACCAGCAATTTTAACTCTGTTACAAAGTGATCAAAAGTATTGTTTATACCCTGCATCTTCTCATTAAACTTGTATCTCGTGAATATCGTATTCGTCTTAGGCATGACAAATGCCTCAAAACGGTCACAATAAGTTTTCAGTACCTTGGCTTCCTCCTGGGTGAAAGTCCATGTGTTAAAAATGTCTCTTCCTTTTTCCCCAGTCCATAGGAGCAGGTAGCTGCATTTCTCACTCTTATCTTTGCCTTTTATTGGGCCAGAAAACATGAGCTCCACGTGCTGTCGGAACTTTTTCCATTCTCCCGGCAGGTTAAGAGAATCCCAGTGAATTCGTGGCAAGGGAACTCCAACAAAATCCATGACTGTCCTCTATTCTGACACCATGTCTTGTTTTCACAAATTGCGAAAAATGAAATGATGGTGAGACTTTCTTCTAAAGTATGCAGGGCAACTTTATTTATTATAGCTCTTACATTCACGGCATCCGGTGTTCTAAATTAACTTCCATAATAGTAACCTTGAGGTCCCTTTTTCTAGTGCCTTCCTAATGACATAGGTGCCTAAACCATGCCTGATTATAATACATTTCAATGACATATAAATATTACAGTGATCGCCTCGATAGACATCTCACCACTCAAATCGCTACTCGTGAATCTAAGATGTTTAACAGGCATTCCCGGTATTACCTTTTTGATTTGCCTGTGAATATTTAGCGGCAGCGTGTCTATTGGATTGCTGCTGACGGATGGCCTTATATGGGCGGGCACTCAATTATGTGGGAGGCGTGGGTATGGGGGACGCAATATAGGCAGGCAGCCAACTACGTGGGAGGCATGGTGATGGGGGACACAACTCCGCCTCACACAGCGACCGAGCTGCAGGCTATGGCCGTATATATGTACGTAAGTAGGATTCAGTTATGACCGTTACGCGTAGAATTTCAAAATGAAACCTGCTTAACTTTTGTAAGTAAGCTGTAAGGAATGAGCCTGCCAAATTTCAGCCACCTACACGGGAAGTTGGAGAATTAGTTATGAGTGAGTGAGTCAGTCAGTCAGTGAGTCAGGGCTTAGCCTTTTATTAGTATAGATTACGATTATAGTTATTGTGTAGGTATTTTAGACTTACTTTACATTGTTTACAGTAGGTACCCATTTCCTTTACCATTCATTAACATGTCATCGAGGTGATCACCATCGATCAAAGAACTGTCACTTACCGAGTGGTTTCCATGCGCTGAGATGGCACCTACCTTTTCCATTCTCTTTGTTACATATTGCACGACCGTATCAGGCTCACTCTTGATATCCGGAGGAACATTGTGTCTTATGTATTGAATGACTGGGACAGGTTCAAGGTGTGGACTGATGACGGTACAGGAAATAATTATACTACACAGGAGCACTAGAAGAGTGAAATGCTTAAGCCCTTCACCTATGGTTCTGCATGTGAGTTGATGGCTGCCGCTGAATTGTTTGGTTGTCGCTTTCAAGTGTACCGAAATGGCCAAATATTTTACACCTTTCGACAACCACCAATGCCTCTTAAACATCTTAGATTCACAGGTGATGATTTCAGTAGTGGACAATTTGATGTTTATGAATGTTTAAACTCTCAACACAAGTCCTGCAAATACTGTCGTAATTGAAACAAACCATGAAACTAAAAACCGATTATGACAGCAGCAATCCAAGCTGTGAGATTTGAGACAAGATTACTTTTCATATGGCCAACTGTACGTTGCATGCTCAAGAGTAAGCTCAGCACCCAGCTTGGTCATATTACAACCAGAGGGCCAAACTGACAATGTGGTATACAAAGAGATTCTTAACAAATAATTATTGGTACATTTTCCCTCAGTTTAAAAAGGTTTAATTTTCTTCTTAATAAAAATTTTTAAGGCAGTACTTCGCCACTGCGAAGTGCGGGTATTTTGCTAGTTAGTAATAAAACAAAGTGCGAGTGTATGATGCTGAGTAGTGACCAGCCAAGTGCCAGGATAAGACCCCCTAAAAGAAGCAGGGTGCAGGTGAATGCAGAGGAGCAGCATTACTAGGCATCTGGAGGGGCCTGAGTAGGACTCTGCTGCCTCAGGCCGCCACAAAATGTCAGCAGCCACACCATCGTTTTGAGCATTTCTGGATTCACTGGTGGATGAAGACCTTTCACCTTTTTGTCAAGGACAGCCTAGTATATTTTCAGCACAAGAGAATCCCAATGGGTCTGAGGTGGTCTAATCCTTCACTCGGACCCCCAGGGAAGTCTCAAAACACAGAAAGGAATTTCAGAAGAGGCTGGCAGTGCAGGTAATAGCTCTTTGATTTGAAGAGTCATATTTTTGTGATTTTCATTGCTTCTCTTTACCAATTGTCAGCAAAAAGAAAAAAAAAAAAAGAAAAAGCCACAGCGACTCATCTTTCTTCTCCTTTATTCTGCGAATGGGGATCTCATTCATATGCTAATTCTCTCTATACATTAAGTGAAACCTGCAGACCTTGACAGACTTGTCCTCAGCTTGACGCTTAATTGCCATTTACACTTATGGCATTATTATTTGTGCTGAAGCTCTTTTATCTCTTTATGGCTGAAAGAGACAAATTTACTGGCTTTGTTCAAACAAACAGCTGGATCCAGTCAATGGGAGACGCCTGCCAGTTTATTAACAATTTATGTCTCCCTCAGGTGGCGGCTTCGTGTTCCGTGCCTCTAAAAATTCTGTCTCGGCTAATTAGTCCATATTGAGGGATTAACTCGCCTACCCCTCTGGGTGTCCGTTCAGGAGCTTGTGCTCGTTTTGCAGTGGAAGTGCCGGGCGTCTAGAGAAGGGCTGTGTCTCTTGGTGTACGTACTGTACATACTGTATATGAGTGACGGGGAATTTCAAGCTGCCACCTGCCCCTCCACACCAAATGAAGTAAAACAGAGTGGGTTCCGTGTGTGAGTCTAAACCACACAGCACAGGCAGACAAACATACATTACATAAAACATATGTGCACAAAACACACAATGCCATATGCATGATGGGACAGAGGTTATGTTTGTATTCACTCAGTAAGTCTCAGAGTGCTGTAACAAGTTATATCTAAAATGCAAATCACTTTTTTTACAAAATACTCAATGTACACACAAAAATATGGATTAAACAGAACATTTTCAAATTGATTAACACAAACCGATCCTGACTATTTGAGTCCATTAATAGTACAGTTGAGACATGGTCAGTTCACAACGGATGAGAGGAAAACAAAAACTCCAGCCAGCAGCATCCCTGGGTAAAATAAACCTGTGGGGGTCCACGGTTGGTTATAACAGACAAAGTTGGACACAGTCGGAATACCAGAGATCTTGGCATGCTGGCTGCCCACCAACTACTGGACATTTTACGGAGAGGTGAGGGCATTTTCAGGCTGGCAATATGAGCGGCCACAGATGTAATAAGAGCACACAAGGACAAGAAAAGGTTTCCTTCAGCTTATCAGGCCTAATGCATCTTGTGTAATAAATGGAATGTGCAAAGTCATGAGACTAAAAAGTCATAAAATTGCTGTGTAAGGCCAAACAGCTGCATGAGTCCATGAGCACCAAACATGAATCATCTGTTTCCTAAACCTGAATAATCAAATGCAGAGCATACCCTGACATCCTGGATCCCAAATCAGACACCAGTCCATTAAAGGCGTTTTTTAACTGTGCAGACATCATGCAGATAGAAGATTCATTTAAAAGGACCAGGAGATGGGAATGGCAAAATTAAAGTCTAGGATCATTCAAAAATTAAAAGCACTATGCCAAAGTGCCAAAACAAAATCTAAAAATGAAAAATACATCTGTATGGTTGTTAGCCTTAAATCAGAGTTTGTTTAAGTTTTGAACTTTGAGCGGCTCTAATATCCAGAATCTTGGACAGTTATCTTCCATGTTACACTGACTTTGTTACTGTCACAATGGTGATATTATTCAGCATGACTTCTGGCAATTACCCCTAAGTCACCTGCCATCAGGTCATCATAGGCACTATGTAAAATGATGATTTTAGTCAAGATGATTCAAAATGGTGTTACAGAAAATCAAGGAATAATTCTAACTTCTGAATTATAAAACAACATAAATTGAAACGAAAATCTCCATCATCCAAAAATTACAGAAACTAAATAAATAAGTCAGCAATACAAATTTATTGGGATAAGAAAAAAGTTTAGACAATTAGCCTCCGGACCACAGCTTATAATAAGACTACCCTGATCCACTCAGATAGAGTGCCATGATCTGGGCCTTGGAGAGACACAAATGTAGAGAATGGCAGGCCACTAAGCCAGAAGGAGTCCCACTCCAAGCAATGATGAATCACTCCATGGCAACGGTACCACAAACATTTCAGCGCCCATTAGAAAACAAAAAATGGTGACTTGAACATTTAAGAAAATGAAAATAATATTTGATTTTGTTGAACACACCTCAAATAAAATAATAATGATACAAGAGAAAAATGTATGCAAGGAGTTTCAAACGCGAGTGCTTGAGAGACAGTTTTGAAATTCTGTTAGTATAGTTAAGGCTGCAGCCACAGAATTTTGTTGGTCTGATACATACAGTACCATATTTTCTGTTCAAGTTCTTCTCTGAAAATCCCTTTTATCTCAGATGCATTTTGAAAGTGAACAGCCAATGGCTCAATGGCGATTGCAAATACCAGTGGTGACAAGGGGCAACCTTGTCTAGTAATGCATTCTATTTTAAAGTAGCCTGAAATAATGGTGTTATTACAAACTACAGTTTCTGGACTGGTATACAGCAGTTTGATCCATGCACATATGTTCAGGATAAACCCATATTTATGCAAAGTGTTGAATAGGTAATCTCATTCAGCCATAACAAATTCTTTTTCAGCTTCCAAAGTTAATAAGATCTCTAGAGTGTTGCACTTTAAGGGTGAATATATTACATTAAATAGGTGTCGAAGGTTGGAAGCCAAATGTCTACCTTTAATAAATCCGGTTTGGTCTTGTGATATTACCAATGGGAGCACTTTCTTAGTCCTTCTAGCTAGGACTTTGGAGAGTATCATAACATCATTATTCAGAAGTGAGATTGGACTGTATGATGCACATTGTAATAAGTCCTTATTTTACTTAGTAAAAACTGTAATTAATGTTTGGCGAAAAGTTTGAGGTAAAATTTTATTGTCTCTGGCTTCTATAAAAGTTGCTAATAAAAGAGAAGCTAACTTGATTGAATGTTTTTTATAAAATTTAGCAGGGTTACCATCAGGACCTGGGGCCTCATTCATAATGCTGTGCGTAGAATTCACACTATAACATGGTGTAAGCACAAACCGGAAATGTTCATATGCACAAAAAAATACAGATGCATAAATCTGTGCGAACGCCAATTTCCACATTCTTCCGCTACATAAATCCCGGTCAGCGTGAAAAGTAACGCACGTGCATGCGCCTGCTGTCCCGCCCCAACTCCTCCCAGAATTACACCTCTTTGAATATGCAAATCAATATAAATAGCCCTTAAGCTTAGCCTTCTGTGAAAAGATAATGGCAAAAGCACGGGGGGAAATAAAAGAATTTCAGCGAATACCAAGTGGAGGCAAGGAAAAACTTAACTATTTGTTGGTTTAAACAGTGGTATAAACAACAAAAGGAAGTTGCTCGAGTGACATAGAGCGTCGGAGAAACTCAAAAGCTCAAGTTCACAAAGTCGCACAGTGCCTGAAATAAAAAAAGTTGCCAGATATCAAAGTCGCCGTGAAAAGGCGAGTCGTAGCCCACCGTATTAGTATCATATGAAAGCTTATTAGGGTACAGAGATAAAAAAAATAGGCACACAGTGGGAAAAAAGCACGAAATGTCAACTTTAATATTGAAATTTCCACTTTAATCACGTAGTTTATTTTGTCATTAAAGTTGAACATCATAAACCTCATCTTAAAATCGTTTAATTTACTAGTTTCTCAAATCTTATCAAAACTAAAGTAGCACGTTAAATGTTTTGCTTTGTATTTGATCTTCTATGTGCTCTGTGTGTGAATCACTATGTGCTTCTTAAACCGGCTTTCTCTTCCTCGACAGGACACAGAATCCATTACATTCGTAATGTTACAGCTCTCTGAATAATTAAAATACAGAGATGAAACATGATATAATTTTGATGATGATCGGAGTTAAAGCATGTTATTAAACATGGGAACACGGTGGCGCAGTGATTGTTCCTGCCTCACGCAAGATGCTTGCTGAGCTGTGTGCGACCTTCGATGAAATACTTTATTGTAGCAGTACTGTCTCTTTCAAACGCTGTAACCCCCAATTCCTGTCCTTACTTTTCTTTTTCCAAATACCGAATAGCCACACAATCAGCTCTATAATAGACTTTAAGCCATCTGTAAGCTTAGAACACTGATTCTTCAAAACTTTTAAGGAAAATCAAAATATCTTCGAAGTACATGTTTAATTATTCCATCCATCATTCCATCCAGTGTCGCACCAGTCCCAGCAAGAATACAGCGCGTGGCAGGAACAATCCGTGAATTGAGTGCCAGCTCCTCACTAGTGCTGCGACACTGTGTCCTCACATGTTTAATTATTAACAATATAGATTATTTAAATTAAGTTAAAGTTTTATCTGTATATTATAATAAACATTTTGATGCATTTCATCTTAAAAATGATATTGTCATCATATGTAAATATGCACTTTACAAAATGGCTCAGGTTGTGCAATATTATAACTGTAGTGCAAGTTTACAGTGAGGTGATTGTACTAATAAGAACAAAGCGTTCTGCAAGGAGCACTTGATGGACTGATTGAGTGCGTTTATAGTTCTTGGGATAAAACTGTTTGTGAACTGCGAGGTCCATACAGGAAAGGCTCTGAAGCATTTGCCATGTGAGAGCAGTTCAATAGACAGCATGGCTGAGGGAGCATGTGCTAGATGCTGTATCCCGATAATTCACTTTCCAATCAGCTGCTGCTGTGATTCCCCACTCTGATACAGTGATATAAATACTCTGAGTGGTGCAGTGAGAGTAATATGGAAAAAGATGATCCGCTGTGGCAACCCCTAACTGGAGCAGCTGCAAGAAGAAGAAGGTGCAGTGAGAGTAACAACGCTAAAGCAGCTATGGTATTTACAATACTTTGGCTATTCCCTGGACCACTATATTGTTACAGGTTAATTACAATCAGAGACCTTAAACTAATAAACAATATGCAGTTAGTTTCAGTGTATATGATAACGTTGTGTCAGGAATGTGGATCTAAAAAAGAAAGGGTAACCACACAGGAACAGTAGCACTGCTTTGATGCTGGGTGCCACCAGATTGCAAAACTGAGCAGAGAACTTGCATACACCAGGGTTGGAGCTACCGTGAAAATGTGCGTGGCTTTACGCCAAGTTTAGGTTTTATACATCGTGATTTGAGCATGGAAACGTTCGTACACAACATTTTTGTGCAGACGCACCGTTTATACATGAGGGCCCTGCTGAATTTCCACTCAGAAGTGAGTTTATATTATCTAGTAATTCTGATAGTGTCAGAGGTTTATCTAGTTCCTCTATACTTAGAGTAGCTGTGGTATCAAAAACACATTAGATTGTGTCTTGTCTTCTTTAAATTGAGTAGAATATAAGGACTTAGAATAGTCTCTAAATGTGTGCATTATATTTTTATGGCCAATGATTTTATCTCCATCTGTGTTTGTGATTGCTGATATTGCATTGCGAACTTCCTGCTTCTAGATTTGTTGAGCTAAGATTTTATTAGCCGTCTCTCTGTATTCATAGTAATGATATTGTGATTTAAAACTGAGTTGTTCTGTTTTTTTTTTTGTTGTGGAAAGGTTGAGTTCTGATTGCAACACCTGTCTTTTCCTAAAAAGTGCCTCATTTAAAGATATGGCATGTTATTGATCTATTCTGGTAATTTCACTGATTAACTCTGAGGCTTTGTTAAAAATGCCTTCAGAGCTTCCCAGAGTATTCCTGCAGAAACCTCTGAGGATGCATTTGTCTCTTAAAAAATCAGTTTTCTTGGATATAAATTTAGTACAGTTCTTGCCAGCTAATAACAGGGGATTAAGACGCCAGCTGCGAGATGAGTATGTGGGGCATAGTGATTTGAGCTCCGTGATCGGAGGTGCATGGTAACTTAGTATTTGCAAGATTTGTTATCTATAAAGAAATAATCAATTCTTCAGTAAGAATGATGTACTGGTGAGAAGAAGGAATACACTCTAAAGCATGTATTTAGGAATCTCTATAGGTCTGCTAAGTTATGATCAATTACAAACTGTGTGATTATTTTCACATTGTTACAAGTTGTCGCCACTGTAGCTAGCTAAAGACCTATCTAGGTCTGGATTTAAACACAATTAAAGTCTCCTGCCATTATAATTTTGTGAGTGTTCAAGTTAGGAATTAATGCAAATACATTTTAGATAAATTCTCCATCATCCACATTGGATGCGCAGATGTTTATCAAAATCACTTTACAATTAAATGAATTACCCATCACCATCACATATCTCCCTTCAGAATCGGATACTACATCTGATACTGCAAATTAAATTGTTCTATGAATTAAGATTCCCACGCCTCCAGTATTATTGTGTATACACATACTTATATATATATATATATGTATGTAATGTATACTTTTTTTTCCCAAATGGGATTGTTTAACATCACATTATTGCATTTATTGTGTTTATTGCGGTGGTTCTCAACCTGTTACACATTAGGAGGTGCGAAGATGTGAAAAAAAGAAAACAAGAATCGAAAATATGAACAATACATCTATTGAAACCAAAACAAATTAACTTAAACTACATTCTGATACTAGAAAATTAATATAGAGTTAGATAAATGTTGATAAAAGTTAAGTTGGTATAATAAAACTTGTAGTGGTGTATCAGCATCAATAAATATAGGAATAAATTTTATTAGGGTTTCAAAAAAAGTTAGGGGGCGTGATTAAAACTGTTATGAAAACTCGGATCACAAATACTTAAAGGTTGTGAAATGCTGGTTTATTGTATTAGTATTGTACTATCATACATTATCTACATCTGCATCTCCATGTGTACTGTTTAACATCATACCCTGAGTTTATTCTTTCGAGCCTGTTCAAGATTATATTCTAGGTTTATAGTATCCTTCTATATAAAAGCGGTCGGGATTGTCCTTCCGTCCCGTGAGTGCTACGCAGACGCAGAGTTTCACACACGCCCCGTCCATTTTGCAATGCACAGTGGGATTTGTAGTTTCATTTTTCCAGGTAAAAGATGATTTTCTACTCCAGACTGTGCGATATCTTCTTCTTCTTTCTTACTATATAAAAGCAGTCGGGATTGTCCTTCCGTCCCGTGAGTGGAAAGCGTAGCGGTATTCCGCTTATCACAGACTTACTACTTGCAGCTTGCGGTACGAAGCGACATGATGTGAGCAAAGTTCTGGTGTTCCCATCGTTCCCTTGCTTTTGTGCGTGATGCGCTGGAAAAATAGACAAAATTATGTCTCTGGAAATAATTAATGTTGATGGAGTACAAATGCCTCACCGCGTAGTAAATATCAGGGGGGTTCAAAAGGGTGACCTCAATATAGAAAAAAAGTTTAAATTTCATCACAAAAATAACAGAAACTACGAGTATTAAAGTAGTACCGCTCAAATGCAATATAACCAAATTAATGAGTTTGTATAAAATATCAAATTGATCTACATATTGAAGTGGTCAACTTAAAAGTCGGTCGCCTTAAAAGGCGGGTCAGCTTAGTTTGGACTGTATTGCCAGTAGATATCTCTACTCTATTCCTTCTACACCACTGCTTGGGGCCTTGTTTTGATCTGGACATGCTCTGTTTCTAGGCATGTCAGAGGACTGGGCCTTTGTGATGGGTAGTTTAGCTTCACTTGGGTGTTCAAAATGGGGGGTTGGGGAAGGAAAGAAAGAGAGTAAGCTATTTCTGATCTATCCTTTTCATTCCCACATTTGTAAGTGCCAACAGAACAATAGACTTCATTGCCATAACTCCCCACAATATTGGAAATTAAGGTTAAAGCTATCATATGCAATAATATACAACCTTATTTTAAGATTATAAAATGACAACAAAAGTTCAGAAGCAATGTCTGTATGACCAAACAGTGAACTTTGTGAGCTGGAATGTCAAAGGTCTTAATCATGAATTAAAGAGGAAGAAAGTATTCTCTCACCTAAGAGGTCTAAACACCAAGATAGTATTTTACCGGATACTCACTTACTTAATCAGCATGGATCAGTTTCAACTGCAAAGAGACTGGACTTGGGGAGGCAAAATGACTGTATTTTACAGGATACACACTTAATCAGCATCGATCAGTTTCAGTTGCAAAGAGACTGGACTGGCCACATATCCCGTTCCAGCTATATAAACATCACATTGTCATTTTGAGTATTTGTTTTGCAGGGATGCTGCCACTGGGGTCTTCTGAATTTTATTTGGTCTTTGTTATGTTGCATGGCTGCTAAGCATTGAGTTCTCATGATCCATGTCATTGTGAAAGCCAAAACTGATGAAATGGCCAGCTACATTATGCAGTTTCCAACTACTGATTTAATTAAAGAGACTACCCCCGACAGGACACTACACACCAAGTAATTTATTAAACTACTTAGGAAAAGACTTAATTTTATTTTTACATTGAATTTAGTTTTATGCTTCAAATGATGGTAGCAGATGTAATCTCTATAGTGTTTGACTCTTTAATTTCCAAAATCGGAAAGCTGAACAAAAACAAAAATACAAACAAGAAAATATTTTAATTAATTAATTTCAGTAAAAAAATAATTTAAATCTCAAAAATCAAAATTAAAAATGTACATGTTTTAAAACTAATATAGAACAATAAAACTGGATAGGATTCAGAACACAGGGGAACTTTATAAGAAATGGCAGAGCAGGGTCGTTTTCCTTGCATGACTGCGTTCTTTAAAATGGGAAGTGGCAGAGGCCCACTGAATCAACAGGCTAATTAAAAGAGCAATCTCAGTTATAGGACACACTCTGTCCTGCCTGGAGGTTGTAGCAATGGAGAGAATTAAAGCAAAACTGAGTGCTATTATGAACAATGCTGCACATCTTCTCTCTGACACACTAAGACTGAGGACTTTCAGACAACAAATTATTCAGAAGTGTGTCAAGAAACTCTACTGGGGTTCCTTTGCCATCAGCAATACGTCTGCATAATGCCTCACTGCGACTGGGACTGCTAAGGCAGAAGTTTTCCTTCTTTTTAATTTTCTTGCTTTATAGTCATTCTGGTGTGTGTATATTTACTTATTTACTCACTTACTTATCTACCTATTATATATTTATGTATTTAAAGAGCTTCTGTAAAAAAGCTTAATTTCCCCCTGAGGACAAATAAAGATGGGCAAAATGGACGTCTTTTCATGAACAATGTGCTAATGGTCATGTTGTGTTATTTGAAAGAAAAAAATCTATCTATCTATCTGTCTGTCTATTTGAAGAATGGAGCTGAGGCTAGTAAATGCCACAACAAAGTAGTTGTGGCAGAGGTAGGCGTCTTAAATAGACCTCAGGTAACTACAGTCACTGATAAAACAGCACCTGAAGGCATTAATTCATTTACAAAGCCTGTCCTAATAAACAAGGAATGCAACAAAAAGTAAGGGATGAGGGATATGTTAAAATTTATAAATGAAAGCAAAGACCAAGAAATGGCATGGAGCGAAATAATAAAATGAATAAAAAATGAGAAAAAGAGAGAGGAGCATTGTCATTAGAGAAACATTTGTTTTTATTTGTACCACTTGATATGAAATTTGTCTATTAAAATATTCTCTTGGTCACAACATGAGCCTTACTTTGGAATCACTGAACACTGTTGCACATTTTTCCCCAAATAAATCCAACTGTACCCTGGTGGAAAAATGCCAGTGGAGTGCAGCATGTAGATTTTCCAGTCTTCCCCAATGTGGATGAGAGACCCTTGCACAGATTTACTATCTCTGTTTGACTTAACACTTATTTAAAATAAATAATAATAAGGTATCTAGCATTAGGTCATGATACTCACTGATTTTCATCATTACATGAGTATTTGTCATTCTGTCACTGGTCTGAAGGTGTGTGGTAGAAGATCATCAAGAGATTGAACACCAGGCTGAACAGGCATAAAATGGAGATAAATGAGGCCTGCAGGTGAGACATAGTAAAGGGAAGAGGCAAGGAAGAATTCCCCATACCAAAGTTTTCTTGGAGGTGTGTTTAAACTGAAAAAAGAAAATTTCATGGAGGCAGGAAAGAGCATTGAAAAAGTCCGAGACATTTAGGGCATCAGAAAGAGAGCCATGTAAATTCTTAAAGTTAAGGTTATTGATAGGTTAAGAGTGGGATGTGAGTTCAAGTCTATGTGTTTTTCTATCTCAGTTTTCTGTGCCTGTTTGTTTCACTGATTAAGATAAAATCAAGAAAGTGTAACTTTAACTAGAGGGTCCCAGAGTCCCAAGGCATGTCTGTTCTCTGTGTCAGCCTGACTTTTTTAAATTCCAATTGTGGATTAACTGACACATTGAGGGGGCTTCAGGCTGTGTCATGCATGCACATCAGTGGATCATCCTCCAAAGTATGCACTTCCACTCCAGGTTGAGAGGAGCACTGACGTTAACCTTATCCTCTTTTTTACACTCCACAGTTCTGAAAAGATACCCAGTGGGAAAATTTACTTCCATCTTTCCGGCCTCACCACTACATATTGTGCAGTTCCTGGAAGTTCCCAGCACCCATTAAGAGAATGCGTTTTCACGCTGTGACTTTGATAGGCTTTATCAGCCGAGAAAGGTTCCTCAGGCTAGGACCCTGATTTATCATTTGCTTAGCACCTTGAAACACACATTTTATGTGAACTGTTATATCAATTAAATGGGCATGACTGGGTTGGCTCCCAAATATTTCAACTTGTGGACCAGCAGTTCCTTCAAGTGACCACAGCTGCTACAGTGCTTTCTTAGTCTGCATACCTAAATCATCTCACACAGGCTGATTGATGAGCAGTAATACCATATTATGTTGGAAAGGGAGTCAGTACCACTTATTAGTAACAACTTAAGTTTTGACCACAGACCACCTCCACCACTGGCCTCACTTCATGTATGGGTACTGGTGTTTGGCCTATCAGTACACTTAACCTAATTCAGAAAACAGAACATTAAACATAGTAGCGCACTTACTCAGAGAAGACTTGGCACCCTTCCTGGTGAGTGTGCTGTCCAAAATGCCACACATACTTTCATTGCAAAGGTAATGCATGTTGGTAAAGAGCCCTGTCATTTAGTATTGAGAAGCAAGAAGTGGCATGAAGCTGTGGTTAAGTCTGAAGAGAAAAAATAAAAAATAAAAAGATGAGTGATTCATGTGGTTAGTGCAAATGAAGCAGATTCCAATGTAATCTCATGCTGCAACAGGACAATTAAAGAAAATCAAATGTTCTGATTGTGGCAAGCACAAGTCATAAACAGCAAAGGAAAAATTAGGGGGCTGAATATGAACCTGAGAGACAAGATGAGTCTGAATAGGCAACTGGTGGAAGCTCGTGAGAATGGAGACAACACATGAACTGGTCAGGACTGGAGATTACAGAGGCTGTAAACAACTGAAGAGTTGTAGGTTATACTCTGATAATCCTCTTTATCTCATGAGCAATTCAACACTGAATTTCCAGTGGCTCTATGGTGATTGCAAAAAACAGTGGTAACAAGGGGCAACCTTGTCTAGTACCACGTTCTAGTTTGAAGTAGTCTGAAATAATATTGTTAATACAAACAAAGGCTTCTGGACTGGTATAAAGCAATTTAATCCATGCACATATGTTCGGGGCAAACCCAAATGTTTTCAATGTGGTGAAAAGTTAGTTCCATTCAACCATATCAAATGCTTTTTCTGCATCCAAGGATAATAATATCTCCCGGGTGTTAGACTTTGTGGGTGAATATATTACATTAAAGAGGTGACAGTGATTGGAAGCTAAGTGTCTGCCTTTAATAAATATAGTTTGGTCTTGTGATATTATCAAAGGAAGAACTTTCTCAATCCTACTGGCAAGGACTTTGGAGAGTATCTTAACATCATTATTCAGAAGTGAGATTGGTCTGTATGATATACATTGTAATAAATCCTTATTTTGCTTAGGAAACAAGGTAATTAATGCTTGGCAAAAACTTTGAGGAAGAAATAATCAATTCTTGAGAAACAGTGATGCACAGGTGAGTAGAAGGAATATGCTCTTGAGTTTGGGTTTAGGAATCTCCAAGGGTCTGATAAGTTATGATCAGTTACAAATTGTGTAATTGTTTTTGCAGTGTTAGATGTCATCACCCCTGTGGCAGGAGACCTGTCTAGGTCTGGGTTTAAAACATAATTAAAGTCACCAGCCATTATAATTTTATAAGTATTCACATTGGGAATGGATACAAATAAGTTTTGGATGAAGTCCATATCATCCACATTGGGTGCATAGATATTTATCAAAATTACTTCATCTGATACTACAAATGAGATTTTTCTATGTATAAGAATTCCCACAGCTTTAGTTTTCTATGTAAAGCTAGAATGGAATATTTGGCCAGTCCAGTCTCTATGCAGCCGGACCTGATCCTTGCTTACTAAGTGAGTCTCACTAAAATACTACTTTAGCATTTAGGCACGTTAGGTGGGAGAATACTTTCTTCCCCTTTAATTTGTGATCGACATCTTTAACATTCCAGCTCACAAAGTTAACTGTTTGATGATCTTTTGTTGACATTCTGTAGTCTTAATGTAAGATAGTACATTATTACATAAGACAGCTTTGATCTTAATTTCCAATTTTTCCAAGAGTTATTGCCATGAAATCTATTATTACGTTGGCTCTTACAATTATAAGGATTAATAGGATAGATAAGAAATAGCTTGCTCCCCACCCCCTCATTTTGCCTCCCCAAGTCCAGTCTCTTTGCAGTCGAAACTGATCCATGCTGATTAAGTGAGTATCCGGTAAAATACTATCTTGGTGTTTAGACCTCTTAGGTGAGAAAATACTTTGTTCCACTTTAATTCATGATTAAGACCTTTGACATTCCAGCTCACAAAGTTCACTGTTTGGTCATAGAGACATTGCTTCTGAACATGTAATTTTATAATCTTAAAATAAGGTTGTATATTATTGCATATGATAGCTTTAACCTTAATTTCCAATATTGCGTGGAGTTATGGCAATGAAATCTATTGTTCTGTTGGCACTTGGAGATGAAAAGGATAGATCAGAAATAGCTTACTCTCTTTCTTTCCTCCCCCAGTCCCCCATTTTGAATACCCAAGTGAGGCTAAACCACACTTCACAAAGTCCCAGTCATCTGACATACCTAGAGACAGAGCACGTACAAAACAAGTCCCCAAGCAGCGGCCCATGAGGATTAAAATAAAGATATCTATGGAGAGTATAGTCTAAATACTATAAGCATAAAATGTAATCTTAAACAGTTTAAGAAAGTAAACCAGGGAATGATGTTAAATAGTTGACCTGGATAAGCAGATAACATTTGATAGTAACCCCTAATACAATGAACCAAGGATATGATGTTAAATTCCACATACATACATACACTCATATAATTGTAATTAAAACATAAAAATGGCAGATAAGGAAATAGAAAGTATAATTGTGGAATGAGTTTCATTGTGAATGGGTCCTATAGCAGGTAAGATCTTCTTTGCCATGCCATGACACGATGCAACTCACGATTGTCTTTCAAAAAGTGTCGGGATCAGTTTTCTTAGCTCTTTTTCTGTTTCCTCCCTTGAGGTAAAAATGAAGAACTTGACTTGGATGTCCACTTTGTTTTGCTGGATACAAAAGGCTGTGTAAGCACTGTTTAATGCTGTAAAATGTGTCAAGTTTAGCAGCTGTTGAGGGTGAGAAATCAGGGAAAATATGAATGTGGTTATTTTCAAATATAATCTCTTGTTTCTGTCTGAGAAGTAACATTGTATGTAGTTTAAACTGTATTTTTTTGAAGCGCACGATGAAGGTCCTAGGCTTTGAGGTGTTCAATCCACGTACGCGGTAAGCTGCTGCTATCTTGGTGTCTGACTTGAAATCCTCTCCAATTATTTTAGAGAATAGTTCAGCTACGAATTTCACTGGGTTTGAACTTTTACGATTTTCAGGGAGTCCTTCAATTCTGACATTATTGCTTCTGCATCAATCTTCCAGTGCATCTAATCTGTCTCCAAGTCCTTTGCATTCGGAATGTGCAACCATTGCTTTTCAGTCAGCGGCAAATGCCTGTTGTTCCACTATTAGAATACGAGTCGTGAATGTTTGCTTAACGTCCTCAAACTGTGCACCAAGTGCTCTAAGATTATTCTCAAATTTAGACACATTTCTCGTATTTTTTCCTCAATTTTTTTCTAGCATACCTTTAAAGACTGCCTCCAAGCGATTATTTAAATGGGTTTCCTGGTCTTTAATATCCTAAACCAGCTTCTCGTTTGTCTTGTGTATATCCTCTATTTCTTTCCTTATATCATTTTTGTCCTTTTTCCTTATATCATTTATATCCTTCTTTATATTATCCTTGAGCATTCTTTATGTCTTGCGATGATCATTGCCTTCAGCTCGGACAGATCGTTTTTGATCTTCCATGAACTCCGCGGGTAAAGTACCATGCCCAGTTGCAGCCAATGTTATTGGCTTGCGAGGGGTAGATGATAACGCAGATGGTAAGGTCATTTTTAGTTTCACTGAGCCTCCTGGAATCAGCAAATTATCCCAGACCAAATCACTTGCACATTCGCTCCCACGTTCGCTCTTGGCTGGGGATGATGCAGCAGTGTCAACAAGTCCTGGGAAATCTGTGCTTTTGCCTGTCTGTTCCAGGTCAGTCTCTGGCAGGCCATACCTTGAGTTTGAACTTGACGTCTTTTTTGATTTGATTAAAGCTTTAGCTGTCTTTTTCGTTTCTTTTGGAGTCTTTTTTCTACCACTCATGCTTATATATGCATGTACAGTATATACTGTAATTGATCCCCCGGGTTGAGTAAATGCAGGATACCTCGTAATTATAAAAAAAAAATTGAAAAAACAACACAGCTGCTAACGGAGTTCCGCCTCAGATGTCCATCTCCCTTAGCGGACGAGACTTAATCAGTGGTGAGAATTGCAGGTTATAAAGGAATTAGAGAAAACGTGCAACTGTGGATAGAAAAGTCAGAACGACATTCTATAATAATAATAATGATAATATTAAATTCTTTTGATATAGCCACCTTTATGTAGGCACTAGATAGAATATAGATCTATATGGAGACATGACAGAAAGGTCTTCTAGACTGAAAATAAAGATAAGTTTTATGTGTGCAAGGACTAGTGCCAACTGTGGGCTTAAAGGTATTATAAAAAAGTGTTTATGTTTGCAAAGAGAATAGTCAGAGTGGGACATTTTTTTAAGAAACAGAAAGAACATGAGGGTTTACAGGGACTTGACAGAAGGAGAGGCTATAAAAACAGCACATGCATATGTAGGAATTATGGTGAGAATGGCATTCTGCATAGGCATGAGACAGAATATGGATCTGTACAGAGACGTGTCAGAAAGCACTTCTATACAGAAATCAGAAAAAGCTTTTATCTCTTCAAAGTCTAGGGAGAATTGTGGGCACAAAGGAATTACAAAAATGTGCACAGAGAATAATGAGAATGGAATGTCTTTTTAAAAACTAGAGAGAACATGGGCATTTATGGGGACTTGACAGAAAGAGAGGCTAAGAAGAAATTTAGAGAAAACTTGGCTCTTGGATTATTGTAAGAATGGAGCCTGTACCAGAACTGGAGAGAAAATGGATTTCTTTTGGGATTGGGGAGCAAAGGAACTATGAAGTGGATGTGTTTCAAGACTAATGAAACATACTGTATATATAGAAATCAGGAAGAACATAAATCGTAGTGAGAATGGAACATATTGTATATAAAAATTAAAGTCAACATCAATATATATAGAGACTTCTGAGAAGAGGGACTATAAAGGAATTGGAGAAAGCTAATGATAAAGACAATCTAAATAGGAATCAAGCAGAACATGGATCTGTGTGTTGATAGTAGTGAGATTGTGGCATACTGCATTTAAGAATTAGAGACAACATGGGTCAGTAATGGGACTTCAGAGAAAGAGGGCTATAGAGACATTGTAGAAGACATGAATCTGGACATAAGAAGGATTTATAAATTACTTAGAGACAATATGGGCCTGTTCAGAGTGTCATGGGGATGGGGCCTATGTTGTAACTAGAGAGATACTGTACTAGCAAGAAAACACATCTTTTTATGGCTGGAGAAAAAGGTGGCCTAAAGTATAATAGAATTACGAAGGACCTGGGTCTGTATAAAAACAAGAGAATAAATGGATCAACAAAAGGTACTAAATACCCTCTAGTAAAAGTCAGGCAAAATGACACCTTTTATTGGCTAACTAAAAAGATTACAATTTGCAAGCTTTCGGGGCAAACTCATATTTAGTTAGCCAATAAAAGGTGTCATTTTGCTTGACTTTTCATTACATTTATAATGGCTATCATGGTATAACACCCTAGTACTAAATACCCTCTAAAAATAGTAATGAAGAAAACATAAGTCTTATTATGAGAAGAGAGAAAGGTGAGCTTAAGGAAAGCAAAACTACAAAAGACTTTGGTGTTAATAGGGACCTGTTGGAAATGGAGTCTGTATTGTAACTGAAGAATTTATGTGTCTGCATAGGGACTACAAAGAAAGACATTTTCAGTACTTCAAAACTACAGTGAGCATGGGTCTCTCTATGGATCTGAAATACAATTGATGCTTGTCTCAGAGACGTTGATAGTCTTTATAGTGACAAAACAGCAGTGATATATGGCCGGCAATTTATCCCAGCCAATACCCCCAAGCCACCAAATGGAGCCCTCCCTGCAACATGGAGGTGCCTCAAATTTCAGCAGGGCCTCATGGACCTTGGAGTTTTAATGCACAGCCCTGCTGGATACCATGGGGGCCGCCAGGGAATGCTGCAGGGAAGCTCAGAGACTTATATCGTCCGTATAGCCCGGAAGTAAATCCCAGTCAAGGGGACAGAGGAGATGGCATACTTCCGGGCTAAAGAGAAGAAGGAATTTCCATCTGACCCGGAAGTGCTGGGAAATCTCATGGACTGAAGGATAGAACCCCAGCGAGCTGAGCTGAGTTGGGAGGGTGGGTGACAACGTGTCTGGGAGTGGAGGATTGTAATTGATTATTGATTGTTTATAGTGTAGTGGAGGTGCTTTGTGAACTTTATTGTATCAATAAAATAATTTCTTGGACTTTTATCTGGTGTCAGAACATGTTGTCTGAGGGTTCAAGGGGACAACAGCACCCCCTATCTGTCACACAGCATAATGGTCTGTATAAAGATTAGATTGAATAAGGAGCTATAAAGGTGCTAAAGATAAAAGGTACACATGTGAATACAGAAGACAATGAGATGTTACCTCTGACTGACTGGCCGGGCCTCCTGGAGTGAATGTGATGTACAGTATGGCTGTACAGGATGTGGCGCTCTATAGTATTTATAGGATTTGGAGAGAAGGTGACCAATTATTGATAACTGGGATTGGGATTGGGAGCCAGTTTCGAAATAGAAGACAATGGGAATATGATTTAGAACTAGGAACAATGGGATGCTGTGAAAAGAAGTGTGAAATGGGATGGTGAAGGGACCAAAGTGAATAATTATTGTGACAAGAGTAAACAGAGGTTTGGTTGTGAAACACACAGGAGGATCACAAAGAGTGGGGTTCAGTAGGGAAGAAACAGATAGCTAAAGAAGCTCATTAGAGACGTGTGAGGCTGTATGGCAGCTAGAGATGTGGAGGACTTTTATGAATGGGGGAGTATGGAACCGACTAGACCTGAGAGAATATGGAGCTCCATATGACCAGCTTATGAACTGTAGAAAGTGTGAGATGAGAGACTTGTTTTAAGTTTGTCATTTTTCAAGTTGAAGTTATTTCTTCACAAACTTGGTATATATGCATTTGCCACATGAAATTGTATTCTAAAGTTAAGAGTTTTCTTTAAATTTAAAAAAACTATCTTGCCTGCACTGGTACTTTACAATGGAGGCCACATGACATGGAGGAAAAGCTTAAAACCTTCCAAAACAC
The DNA here is from genome assembly GCA_026402145.1 of Polypterus bichir lapradei. NCBI lineage: Eukaryota > Metazoa > Chordata > Cladistia > Polypteriformes > Polypteridae > Polypterus > Polypterus bichir. The sequence goes on along the minus strand of JANRMT010062790.1, from coordinate 6,831,886 downwards.
ATCCACTTTTTTTAAGCCAAAACAGTTGTTGAAAATTGATCCTTGCCTTGTGATTACACACACATTGTAAAATAGTTTGTACATGTCATTTTTGAACAAAAACAGCAATGTTATTAGATTCAGACATTCTATTGTATATGAAGGCCCGCTGTGCACTATTGTGTATTTCCCCTTGGGATTAATAAAGTATCTATCTATCTATCTATCTATCTATCTATCTATCTATCTATATATCTATTGGTCAGCACTTAGTCTTCCTGTGCACTGTAAACTTTTCATGCCTTATGGTTAGTTTTGTTTTGAGTCATTTATGTGAGAATCCACCCTCGCGAATAGAAAACAAATCCTTACCAGGAGTATGCAATAAAATGAGTATTTCTAGATCTCTTTTGTTGCCACAAACATATGTCAGAAACTCGGAAGGCGTGTCTTCATATATCAAAACTTTTGCTCCTTCATCAGTAAGTTTTTAAGCTTTTGTGTTTTCCAGTGGTGCCCCATGCCCCATTAGCCTCCATTGTAAATCTCCAATGTGGGACAGAATTTTTTTTTTTAAATTATAGAAAACAATTAATAATAATAATAATAATTCTTTGCATTTATATAGCGCTTTTCTCACTACTCAAAGCGCTGAGCAATTGCATGTTAAGGGCCTTGCTCAAGGGCCCGACAGAGCATGGCATTTACAGGATTAACTTTAGATCACAATTTTTCATGGGTAATACTTATATACCATCTGTGTGAAAAAATAACTTCAACTTGAAAAATGTTCTATTTCAAGGCAAACAGCATTATGGTGCTGTTCAAGATTAGATATAATGGAGTCTTCCACAGTGACTTTGAGTAATTGTGGACCTGTGAGTAGACCAGGGAGGATGTACAGTGACTAGACAGAAAGTAGAAGTGTATATGAACTGTACAGAATTAGGACCTGTATATGAACTATAGAGAATGTTGGACTATATAGTGACTGGAGTGAGAAGGTAGAGCTACTTAGGGACTGGGGACAATATGAGACAATGCTCAGAAACCAGATGGACTCATTGGACGGTGTAGAAAACATTACTCTTTGGATAACTGATGTTATATACTATTTGAAATTGGAAAAAATCTCATTCTCACTTAGAGGATCTGTAGAAAACATTTTCAAAACCTGGCAGGAACTAATCAATAACATTTTAGAATAAGCATTTTAATTAAGGAAGCAGATTGTCTCCCCTCTTTTTTTTCTTTTTTTTTACTCTATTTTTCATTTGTTAATTTATCTATTTACTTTTTTTACTAGCTTAAAGTTTTACTCTGCTGAGCTAGCTCTCTTTTTAATGAGTGAGGGTTGATTTGTTTTGAACCAAGTCTTGTAAAACTTGACTTATTTGTATGGAATGTTATTTGTTATTAAAATCAATAAAATCCAAAAGAAAAAGAAAATGTTACCCCCATCAAGTTTCTCCAGGTCTCTCTCTTCATTGCCAGGGTGTCCTTTACTTTCTTCAGCAGTCTACACATTCCAGTTTTGTGTTTTGAGAGAGTCTGGCTCCAGCTGCAGTGATTTTTAGGAGCTTCTGGTCTTATGCCTTGTCCTCCACTTGTTTGTAAAACAATATCATAAATCAGCCCCTGGCCACCTCAGTGCACTTGCTCTTGGCATCCAAGGATGTTCAACATTGCTTCATGGCTTTGTTTTTTGGGGAATGAAATATAGTGCCTGGTTTAGTGCTTGACTGCTAACAATAGTGCCACTTGCTTGCAATGGAGTGGAAGTAAAAGGCTGCTTCACCAGGACCTTGCAGTAATTCTTTTAGGATGGCCAATGCCAGACAGTGTACTGGAACAATTAACTCAGGATTCCTCCATTATGTAAGGCAGCTTGAGAGTTAAAAACTGTGCTCTGAGATTCTGCAGTAAGGTAATAATGGCACACAATGTCACCCAGTAATACTATGTAATTGGAATTTCCTGCCACATCTCCTAGATAGGTGTGTTAACATTGATTATCAATTTCATTTTCAAATTGTCTCCTCTGTGCATGTATGTGAGTGGGCCTGGAGATGAACGGGTGCTCTTCTTTCCTGCCTGACTCCATTCACAGACTCTGGGACTGTTATGTCTCATATGCACATAAAGACACGTCTTGTTAGAGCCAAATCCATTCTCACACATACTGTATGTGTATAAACGCACACAAACATAATGGCATGCCAGTTTACACAAACAAACTCCAATGTATATTTTTTGTTAACTAATTTTTTATTAAACAGAATAAGTAAAACGCAGAAACAGGATTCATGAAATGACAAGATAATGAGATAATTAGTTAAAACACCCCATTTACCCACTGGAGTCCACCAACTTCAAACCCATGAGGATCAAAATAAACACAAATGACTGAAATGGTGTCTGCATGATGAACTCACTAAGGGGCAAAGGCCCACATTTGGACTGAAAATAAAAGGTAGTGAGGAGCATAAGTTCCCATCACCGCTAATCACCAGATATGCATTCATCCTTAAGCTTGGTGCCCAAAAGCCCCTCACCTGATGTTAAAACCAGATGCTTCATTAATCCTCCATGCCGTGAGCTGAAGAAGAGTTAGGTTATAGAAAGAAGATCTCCAAGAATCAACAGAGATAGAAGAAGGGGACATCCGTCTAAAGGCCAGAGCAAATTTGGCAACAATGATACCCAGAAAGACCAACCTCTGCTAGACTGAGCTGAGCGAAAGTGTGGAAAGGTCCAGGTGGAAGAAAATATGAGGTGTAAGAAGAATCTGAACAGACAGATAGCATTGAAGAGAGGGAATTCGAAACAGCAGGCCGATAGGGAGTGACAGCGGGGCAGATTCCAAACAAGTGGTCGAAGGCTTTTTGGACATTTCAGTGTTGTGTTTCAGGCAGAAATGCCCATCTGGCAAGTGTTCAGTTCTTTGTTTTGTGTCTTCTTTGATTCTTTTCTTTATATTCTTTTCTTTTATATTTATTGACATTTTTGTTTGTATTTGATTTTGTCTATGTATCAATGCCATTGTTATGTGACTTGTATTTTGTGGGTGATCCTTCAAGAGGAGAGACCACCTGCCTATCACCAGTAGGGACTGCCTTCTGCTCTGTAAAGGTGAGGATTTCCCACAGTTCCTGGTGGTTCATTTCAAATGCGCTAGGGAGTTGAGCATTCTTGTGTTCTGCAGTGCTTTTGTAATTTTTCCGAATGTATTTGATTCCTGACCATTTTCCTCAGTTTTCTGACCATACTTTGAATTCTATATTGGGACTTGGCTGCTTTTAGCGCTTCCTTTTGAATGCCTTTCGTGACCTTCAGAGCTTCATGGCATAACAAAGCTTTTAGTGAAATAAATCTTTTATAAAGATCTTGCGTTTGCCCTTATATCTAGTTGGGGTATGATGGTAAATCCCACCCTAGTGGTAATTTTTGGAAATTTTTCATGAGCATTTTTTTGGAGTCTGAAGTCTGAACATTAAGGAACTGAAGTGACAAAGCGGATCAGTAGATAAGCCAACAGAGAAACATTCACTTGGGTAAGATAGAAATGATGGACAAAATTAAACTCAGTTTGCTGTTGATTGGGGTTCCTGGAAGACAGGGCAATATTCTTAAAGATGGTGTTCCATGACAGGGCAATTGAAGATGGTGAGATCACTTTTCTACAGAGGTTACAAGAATGATGGCTTGTAGGGGACTTTGCTTTGTGCAACAGTTCTTTTGAGTGATGAAAAAGAACAAGTGAATGATAAGGAAGAGGAGAGGAGAGAGATACACCACATGTCTTAAGGACTGACCTCAGACAAAGCAAGTAAGAAGAGTGGAGAACCTGGAAATTCTAAAATGTATTTTTACCCAAGCATAAGCACAAGCTTACACACACACATATACACATACAGTTAAAGTGCTCCAACACATACACAGTCAAAGGCACATCGGTATACTTGTACACACTTTATTTCTTAAGTATCCACACCCAACCCCTGGCCCTCAGTCTTATATACACACAAATGCTACTGTAGGTGACAGATATACAGTGTGCATAAACCTACACCATCCAGCTCCCCACGTGCACAATACCTCTCACAGCTGAGTGTCACGTTTCATAATCGTCGGCCCCTTCAACTCCATGGTGGGAGGCCGACACTTCCCTCTAGCCTGGAATCTCCCGTTTGATTCTTCTAATTGATGGAATTTGTTAAGCTTACGGCCTCTGAAGCTGTTTAAGCCCCGTCCATCAGATAACCTCAATGTCTGCATCGAGGCACTTGCCTCTTCAGCTCTGCCTCATTACTACTTTGCTGTTAACACCGTCATAATGGGGTCCACCAACTTGACAACCCACGTTTACTGCTTGACGAAGTGAATCCTGCAAAACAGCTCTCTGAAATCAGGTGTGGGGCCGAGGCACAGAACTGTGATTTGCAGTGAGATTCTCATACAGCTTAACGCAGGAACTTGCTGTGTTATGTCCTAGGTGTTTTTTTTCAATGGTTTTTATTTATTTTCTGTTTGATTGTTATTTTTGTATTGTTTTGAATTATTATTTTTCATATTTTTGTGTTATATCTGTTAGTTTTGATTATTATTTGTGCTCTGTCACTTTGAATGTGCTGCCATTTGTTGTTCTTTGTGAGCAGAGCCCAAAGAGGCGTGGACACCCTCACACCACTGCGATTGGGTCCTCTGTCTGGCTTTATGTTGCAGTTAGAAAGAGAGACCCACCTGTGGATCATGAGGTATTGTTATTTCTTGAATTTTTCTGGTTTATTTGATTTGTTTTCTTATTTTAATGAATGTTGCCTTTGAATTGTGATTTTGGACTTATTGTATACATAAGAAATTCCTTTTTTTACTATTTTAAACATTTTGTGGTATTTTTCTCTTTTTTAAAATACATCTATATTTTTGTAAATAATTCTGTCCACTAGCAAGAGGTTTATGGTCATCCTCTCCCTTATAGGGTGTTTTGGTATATTTCTGTGAATTTCTTTGTGTTTTGAAGCCAGCTCACCATTTTTGTGTCAGTGTAAGCCAAAGCCTGCAGGCAGTAGCTGGGTACTGGCTGACTTAAGGTCAGGCTACACCTAGACAAGTTAGTGAAGGTCTAAACACAACAGGAGGCAGCATCATGTGTTTCAGTGACTATGAGGGTAAAGGTGCTTTATTTGGGTGGTACCAGCACTGGGCTCACTATTCCCTATCCCTCCAAATAATAGTGATGGTAGGGATTTTGAGCCTTATTTTGAACCCTTTATCTGCCCAAATAAATTCACACAGGCCCTTGAGTAACTGTATGGATAGAGCAAAGTGAACCACAAGGTGGCAGCTTTGTTTTTACTCCCAAGATGTACCTTACACCATTGCCATCATGTTTTATATCAGCTTTTTAAAGAAATAAGAATTGAAGAGAACCCTCCGGTGGCACAGCACATAAACTATACATGTAAGTGAGATGGTGAGATGGTAAGATAACCTGAAGCTGTGATTCTGTGCTGCCACTGCTCTCCCTGCACTACACACTAGAGACTATCCACCCATTTTCCTTTGGATGGCATGAGAGAATGCCAGTTTGCATGGCTCCCCATCTTCAAAAGGATAACCCCACTGGGGACAGGGCATTAGGACCTGTGGTTGCCCAGATGGAGTTTGAGTTCAGTGGCTTTCCCACACTGTGATGTGGAGGGAACTTTGCAGAACAATAGCAGATCCACACTCCCTTCACTGATTGTCTTGGAGCTTGTCAGGACTCAGCTGATTAATGATGGCACAGCCACTCACAAGCACGGGTACATGCCGTTTTATAAATGCTGTTGTAGTTCTCGCCGTTGCAAGGCAGGTCAGGTTTAAGGGCCAATCATCAGGTATTCATAATGTATACTCCACCCATATGGAAAGTGACTGGCACAAGAGAGGAGCTCAGCCTTGGATAGTAACATTCGGAGAACTGCTCCATTCAGCAATATATCACAAGGGCACTATGGAGCTTTTTTTACTACAAATAAAAATGTTTAGGGTAGAGTAGAGTTCAGCTTTGTTGCTTGGCTCACAGTGGCACCAACTTCAAGTGCCCAGGCAGCACCAGTTACTGTTACACCATGAGTATGGATGAAGAGGTTCAGTTTCTCCCATACTCTCATGATGGAGCTTCCTGTGACTGGCAGTGAGATAGTTCATCTTTTTTCATCTTCTCTCAGAGTGGCACCTCCTCCAACTGGTGAGATAAGCTGCCAAGGCTGAGGGTGAGGGGGTGTGGGGCATGGAAGGCTGTTCCGCCTCTCATAGCTCTTACAATGACATCTCTTCTGGCTGCCATGGCAGCCTGCAGGGAATCTAGGGGCTCGGATTATGGGTTGTGCTTGGCAGCTTCCCTCAGAATGGCATCTTCTCTGAATGACATGTGGTGGGATGGCACATGGGCCGCATGGGTTCTACTTCTCAGCTGCTCTGATAATACTGCCTCTTACCAGCATGGCAGACCTAAGGGGTATGCAGCTAAAAGTTCCACTTCTCACAATGGCACCACCTCCTTCAGCTGGCAAGGAAAGCTGCCAAGACTGAGTGTCGGGGGGTGGGTGGCTTGTGTGTTTTATGGGGGTAGTGGTGTGTAGTTTTAGGGTTGTTCTCACATTCAGGGGTCCACTTAACCTCCCTCACTATGGAATCTTCAACATCTGGCAACACAAGCTGCCAAGGAGGGTACTGCTCATCTTCTTAATTGCTCTTACAATGACAGGCAGACTGAGACTTCTGCATGCCAGAATGTGTGTAAGAACTCACTGCATCTGGGATCTGGTGTGAGTGTCCCCGGCATGTGGGATGGGCACACAGGCAGAGCACACTTCTGCTCGCTCTCACAGATCGCAAAAGGCAGAGCGGTAGCCGTCTTTTTTTTTTTCCTTTTTTTTTTGCACACTTTCTCCTGGCATTCTCAGCCCACTCCAAGGTCGCCGCCATCGTCCCTAAAGCCTACTTTTTGTGAATAAATAAATCAAGATACCCCAGGAAACAAAAAATGGTAATAGAGTGCACGTCTCTTCAGTTTCATTCAGCTGGAAATTTCATTATTGTGAGAATTCCAAGGCCTTGGCGTTGGTTTAAAGCCCCTGAGCCACCTGGAGCATCGGAAGATTAAAATGAAATGATTTAATATCAAGCCGTGTCATCTCTTCCAGGTCCTGCAAAGAAGCACATCATAGATTTCCTTTTAACATCATTCCGGGAGCGTCTGGCGAGCCACGGCTGGCCTGGCACATTCTTTCACATCCCTTTGCTATGCGTGTGTAACCAGCCTCGTTACGTTGCCATGCCAACCGAGGCGCAGCGCTTTCTGTCAATTGCTTAAATTACATTTTTAATATTAATAATGAAAATATTAACAATTGTAAGAAAGTCGCTTGACTGACTAATTGGTGGGGTGGAAAGAATTAAACAGGCTGAGGGTCTAAACAGCTTCTGCCTGATGAATACGGCAGGCTAGGGGGCTGAGTTGATCAGGTCAGTGGCACCCGAAACACTTTGGGATGAGGTTTGCTTATGAAAGGCACTATATAGAATACATTTGCCTTTTTTAAAGGATTCATCAGAATGGTTGTGTCTTAAAATAGCAAAATTCAATCCATTTTGTATGGAGCGCTTAAAGGTCAATGCGATATGAGACCCGGGAATGGAAAGTCTTTCTTAGAAAAGTGTCAGACTCTTGGGAGCTCATGAGACTGCCATATTGGCTTAGTACTTGATCCTAGAAAGGAAGTAAAAAGAGCAGAACAAAAAGTAAATCTGAAGCCCCCTGACCAAAGAGTACTGCTGTACTTCATCTCAGACGTGCCGATGGCTAACTGCATCTGGTCTCACTGAAATGGTGCTTTCTTCTGAACACCCAGCTCTTACTGATGTATGGACTGAGTGAGAGTAGCCCTTGTGCTTCTCATTCCTCATCGTTTTGACATTTTCTGTATTACTGGTGAAGTATCTTTATATATGCAAAAGGTACCATATAATGTGCTGCTGCTTGATGAATTCCACACCAAAGCTTGAACCTTTTGAGCTTAACAGCCACATTTAGCTTAGCACAGGGAAGAGAATCCTCACCCAGAGACATTCAGAATTAAACCCTCGAGGTAGAAAAGATGCTTTCTAAAGAGCTGTGGACTGATTAACCTCAAGCTTAGCTTTAATATCTCTATGTCAGCTGTCTCTTTCTGCCCATCACAAGAAATGCGGTCTTCTTTTGGTTGAAGATGGACAATGGCATTCAGAAGTTAGCCTAAAGGTGAAATTAAGACCTTTATACAGTGCTAACTGTGTAAGTCCATGCTGTAAAAAGCCTGGGGTTCTAGAAACTATTAAAATGGTCAGAAAAAAAAAAATGATGTCAGGTGATTGAAAGGAACTACCCTGAGTGTCTCTGTCCTAGATTTCGTTGTGCTGATGTGCTCGCCTCGCTTGTGTATTAGAGGCGAGAGGAAAAGTTAAAGGGATACCGTTTTGCCGATGTACTCATCTTGCTTGCGTAAGAGATTCTCTCTTTTCTCGGCGGTTTTACTTTGGCAACAGAGCTGCTTTCTTCTTCCGACTCATTAACTTGGGGCCACCTTGCCAACTCTCTTAGCTTCATGCTGTAGTAGCCTCGCACTTCCAGGCCGGATAAAGAGACACACACACTTCCATGCGTAGATGTTTAGTTTTCTGTTTCCTCTGAGGTGGAGTCCTTACTCCAACTCCACCTCTCACTTCCGGGCCAGACAGACACACACACTTCCACGCGTAGACATTTATATATAAGATTACTGTGAAAAGTACTATAGCATACGCTCTTGACTGATCAGTTCCAGTCCTGAGCTATCTCGTCTTTACCAGCCACGTTTACCATGGCATGTGGCGTATTGTCATGCCCAGCTGGAGGTCAGACATTGGCATTCAGAAGTGATCCTGAAGGTGAAATTAAGCCATTTATGTAGGGTTAGGATTAATATAGGGTGTCACACACACGTAATTAGGGGGCAGCCAGAAGGACTGATGGAGCGTGAAAACTCACCGGACAAGGATCTAAGATGGAGTACTAATGCTTCTCTCCTTTTTTCATCAGAAAAACCAAAGACCAAATGAATCCCGGTATGTGAATTCTATGCCAAAACCTGATCCGTTCATAGGAAGAACTTCTGCATTCCAACTGTCCCACCTAGATGACTTCACATCCAGTCGCCCTTTGATGACATCTCCACCGTCACCCTCTTTCACGTCATCTCCTCCCTGCACCAATTTCGGGTTCTTTCACCATAAATGTACGATATGGTTGTTGAATGTATATTGCAACTTTGACCATGCTGTACAAGACATTAACTTACTTTGCTTCATTGACAGTATATGGGGACAGTTCCCCAACCCTTAATCTGTCTCTCTGGTCTCTTTTTTTCTCAAGTTTTAACTGTGAGATGCTCCATGATATGCTGCTGATCCGGTTGAGAGCTCAGCCTTAACTTTTTGTCTGGAACAAGAAAGATGGTCTTTGCCTGGTCGAGAATGAACAATGGCATTCATATTTGGTCCTTCAGGTGAAAATGCACAACACCAAGGGCTCTGGATTGATTAACCTCAAGCTTAGCTTTCATATATTGATCTCAGATGTCATGTTCTGCCTTGCTCAGGGAAGATGGTCTTCACATGGTAGATGATAGACAATGGCACCCAGAAGTGATCCTAAAGGTGAAATGTGGACCTTAATATAGAGTCACCTGTGAAGAGTGCTATATAACGTGCCATTGATTGGTCAGTTTCAGACTTCAGCTTTAACTCACCCATTAAGAACTGACCCTTACAGTGAAATGAACACCTTTTTATAGGGTTCAATGTGAAGGGTGCTATATAATGTGCTTTGACTGATCTTCAACTTCTTGGCCTAACAGTCACATTCATGCTGTCACAGGGAAGGTGGCCCTGACCTGGCTGAGGCCAGACAATGAAAATTGTGTTGGTTCCCAGTGGGTGATAACATGCTTGTCAAAGTGATGTGGATTGATTAACCTCAAGCTTAACTCTAACATCTTCACCTCAGCCATCACATTCAGCATGGCTCATAGTATATGGTCCTCACCTGACAGAGGTGGGACAATGGCATACAGGAGTGACCCTTACAGTGAAATGAGCCTTTTTTTTAGAATTTGCTGTGAAAGGTGCTATATAATGTATTGTTGATTGATTAGACTAAGGCCAAGTCTTTTACTTCTTGATCATAGCCTTTATCTTCAGAATGACACTGGGAAGATGGTCTTCACCTGTTGGATGTGAGAAGATGGAATTCAGAAGCATCCTGGGAATGACAGCATTCTCCAAGTGGCTTCTATTGTCTTTATCAGGCTTTTATTACAATAAGTTGGCTTTTCAGAATGTGTCCCTGATTCCAGGCCAGAAGTGATTGCTCATCTAGGATGCTCTTTAACTAGCTCAGAGGAACCCAAAAGCAAACAACCAATGTGCTGAACCTCAGCTTGAGAGGATTCTGGACATGAGCATAGATGAAAGCCATGGTGTCAAGGTAATGATGGAGGACAGTGGAAGAACATGACAAGGACAGAAGAAGATGATTATTGCTATTTTGGAGGTAATGAGAGAATTAAATTTCAGAAAAAGTTGGTCGTGATGGTGACAGTACAAATGTAAAATGGGAAACTTTCAGAGAAACATGAGGACAGCCTTCATGAGCTCAGAGATTATAGGTCATGGTGATACTACTATTGTTTGAATTTAATGGGTAGAATAATAGGAAATTGAGAAATATAAGGGGGATTTTCAAGAACATGATGGTAACGGTGTAGTGCTAATGACAGAGGATTGTGGGAAAACTTTCTCCAGCACAGGTGCCAGTGATGATGATGATGACAATGAGGAAGTGAAGAGATTAGCACATAACAACGGTGATGCAGAGCAGTGAGGATGATGGTGGAGTGGTAACGTCTGCTTCTACACTAGTGCGCTCATCACTGACAACTTTGTGGCTCCATGTGTACCCACACACTCTCACTTGTGGATTCACGGTGCAATATGTGATCTGGCACCTTGTAAACTTTCATCGCCCTGTGGTGAAATGGCTCCCACATCGCCAGTGGCGTCCTGAATGTGGCAGAACGCATTAGTGCTCGTGTGTCTGGAAGGGAGACAGCTCAATGTGAGACACTTTAAGAGCAACTTTCTAAAGCTCTTCAGACTGGTTACAGATCTAATGGCTGACTCGATGAATTTCAATGAAAAACTCTCTGTTTCCAAGATGCATCGCCATAGCAATTTAGGTCAATTTTCCTCAAGTCTGCTTCGTCTGTTTTTTTTCTTTTTTTCTTTTATTCTTCTTTCCTGCCCTGAAGGGAGGATGTTTCTCCACTTAAAGCAGATCAGAGATCTCCCTCTCTGGATTCGCTGTACGTCAGCCTTAATTTTACATGGTCTCGTTGCCTGCTGCTTCCCGATACCCTTCCAGGTCTCTCCGCTCTTCTCCTGCTCTACCTTTTCACTTCTTTTACCATCTCTGGTGAGGCTGCCAGCTGCTTTTTTACTGCTCTCCTTTTCAGTGCCCTCATAACTGATTCTAGGAAGACTGGCCTGTCGCCTCCTATGATCCTGGGCTTGTGATGGTACAGGCAGGGCTCAGAGTGTGCCATGCTGTCTGGGCTGGCATCTCTGCTGTCATCTGCCTCATTGAAGGAATGTGTGTGGGGAACCTCTTTGGATGGCACAGGCTGTTGGTGTCTATGTAAAGTGTGTGTGTGTTTGTGTGGGAGAGAGTAGGTGATTGTGAACATGCACTTTACAAAGATTTGATTTTTTAATTGTGGGCAGACTTGCTGTCCACCCAGCTTCTGAAGTGGTACATTGAAATTTAAGATTTGAACTTGGAAAGGTGAGGCGGCAGTGTCAAGAGACTTTAACAAACATGGTAGTATTAATGACAATCTAACCATCCATTGCAGTTCTGCGAGCAATGAGGTGTACTGTATGTCCAAACCATTGAGTGCACTGACCAACAACACAAGAAGACTCTCAAAGTTGCAAGATCCTCACACTTAGCCCAAGTTACTAATTACCTTATTTAATTCTAGCCACAGGTAATAGAAAAGTTTAAAAACATTTGCTATCTCTTGACCTGCCTGTCCCTTCAGTGCCTTTCTTCTATATTCACGTGTGTCCGGATGTCTCTTCACCCTCACCCCATTTCTCAAGCATGTTCCTATAGAGCCTGCTTCTCAGACTCTCGTTAATTTCGAGGCATGTTTCTCTCATTCGGTACCGTTTGAAACTGTTCATCTTTGAAGGCAACTCTCTTAGTATGCACCTGTACTCTTCCTCGTGCGTCTCACACTCGCACTTCCTCTTTCGTCATGTTACCAAGACAAACTGACCAATCACGTTAAAGCTACATTGACCAATCAGATTGCTCTGAAGAACTGGACGGATGAACCTTAGCGATTAATTATATAGTAGATAATCCATCACATTCAGAGTGGCTCACAGGATATGGTCCTCACCTGATGGAGGTCAGGAAATGGCACTGAGGAGTGGCCCTTACAGTGAAATAAGCACCTTTTTTTTAGAATTCACTACACTGACCAATCAGATTGCTCTGAGGGACTAGATGCATGGATCGTAACATTTTATTATACAGTAGATAAATAATAGATTCTTTAAATAAGCTAATAACCTAATCATAGTGCTGGAGAGTTGTTTAGTATATACAATTAAGAATTTACTGTACTCTGGCGATACAGAGCTATAAGCCCAATATGTTCTTCTATTGCGCACAAATTTTGGAACAATTTTATTAGTAAAGTTGACCACATCAATGGTTCCCTCTTTCCCAATCAAGTTCAGATTTATCCCATCAGACCTCCGTTGATTGTTTTTCTGCTCTAAATGTAGAATACATTCTTTTATTTTGGTCTCAAAAATGAGGGCTACCTCTGGCATTCTTCACCCTCTCCCTGCGCCCATCCCAAAATTGCCTCTGACAGCTTTATAGAACACATCTCTGGCTGGACCACCTGTCCATACAAGGGGGGTGGGGGGGCACGCTAAGACACAGAGACAATCTCTCCATTCAGTGACAGCTCCGAGATCCTGAGAGAGCCTCAAGGTTTTGTCTTCCCTGCAGCAGACAGTCTTGAGTTACTTACAACACGCTGCTGTAATCCTTTAAGCGCCTTGATGAATCATGGGACGCACACACGCTGCAATTCAGCTGCAGGGTTCCCTCTTCTCAAAGATAAAAATGATCATTGAGTTTTGAGCACATATCTCTCAGCGAAAAAACATTCTAAACCAAAGAGTACCATCACATACAAGGGTGTCCATCACTGAATACGAGTGGAAGTAAGCCACTGGGATGGATGGCAAACTTCATTACAACTCAATAAGGGAAAAAACTGACAAGTGAGCCAGAGGGGAAGTTGCTTTTCTTATTGTGTAAATGACCATTGTTTAACACATCATTCTTGCTGTATTAGGACACTGACTAGTAAAGGCACCATATAGGGTACAATCTGATTTGGCATGCTACTTAGTAATCGGAGTCGTGAAAAGCTCACATGCAACAGTTTTATTGGTATTAGGCTGGCATGGCCATGCAGTTATTAGCATTCTTGCCTCACACCTCTAATGACCTGGATTCAAATTCTCTCCCAATCATTGTCTGCATGTTTTCCTTGTTTCTCTACATATTCCAGATTTCCCTCCACGTGCCAAAGACCCTCAGGTTGAATGAATGATCATAGGTCTGTGCCCTTGTGACAAGCTGGTATCTCACCAGGGCTGATTCCCTCTTTTGTTTGCAGTGTTGCCCTTACAGATGCCAGCTCTCTAGGGCCATGGTTTTGATTTGATGGAAATCCTTGTTAGTGCAGTAAAAACTCATCAAAGATGTGCCCTTTTCACTAGGGGGCTATCATAAGAACAAGAACAAGACTGCTGAAGATCAAGATGGGGACTTGGAGCCACAAAAAAGTTCTTGGGAACTGATTACACACCAGCAATGCATAAAATTAGGGAATTGGACTGGATTATATAGTGCCTTTATCTTGTGGAAGATTAATTTGCTGTGAGGCCATATCTGGAATATTGCTTGGGAGTCCATATTGTGTCTGAGCTGTGAGGAAATCCTGAAGGAACTGAATGTCATTTAGCTTGAACACAATGTAACCACGAGGACACAATGCAAGTGTTTAAGATCAAGAAGGGAGCAAGCCAAGCTCCCCCATCATCAGAGGGTTCTTGATTTAAGCCCCGGTGCTGCCAGGGTATAAGCGAATTCAAAACAATGAATAGATGGTGTCACATACGTGCACATCGGAGGCAGTCTAAGGGCTTAACTGGGAGTAAGATGCAGAGCCAGGGGTTGATGAACGGTACTAATGCCTTTTCTCCCTCTTCCACAGAACACCAAAAGGAAAACCCACCTAAGACTCTGCCTACTTCTGCTGCTGCAACATGCCCTTCTTCAGACCTCACTTCTGCCTGAGATTCCACCTCTTCCTGTCCTCCACCTATAAAACCCAAGCCTTCACACTCTTATTCAGTCTACCGTGACTCAGTTATTTATGATTACTCTGCACATTGTTAATTGTGCTTATAATATATGGGGTGGACTCCCCAAATCTTTATAATTGTTTTTTCTCTGTTTTGTTCACAATGGATAAACACAGAGGTAGGTTCCAGGTGTTCTTCCAAGATCTATTCTACAACAAGGGGTCACAGGTGGTAGCTACTGAAGGTTCCTTTTCACACATCCATCCATCCATTATCCAACCCGCTATATCCTAACTTCTTTTCATACAAATGTCCAAAAATACTTTACAAAACTTTAGGCACATTGAAGCATTTAACCCATCTCAGAAGCTCAAAGGACATGATGGGTGTTAGTTTGGGCACATGAGGTTAGGGTTAAGTAATGTGACTGGCGGTGATGAGGGAGTTGAGAGCAGAGGGAAATGATGGAGAACCACGCCAGTATCACATTTAATTGAAACAAAAATGACCAAAAAAAGCAAAAGAACATTAAAGAATGTGCGCTAGGGACAACACAAAAGACACTGAAATAATGTCAGCCACACATCAGTTCATCTTCTATTCTGCTCTATCAGTTTTAACGTCCTCGGCTCCTGATCGAGTTCTGAGACATCACCTTTCCAGTTTGCCGCTTTTTATGGTGAAATGATTAGAAGAAGAAGGGCTTGTGTAGGATGGCTGGGTGGCTGGTTGCGCGTGCCCTCACTGGGTGGTGGAAAAAAGAGAAGATATCATTAGCAGCAGGGCCCCCCTCTGGTCCTGAGGGCACCTTGGGTACACATGTGTGACAATAGACTCGGCCCCGGGGTGGCAGTTATGGGAAGTTTTCATTCTATTCAAGTTTTTAATTAGATGGCAGTCATTTTATCCTGTGATCTGCTCCCATTCGGTCATGTCAGAGATGCACATCACAGACCCTTCACTTTTCTGAGAAAATCTCCAAAACTTTCAGGAGATCAGATCCATAATTTTTGGATCAACAGAAAAACGTGATGATTAAAGCTGCAGACGGTGCTCAGGTGGCTGCCACACTCTGGGATGTTCTATCTGATTTTCTGTTAAACTCTTGTCAGGTATGTGACACCTTTAACATTCTTCTTTTACCTGTTAGTGCTGCATTTTGCATTTGTATCTGGTTGCCATTTTGTTATAATGCTTTCTGTTTCCATGGCTTATTATGAATTGGTCCATATAAAATAAGACCAATGGAGTTAAATGAAAAAGAACTAAAAGAAAAGCAACTAAAACATCTGCATGGCATTAAGTGATCCCTGCATGTGTGCTAGAAGTTAGCACTTCTCTTTCGAGGTGAGACCGGTGCAGACCCTCAGCAACTTGCCATTTAACGAAATGAGTGTTAAACTGTAAGGACGGGCTTCTGATTACAAAAGCAGGTGAAGAAGATAAAAAACAAAAGCCACGGCCCTCACTCCATAGCTCACATGGTCCACCTTGTGCTTGCCTTATACTTTCTTATCCCAGGGTCCTTACAGCTGCTCCCTGTGAACGAAGGAGAAAGGTTTTGTGGTCCCTGAAGGAGGCAGACTGTCCAATCATAAACGTGAAATATCATGTTCACTGGGAGTACTGTGCAGAAGCTGGACAGAAGCCATGTTCAAATATTCAGTAGCCAGACATTTGAAAATGTGCAGCCGGTCAGATGGAGCAAGCAAGGGTGTAGTCCAAGGTCAGGCAGGACGCCAAAAATGTCAAAAGTAGGTTCAAGAGACACAAATCAAGAGGCAGCAAAAAGATTCAGTAATTTCAGAAGTCAGCTGTGACCTTTTGTTGTGTTGAAGCCTGTTATGTGTCTAAATAAAGAAAGGGTTCTTTCTGGAGCCTTTTTGGAACTAAAAATGGTTCCCCTCTGGCATTGCTTTGAATGATCACTCTGGCACCTTTAACTTCTAAGATCCAGATGTAGTTAGGACATGTGACATTTAACTTATTTTATTTTACTCGCAGACTGCTCATTAGCATTTTATGAATCATTTTATACAGCACTATTAACATATGCAGCTTCAGCTACATGTAATTTTATTTACATTTGTGATTTTAATTTGTTGTTCATTAATCTGTTAAGCAGCTGTGTGATGATGTGGTGGCTCAGAGCTTCGTGCTGCTTCTGAAGGTGGTGAGGCAGCAGTTACCATCACTCATGTTGACTGTTGGACTCCTTGCTTTATCATCACACACATCTTTATTGGGATCAGACTTTGAATGAAGAACATCCTTAAGACCTGGGTGGAAGCACCGATGCTTTCCCGACTATCTTTGCATCAGCACTGAGCGCGCGTGTAAGCGTTAACACGTCTGCCATTGCCTTTTGTTGTTTCTGTTGACACATCATTCTCACTTCCACTTCAACAGCCAGCCATCTTCTGACTGAACACTAGTAAGTACTTAAATCTATGGTACTGCACTCCACAAGGCTGCGTGTCCAAGCATAGGGCTATGGTAAAACTACAGAAACCTCAGTTCTGTTTTAATCCAATTACTGGGCCGGTAATCCAGTTAAAGTCATGTCCTCCCAATCCAAGGAACTGTGTTATCACCCCCTACAAGAACTCCTCCATAATTCTTAGGCTTGCCTCTGTCAAAAAAGAAGCTGTCTTCCTGATGGAGCACAAGGAACTCATTTGTTTCTACCATCAAATTTTGGGCTTTGGCACTCATCTCCTCCATTTTGGCAGGTTGGCAATTGAATGAGTGCACTCCATCACCAGCTAACTGCCAGAAAAGTAATGCGGATGGAGGCGGATTCCTTCTGTCAGACATGAGCCATTTATTACCTACTGTAAGCAGGTAACAGACTGTATTGTGTATCATATGCAGTATTTAATCAGACCCCGAATGGACTGCAGAATTCGGATTAATGGCACTATGTAGTTTGGGGGGGTGTCTGGAGTTGACATTTTCCAAACAGTTTGAAGGTTTAAATGGAAATCCCTATGAAAAGTAACTCTAACCACATAATTGCAGCCGCCTCCCGTTTAAGTGCAAACACAACATATCAATTTGCCATTTAGGGGACGAACACGGTGAAGGAGAGCAATAAAGCAAAATGTGAGCAGCACCCCTGGGACAACCGTTGGCGGCTTTAAATCTGGGCTGATTTGCCTTGCGAAATGAAGGTTCCACTTCCTGACTGGCACAGCTCGAATGAGCAACACCCCTGCTAAGCAGCTGGCATAAGAGATATTACAGTAAAAATTACAGTAAAATAAGGCGAACCCAGCAACCCCCCCGCCCCCCCCCCCCCCCCCCCCCCCGCGTCCGTCTACCTCTAACAAAACGTTCTGCAGCGATGGTAAGAAATACCGGCAAGATATTTCCCTTCACGCTGACATTTACACAAACATCACATATTATTAAACTGTAAAAACTGTAAGTCTCGTAAATAGGACCTCTTTGAGCATAGCCTAGTTTTATAGTCCCGTAAAAAAGAAACGTTTTCTCAAGTTATCCATAAACGTCTCAGCCAGCCCGGTCGGCCGCTCGTGTTTTCTTAGCATAACGCCTGCGCATAAATCAGCGCGCTGGGCTGAAGGGAGACACGCTGTGCGCGGTCACGCGACTGGCCGGACACCGGCGAGGGCGCGCAACACTGGACTCGCGACCCCGCACGGCTGCTCTGCTCGCTTCGCGGGAGTTATATAACTGGAATGGCTCGGACGCTCACGTGAGAACATAAAGCGTGACACGAATCCCTTTCTTTCTTTTTCGCAATACTTTATAGTGTCTTTTGTCGCTATTTATAACGTTTGTCGCTTCACATTTCATGTGTTCTTTCATCTTTTGCAATGACATACCGATAATCATTAATCACTTAACACTAATCACTTTCTTTCTTTCTTTCTTTCTTTCTTTCTTTCTTTCTTTCTTTCTT
>JANRMT010062790.1:6767856-6805597 GCA_026402145.1 Polypterus bichir lapradei | reverse complement strand
GAGAGGAGGAGAGGAGGAGAGGATAGGGCATTAGTATACAATGCTAACCTGTAGTCCAGCAGGTAGTTACTGTCACCAAAGCCCTTAAGCTGTCTTCCATGTGCACAAACGTGACAGTTTGTTTTTACTTTGAGAAATCTTTGCATTTCCTTTTTGACTTTTTATCTCCTGGTCCATTCCAAATTATCAACACCTTTGTGGTCTGCCATTCACAGTCATTGTGGCAGAACATTTTATATATCTTCAGGTAGCTTCAATCCTAATGACCGCTTGCTGAACCTGAGAAACCTAAATTGGGAAGATGCCTTGAGCCAGGAGATTTATAATTTGTAATTAGGATGTCAGGTGGACATTATACCAGTCAGTCATGGTGAAGAGACAGCCGAGTTGAAAGGCAAAACGCTTGCTTTACCTGTTGATCTACATTCCTGTGCTCACCTGTGGACATGAGCTTTGTGCAGTGACCAAAATAATGAGATTGCAGTTCCATTAGTTTTCTGTGCCTAGCCTTAGAGACAGGGTGAGGAGCATAAACATTCAGGAGGGAATCAAGGTAGAGTGAAGCTCCTCCACATCAGGAGAAGCCAGTTGAAGTGGTTGGGCTATCTGAGTAGGATGCCTCCTGTGGAGATTTTTTTCTCATCTCTACATGAGTTTTTCCACCAAGTTCTCCAGTTTTATTTACAACCCCCCCATCACACCACCCCCCAATGTCAGACATGTCAAGATTAGGTAAGCTGATGTAGGTTAAATGGCTCTGAATGAGAGGCTGGAGATGTATGGGTGAGTGTGTGCCTTGTGATGGATCATCCAGTATTGGTTCCTACCTAGGCAGCAGCTCCATGAGACTCTGAACTAGATAAGAAGGTTACAAAATGAATGGATGGAAAACAGAATCACTGTCATGGTGACTAACTAAACAATGACGTGTCTGTTTATATTCAAGTTTGTGGATAAAAACAAAACAGAGTGCTAGTGGTTCTGATAGGAATTAGGATTTCAGATTTTTGATGTTTCCTTTGACTTGGACTTCTTTTTAGTGCTCTAGCAAGGGTTCTGTTAGCTTCTTTTTACTTTTTGCTTTTTTTTTAGCCTGTTGCACATGTGAAGACTTCGATTTTTTTGGCTTAATTTCCTGGTCCTGGCAGTCTGTCTTTCATTCCGGCCAATCCTTTTTAATACACAGGACAATCACAGACGTTCAAACATTTCCTGAGTAAACACACTACTGTTGGCTTCACACATTTAAAAGTCCAGAAAGTTTTCCAAGTCATATTTGACATTTAGCAGGATATGACTATGAAATTGTTCCTTAAGTTACATCTATATATATATCTATCTATATATATATATAAATCCAATGTTTGTCTGTATGTCTGTCTGCTTTTCACGAGAGAACTTCTTAATGGATTTAAATCAGTTTTTTCTATAATTTCCTTGAACATTCCGGTTGATTTTGCGACTTCTGTCATTGCGCTATGTACAGTATGATAGTTCATTTGTGGTACCAATTTATCTGCGTAAATCCAAGAGAGCGGGCTGAGTGGAGGGCGACAGGTCCCTCCTCACTCACACATCTTGCCTCCACTTAGCTAGCGATACCTGTTTGTTCAACAGACATCATCATCTAGAGATTATTAGGGAGTAACGTTTGATGTTTTTGAGAGAGACATCAGAGCTACATGTGTTTTGAAGGGTATCTGCTGATTGCCAGAGATATCATGGCCACATGCTTTTCTCCCCATGCGATGGACGCTCTCTCATCAGAACTGAACATGATCAGATACAGTGCCAACGTCTATTGATTTTTAAAGTTTGTCCTGTTGCACTACTACGTGGGTGCAGCCGGGGAGGGGACAGCTAGTAGAATATAAAGCTTTTTATATCCTTTAAAATTTGAAAAACATATCTGCGATGGGCTGGTGTCCTGGTCAGGTGTTGTTCCTGATGACTGATGGGGTAGTTTCTACCTGCCCTGCGACCCTGCCCTAGTGAAATGCATTAGGAAGATGGATGGATGGGTGAATAAAAAAGACGTTTCAACCTAAATTTGAAACTAACTGTGAGGATTTAAAATATGTACCCCTTAAAAAGGTCAGTTCATTGCTCTTTTTACTGTCATGGTCAGTGATTTGTCCCCTGTTGCGATCACTTCCCTGAGGTAAGTTGATTTTTATGCAGAAGCTTCCTTTCAGTGAATGACGGCTGTATTCAGTATCAATAACATTCAGTGTAAAGAGAGAGGCACACACAATTAAATAACGCAGAATGTGACCACCTCCGCTTTGAGATTCCTTAAATGGCCCTTTCATTTACTCCCAGTAATGTGTCCCTTATTCACTTCAGTTAACTATATTGTAGGAATCCTTTGCTTTTTATTGCACCGCAGAAGCAGGCAAATTAAATGTGTGCATGTTCTTCTCTTTCACAATGGCCTTTTAAAATCACAATTGAGAGATGACTGTGGCCAACATGTCAACTCAAATGAAAAATATCTCTGAGTAACGTAGCTGCGTTTTAATGTGTACATGAATTTGACAAATGCATTTAGTAGACTCAGCATGTACACTGTAACTGAGCTGACACAAGTATCTGTTCTGGAATGTGCAGGGAAAATCAAAAGCAATTGGGGAAATTAAAATACAAACAGCACAGGGAGAAACAACAAAGGGATTAGCGACAAATGGGAGTAGAGAACACTGAGGAGTCATAAAATCACAGATTTTAAATAAATGTGGAGGCAGTCTGCTGCCTATCAACTCTTCATGCCACTTACGGCTCAAAAATGTGAAACGCAGACAAAGGCATTTTAAAATGAAGAAAAGGACCCCCATAACCCCTTTTAATAGAGAGCGTCAGGAAAAAGGGAGAAATAAGAAAGCTGTGCTGCCCAGACTTTTGGATTATTTATACCAGGAATTCTTTGTATCTAAAACATTATTCATCGATTATATACATTTTGTGACCAGTATGGAGCATTGCAGTACCCCAAAAACCAGACACATGTCTTTCTTTCTTTCTTTCTTTCCTTCTTGTTCACACCTCCCAGGCGAGTTTAATCCGTCCAGCGCACTCGACTTCAATTCGCACGTATGAGGTCGAGCGGCCTCTTTTATCCTGGACCTGGGTGTTCTTCCCATGCAAGGGCATAACCCACTGGAAGACCAAAAATGGAAGCCCCACAAAGCAGTGATTACTAATCCCAACAACTCTCATTGGCCGCCTCCACAGAGCCCAACAGTGTTGCCCCATGGGACTACAAGTCCCAGCATGCCCTGCAGGTGTCTGTTTGGGGATCCTAGGTCAGGGATGCTGCTATCTAGCATCAGGGGAGCAAATGGTGTAAGCAGGTTAACTCCCCCAATTCTACCATTATATTGGCCTCCTGGCCAGGTAAGGGACCTGAACCTGTCCCAGCAGGAAGGCCCAGATATTCAGCTCTATTTTCACATCTTGTGCATGTCTCCTGGCTGAGACAGGATGATCCATGCCTTCATTTTCTTGCTCCTGAAGGCTGAGCCCCAGCCAGGATAGAACAAGGTTCTTTACCAGCCAACATGCGCCATCCATAATTGTCAAAAATGCATCCAGGGCAAGATGCAACCTTTTAGCAATGCATTTAACAGTAATATCGAGTTAAAAGTGTGCTATGAAAAAAATGTTTTGTAATTGTTACATTACAGCAAGTGTCTTTTCCTAGGCTTGCATTGGATGTCCATTTTACTACAGTTGTTAATATGAATTCGTATTTTTCATGTCTTTATGTTGTTTTTGTTGGTTTCATTTGTTATTCTGTAATTGGGTACTGTCACTTTAAATGTGCCTATGTTCCATGTGTTCAGTGGGTGATACCCAAAGAGGCGGGGCCACCCTGACATTATCACTCCTCAGACCTGCCTCTGGCTATTTAAGTCTGAGAAATGAGGACCTCAGCAGTGGCACATTGAAGCTGACGGGAGTCAGTTGTAGTTGTCTTTTTGTGTGAATTTAGTTGTTTTTTAAGTCCTTTTTCCATACTTATTGGATTATGGCTTTTGAGGCTTGTTCTTCTAGGATTGCCTTTTAGACAACTCCTTTTTTGTTTTATTTTTTTTTAATGTTTCAAATAAATGTCCTCATTTATATGAATATTTTTGGTGGACTGTCTCTTCAAGCCGGATGTTTTTGTAAGGTTTTCTTTCTCCTGAGAGGCACCTAAGACATTGTAGAACTTTAAAGGCATTTTGAACTTTTCCCACTCCAGTTCTCATCGTTTAGCCTAAGTAAGACAAAAGCCAGCAAGAAGCTATTGGGGCCAAACTGGTCTGGGGTGAGCCTCTCCTGGGCTGGCCAGTGAAGGTCCTGGCCTGCTTTTGGAGGCCTCACAGCCTTCTGCTATGTCTGGAACTCCAATTCACAATCATAATATCATATGCCACATCATACGAAGAAAAGAAGACAGTGGAAAACATTTAAATGTGAATTTTTGGAACACTCTATAATAGTTACACTGCTGCTACTACTTCTGTTAAATGAGACAAATCTCTGCGTTTAAAGTATTCTTGATTATGCTGGCACTGGAGAGTGTTGACGTGTTGCATGCTGATGAGCACATACAAGTTGAGAATTTCTTTGTGCTCTGTACAGTATACGTGACAATAATGACCCTCTAAACTACCTGCTCCTCTAAACATGCCGTAAGAAGAAGCGAACAGTGGCTGCCTTGGGCCTTCCATAAACCCCTCAGGGCTCTCATCGAAGAAGAGCAAAGAAATGCGTAACCCAATAAACACAAATGCTGGCATAAAACCAGGAGCAGGTGCACAACAACATCATTACAAAGGTTTGGATTTACACGCAATGTCACCCAGAAACACGGGTTGAGATTTCCTGCCACATCCCTTAGACGTGAGTGTTAAGGTTGAATGTTGATTCCAAATTTTCCCTTGTGTGGGTGGAAGCGTAGGTTTGTGTGTGAGTGGGCCCTGTGGTGAACTGGCATCTACCACTACTACGGTTACGTCAAACGCAGGCCAAGTTGGAGCCTGACATAGCAAGCCATTCCCATCTGGAGTTGGAGAAGAAGCAGAGTGATTGACTGTTTGAGATCTCTGTAAGTTTAATCTGTAAGAGATAAGTTCAAATAATTATATATATATATTTTTAATTTTTGCTATTTTTTTAAAAATTTTGTTTATTTAGCACTTTTAGGGACAAATAAAGTGCTAAAAAAAAGTGCTTCAAAAAGAAACTCCTATTCAAAGGAATATAATAGGAATTCAAGCAAAGATGACATTAATTACACAGAATACAACTTAACATCAAACATTAAAAACCAAATAATAGATAAATGAACGAAAACAAAATTCTGAAATAGATTCAGAAACAATTAAAAAAATAAAAAAGTAAAGCCATGTACAAATAGCTTAATTTGTGTCCTCTTTAATGAAGGAGTGTAAACATAGAAATGTAGACCAAATTTCATTAGAGGTTTTAAAGCTAAATGCTGGAAGGACTTTGGCTATTAACACTTTGAATGTGAGTTAACACTTATGTCATTGGGCCTGTCAAGAGGTGACACAATGTAGCGGGGCCACATAGGTGTTGTTGTGTATTGTTTTGCATAAAGTCACGTCTCATCTCCGCACCCCTTTTAAACTAATGTGTGTCTGTTTAAATGTCGTCCCCATAATACGAAATGGGCAAGGGTGTTGCAGGGAGGCAGCAGCCCCTGGACACGTCAGAACCGGGATTTTAACTGTTGCATCCGGTTCATCATTTTAAAAACCATCAGGAGGGAAAGAAAGAAAAAAGGGAGAGAGACGGAGGGTTCAAGTACCGACAACCGATCAACATCATTCTGCTATTTTTTCATCGCGCCTGGTTCCAGTTTGATTCTCACTCCGCCGAAATCACATCAACACCATCATCGCCAAGAAACCCCGGGGTTGGACATTATACTCCACCATCCACCGAGAAAACACGGTGAGGTTGTTCTGTTATTTGGGAGATTCAAACACATCCATTTTGATCAGTCATCTGTGTTCTGGCCAGTGATTTTACTTGGACTCAATATCACGTTCATTGTCATTCAGTACTCATACATCGCTATTATTTGTGTGTTGTGTTTTTTATACGTTTGCAGGGGCAAGGGAGGTTTTGTTATTGTACTGGTGTTGTTTCACTTAGCTGCTTTGGTGGAGGGATATATATATATTTATATAAGTAGATATATTTTACATTGCGGATTTATATTCTTGTATTTTTGTCAATGTATTGTATTTAATAAATTCCACACTTATTTTACTTATTTGCTTTCATTTGCTAGTCTTTAACCATCGATTGGGGAGGAGGGAAAAATTATTATTTGTTAGAGGTACGGCTTGGTATTGATAGGTTATTTTCAGTAATTCATCCAGGCCACAGGTCCTGGTAGTGTGGCTGCCGGCTGGGTAGGAAGGCAGCCGTACAACACGAGATAACTTGTATCTCAGAATACAGCCGCTATAAGACTTGCTGCTGTGTCTCAGTTACTGACTATAGTGCTGCCATCTAGTGGATAGGCATAGAATTTTTTTGATTGGTTGCAAAAGCTTGCAGAATATAGTGCTGTAAATAGATAATCTGTAGTTATTTCATCCCAAAAAAGTTGCTGATGTTTTGAAACAATTAGATTTGTTGCAGGATTTTGCTGATAATGACAATGGCTGAGATAGTGACAATCAATGAAATAAAGTGGAATCCTTAGGCTCTGTCACTGATGTGGATAGCTAACCCTAAGGAAACGATGGGCACTGTTGGTCCTAAAGGGCCGAAGTGGCTGAAGGCTTTTGTTCCAACCCAGTTTCTTAATGAGAAGTCAATTATTGCTGATGAAGCACTTATTGCTCAAGTGACATTTTGATACTTCATTTTAGTGGTCTCGTTTGTTAAAGTTCCCCACCCTTGATTGCTTATTTCAGTCTTTCATGTACTTTTAATGGTTCCTTATTAGCAATATGATGCAATGACAAAAGAGCCAGCAGTTCTCCATCTAACTTGTTTCCATTTACACCAGTGAATTCATCATGCACTATGTGGTTTAATAAAACACTAAAGAGACAAATGTGACAGACTGCAGATAATCAGTTTTAGGCTTCAAATCATTTAGATGATATCCTTGGAATGGAAAAAAATCTACGATATAAGAACCTAACATTAGACTAACAAGTCGTAAAATTAAATAAGGTCTGAGACTGGCAAGGATTGGTTTCTAATGAAGCAATCGAGTGGAAACGAAAACCAGCAGCCACTATGGCCCAAGAGGTCCAGCATTGCCCACCCTTGCCCTAAGGTTTTTCTTCATCATAAACCATCCGACTTGCCATACATGCACTACATGGACATTCTGCCTCCTCCCAGTCACCAGCTTTCAAATGTTTTGTGTACATCAAGTGTGGACAGTGCAAAGAAGTGTGTTATATTTATGGCACATGTTCTTCAAAGCCTGCACTGTGCCAGGTGCCATGCTTATGGGAGTCTCATTCAGAATGAGAATTTTAGTTGTGTTGCTGCTGGTCAAAATAAAGTAATTCAGAGTTTCTTTATATTTTCATAGAGTTATTTTTAATAATAAATTATTGCTTTCTAATACATTATTTTTTTATGAGTTCGATAGAGTTCATTATTTATTACATATGCATAGACCTACAGTATACTCCACCATCCTGGTAATAAATGGCTCAGAAGTCAATGTATTAAAAGGCAGTTTGTGTGATGTTCAGTTCAGATTTGGCAATTACAGCCAGACCACCTGACCTGAGCTGCACTCACAGTGATCCCCCCAAGACAGAGATGCAGACTCCTCTTTTTTTCCTTTAATTTTTAAGTTTTTGCACAACGTATCAAGATTGCATTCTGCAATTATTCAGACAGTTCTCCTGCTTTACCATTCATGAGCTGCATGTTAAGCACAGCAATATTAGATGAAGAAAGTTTGCTGCTTATTTCAATAAAGAGCAGATCTGACACGTTGCTGTTATGATTGCAAACCCAGAGTGTGTTAACCTACATCAGAATTAAGATTGCTCAGGAAATCCCAAGCATGGCCTGGTGACATGATGCTCCTCTATTAAAAAGATTTTGGCAGATTGTGCCATTCTAAATATATTAAGATCACTCAACATTTCTTGCACTGGGTGGTGTGGGTCCCTGGGATGAGAAGATGAATAGAGGATTGACCAGAGGATAAAAAAAAACTAATTAGAGTAAGTTAATCAATACCCTGAAAATACATGTAGTGGTCATTTTAGCCAGAGAAGTCTAGAAGAACCAAAAGGTCTAATTCAAAAAGAAAGTTCTAAGGGCAATGTGAGAAGAGAAGGGTCACAATATTATATCTCAGCAAGGGTTCGTCCAGTTCAGATTTGTCATCTTTGTTCATATTTGACTCTTTGGTATGTGTTTGTTTTATTTATGTTTATTTGCTATTAATTGTGTTTGTGTTTCAGTGCTTCTGTGATGTTCCATGTCTGCTGTGACTGGTCTCCTGAATAGTGAGGCCACCTGTTAATCACCACCTGGAACTTCCCTCTGCCTATAAATCCTTAGGGTCTACCACAATTCCAGGGGTTCATTTTGAATGCACTTAGGATTTGGTGAATTCTTTTGAATTTCTGGATTTTTTAACGTATTGCTTTGTACTTTCATACTTCTTTGGGATTTCAGGTTGGGACTTTGTTTGCTTTTGGAGTTGCCTTTACCAGGAATTGTATGCCTTTTGTGCTCTTCCGAGCTTCACTGTGTTACAGAGAATTTTTCTTGTGAAGAATTAATATTTTTGCATATTGTGAGAGGCAGCCTCGGTCCTTATCCAGCCTGGAATGCCCTTGGAATGGAAAGACCAGAGGAGACAACTTGCATGGGATATTATCTTCCCCAGAGTGCTAAATGACAGCTAACCCAGGCATGGATCCTTGTATGGGTGCTTACAAGACATGCTGGGGTATTGTAGTCCCAGGGAACATCCTTACTAGGTCTCCTGGAGGCTGCTAGGGGGCGCTGTGGGATTTAGGAGTCCCTATTTAATTGGGCTCCAACCTCACCTGGAAGTGCTTTGCAGCTGCAGAATCATATTTCCGGAAGCAATCCCTATGGATTAGATAAAAGGAGTGGCCTACCTCACATTGACGAGCCAGAGTCGGGTGGAGGTGAACAAAGCTTACGAGGAGGAGTGGAGGAGGCATTGAGTGACTTAGAGAGAGAAGACAAAGAGTGATTTATTGTGCTATTGTGCTTTATTGTACTTGTGGCTGTGATTGTAGTGGGAAATGCTTATAGGGAAGAGTTTACCACAAATAAAGACTCTTTGTACTTTGAACTTGTGTCCTGAGCCTGCTTGTGTTGGGTGTTTGGGGAGCCGAAGCTCCCCCTACTGTAAAACAATATAAAGATTCTTTGTTGCTCTTGCTACTAGCTGTTTGTGGCGATTTCCACTCTAGTGGGCATTTACATGTTTTGGATCTTTTTGTTTCTTGGGGCTCCAGCTCAAAAACACACATTCCTGAAAAGAATTTTCCGTAACCAAAATAATTTGAGTCTCTTTAGGTTTATCCCAAATCACAACTACTTCACGTGCTACCATTTCAAACACTGGTGGCATGATGAGCTGTGACGCCAATAATCATGTGTTTGGTGACTCACCATTAAACGCAACGTGGCTAGGGTCGTGAAAAACAAACTGAAAATCGCTATGCTTTCATTGAGGTCTTATCCTGAAAAGTCATCATCATGACAGTAAAAATAAATAACAATATAAGATGTTCAAAATGTTACATGTGAAGTGGCCGTTAGGACATGGTGCTTGCAGAGCCGGCTCCCCGTCAGCCTGTTCATCTCTTACTGAGCTCCTCCAACTGCCTTTTGACAGCTCTTTGCTGTGTTGCTTTGAGAGAAGATCTGAGCCTGAATGCCCTCGCTTTGTTTCCTTGTTTGTTTAACTCCTAGATGGGATAAAAAAAAGAAAAAAAAAAAAAGCTTTGATGAGAATCATCCACAGCAAAAAAGCTCTGGCGTTAAAGCCTGCCTCTTTCTGTTAAATGTCAATCCCTGCCTGGCGGCCTGCTTGCCGGTTTGAAAAGTCAAATATCTGAATAAAATCTGTGCAACTGGGGGTCTGAAAGAGCACACAATGGCCGGTTAGCTAAGGCAGAAATATCAGGCTGACACAGCGTCAGTGCAGCTCACACGGAATGATGAAATCGAGGAATTCAAGTCAGACGAAGCAGTCTGTAGCTGTAATGAGTCTTTTTTTCTTTTCCTGTTGGGACTCTTCACCGGAGAGATTTCCTCTACACTGAAACTTAATTAAAGAAGCCCTCGTTGGTACATTCTTGCATGTTAGCATTCTTTGATACGGAATGGAGATAAGCAGTCCTCGTCTAATTACAACCAAAGGAAGTGCCCTCGCAGTTTGAGCAAAACTCCCTTTCGGTTTCAAACATGACATCATTCTGTTTGAAGACACAAACACCAGCAAGGAAATTAATTAAAATCTTGAGTGACATCTGTTAAACACCTTCCGCCCTAACAGCTGCTCAAGTGTGCTATGTGAGAAGTGGGAGTCAGTTCTGAAGCAAAATATTCAGTTTCAGGGTCACGGCGTCTCGTGTGTTGTCTGAAATGGGAACTGACCAATCTGAAGTCTCTGGACGAGAGCACCCGCCATGTCTTCATCGCCTACAATTTTTTTCAAACAATATCAAGTTGAGGACTAAACCTCCCCAAGGACTTTCTTTTGACTTTACCACTAGAAAGGAGGATTGATCAGTTGAGAAGAAGTGTTTTTTCAGTTTGTGTGGAGCCAGCTGCGTGGACTCCCATGTTCTTGTTGAAGAACTCCTGGCTCCTAACGCTCTTCGTAATTCTAAACACTTTTGTCTTATTTTTTTTTATTTGCTAAAAATGAAATGTTTAATGTCATGAATATCATTTTGTAAACATAATGCTTTTCCAGGTTATTATTATTTAATTTTATTAATTAACAGCTTTTGTCACTATGCCTGTTTTGTTATCTTAAGGGTGGTCACCATTTCTTCTTTATTGTTGTCAGCTTCAGTTCTAATTACCAGCATGTGATTAGACAAACACAACTACTTAAGACAGCAGCATCCATGCTTCATTAGCCTGTCTTTGGATCAAAGAAACATTAAAAAACAAATAAAGTTCTAGTTTTTGGAAAATTAGTGAGGAATTCCTTGGTTTTGACCTTCTCTTATTTTTGAGCTTTGACTTTAATTTCCTTTTTGCCTTCTTTGTTTTGCGAAAGTGGGATGTGGCTGAGAGGAGCAAATGAAAAGCGGACCAAACGATAGATGAGACAAAAATCAAAGGTCAGAACCAGAAAGACACCAAGTACTCCTTCAGTAAAACCAAAATGCCACCCTATACACAGAAGTTTTATTTTCTGCCTAATATCAAAAGAAACACACCACAGATGTATTTGTTAGTTATCCAAAATCTTGGACACCTTGGAAGGGAAAGGTGCTGGTTACTGTATAAGCTGCTAAAGTGACATAATTTGTCACAACTAACAACCCTCTTATTGAGGTTAGCAACCAGCAAATGAAAATGGTGGTGGCCACAAGAAAACAAGATGGACACATAAAACAATTTGAAATATTTTAGTTATCCAAACTCTCAGACACCTTGGAAGGGAATGGTACTGGACTGTATAAGCTGCTAAAGTGACATCATTTGTCACAACTAACAACTGTCTTATTGAGGTTAGCAACCAGAAAATGAAAATGGTGGTGGCCACAAGAAATCAAGATGGAGGCATAAACCAATTTGAAAAATATTTTAGTGATCCAAAATCTCGGACACCTTGGAAGGATTATACTGGATTGTATAAGCTGCTAAAGTGACATAATGTGTCACGACTACCAGCCGTCACATCAAGGTCAGCAACCAGTAAATGAAAGTGATGGTGACCACAAAGAAAAAGATGGAGGCATAAAACAATTTGAAATACGAGGTGTGTCTGAAAAATAGATACATTTATTGAATAAGATACAAGAAACATTATGTGTAGAACAATGACGCCTCAGTCCCCTTCAAAGTAGGCACCTTGGGACCTCACACAATTCTCCCAGCATCTCTTCCACTGTTCAAAACACTCTGCAAAACCCTTTGTCGTAATCACCATCAGCTGCCTTGTCGTATTTTTCTGAATCTCATTGACAATATGAAATCTCTTCCCTTTCAAAGATGGCTTTATTTTTGGGAAAAACCAGAAGTCCAAAACGTGGATCATTTTCAACAGATTCTCTGCCATTTTTGAAGTGTTTGTGCCACACTCATCACATTGTCTCTAAATTACTGACATTTTAAAGAAGAGACTTAGTTGGTTGAAGCAGAAACACCAGGGAATATGAGATTGACAATATCTATATGTGTATTTGTGTTTGAAATAAAAGTCATGGAAAATAAGCACTTTAAGATGTCAATTTTATCTTCACATAGACTTACACTTGTGCAGTTTAAACATTCATCTTGTGATGCACCTGGTCACATTGTCACTGGTATTTCCTAGGGTCAATAGGAATTTTGGATCTCACAATAAGAGACACCCGAAACCAGATAGCTAAGTCTGCCCCAACTTGTGTCCAGGTAGCATCACCTCCTCCCTTCTCCTGATCCAAAGACAAACCTCCTGGAGGAAACCTCAACTGTTTCTGTCACTTCCCTAATGGCCTTTCTTCCACTTGCCCTTCCAAACCCTTTGCACTCCACTTTGATGGGCTCACTGCTCATTTGACCACCCTTTGCTCTATCACTGCTCCAACAGTTTTGCATACTTGGACCTCTTTCTTGTGTTGGCCTTCTCAATACAATCTCCCCAAGGGTCAGTAAATTCCAAGAGGATGATGTACTTGGTGCTTTAGGACAGCAGCAGTCTATCTAACCTTAGCAATGTTGTTATGACAGACTCTGGGAAGTTATTTCCCAAGTCAACCTTTATCTCCCATTCTTATGCAGTTGTACGCAGGCACCAGGCAGATGAAAGTGTCAACTAACCTGTATGATATAAGAGAAAACACATAGGAGTCTCATAAAGGGTCTGAGGCACCCAAAGGTAAACCCTGCAAATTGCAAAAGGTGCAAAAGAAAACGCATGGTAAAGTGCTATTTCATAGACAATCTCCATGTAGAAATGGTGTCTGCCCCAAAATGGCGATATCTTCGGCTATCAGGGTTTTCTGGGAGGAAGAAACAGGTATAGTTGGTCGGTAACCAGAAGTGATGTCATGGATGTTGGCCCGTCAATCTTTCTTTCTACAGAGGGGAAACAGAAGAGATACCGTTATAGTACACTGCCCCCCGGTGGCCCAGGTTAATATTGTCATCAACTAAGCCTGTAAACTGTTCCCCAACCACACATGTGTGACAATGGATACAAATGTTGCTGTTAACTGAGTGGATGCACTAGAGTTGGCTAATTACATGAAAGATGGTTCTTCTGTGACCTTCAGAACTTGGTCATCCTTCCAACGGTAGTGTTCTTCACCCAGACGTGAGAATATAATCAAAGGTCATAAACTTCAGGCATAGCAGGCATACCAGAGAGTTGGTCTTTTCCCAGCTGAATAAGTTAGATGGGCTTTGTGAAATGTCATAGACTGCTTGGATCAAAAACTGAATATATTATGACTCTACTTTCCAGACTCCTGACCAAGAGACCTACTATTCCACAGCTTGCTCCCTCCCATTTTGTCCAAGATCCTTTTTGTTTCATCCCAACTGTTGTGATGGCTGTCTCTTCCTTGAATACTGCACACACCTCCGGCTGAACCAGCTTTCTCCTGTCTTGTACATTTGGGCCTCATCATATCACGGTTTTGAGGTGCAACCAAGAGCTCAGAAATAATGAGAAATTGTCCCTTTTTATGCAGCATTTACAGCGAAAAGAAATGCTGCTTTCTTGGTCGTGAAACACATTGGATGACAAAATGCTTATCAGCACGGTATGAGTCATTTAAACATCAGTATAATTTATGCAAACTTATTCAAAGAATCACAGCAGATTATTTTCAGACTGTTATTTCACTAACTTTCCTACCTTTCACTGCAGTAAGCTCTCCTTTCAAACCCTCATCATCTAAACTCTCTTTTGTGTCCTTTTCAATGGAGATGATAGCCAAAGGATTCAATCTCTACCGAGGCAAAATACGCACAGAAGTCCTTTTTTTACTTTCTCATAAATGAAGTACAGGGAAAGTATTGGAATTGCCCAAAGATTCAATGTCAAGATTTTAATGAATCTCAACATTTTGGACCTCCCTGACTTTCTTGTATACAGAGTATAGGGAAAGTACTGGAATCCTCAAAAAATTCAGTTTCGAGATTTTGATGAATCTCGACGTTTTAGACCTCATTAGTCCGAAATCATGTCTGTATGCCTGTCTGTGTGTGTGTGTGCAAACATGATAACTTGAGTACATTTTCACTTAGGTCAACCAAATTCAGAATTAGGTACAAAGCAAAGATTTCTATCAACTTTTGGGCTATATCCATTAACTGTAAATGGTACTTTATCTTTTATTCATGCAGCTGCAGAGTCTGATTTATTCAACCTTACTTTTACAATAATTGTTCAATATATTATTAATTTGATTTGATGTGTTGTTAATGGTTCTTTAATGTACATAATATAAAAATACAATCATTGTTTTGCAGTTTTACTCCTCAAATATCCGTCCCCCTATCTGAGTATATGAGAAAGTCTAGGGGAGACCACTCCCGATTTTTTTTGTTGAGAACTCATTAAGTAAAAGTGGCCCGACATGATTTAACCATTTTCAGTGCCATTTTAAATGCCGTGTTCATCACGACCAGCACAACAGATACGAGGGTGTGCCTGGTTTGCCAGTAAATTGGTCAAGTGTTCCCACATAGGGCAAAAGTCAAATGAAATTAAAATATGCAGCTTTGTCTTTCAAGCTCCTAATCAGATTTTATGACACATATCAGCGTGTACTGTATCCTTTAAAATATGGGATCTTCATATTATCTCAGACCAGAATGATGAACAAGTAGGTGATAATAAGTTTCTAACTTATTGAGAAAAAAATGAAAGAACAACAAAAACCTCCAGTTAACAGTGTCCATTCTAGACGTTCTAGCAGACTGAGCCCACCACAGCCATGTTTTTAGTGATCATGCAGTGCCTGTCCTGGCAGCAAGAAATGTATGGCTGGCTGGATCACTTAAACAGATTCAACTTATAGCACCAATACAGGGAGCAGACACTTTGGAAAGGGGGGTGGGGGTGAGGTGGGCAGCAAATGTACCTGATAAAGTGGTGAAAATGGGGGCATGGAGGCTATAGAAGAAAAATTTGAAATTGAATTTTAAAGAAGTTAAAAACAAAGGAGTAAGCGTCCCACGGTTTCCTTCCCCTAAGGGACACACACACTAGAAGGCAGTCAGTGACTGAAATAGGAGGGGAAGTAGCAGTGACTCAGAGACAATCTAGGAGTTACTGTCTAGACTAGGAAGTGGGCCGATTTTGGGTCAAAGATGCACTTTGAGGTCAGCTGATGTTCTGCCCCAGATACAACTGTTAGGAATCAGTGGATGAAATATGGTAGCTTATATCAGAAGAACTCACTGGGAGATAGTACATGAAAGGGCAGATGATGAGACTTGGCTGAGGGACACACAGAATGGCAGGCTGCAGCCTAGCTGGGCAGCGGTGTGAAGATGACTCAGAAACAAGATGGGAGTCGGAAGTTTAGTTAAGAAATGAGGAAGCTGTAGCCAGGGACTTGCACTGGGTTCAGAGGGTGATCTAAAAAGTCATTTGGCATCAGCCACGGAGGAACTGCTGAACTGGGCACTGAGGTGATTTTGGGAGAAGGGAACTCTGGGAGCTCATCATGAATTGACATGCCTGGTGACTTTGGCTTGTAAATCACCCTGAGAATCAGAGCCTACACTGGACGGTAAGGTGACCTGGCTTAGGGACACAGACGGGGCAGTAACATGACCTGGTGCAGGGACAAAGACTGGGCAGTAAAGTGATGGCTTAAGGACACAAACTGGGAGTTAGAGCATGCACCAGAAGGTAAAGTGACCTGGCCTGGGGGCACAAAATGGGAGTCAGAGACTGCATTGGGAAGTAAGGTCACTTGGCTTATGGGCACAGACTGGGAGTCAGAGCCTGCATTTGTCAGTATAATGACCTATCTTAGGGATATAGTCTGGGCAGTAAGGTAACCTGACTTAGAGACAAAGACTGGGCAGTAAAGTGATGGCTTAAGGACACAAACTGGGAGTTATAGCATGCACCAGACAGTAAAGTGACCTGGCCTGGGGACACAAAATGGGAGTCAGAGACTGCATTGGGAAGTAAGGTCACTTGGCTTAGGGACACAGACTGGGAGTCCGAGCCTGCATTGGACAGTATGATGACCTGCCTTGGGGACACTGACTGGGCAGTAAGGTGACCTGGTTTGGGTACAAATCCTAGGCAGCAAAGTGCTAGCTTAAGGACACAAACTGAGAATCAGAGCATGCACTGTGCATTAAAATGACCTGACTTAGGGGCACAGACATCGACTCAGATTCTGCACTGGTTGCACTGGTTGGCTGCCTTGGCATCCCCAGTCCCCACCAGCTGTCTATCTAGAATTGTGTCCTTTAAGATCTGAAGCAGTAATGGAGTACAGGTGCAGTTCGATAGGCTACAGTACTGGCTTGTGTGTTATTAACATGTTGTGTAATGTCTACTGTGCTGTCTTTTGCTATTGCTCTATATAATTGAGCACTATAAGTAACACTGTGACACATGTTTATATTATTCTTTCTTGTAACACAACTTGCTGCACGACTTATAACATTTTCAGTAAAATTCAGGGAGGATTTACTAATATCCTGACTTATCTAAGAGCCCTGCATCCCTTAACCCTTATCTTTCAAGGACAGAGTTTGTGTATTGTAGCCGTGTCAAAAGCAGGACGCCCAGAACAGAGCAGGATTCTTGGATAAAACCGCATGAGCAGACTGCCAGCGGAGTAGAGACAGCGATAAGAGAATCCAATGAAAACCTCAGAGCTCCTTCTGCCTAGAAGAGCGACACGTGTTATTATCTCATTACACTGCTAATGAACATGAACTGCACTTCCTAAAGGCAACAGAAAACAAATTTTCTTTTTAAAAGCAGCAGAGGATATTTTTGAAGTTTCTGCTTCTTTTTAACTGACAGTGCCAGGGTGCTGTTGAATGCCATAGATCATCGATCAGTGAGAGCTATGGGGCCGTTCTCTGCTTCTGATTGAGGAGTGCGATTTAGAGAAGCTCACTTCACTTCAGATTAAGACGTATGGAATATGGCAGTGCATTTTGTGTCACCCTGTAAGATGTTGGCACACATTTCACTTGTCACTGAGACATGTGATCTACAAACGCTACAACTCATTTCTCATATTTCCTAACACACGGCACTCCTCAAAGGGAGTCTTGATAGTCATTGGCACATTTCGCTGGCCACTGAGATTCATGATGTGCCACACAGTGCCATATTTCATTTCTTATTGAGACTCTTAATAGATCCATGTTACTGAGACTTGCAGTATGCAGTGCCACATGGTACTTCTTTCACAGACCCTTAGTAAATGTTGGGGCAAAAAGAAAGTAAATAAAAAGAGAATAAGTAATAATGCCATTATGCATGTCTCACCTCTTTTGTTAGGTATTAGTCCAAATCTATGTATTTTATTGTTTTGAGTTATTATATAAGACATTTTATGTATTTTCTATTATGTCTATTATTATGGTGTGACCTGCAGGGGGTGCACTTGCACCCCAAACACACAGATATAATCCTTTCACAGGTTTTTATCACCTATAAATCAGTCCTAATTCCTTTTCCTTTTCCACCTCCACTCTCCTCCAAGCATGTCTCGTCCACCTTCTCCCGTCTCTGATTCCCAGATTAGGCAGAGAGAATACTTTTCAGCCTGAACCCTGGAGTACTTCCTACTACTTCTAGCAGCTACCCAAGAACCCTAACATGGCTGCCTAGCAAAACTACAACTCCCATTGTGGGTGTCCAAATAGGAGCCATACCAGAGGGATATCGCCACCTGGTGTGCTGGGGCAAAACTTAGCCCCAGGAGGCAGGCACCCTTTGTTCTTCCCTTATAATGGCCTTGTGACTTGGAAAGGTATTATGGAATTTTTACTTAATATCTATAATCATTTACAAATTATTACAGTATATACTTAAATGAAGTTGTAAAAATGAACTATTAAAATATAAGGAACTGGACTGAAGGTAGGGCGGTACGGTGGCGCAGTGGTAGAGCTGCTGCCTCGCAGTTAGGAGACCTGGGTTTGCTTCCCGGGTCCCCCCTGCGTGGAGTTTGCATGTTCTCCCCGTGTCTGCGTGGGTTTCCTCCGGGCACTCCAGTTTCCTCCCACAGTTCAAAGACATGCAGGTTAGGTGGATTGGTGATTCTAAATTGGCCCTAGTGTGTGCTTGGTGTGTGGGTGTGTTTGTGTGCGTCCTGTGGTGGGCTGGCACCCTGCCCAGGATTGGTTCCTGCCTTGTGCCCTGTGTTGGCTGGGATTGGCTCCAGCAGACCCCCGTGACCCTGTGTTCGGATTCAGCGGGTTGGAAAATGGATGGATGGATGGACTGAAGGTAATTAAAGGGTTAACTAAATGTGGCTTAAAGACTAACCACATGAGGTCTGCCTCATCTTGGAGAAATCAGCAACTTAATTTCCCAAGGTTACGCTGTTGTAAATGAGTAATGAACACCCCTCTAGAAAGTGAGGATAAACTAATGGGAAAGCCCAAACACCCTGGTGCTAAGATCAACAGAAGAGTCTGCAGGCCATATCTATTTACATGGCAATATTCAGGTAAATAGGTGAGTCGAAAGTGGTCAGAAAATACTGGTGACACCAGTTGATTGGATGAAATAATAAAGGTATGCATATTAAGAGTCAGATGATGTGATGTATTAGATGAGGCAATGGTAGCAGAAAAGCATAAAAACAAATTAATTTTATTATTGATGGCTCATCCCCTGGACCGAGACATTTGTGCATGTCTATGTGCAAATAAAGAATTGTTCTGCATTCTCATCTAGTCTCCATGAATGTCTTCTTTGAACATAGAGGAATGCTTTCTCCACAACAGTATCACTAACCAGTTCGGTGGGGATGCCAGTCCTTCCATAGCCTTCCTTTATCACAGCTTTCTGGCTGGGTAATGAACCATCCACCCTGGCCAACTCCTGTCTTCTATGACACCAGGCTATCCTTTGAAATGTGCCTTTGTTCATTGTTCTTTTGTGGGTGGTTACCAAGGAGGCGGGGCCATCCTGACATCATCACTCCTGAGCCTCCCACTGGCTATTTAAGCCTGAGAAACAGGAGCTTGATTAGCTGTTCATTGATATTGCTGGAAGGAGTTAAGGTATTGTACTTTTCACATTTCAATTGTTTTGCTCAGTTTATTGTATTCTGCTTTCTGGGTAGTGTTTGGGACTTGTTTTCTTGAGGATTGCCTTTCTGGCAAGTTCTCATTGCTCTTTTGAGCATCTTTTATGGCCATTTATAAAATATTTATTTTTTTTTACAACTAATCCTTGTTGCCTTGTGGCCAAAAACCAGTGTCTTTATGGTTTCTCCTCCTTGTGAGGCATTTTAGGACTGTTTTTTTTTTTTTTTTTTTTGTTATTTATTTTGCCTTATACAATTTCTTGTATTAGGAATTTGTTAGTTTTCGCATACCCCTTGGGGTCAGAGCACAGGATCAGACATAGTACAGCGCCCCAGGAGCAATTGAAGGTTAAGGGCCTTGCTCAAGGGCCCAGCAGAGTAGGAGCTCTTTTGGCAGTGATGGGGATTCGAACAGGCAACCTTCAGGATACCAGCGTAGATCCTTAGCCTCAGAGCCACTACTCTGAATAGTTTGGCCAGTTTTCCCCACTTTGGGCCTAGTCAGGTTGAAGCCTGCAGGTACATTTTTGGGACAAGCCAGTCTAGGGTGAGTTTGCTGTGGACAGGCTAGTGGAAGTCATGGTCTGTTTTATGCTTTTTCATGGAGGCCTCACACCCACTTTCGTCATGTTTAAGTCCCCTTTACTCAAAGTCCCTTTGCTTCTTTTCTTGTGGCCACATTGTATGTATTGTACTTCTGGGCATATTATCAATGGATGCTAAAGCTCACACCTATGACTTAAAGAAAAATTTGAAGGCGAGTCGCAGACTGGTCTGAGTGAGTCATTTGGATGTCATAGTATATGACTGGTTGACACATAGGTATGATGTGACTGCCATCGATACACTAAAATTCTGTAAATAAAGTCTGTAACTGAAAGTTGTGTAGTGTGACATGAACTCAACACGCATCATGCAGCTGCAGCGTGAGCACAGACACTTGTGGGATACCAGTCTTAGTCTCCATATACAGCATGCATACTCCCCCTAACTTCAAAAACAGCAGTGACCATGGTGTCTTACAAGCAGTTGGCCATCTGTTCCTGGATTCACATTCGTCCCTTCATCTAGCTAAACAGCGGAAGACCACATGCTCATAGGCCCACTGATCAGAACTGGCACACTTGAAAAGGCACCTGCAGTACCATCACGTCATTGCAGCAATTGGTAAGGGCAACATTTTTATCCCGTTTCTATGGTGGACCAAGAGATGGCTCAACTCCACCTTATCCATCTGATCAAAAGTTTAAATGGGATTCAAGTTGTATGCCACCTACTCCAACACGGCTGTCCCTTGTAGTAATTTTGGTTTGCCAGGCCAAGGGACAGACTGTACTTTAGCTGAATGCACTCCTGCTTTTTTC
Source organism: Polypterus bichir lapradei (assembly GCA_026402145.1). Taxonomy (NCBI): domain Eukaryota; kingdom Metazoa; phylum Chordata; class Cladistia; order Polypteriformes; family Polypteridae; genus Polypterus; species Polypterus bichir. Next base: position 6,784,761 of record JANRMT010062790.1, on the reverse strand, counting down.
GTTTTTAAGTTTCGTCATCTTCATGAGGACCAGTAGCACACATTTTGCACCTCTAAAGGACAATAAAAGTAGCGATTCTGTTCTGGTGTTGTTCTACAACGTTTTACTCTCATACGCCTTCCACAAGTTAAAAAACATTAATACTGCAGCATGACTGTCTGTGCTTTGCAATTATTAGAAATAGAAAGTGAATTGAAACTGTAAGTCAAGACAATAGGTTGCACATAAAGGCTGAGGTGAACTGTCGAGGTATACAGTAGCCACGTTTCCAGGGCTGCATTGCTCAGTGCAGGGGCTTTTGTGAGTTTGAATGAGCTCCCAAATTGAGATTTATAGTAGAATTTTAAACTTCTAGCTAAGGAAACTGCACATTTATCCTGCATGCAAAGCCCTCTGGACTAAAATTTGAATGTAATGATCCCCTTACACTCCTTTTACTTGTACTGGCCCAGTTCCACATAGTCTACACAGAGCTGCTTATGGCTAAAGACCAATTTATTAAAACGTCAAGCATGAACCACTTATCATTAGTGACTCGCTACAGCTAAACGTCATTCTATATAGCACCTTTGCCTATTCATACACTTTATCGGCACATTCCCCTCAGGAGGTCAGCTTTGTCTTGTAAATTCTGAACAAATTCTCTTCAGATAGCAGGCTCCTTGTAAAGCCTAACAAAGTTCCTTCGGCAGAGATGTGCCCAATCAATTGATGTGAAAAAAATATGCTAATCTAACCTTTAAGGAAAAGGTTGCCTGGAGTCTATTGGTTTTGTCGGCTTCCTTTATAACAAAGGACATTAAACATCCGAGCTGTTTTACGATAAAAAGAAAAGGAGTTGCACGAAGAGATTGTTGATATTGTCATTATCCCAGGAGTCAAAAGTCTTTCACTTCTCTTCCAAGAGAAACAAATAAATCTCATTTAAGTGCACCATGCTGCCAGAGTGGGAGTGTGGGCACATGTGTGAAGAAACCCTTCTTTTTTTCCTTTCAAACAGATAACATTGCAGTTTTATTCTTTTTTGACCCTTCAGTCAAAGTTGAGACACTCGCAGAATGTGTAAGGCTGCTCTTTGAAGGAACACGATACTCCCTGAAGCTCAAGCCTCACACTCCTGTTTCAGGGCTCAGTGAACCTCGGCCACGAGAGAGGATGCTCATTAGGCCGACACCGTGACAGCAGGCCCGAACGAAGGGGCAATGATGAGGAAGATGATAAACTCTTTGTGTAGCTGCCTGTCAGATGGACCCATCACTTGAGAAATCTGGGCATTTGATCAACATGAAAAGTAAGTCCACCCTCATCCAATTATGTAGCTTTGCATATGAAGGTATAAATTAGTGCTCACCCAGGGCTCCCCTGGTTCTCAGATTAGATGCAGTGCCTATAAGAAGCATTCACTCCTTGGACGTTTTCACATTTTATCATTAGTCAACATTAAATCACAGTGAATTTTATTTGGCTTTTTTAATAGTGATAACAGAAAAAGACTCTTTAACTCTTTCAGAGCTAATTTTTTTTTTTTTCCTTTTGTCCCAGGGCTGAATATTTTTCGAAAGAACTGTTTTCTGAAAAGCACACAAAGCAATGGTTTCACACATAAATCAACATAAAATACTTAAGTTTCATATTCTATAAGCCCCTACAGCATGTAAATTCACATTCTTATTACATTCCTGTTTATCTCATCACTCATAAGCTGAAAGGCACTTTCTGGAAAACAACATCTTGAAGTAGTCGAGTGGCTGGTAATCCATAGTGTCTACTAGCATGGCGTGTCATCTGATGAAGTCCAGTTTCCAGCTTTCCTCCCACTGATCTCTATCTGTGTAGTCCTTCCAGGTGAACATTACCGTAGGAGCATCAGCAACACGAGCTTGTGTAGCATTACGATCAGCTGATGGAGGTACCTGTCTTTCGTTTTCGATTTCCAGATCGTTTGCTTCAAAATCGGAGTTCGATAAGAGTCTGTGTAGTCCTCCTAGGTGAACGTTGCAGTAGACATTTCAACTGCACAGTCAGCTGGAGACCGATCAGTTGATGCTGGTACCTGTTTTCCATTTTCGATCTCCAGATCACTTGCATCAAAATAGGAGGTTGAAAAGTCAGTGTCCGAAATGTAATAAATAAATAAATAAATAATAGTATTTTACTTTGCACATCCTCTTCACAGGGGATGTTTATGCTACTCACATCCACTCAGGGATTTGACGTCAAATCAGTGAGTGTAACAGTCCTCCTAGCAAAGAGGGTCTACCTATAATGTAACGGTGAGTTTTATCGGTTTTTTTGCCCTCTGCCCCTGAATATCAACTTTAGCTGACATCCGCCCTCAACCCCTTGTGTCGACAAAAGTCAACATCAACTCTAAAAGAGTTAATGTCAAAGTGAAAGCAGATCTCTGCAAAGTGGTCTAAAAATGACAAATATAAAACACAAAATAATAGCTGATCACATAAGTATTCACCACTTTAATACGACACACCTAAATCATGACTGGTTCAGCCAACTAGTTTTAGTAATCACATCTTTAGTGCAATAGAGATCACCTGTCTGGGCTTTCAGTTTATTGTTGTATAAATATGCCTTATCTAGAAGGTCCAGGTTGTGCTGAGTCAGTATGGTGGTCTTACCTACACAACGCACGGCAAGCAGCTCCATGAAAAGTTGGCTATAAAGCACAAGTCATGGGACAGAGACAACAAAATATCCAAGTCACTGAATATCTCTTGGAGTCCAGTTAAATTAACCATTAAGAAATGGAAAGAGTACGGCACAGCTGTAAATGTGTCCAGAGCAGGTCATCCACAAAAAATGGGTGATCCTGCAAGGAGAAGATCGTTGAGGCAGCTCACCAAGAGACCTAGGAGAACTCTAAAGAATTAAAAGTTGTGATGATTTTCTGGAACCAGGAACACGCAGAGCCACTCTTACCTGACACAAGCAGGCAGAGACACAGGCTTTTACCACATAGCACACAATTTTATTACTATTCCTCGTTGGAACCAATCGCCTTCACTTCCCACTATTACGACAGTGATCCAAATTCCAGTTCAGCACACCTTAGGTGGTCTTCTATTGCTATCTGCCACCACTCTCTCTCTGGTAAGCAGCGTCTTCTTCCTCCCGACTCTCACCTCCGATTAGCAGTGGTTGGCTCCTTTTAGACAGGTCCTGGGAGTGTTCCAGGTGATTCATCAGCATTATCTGGAATCACTCCCAGGTGTAATGGAAATCTGTTGCTGGACTCTGCAGCACCCCCTGGTGGCCACCATGGAAACCAACAGGGCTGCATGAGAGTCTCACTCCCAGTCTGCACTGGAGGAACCCGTGGAGATACAGCTGCCCAGGAGAGCTGTCCCCCATTATCCCAGGGGAGGTAATGCCTCTCAGGTGCTCTCTCCCCAGGTCCTTCCATCTTGCTGGCGTCCCGACCAGACAGCGACCGTGGATACCCTTCACACAGTGGATGAGATTGGAGAAACTGAGCTGACAACATCTGTGCCTGAGTACTTCAGTAGTCACAGCTTTATGGAAGAGTGGCAAAGAGAAAGCCATTGTTAAAAAAGCACACATGACATCTCACCTAGAGTTTGACAGAAGGCATATAGGAAGCAGTAAAGTCAGCTGGAAAACGGTTTGATGGTCTCATGAGATCAAAAGTGAGCTTTTTGGCCATTAGACTAAATGCCATGTTTGAATACTGAATAGTATTATCAAAATCACAGCATGGCAGTGGCAGCATCACGCTGTGACGATGCGTCTCAGCAGCATGCCCTGGATGGCTTGCTGTGGAGAGTAAAGTTTGGAGGATAAAATGAAGGCAGCAAAATACAAGGAAAACCTGATGTGGTCTGCAAGAAACCTGTGTCTTGGGAGAAGTATTAACACCACTCAGGTAAAGAGGGTGGACAGTTTCAGAAACCTCGGAGTCCACATTACAGATGATCTGACCTGGTCCAAGCACATTGACACCTTGGTGAAGAGGACATGGCAGTGACTGTACCAACTCTGATGCCACTGGGATTCATGCTGACCATCCAGACACTAAACAACTTTTATACATCCACCATTGAAAGTATTCTGACAGGAAATATCAGCACTTGTAACAGCACATAGCAGGACTGCAAGGCTCTACAGAGGATGGTGCGGACATCTGGACACATCACTGGGTGTGCACTCACTAACCTCCAAGGAAAGGAAAATTATCAGTGGCATCAGCCATCCCCACAACAGCCTCTTTCCTGAGCTGTGGTCAGGTGAAGACCAGCACTGCCTAAAGTCCAGTCCAGAGAGACTGAGGAGAAGCTTCTGTCCGCAGTCGGCCTGCATGTTAAATGAGGAAAGTGTCTGGAAATACACGAGGGCCCTATTGTTAACTCTCTGACAGTAAGGTATTCAAGTCATCTAATTACTTACTATTATTATTAAGAATAATTACATATTTGTAATTCTATTAATGATTTTTGAATTATAAAGTTATGTATTGCTATTTTCCTTGTTATTCTTCTCAAGGCACAGTCATTGGCATTGAGCAACTGAGCACTTCACTGCATATTGTACTGTATGTAGAACTTGTATGTGACAAATACAATTTGATTTGATTTGAAGAGAACAACAACTCCAAGCAGAAAGCAAAAGCTGCACACGAATTTCTTCAAGCAACAATGTGAATGTCCTGGTGTGGTCTAGTCAGAGTTCTCCTCTCGATTCCAATTGAGAATTTGTGTTGGACTTCATACTGTAAAGGCGGTTCACTCATGATCTCCATGTAATCTGACAAAGCTTGAGTGGTTTTGCAAAGAAGAAGGGGAAAAACTGCACTGTCCAGAAGTGCAAAGCTGACAGAGGGAGACCTGTGGACACAGACATGAGGCTGTCATGGCTGCCAAAGTAAGAAATACTGAGTTGAAGGAGAAGAATACTTATGCAAGCAATTTTTTAATGTTTCCTATTTGTAATTAATTTAGACCACTTTGCAGAGATCTCTTTACACTTTGACATGAAAAGGTCTATTCTGTTGATCAGTGTCAAAAAAGTCCAAATTAAATCCATTGTGATTTATATGCTGCATAACTAAATAAAATGTGAACACTTTCAAGAGGTGAATACTTGTTATAGGCACTGTAAATCTAACAACAAATGAACAATAGAGATTTGAACTACTTATTCAACCAAAAAAGCCAAAATGAAGATGCCATAGGTGAAAATGTAAGTGTACTCTTACTACATCCACATCGGCTAAGAAGGATAAAATATGAGAGCCAAGCCCTTCCAGCCAAGTGCACGTCAACTTTGAACTATCTACGGAATCTGTCTCATTGTGCAGATGTACTGCAAGTAGTTGTTTTCTATTGGATATCACCAATCATTTGGACACTTGGCATGTTATCCTTTGATGTTTGTTCGTTCCCCATGTTACTTCCTAATCTTTATGCCCATATAGTGCCTCACTGTGACTGGAACTGCCAAGGCAAATGTTTTCTTTGTTATTTTAATTTTCTTCCTTTTTTAGTCAATCTGGTGTTTGTTCAGACCATAGTATGTATGTATATTTATTTATTTAAAGAACTTCTGTAAAAAGCCAAAGCCAAAGTTGGGTGACAAAGGAAGCTATAATCTAATCTAATCTAATCTAATCTAATCTAATCTAATCTAATCCTAAAGACACTCACACAGTGAAAGGTTAAATCAGAAGCCAAAATAGCACAAGTTAATGAGTAATTGATGGACTGAGGGAGGGAAGGAGGGAGGAATCGAGTAATTGACGGAGTGAGGGAGTGAGTAAATGAGCAATTGACAGAATGAGTGAGGGAAGGGGTGAGTGAATACTGAGGTGCAAAGGCTTGAATCTACAGAGTGCTGCACTGACTTCTCATCCATGGCTTGTTACTGCCTTGAGCTCAGTGCCACAGGGATAGGATGTAGCTTCACACATTCATGGAATAGAAGACAAGCTTTAAAAATGATAATCGCTTTGATCAAGCAGACAGATACAAATCAGCTGCCTTAGTTCGGCTCCAAGAAAACTGTCAGAGGCCTCTACAGAAGACTGATACTTACTTCGTAGTCAGTAATATTTAATATACTGCTTCCTCAATATGAGAATTAGTGAGCCTCTACTGCAGTTAAATTAAAAAAGTAATAAAATAAAGAGGAGGATATGAACATCCCATTAGCAGGCTTCGTCAAAGTAGAGAGAAACTTTCTTTAACTGCAATGAAGCTAACAGAGGATTTGGTATTGGGAGAGATAAGTGAGAGGCGATTTTCCTTTAGTTGTAAAAGATCATTAACTTCAAAGCAATTTACTTCTCAATAAATCAATTAATTGATTTTAGGTAATTAAACCCACATCTTCACAGAGAGCTACACAAAGCAAATGCAATTACAGTGCAATTTGAAATATACAATCTATAGAAAGAGGTTGGGCGCACCTGCCACACAAAAAACAACCTGGCTTGGGTGACACCTCCGCACCACTCAGCACTAAGGCCACGTGGAGTGATTCCCCTCAGGTGATCTGGCTTGCAGGATCCTCGTTACTGTGGACCTGAGCAGCTGGACCAGGCCAAGGGGATGCCCATGTAACAACTGACTGCAGCAGATAGATGGTCATATCTGGAGGGTTGGACTGGACCGTGTGTCTGCTTGGGGGTTGCCAACCGGGATCCCAACCTGGTGGGTGTGGCAATCCGCTGTACCAGTGCATTGTCCCTGACCTGACTTGTAGCCGTGAAAGATTTCGAGTTTACCCAAAACTTTGGATACAGATCTGACTGTGCCACCATCTTAAATAGTATCTTGATGTCAGAAATCTTACAGCTAGCAAAGAAGGTATAGTCATAAATAGCATGGCCACTGCCAGGCCAAATGCATGCAGAATGGCAGCGCTCATTCTAAAATGGTGCCAGATGACATACCCAACATCATCATAATGATAAAAAGGTCAGTATTTTTAGAAAATTATGCACAAATCAATCTCAGTCAGATACACCCAAAACACTTGAGAAGTATGCCCATCTCTGAGTCCAGTCCCGCCATGACTTGCAGTGGCCGCATGCATTCTGCTGCTCCCCACCCCAACTGCTTTCCGAGCAGCCGAAATTCCCCAAATCATTAGGGCTGCAGAAGAAAACATAATGACGACTAATGTTCAGATTCATGAGCACAAGAATAATTAAGAATTCAATCAGACCTGATTATATTGCCTGCATTTTTTTGCTAATGAAAATGTGTAAAATTGGAGAACACAGAAACTGATAAACATATGTGCTGATTCTCCATTTTCTTGATACAGTATGCCCTCTGGAGTACTAGAGACAGCATTCTCAATTGTTCGGCTAAAAAAAGGCACAGTCCTTACTCTGAGCTTTTGTTTCTGCTCCTGATGGCTCACTTGAGAGTAATGGAGGAAATACACCATAAAAAGCAACGAGGTGATAATGACTGAAAAAGGAAACGATGGATGGGGGGTGCTGGAGCTGGATGTGGCAGGCAAGATTGTAATCAGGATGCCATTTAACACAGTTGTCTGGGAGCAATGTGATGAAGAGCAGCAGCGAAATCGGCGCAAGTGAAAAAGCTTTCACACCTGCCCTGGCGGCCACATCTGCATACGTGTGGCAGTCTTACAATGCTTTCCTTGGCAGGAAGGGCTGCTCTGAGGCTGCCCAGGGATGTGTAAACCACAGGGCTGCTGATTCAGTCCCCACTGAGTGGATCCTTCAACTTGATGGTTGAGACGCTGTAACGATATGCCAGCAAATGGACTAAACCTGTAAAATATCTTGAGATGACCCCTAAGATATGACAGTGTGGGCATTGCAGTGGGTTATGCTTTATGATCATTTAGGCTTGGGTCCGAGTTTGGGGGGGGTTGGGATTGGGGGAGTGACAAACAAACCATAAAAAGAGGTTGTGTTTTTTTGAGTCACAACCCTAGCTGCATATTTACATCATATCTCATGTTAAATATCATAAATTGACCACAATATAACCTAAATCTCACTTACAATAACAAGTTTAAAACTCTGAAATTACAAAAAAATACACAAGTTCCACTAACAATATGAAATGACAGAAAACATTATGTCTTCTTTTGTCTGCTTATTGTACTTCTAGCAAACTTACATTACACATGAAATAATATTCAAGTGTCCTGGAATTGAGTTAACTGTTTTGAAAGACAGGCAAGTTAGGTGGCTTGTTGATGCTAAACTGGTCGCTGGTGTGATTATGTGTGAGTGTGTGTGTGTTCACCCTGTGGTGGACTGCTTCCCATCCAGGGATTATTCCTATCTTGTGACTGATGCTTGCTGTGTTAGGCTCCATCTTTCCTGTGCCCCTGCTCCGGATAAGTAGGTTTAGAGAATGGATAGATTGATGGATAGTTGGAGCATTTTTCATGTTTTATTTACTTCATCATGGTGAGTCAGTCATAGCAGTGAGGCCCTTATGTCCCTCTTTCCAGTCACACTTGCCTGCTCATGTTGTGGGGCTTTCTGAAGCCATCTGGGAGATATAATCCTCCCAGCGAGCCCTGAGTCTCCTCCCAGCTGGTCATGCCCGCATAATATCCACAGGGAGGCATCCAGGAGGCCTGTGTATCAGATGCCCGAACTACCTCAATTGGCTCACCTGGATGCGGAGCGTCAGCAGTTCTACTCTGAGCATCTCCAGGATGTCAGGACTTCTTACCATGTCCCTAAGGGAAAGTCCAGCCGTTCTGTTGAGAAAGCTCATTTCGGCTGCTAGTACCCATGATCTCTTTCTTTTGCTCATTACCCAAAGTTCTTTACCATAGCTGAGGGTAGGGATGTTGATCAGCTGGTAAATCAGGACTTTCTGGTTCAGCTCCTTCTTCACCACTATGGATTGATATGCTGACTACATAACTGCACTTGCCACCTCAATCCCTTTTCCCCTCACTCATGAACAAAGCCCCAGGGTACTTAAACTCCCTCACTTGAGGCAGTAGCTCACCTTCCACTAGGAGAAGACAGTCCGCCTTTTTGACACTGAGGAGCATGGTTTTGAGGTGCTGATCCTCATTCCAGCTGCATCAACACATAGTTGCAAACTGTCCCAATGAGTGCTAGAGTTCACAGCCTGATGAAGCCAACGGGACCACATCATTTACAAAAAATACTGAAAAAATACTAATGCAGTTCTAAGGCCACCGATGTAGACACCAGGGCTGTGTCTTGATATCCCATCTATAAAAATTACAAACAGGATAAGAGACAAAGCCCAATCCTGGTAGAGTCCCACACCCACTCTGAACGGTGAATATACTCACTGTGATCATACAAGGACTGAATAGCCCTTATTAAGTGCTCCAGAACCCCAGCATCCTCCACAGAATTCCGCTCATACCCCTTCTCTAAGTTTCCAAAAAACACACAATTGGTTGTACTCCCATGCCTCCTGCAGGATCCCCATCAGGGTAAAAAGCTGATGCACTGTTCCACAGCCTAAATAAATCCACATTGCTCCTTTTGAATCTAAAGTTCCACGACTGGGCAGAGTCTCCTTTCTCGTATATGCTTTTCCAGATAGGCTGAGGAGTGTGCTCCCCCGATAGCTGGAGAATACCCTATGGTCGCCCTTTTTACAGGGGCACAGTTCCCGATGAGCAATCCTGATTCATCAAGTGATATTTTTGTTAATTTGTTGCCACAGTGGTTTGTGTGACATATCGTAGAGGTTGGCTCAGACCACCTCGCCGCTCTTTGTATAAGTGGAACATTCAAGCATACGACACAGGCATATGGACACTCGTGCATGACTTTTAGTTTTTTATACAGCATGTACTAATTGTTTGATGATCTGTTTGCCGACAGGAGTGGCAATATGATATATAAAAGTGAAAAATGCTGAATACAAAATGTACACGTTGAAGAATTTTATACTCTTGCCCTAACTAAAAAGATTACAATGTGCAAGCTTTCGAGGCAACTCAGGCCTTTTCTTCAGGCAAGAAGTAATATCAAGAAGATGTAATCTTGGTTGAAGAGGGGTCCTGAGTTGCCTCATAAGCTTGCACATTGTAATATGTTCAAGGTGTCATTTTGCTCGATTTCTCATTACATCCATAATGGCTAACACAGTACAACACCCTAGTACTACTCTTGACCTGTAACACTTGTCCCCAGACAGTCCCAGACTGATGTTACTCAATTATGTTGGCAACTTTTGTAAGTTGCTATGCATAAAAGTATCTGCTAAGCAAATAAATTTAAATGTCAAGCTAAATTTAAAAGGGTAAACTAATCCATAGTTGAAGTCATACAGAATGTTTATCTGTTTGTTTTAAGGAGAGGCAAATGAGAGCTAATTAGGTATCATATTTGTTGGCTGTTAACATATTTACCTATTTCATATACATTTACATATTTGCATCACTTGTGGTCTTACCCTTTATTGCAGATTTACAGTGGTGTGAAAAACTATTTGCCCCCTTCCTGATTTCTTATTCTTTTGCATGTTTGTCACACAAAATGTTTCTGATCATCAAACACATGTAACCATTAGTCAAATATAACACAAGTAAACACAAAATGCAGTTTTTAAATGATGGTTTTTATTATTTAGGGAGAAAAAAAATCCAAACCTACATGGCCCTGTGTGAAAAAGTAATTGCCCCCTTGTTAAAAAATAACCTAACTGTGGTGTATCACAACTGAGTTCAATTTCCGTAGCCACCCCCAGGCCTGATTACTGCCACACCTGTTTCAATCAAGAAATCACTTAAATAGGAGCTGCCTGACACAGAGAAGTAGACCAAAAGCACCTCAAAAGCTAGACATCATGCCAAGATCCAAAGAAATTCAGGAACAAATGAGAACAGAAGTAATTGAGATCTATCAGTCTGGTAAAGGTTATAAAGCCATTTCTAAAGCTTTGGGACTCCAGTGAACCACAGTGAGAGCCATTATCCACAAATGGCAAAAACATGGAACGGTGGTGAACCTTCCCAGGAGTGGCTGGCCGACCAAAATTACCCCAAGAGCGCAGAGACGACTCATCCGAGAGGTCACAGAAGACCCCAGGACAACGTCTAAAGAACTGCAGGCCTCACTTGCCTCAATTAAGGTCAGTGTTCACAACTCCACCATAAGAAAGAGACTGGGCAAAAATGGCCTGCATGGCAGATTTCCAAGATGCAAACCACTGTTAAGCAAAAAGAACATTAGGGCTCGTCTCAATTTTGCTAAGAAACATCTCAATGATTGCCAAGACTTTTGGGAAAATACCTTTTTCCCAAAAGTGGACTGATGAGACAAAAGTTGAACTTTTTGGAAGGCAAATGTCCCGTTACATCTGGCGTAAAAGGAACACAGCATTTCAGAAAAAGAACATCATACTAACAGTAAAATATGGTGGTGGTAGTGTGATGGTCTGGGGTTGTTTTGCTGCTTCAGGACCTGGAAGGCTTGCTGTGATAGATGGAACCATGAATTCTACTGTCTACCAAAAAATCCTGAAGGAGAATGTCCGGCCATCTGTTCGTCAACTCAAGCTGAAGCGATCTTGGGTGCTGCAACAGGACAATGACCCAAAACACACCAGCAAATCCACCTCTGAATGGCTGAAGAAAAACAAAATGAAGACTTTGGAGTGGCCTAGTCAAAGTCCTGACCTGAATCCAATTGAGATGCTATAGCATGACCTTAAAAAGGCGGTTCATGCTAGAAAACCCTCAAATAAAGCTGAATTACAACAATTCTGCAAAGATGAGTGGGCCAAAATTCCTCCAGAGCGCTGTAAAAGACTCATTGCAAGTTATCGCAAACGCTTGATTGCAGTTATTGCTGCTAAGGGTGGCCCAACCAGTTATTAGGTTTAGGGGGCAATTACTTTTTCACACAGGGCCATGTAGGTTTGGATTTTTTTTTTCTCCCTAAATAATAAAAACCATCATTTAAAAACTGCATTTTGTGTTTACTTGTGTTATATTTGACTAATGGTTAAATGTGTTTGATGATCAGAAACATTTTGTGTGACAAACATGCAAAAGAATAAGAAATCAGGAAGGGGGCAAATTGTTTTTCACACCACTGTATTTTAGTAACATAGGAAATACATTAGAGCAGCCAGATCCCCCTTCCTCAAGCTCCACTTATGCTTGTGATGAAGTGACCAACTGGTGTGATGGTAGGAGACTTTCCAGCAAGAGACAGAGAGAAAGCAAGAAAAAGAAGCTTCCTTCATATGCCAGTGCAGAGAGAAGTCTGGAAGGTCATTGGTGCAACAAACAGAAAGAGAGAGGTGGTCTGGGTGGGTTTGTGCTTTTTGCCCCCTGCAGGCTAGAAAGCAAGTGACCCAGTATATGCCAATAGTTCCTGGCACTCTGCTGCGACCAGCCATGTGGGGCCCTAAAACCTTCTTAATAAAAGGGGATAGCCTCCTAAACTGTGAGCATGGTGCCATTTTAAGAGTCAGGTCAAAGAAATTGGAAGCTCAGTATTTTCCAACTAACCTCTTTTATTGGACAGCCCATGATTCCTGATTTGGTTGTGACAAGATGCTTTTAAAATAAACTGTTAAGATTGTTAGATTCACAAAGTTTTTCAAAAACTTAGTGTAGCTGCGTGTTTTCTAGGTTGCCAAAGTCGACCAGCTACTGAGTTGGCAGGGCAGGATCCTGCAGCAGTAAAACAAAGAAGTCTCTCAGTCCAAACGGTTCATTTAAAAAAGATTAATGAAAATTTAAAAAGGACCAAATCACACAAATTCAGAAAAAAAGGTTTCTTCTATGTTTCATTACACTCTTAGCTTTCTCCTGTTAAATTTCAGTTAGTTTCTCTACTTGAATGTTGTGTTATTTCTCTATGGTAAACTTACATAGGCTTCACTTAGTACATTCAGTACGTTCATGTATGTACGGTTTGGAACTGTTTGGCCTCCATACCTTACCACAGCAAGGCAGATCATAAACTGGAACTGTGTCTGTAGTCAGAGGTGCAAGAACTAATTAGAATATTCTATTTATAATTGAACTTGTGGTGGGAGTTATAATCGAACCTCCCATTGACTATGTGCTAGTATATAGGCAAACATTTTAACAAAACTAAGAAAATACTTCTATCAACTTAACATAATTTAACAAATGGCTTGTACACTTGGCCGTGAACCCCAGGAAGGCCTTGCAATCTGCACACTCAAAAAAGGACCAAGTCTGTAAATTCCAAAAGGAGACCTGTAAAACCCCATGTACTGCTCTGGATGACACAACTAGCAGCAAGGACTGAAAAGGATCAGGAGACGAAAGAAACCAAAATCAAAATCATAAAATAATAAACGTCAACCAAACCTCAAATTAAGAAGATGTGCCAAGAAATGAAAAAGTGCTAGGAGTTCCACAATCTCAGATAGACGGGGCATTAGCGACAACCCTTAATCCTGTTGCCCTGATGAATTATCAACAGCTGGTGCCGTCTGTGAATAAACACATAAGGCAAATAAACCGGCATAATATTACTTTGATTATTCCAAAAAAAACAACAAAATAAAGTCTAAAACACCAAATACTAAATCTCCATCAAAAACCCACACAATGTGAGAAAAAGCAAAGGAAAGGTCATGAAAAATAAATAGAAACATTACCATAACATCCTGGCCTGAGAAAGAGGAAAAGCTATAATCTTTATCATAAAGTTTATTTTAAGAAAAGTTTAAAATAGGCAAGAATACAGAATGTCGCCTCAAATGGGGAAACTCAAAAAGTCAAATCTAAAACCACAAGAACAGTACAGTGTCTTTGACAAGAGCGGTGTCGAGCACATTTGTGAGCATCTTAGACGGTCAGATAGATAGATAGATAAGAAAGGCACAATAAAATCAATATAAAATCTTTTAGAGCACCTTTCATATAATTTTTTATCCTGTCGACAACTATATAAAGTAGCCCAATTTAAATTAAAATCTATCTATGAATACCTGCAGAAAGACCACTTCTCAAATTGAAATGTGTTTTAGTTCTTATTTACCTTCTGAGTTCTTTTAAATCCTACACAGTTAGGATTATCATCTTCCATGCTCACCTGTTAAATAGTCTTAGCAGCAGGTTTAATTTTAATATTAAAATTTGTTTTCTTCTGTCCGCTTGGTTCAGTGCCTATTGCTGCTGCTGCCTGCCAGATTCAGCATTCTCAGCCTAAACTATTCTTTGCCTGTTTATTTTCCTTGTGGAGTTTGCATGATCTCCACGAGTCCAAATGAGGTTTTCTCCATCCCTCCAGTGTTTTTCCCACATCAACATAAACTGTGATTGGTAATCTAGCTTTGTGTGGTTGGCTATACAAGACGGCACTGCAATGGACTTGTATTCCACCCAGAAAAGACTCTGCCTAAGCGATCCAGAATGTCATCTGCCATGTCTGAAGAGATATATAGGTAAATAGGGCGCATGACGCTGATGTGTACCCAGTGATCCTCGTTTTCAGTTGCTCTGTGACCAGTGGTTATGACATCAATCTGTAAAGTTGGTGGACTTCCCAAAACCCTAAGTATTCTTCCCCTCATACAGCCTATTTACTGTGTATACTGTTTGGTATTCATTTTCTTGTCTCGGTCCAAGGACACAATGCCAGATTCAGACACTCCATCGATTTATCTTTATTTAATGTTATGTCTTTCCCTGAGACCACAAGCACAAGCGAGGTGCCATCTGGCCTGTTGGGGTCTCTTGGTGTGCCAACAGCCCATTGAGTAGAGCTTTCTACCCAGTCTTCTATACAGTGGAGTGCCTTCTCATTTAATCTTCATGGGCAGATTTATCCCATCTTCCTTTGGTCCTTTAGTGTACATTTTGCTGCTTTGGCTAACCTTCTAGATGACCTTGAGAATTCTGACAGTTTTGATAAGGCCCATGTGGAAGCTTCTAAAATGTCAGATACCCCACAGGTGAATTGGTGTCCTTAATCTCCCCAGTGTGGGGTGCACTTTTAAATTGGGACCAGTCATTGTCAGATAGGCCCCGCGGCACTGAAAATAGATGGATGGAAGGTTAATAGAACATTAGGGAATAAACGTGGAGTTACAGATGAACGTCCTGAGGCAATCACAGACTTTCAAAAGCAAAGAACAGTAGGAGATGCCTGGTACCAACTGAGAGGAAGTATAGAGTGCCCTGGGGCAAGTGTGGAATTACACAATAATGGTTCAAAAGAGAACAATGAGAAATCTTTGAATAAATGACAGGAAACAATAACATTCCCTGAAGCTATTGCATCAGGAACAAAACAGGATTGTAACATCATGGTGGGGTTGTGAATACCATTGGGTGTGACCTCTTTGCTACGAAGGAAGCAATTACATCCAATTGGGCAACCAAATGGTCATGGAGGAAACTCTGCAATACCTTCGTTTGACCGTAGTGTTACAGAAATCCCATCACACACCACTACCAGGCCTGACTACATTGTAATTTCATCAGTGGAGATGCAGAAGTCAGAAGACTCCAAGATTTCAGGAATATAAATGAGACAAAAATCCTGCAGCTTCTTTAGAAAGTGAACACTGCCACGTTTACCGTCCTAATGTAGTGCTTGACATGAAGATTATTATCTGAAAACATTTTCTCATTCATTATATCTGATCTGTAGGTGCCCCTGCACGCCTCCTGCTTGGTATTCCAAGATGGATTTTGAAGGGGTGATGGTGCCGGCTGCCTCATCTGTGAAAACATAAAGCTGGAGGAAGGCTGTTGTTGGTGGTGGTGGTGCTGCTGGTGGGGGTAATGGGGTGAGGTGTCAACATGAGACAAGGTGGCGTACTCATCTGCCTTGAGAACACCTCTTAAGATCTAAACCCGTACACCACATGTGAATTTTTTTTTCTTTCTGTCAACAGAATCATGGAAACTGGGATAAGTGAAACTATTAGGGCAGCTTTGAATAGCTAAGCTGTTGGGATTCCTTTGATGTCAATAAGACATGCAAGTGAGGGGGGGATAGGCAGTACATTGGGGGGTTAGTCATTGGCGTCAGGTCTCTCCAGAGAAAATGCAATGCACGTTCCTTAGCGGAATTTCATCTAGACCATATTGTCAAAATTTGGATGTTCGCAGATTAGCAAGTGTGACATGAATCAAGTATAAAGCGGTAAAGCTGTCTAAAATTCTCTTTTATCTATAAGCTGGTGTCCCTAAACACCTTGATGGAAAAACGCAGCTGGCTGGAGACATTGGCAAAGCCCCCACACTTTATGGGTGGCATGAGGCCTCATCTGCACAAAGCAGTCTGTCAAGCAGACATCTGCACACAAGGGC
Source organism: Polypterus bichir lapradei (assembly GCA_026402145.1). Taxonomy (NCBI): domain Eukaryota; kingdom Metazoa; phylum Chordata; class Cladistia; order Polypteriformes; family Polypteridae; genus Polypterus; species Polypterus bichir. Next base: position 6,768,483 of record JANRMT010062790.1, on the reverse strand, counting down.
ACAATTTGCAGTTTGAGTTTTCACTCTCTTCACTTGAGCTCTGACTTTCCTTCACAAAGCAAATCGGGATGGCACCATCAGACAGAAGCTGCCAGTGTAAGGCAATAACTGCAGGGGTTGCGGGAAACGCTAGAGATGGTCTCGACACCACACAGCAAGGTCCTGGGCATGATGGGAATGAAGTCGGCAGCTCTAATAGACTCATCTATATTCATTCTAGGGTGCTGCTCTTTCACCCCCCACCAGCCTTATCTTCATCCCGTTTCTCAGAGAAGTCGTACAGATTGAATGCAAAGTAACAATAAAGCCAGGGATTGGTTTTGGACGGTTGTGGGTTCCTCCTCCTCCATGTGTTGATTGGCTCTCATTTTGTTTCATACCATGCCCTCCATAATGTTTGGGACCGAGACACATTTTTTCCTTGATGTACCCACTCTGCTCTGCAGTGTAAAATTACAAATCAAATAATTGAGACATGATTAAAGTGCACATTGCAGACTTTCATTTAAGGGTATTTGCATACATTTCAGGCACAGCCATGTTGAAATTACAACACTTTTTATTCATGCCCCCCCCCATTTCAGGGCACGATTGTGGGAGGTTGGTTATGGGAGCTCATTTAGGAGA
>JANRMT010062790.1:6738903-6763021 GCA_026402145.1 Polypterus bichir lapradei | reverse complement strand
TATCTATCTATCTATCTATCTATCTATCTATCTATCTATCTATCTATCTATCTATCTATCTATCTATCTATCTATCTAGAGTCTTAACACAGCTTTGCTTATACAATGACAGGTTATTGCTAGCAAAGACTCTTGTTCATACCTATTTTAATAGCAAGGAGACTAAAAAGAATGAAAGACGCCATCTTTTCCCACTGTTCACATCAAACGGCTGCCCAAAGACATTCATCAGACAATGCTTACATAGGAGACGGCACAGACCCAAGCAAACAATCAGCTCCAACGTAACCCCTACATCCCACCTGGCACACACTTCCTTAACATCACGGAGTATCAGAAGGTACAGCACCTATCCTGTCCAGAGCAGTCATCAAAGTAGCGCACAAGCCTACAAACATACTGCGCACAGTCCTTTTTAATGCTAAAAGCAAGAAATCCTCCACAAAGACGCAGAATGTGGTTTACAGCATACCATGTAATTCACGTGCAGCTGTACACGTGGGACAAACGTCAAAAACACTCGCCACAAATTTATACAGGAACATCACATTACAGATAGAAGAAAGGACACATGGACTCTGATTTACACATATACAAGTTCAACTGGACACACGTTTAAATGGGACTCAGTGCAAGTAAAATTCAAACCTAATGCTAAAAGTGCCAGAGAACTTGCTGAAACGTGGCTGTCCCATGAAAATGCTATTAACAGACGTTTGGACACAAACCCAGCATATGCAGACTTGAAAAGAAGAACATGCAAATAATAAAAAAGACATTGTGACCAATACCCTTCAAACCTCACCTCATCAATCCTCCCTCCCACATCCACCTACCCTCCCCTCCTAATTTGCTATACATTGTCTTGGATTTCTGTAAATCTAATTGATTTCCTCTGATGATGATTCTTGGTAGGAGTTGAAAACTTAGGAGTAAAAAACTATTTTAATTTCATTCCTTGTCTCTCTTTGTAGATTTTCAGCTGCATATACATTGTGTGTGTATATATATATATATATATATATATATATATACACATACTAGCTGTCCCCAGCAGCTCCACATAATACTGAAACAGGACAGTGAGGAGGGCCCCGCCCGACTCCCTACTGTTGAAGTTATGCTTCCCCCTGCATTCGGCCCACACCCTCTGTCTCAGATTAACGCGAATATATTGCTCCTGAAATCGAACTATGATTCATAGCACAATGAGAGAAGTCACAAAATCAACCGGAATGTTCAAGCACATTATAGAAAAAATCTGATTTAAATCCGTTACGTAGTTCACTCGTTCACTAGCTAAGCGGAGGTAAGGTACACGGCCCAAGGCTGGTGCGTGAGTGAGGAGGTCCCCACCCCCATACATTCAGCCCGCTGCATGTCTCTCGGACTCTCACAAATAAATCGGTACCGCAAAGTGAACTTTGATACATAGCACAATGAGAGAAGTTGCAAAATCAACCAGAATGTTTAAGCAAATTATAGAAAAAAAACCTGATCTAAATCCGTTAAGTAGCTCTCTCATGAAAAGCGGACAGACAGACATTGGATTTTACAGTGTATATATAGATATGGCAAGGGACACAAAAATTAGCAGTGAGTGACATCCATGTCGAGTTTTTTGAGTGTGCATGTCTGACATTTATTTTACTATTGGATACGTGACCCCTCACTAAATCATAATAAGGCACCATCTCTAATTACTGCACCAGCCAGCCAGAGGGTTTCAAAGCAGGTAGACAAACAGCTCCTGGAGGGTGTTGGCATCTGGTGCTGGGGGCGTGTCAGTAGGCGTGGCCTTTCAAATTACTTACAGGTGGACTCCGTTCAACTAATTAGCCGACCTTTAATGGTAGGCTTGTTGGAACAGAGCCCGTGTAATGTGTGGTAAAGCACCAGGGATGAAGAGTTACTGATCACAGGTAATCTTTATTATATGGTTGGTTGTATTTAACTTTGAAGGAACTGCTTACTTTTAGATATTGTAGAGTTTTTTGTAGTCATCAGACAAAAGAATGATAATTAAATACCTTAAGATGGTATTTATCATTTATCATGTATGGCTAAGTTCTCTCTTTTTTAGTGTTTAGTGCTGCTGTTTCACAGCTCCAGAGACCAAAGTAGAAATCCTGACGTGGGGGTATGTTTATGTAGAGTCTGTATGTTCTTCCTGTGTATGTGGATTTTAATTCTTTTGGTCGCCCACACCATAAGATATGCAAGGGTAGGGTAGTTGGAGACTCTGCTGTGACAGAGATGTCTCCTGCATTGCTTCACATGTTGCAAGGATAGACTCTGGTTGTCTGGGATCTTGAAATGGATGGATAAATGAATTTTGAAATGGATGGGTGGATGAGTCTCCTGGGCACCAGCTTATATTTTCTTCTGGCTTCACAGACACCAACAAGAGCAGATGTGGTCCTTGTGTTGGAGTTGTTCTCATTTTGCACATTATTTCAGTCTATTTTGATTTTATAGCACCATTAACAGCATAAACCCACTAGACAGTTTACAATACAGTCTGAAACATAAAAATTAAACAGTCTAATAAAATAAGAAAAACACATCAGTCAGGAGAATGGCACAATGAGTAGGCAAATACAATCTAGGCTCTAGAGGAGCTATATAGGTTAAAAAAGACTGGACAGTCATTCCACTATTATGTTAGTATGCCTTTTCCTGTCTCTTTATATTCTTGTATGTGTGTTTGACTGTTATTATTGATAATAGTTTACTATCCTGTGGTCTGAGCAGATGCCTGAGCTGCATAGTGATGTGAGCAGCACTATTAAACAAAAATGTTATTGCAGTTGAGTACAGCTGTTTTCTTTAATTTTTCCTCTGCTTTCCTCAATGTCGTGGAGTAAGAGCATTGGATCATGAGCCTGGGGTGGGGTGGAGTGGGACGCAGTGTTTCTGAGGCTTTGAAAAGGACTGATTATGAGGTAGAGGTTAGTACTCCTGTACTGAAGCTCCCAAGTTCTGTGTGGAGTTGCAGGTTCTCCCAAAGTTCGTGGAAGTTCTCTGTTAGCTCCAGTGCTTGTCTGCCCATGGCTCCAAGACTAAATCAGGCTAAGTTGATTAGAAGCTCTATAGTGAGTGAGTATGTGTGTGCACCCTGGTAATGACCGGCAGTGTTGTCTCCTACCTTGCACTCCAGGCTAAAGCTTCCATACAACCCTGAACTGAATTACTGGTTTCTGAGAATGTTATTTTATGATGGATCAAGAAATAAAAAAAGGACAAATTTAATGTGGCAACTCCCTGGACTGGAACAGGATGCCCGTTGTCAGACTTGCGCATCCTGGGAGTCCACATAATGGAAGACCTGTCCTAGGGTGTGAACACAGCTGAGCTGGCGAAGAAGGCTCAGCAGCAACTTTATTTCTTGAGAGTCCTCAGGAAAAATAACATCCCCCAAAAGCTGCTGGTGTCCTTCTATCGCTGCTCCATTGCGAATATCCTGTGCTACAGCCTCTGTGTGTGGTTTTCCAGCTGCACAACAGCGCAGAGGAAAACACTTCAGTGGATTGTAAAGACTGCCCAGCAGATCATCGGCTGTTCTTTACCCTCTCTGGATGAACTGCATAGCTCTCGCTGCCTCAGGAAAGCGGAAAACATCTTGAAAGACTCCTCACACCCCGCTCATGACATGTTCCAACTGTTGCCATCAGGCAAAGGATATAGGAGCATCAAAACAAAGACTAATAGAGTGAATAGCAGTTTTTACCCTGTTGCTATTAGGGCACTGAATGCCACCTAATCACCACAAATGCAACAATGCAATAGCTGACATCTTGTGCAATAGTGTGTCATGTGCAATTAAGGTCTTATGTTGAATGTTTGTGTTCTACCTTATTTCTTCTTATCCTTTTGTAATTATATGTATTTATAATTTGACACCACAAGGACTGCACCTAATTTTGTTGTATTTGTTACAATGACAATAAAGATATTCTGATTGCTACAGTCTTCATATTTATTCAGTGGACACTTTTCACTAGCATTGAAATTCACAGCCTGATTGTTTCCATATTTTTGTAGTGTGGACCCTGGCAGGTGAGGATCACTGGGGTGGATTCAGTTGGCGACCTTGTGGTTAACAGTTCAACACCTTTGCCGCTAGGCCACATGGCCTGTCTGTTTCTTTTATTTGCTATAGTTCCTCTCATGGTGTTCAGAAAGCCCCTAACATAACAAATACTGAGCAGTCATCACATACAAAAGCAGAGCTGCCAGACCAAGGGTTTCTCGAATTCCTGTGGTGAAATGTGAACAATTTAGTCAAATTCACCTAGGCGGTGGCTATTACTTTTACTGAGCGCCTCGGATTTATAGATTGCGGGGGGTGATGCAGCCTTGGTAGCTGCAAGAAATGGACTGGCGCGATACCCCCAGTGATGCTTACAGTGCTGTCTTACACTTGCCATAGCCATGTGCCCCCTTGGCTGCCAGGTCAGGTGTTAGCCCAGGGTTCTGGGGTAATGTCACCACACATTCTTCTGGGTGCGGTGGAGCAGCCAGCAGGGTCTTTGCCAAGCCCAGGCTTACTTATTCCCGAAGCATCAAATTGTTTCCACATGTATTAAGCCGAGCAGTAGAATTAAATGCTAATAACGCGGGGGTTCGGCATGTCAGCAGTAATTCATACAGAAGATGTCAAAGTTCACCACTTGTCAAAATTTCAAGTTAAAATGTAATTGAGCAGGAAATTGCAAACTAATATCTGCACTTTGTTATTCATAAATTCACCACGGCACATGCACTCTTCTCTTTTTCTTTCTCATGGTCTCTTGTTTCTCGTAATGAATGAGTTTCGTAAAACAAATTAGAAATTAGGGTCTTGTATTATCTGTGCAAGTCTGTTAATTGTCTGAGGTGGAAAAGGTTTCATAAGTTATGCAGACTTGATGAAAGACGTGCACACCAAGATGGCACTATGTTCTTAAGCTGGCACGGCGGACCCACATCGATCCAAGAGGCATTCCTGAGCTTGTGCCACCCATGCAAATAAGACTTTATTTTGTAATCAGTGGTTTCCTCATAACTTTTGAGATGGACCATCCATTGTTAAAAAGAAAATCTAAATAAGAGTTTGAGTCAATTGCTTGAGTACCTGAGGGTGTCATTGTGTCTAAGCAGGCATCACACCCCGAGACACTTTTATCAAATACTAGATGAAAGTGTGGGCTCAGTCATACACTCTTAAAAATGCAGTAATTGTTCTGTAATGGCTCTTTACTGGTTTGTGGGGTTTCTCATTGGCAAAGGGCTATTTCACTCTGGGAAGGCATCTTTGAATATGAAGTCGGTTCTTTGAAAAGGTTCCCAATATGTGGACAAAACAGAAATCTTTAATGGATAGTAATCATCCTAGCAGGATACTAACAGTTCAAGAAAATCGGAACTTAACCCTCATTATAGGATTGTGATAATTTCACAGATCTGTTATCATCTATTCATGGCTATTTATGGAACTTCAGATCTAAATAAATAACCGTTCTGATTGGAACCTTCTTGTGAATGATTCTTTCGGGGAGCATAAGTTCCTTTATGGTGTTGCTCTAAAGATCCACTTTGGCACCATTTTAAGAGTCTACTCTCACTTTGAATTTGTTTTGTTGATTGTTCTCACCATAATTAAAATTACCATTCTTGGAAGATGACAACATTTCTCTGTAAGAGACAGACAAAAGGGGTATAAGCCGGCTCATAACAAGTGACAGGCCTGGGAAGGTCTATGCTTTAAAGGATAAGTGCAGTATATTTCAAGTCGAAGTTGTTTCATCACAGACAAGGTGTATATGCATTTGCCATGCAAAATCGTGCTCCAAAGTTACATTTTTTCTATAAATGTAAAAATAAAAATTGCCTGTCCTGGTGTTTTACAATTTAACGAATAGAATGCAACCCGAAAACAAACGCCTAAAACCTTATTGAGTATACCCTTTTTGAAAAGGGAAAAGTTTTGATGTAAGAAAATATGCCTTCCATGTTTCCAAAGCATTGTTTGTGACAACAAAAGGGATTTTATTGCATATTCCTGGAAGTATTTTCTTGAGGTAAGAATACATTTTCTATTCGCTTGTATGATTCTTACATAAATACAGAAGTAAACCAAAACAAAACAGTTTAGTATAATTTTGTCAAACATGGTATATATGCATTAGCCATGTGAAACTGTGTTCTAAAGTTAAGCATTTTCTATAAATTTTTAAAAAATATCTTGCCGGCACTGGCACTTCACAATGGGAACTACTGTACACCACTGGAAAATGAAGGCTTAAAAACTTTCTGATGAAGCAGCAAACATTTTCAACGCATGTCTGAGACAACAAAAGTGATCTGGAAATAATCATTTGATCGCATATTCCTGGAAGTATTTTTCTTCTGGTAAGGATATGTTTTCTAATCGCGTATGTGATTGTCACATAAATATGGGAGTAAATCAACATGACACCAAGCATGTGGCACAAGTAGTTTACTGTGATTTTGTCTATCAAGAGGAAACCACGCCCATCATGGGTGAAATGTTCAGCACTGAGGTAGTGTGCAAAGCTGGTTGTCTTTTAAAATTTCTGAATTTCATAATATTTGTGTTTTTTTTGTCTGAAAATGACTTGTATAAAATATGTTACAGTTTGTACAATCTCAAGACTCGGATCAATGCTCGACAACTGTCTTGGCTGGAAAAATAGACGTATTTGGTAGGTTTTTTACACTTTTATTTTCTGGTAGCTCCCCCTGCCTCATTGGTTCCATTGTAAAATGCCAGGACAGGCGTTGTACTTTTTAAAAATTATAGGAAAGAATTGAAAGGAATACTCAAGAAGTCAAGTATCAAAAAAAAAAAAAATACACATCAAGATCAACATGTAATAGTTACTATCCAATGTTGGATGTCAATGAATGGTTCAGATGACCTTTATACTGGCGCTCTAGGAAGTGCTGTCCCAATGCATTGTGGACATTGATCTCCATGGAAATGGGCGACAAAAAAAAAACAACTAATCACAAAAACAATGACAGCGAGGCTGATGTTCCTATTAAGAAACTAATATCAGAAATAGATTCTCTATTGCATAAAGTAATTTACAAACCCAGACGGAATCTGGGAAAAATGTCAGACATGACACAATTTTTCCCTGAAAATGAAAGGTAAATATAAGGCAGATATCCCATTCCCCAATACAATGCAAGAGATTTTGTTTTTTGTCAATGAAATTAGGTGAGCCTGAAATCAGGTCACATTCAGTTGTTACACTGGTAGACACCACGTGGATGGGCCCTAATGTAACATTTCCTTCTCACAAGCTTGTATTTCCCAGAACTCCCATAGCACTGAACAATACTGATTGGACTGAAACATCCACATCTCCTTAACACAGGGACATGCTAGGCGTATTCAAATATTTATAAATGTTCCTATCATCATGGGCCTTAAACATCAAACAGCCATGAATGGTTGGGCTTTACTCAAATCTGCTCAGCTGCTTGTTGGTTGGGCTGCCTCTTGGCTTTTGTAGGCCTGAGGCAGTTTTATGAATTATTGAAGTACTTTTCAAGATCCCTTATATATTATGTCTTAGCTTCACATCTTCGTTTTGAAGTCAAGTGATGGGAATACTAGTGGACGAGGCTCTGTGTTGAATTCTATTTGAATGAAAAATGTTTTGCTCTCTTACTTTATTTAGATTTCTTTTTTGCTGGCCTTAAGTTCAATACTTAAAAGGCCTATTGGAGAAGCTGATCCTGAGAGTTTAACATCGCTGCTACCAGGCGTGCAGCATTGAATGACATAGCTTTGTATTTTCTAACACTTTCAGGACTTCACAGGACTTCACACATCCATCTGGTGGGGCACTTTTGGAGAAAATGACTGGAGAGGTGGCCTTAGTGATGTCAGCTCCTTTTTTTGATACTCGGTAGGGTTACTAGCCATATTCTAAATGAGATCAAAATGCTCATCAGCAAGGGGGTTCAACTTTGCATGCAAAGCTTGTCTTTGGCTGAACACTATGTCCACTATATCATCCAAAAGAGAAGGTAAGGTTGGGTTAGCTCTAGAGCTTTGCTATATTTCAGAGACATATTTACCACCTCTATTTTCTATTTCATTCAATTCATCCATCCATCCATCCACTTTCCAACCCACTGAATCCGAACACAGGGTTATGGGGGTCTGCTGGAGCCAATCCCAGCCAACACAGGGCACAAGGCAGGAACCAATCCCGGGCAGGGTGCCAACCTACCACAGGACACACACAAACACACCAAGCACACACTAGGGCCAATTTAAAATCACCAATCCACCTAACCTGCATGTCTTTGGACTGTGGGAGGAAACCGGAGCAGCCGGAGGAAACCCACGCAGACACGGGGAAAACATGCAAAATCCACACAGGGAGGACCTGGGAAGCGAACCCGGGTCTCATAACTGCGAGGCAGCAGCACTACCACTGCGCCACCGTGCCGCCTCACTCAATTCAGTTCAATCCAATTTATTCTCAGAGAACAGACTGACAGTGCAAGCACGCCCACTAACAAATAGCAAACAGGTGTTGAATAATTCATGACAGACAAATGGCAAAAGGGTGCCACACCAAGAGGTTTCTTTGGCTGGCTGGGAAGAGCACTAATCCTCCAGGCCACTAGGGGGCACGTCCTTTGCTTACTTTTGAAAATCGTGGTATTTTAAGGAGCCTCAATGGGAGTACTGGTTATCCTGAGGTAGTTACCAGTATGCTGGACAGATGCTGGAAGTATTTCCGGGACTAGCATTATAAGGGTCTCCCCCTCCACAGTGAGGCAAGCTTGCATTTGGGATGGCACACCAGATGATGAGGAGGCCAGTTGGTTTAGTGAAGGGCAGTTGTGAGGTAGGAAAGAGCTGGTTAAATTGGTGATGGCTTGCAGTTGTGTCCAGGTACCATTATTCCATCAAATAGACCTGACGAGTGCAGGAAAGCCCAGAGTGGCATAGCTTTTGTTATTTTGTTACACGTGCTGTGTTGTGTTTATCGCTTTTGGTGACCTTCCCTTGTATGAGAGACCTTCGGGCTCTCTTGGTGTTATTCTAGGTAGAGGATCCGCTGCAGTGTGCCCCCATTTAATTATAGCACCAATATCTGTCCCTCCATTCATCCAATCTCTGACTCATTCATTCATTTCATGGTTGTGAAAGATCTAAAAACCTATACCAGTAGCACTGGGCACATAGAGATAACCATTCCTGAAACGTGTCCCCAGTCCATCTCCAAATCTATTCATATCCATTTAGCGCCTGACTAATTTAGAGTCACCTAAACTCACATGGACAAAACACATGGTGACTTGTTACAATCACCACACCATACCATGTTTATTGAAATTAACACATAAAGTTGAATCGTCATTCTGCTTCAGTGTTCCCAAAGTTGGAATTCAAGTATACATAACTTAACTTAACACTTGATATGGCCAAATGACAATGGCAGCAAATAAAAAACTTCCCAGTGACACAGAGGATAAATCTTCGGGATCCCTCAATCTCATGCAGTAGTCAAGGACTGGCTGTCCTTCACCATGCCAGCAGACTTCCCAGTGCCTCCCAAGACATCCCACAATATTTCAGTATCACATCATTGTTTTATGACTGGTCAAACAGGACATCATTCATGTATTTTGTTTATGATCTGTTGCTTTACATGATCAAGCTGTTGATTTATGAGTATTTACAAAGGGTTTACTGTTGGCTTTCATGTGTAGAATGCTGGATCCATTCATATGAACTGTAGGTATGTGTTTGTATGTGTTACTGGTGTGTGCGAACTACAGTATATTAGTTTGTATCCACCAATCAGTGACAACACTACAGATACCTGCCTAATATTGTGTTGTGCCGCCAAAACAGCTCTGACCCATCAAGGCATGGACTCCACAAGATCTCTGAAGGTGCCCTGTGGTGTCCAGCACCAACATGTTAGCAGCTGATCCTTTGAGTCCTGTGAGTTGTGACGTGATGCCTACATGGATCAGACTTGTTTATTCAGCAGATGCTTGATCAGATTAAGATCCGGGGGATTTAGTGGCCAACTCAATACTTTGAACTCTTTGTTATGTTCCTCAGACTATTCCTGCGCAATATTTGCAGCGTGGAAAGATGCATTATCCTGCTGAAACAGGTCACTGCCATCAGGGAATACTGTTCCCATTAACTGGGTGCATGTGGTCTGTAACAATCTTTAGGTAGGTGGTACGTGTCAAAGTAACAATATGAATGATAAGGATCCAAGGTTTCTCACGGCCTCTGCTGGGATGCCTCCTTCCCATAATGCATCCTGCTGCCATCTCTTTCCCATGTAAACAATGCACACATACCCAGCCAAACACATGATCTAAAAGAAAACAACATGATTCATTAGACAAGGCCACCTCCTTCCATTGCTCCATGGTTCAGTTCTGATGCACACGTGCCCATTGTAGGTGCGTTCGACGGTGGACAGGGGTCAGCATAGGCACCTTGACTGGTCTGCAGCTATGCAGCCCCATACAGACCAAGCTGTGATGCACTGTGTGTTCTGACACCTTTGTCTAATAACCAGCATTAGGTTTTTCAGCAATTTGTGCTACAGTAACTCTTCTGTGGGATCGGATCAGATGGGCTAGCCTTCATTCCTCAAGTGCATCAATGGGCCTTGGGCACCCATGACCCTGTTGGCAGTTCACCAGTTGTGTTTCCTTGGACTACTTTTGATAGATTTTACCTAATGCATACCAATAAACACCTCACAAGACCTGCTTTTTTGGACCCAGTCATCTAGCCATCTCAATTTGCCCCAATCAAAGTTGCTCAGATCTTCATGTTTGCACATTTTTCCTGCTTCCAACGCATCACCTTCAAGAACTGACTGTTTACTTGCTGCCTAACACATCCCACCCCTTGACAGGTGCCACTGTAACAAGATAATCAATGCTATTTACTTCACCTGCTTCTCTGTGGTTTTAATGTTGTGGATGACAGGTTTACATATGCTACCGGTTTGTGTATGAAGTATATTTACATGTGCATGTCACTGGTTTAAGTATTTCTATTGTTGGTATGTGAGTGAACTGCACTGGTTTGAGTTCATATGCTGTAGAACTGTATATGAAGTATGTTGGCTTCTGTTCACATACTGCTGGTCTGCTTATATATGGTGATGGTTTTGTGTATGCATTATACTGGTTCCATGTACATCTTGTTCTGGTTACATGGATAATATATCAGATTTGCATGCAAAGTCCATTGGTTTTACGTATTGTGGAGAAAATGGGACAGGGTGATGTATTGGAGTCTCCCCAAGAACCCCATTTTAGAACATTAGAACAATCTAGACAAGAACAGGTCATTCAGCCCAACAAAGCTCACCAGTCCTATCCACTTAAAGTCCCTAAAGTCTTACTGTCTACTACACTGCTTGGTAGCTTATTCCAAATGTCTATCGTTCTTTGTGTAAAGAAAAACTTCCTAATGTTTGTGTGAAATTTACCCTTAAGTTTTCAGCTGTGTCCCCGTGTTCTTGATGAACTCATTTTAAAATAAGAGTCTCTATCCACTGGACTAATTCCCTTCATAATTTGAAACACTTCGATCATGCCACCTCTTAATCTTCTTTTCCTTAACCTGTATAGGCTCAGTTCTTTTAATCTTTCCTCATAATTCAGCCCCTGTAGCCCTGGAATCAGCCTAGTCGCTCTTCTCTGGACCTTTTCTAGTGCTGCTATGTCGTTTTTGTAACCTGGAGACCAAAACTGCACACAGTACTCCAGATGAGGCCTCACCAGTGCACTATAAAGGTTGAGCATAACCTCCTTGGACTTGTACTCCACACATCGTGCTATATAACCTGACATTCTGTTAGCCTTCTTAATGGCTTCTGAACACTGTCTGGAAGTCAATAGCTTAGAGTCCACTATGACTCCTAAATCCTTCTCATAAGGTGTACTCTTGATTTTCAGACCTCCCATTGTGTATTCAAATCTAACATTTGTACTTCTTATGTGTAATACTTTACATTTACTGACATTAAATTTCATCTGCCACAAATCTGCCTAAGCCTGTATGCTATCCAAGTCCTTCTGTAATGATATAATGGATTCCAAATTTTCGGCTAATCAATCTTGGCATCATCTGCAAACTTAACCAGCTTGTTATTTATATTGCTATCCAAATCATTTCTACATATTAAAAATGTCAGCGTCCCTAGCACTGACCTCTATTGTACACCACTCATAACATCGGCCAATTCTGATGAGGTTCCTCACACCATCACCCTCTACTTCCTGTGTCTGAGCCAATTCTGCACCCATCTAAAAACATCACCCTGAACTCCCACTTCTTTTAGTTTCATGGCCAACCTCTCATGTGACACCTTATCAAATGCTTTAACAGTAACAATGCTATGAAAGTTTAAACTTGAAAGAAAAGTGCAGAGCCAATGCATCATTACGATGTCTTGTGACTCAAGGGCCCGATAATGAATGTGGACTTCCTGTTGTCTCATTTCTCATATAGGGATGGGACCACAAGAGGCAGGACTTTGGAGATAATCCATAAGTGAGGTTATCAGTCTTCTGTGTGCTCCTCCTCCACTGTCAGGCTGGAAGATGAAGAGCGGCTAGTATATGTACTTCAGCATAACCTGTCCCTGGTTTTATGTACAGGCCTTGTCACTGTTCTGTTTGTGAACTATGTGTGAGATGCTTGCAAACTACTGTGTATTGTTTGTTCCCGTGATCTTAAATGGCAAGAGATGGGGCAAGGACAAAGTTGACTTCAGCATGGGTACAGCTAATTTTGAGCATCAAAAAGCATAGAGTGATATGTTAAAAAAGTCAGACATTTTCGTTCTCACATATGACTTATGGCCTGTTTGGCTACTCATACTGTTTGCCATTGTTCCTCATCCACTGTGATGTCCACAAACAATTGCTTGGTTTAAAACAACCACAGCACAAATCGAAGCAGCAGGATGCAAAGGATAAACTGAGAATGGAAGTAACACACCCCAAGGCCATTTCTGTACTTTCTGAGTCTCTAGGCAGTACTGCTAATTTAGGGCTTTGACCCATCTTCTGTAAGAGGATTGGGATCATCTACTACCCAAGGGTCATCAAGTGATCATGTGGCTCAGGTAAGAGTTAGTTATGTTGCAGTGCAGAGGTGCAGTTATCTCCATCCATCCATTTGCTGAGCTCATTCCTATTCAGGGTAACGGAGGCCCGAGACTGCCCTGATACCGACCCTAAATGGAGCACCAGTCCAACATGGGGCTCACTCCCCCTCACACCCACACTTATTCGTTGACCAAAGCCTCGTAACAGTTGGTCGCAAGTATTGCCAGAGTTTAAGTTGAGGCGAATACCTCACGGGCTGTTATGCCCTCTGAACAGTCACACCAGCTGTTCCCTTTTAGCTACGCCATGTTAACATAATGGATCTCGCTGAGACCGAGGAGGCTCTTGCAAGGCAGATCATTCCAGTCTGGCGGCCCTCTAAATTACCACTCTGCTTCCTACAGTAGTTTATTTATTCGGCTCTAGAAAATAAGCTAAACATTTCACTGGAAAGGAAATGATTAAAATTTATGGCTATAAACCAGTATGGGGCCCAAACTATTAAGCCACACCTGGAGTCCTTCACTTGCTGTTGAATTAGAGTTAAAAATATGAGTCAATGCCTCTGGGGAGTTGGGCCAAACCTGGCAACACTGGGCACAAGGCAGGATCCAGTCCATCACAGGGCACTCCCGGGCACACATCCAATGCCACTGAGAATTGGCAGTTATTTGAATCTGCATGCATTTGGGAAGAAGAAGAAAACCAATGCACCTCAAGAACACCCACAATGGCACATGGAGAACATGCAATCTGCACACTGACTACCATCAGGCTGGCTGTGTGAAGACAGACTGGCTAATATTTTACATTTTTAGATATATTCTAAATGTCTCTCTGTTTTATTTATAGTCATTTCTCCAATTGTTTTAATCACCCATGTTTGCAGCAAATTCATTTCAAATCCTGGTGCTATTTTCATGTGTAAGTTCAATTTTCTTGAGTGCTCAAAGTTTCAGCTTTAATGTATTCATGTGCTTTGCAATCCAAGAATTTTTAATTTGACTTGGAGAGAAAGTGATAAAAAGGGAGAGGGAGTGAGTGGGAGTGAGAACGAAACAGACAGAGGGAGTGTGAGATTAGGGGGGCTGTAGGGAGGCGGGAGTGAGAACGAGTGAGCAAAAGCTCTAGCGGGGGAGATTGGAGGGAGGGGACTGCAAGAGAGGGAGCAGCGCCACTGATGTGTGGCACCTCAAACAGTGGGGCTCCTTTTATCTACTGTCGACCGAGAACTGGAAATAGCTTGAGATTATACACTCCAGGCTAAATTACACCTTTTTAGTAAAGGCAAGACTTTGTTCAATTGTGTCTGGAAAGGTGCACCCATGATGGCACCACGCTGTCCTATTGAACTGCATGTAGACAGGCGCATGCTCACCCCGGAGCTCAGCCCCTCAAAGACTGCAGCGGTAATGGGGGGTGGGGGGGGTTTCAAAGGATCAGAGGAACATCATTGGCCACCCGCCTAACCTGCCGTTTCGGCTGTCACTCTCTTCATCTCACACTCTCTTAAACGTGTTTGAAACAACTCCTTGGGTGTAAATCCTTGGGGGAAAAGGAAAATAAATAAAAAAGTCAACCCTGCACAGTGAGAATGAGAGAGAGAGAATCAGCCAAAATAAAAGCGAACAAAGCAATTCCTAATTCCTTCATCTTCTGAATCTGAAGCAACAAAACTGAAAGAAGAGGAGCTGCCTGGAAGAAGTCTGTGGGCTATCGTGACCCCTGTTGGAGAAAGCAAGTCTCGTGAACCTGTAATTGACAGGGCCAGAGTCCAACTGCTGGGGCACAATGACGTGGACCCCGTTAATAAGGGCGGATTTCACTTTTCTTTGATGTTATGATAATAATAATCATTTCTTAAACACCTACAGTACCCCCCATAATGTTTTCTCCACAGTTTAAAATTAAAAATCAAACCCTTCAGACGTGATTTAAATGCACACTGCAGACTTTCATTTAAAGGGATTTGCAGATATTTCAGTCACATCATGTAGAAATGACACTTTTTCTACACAGTCGCTCCATTTCAGGACATCATAATGTGTGGGACACAACAATGGCAAGTCTATCAAAGCACATATTTAATACTTTGTTGCGTAACCTTTGCATACAATAACTTCTTGAAGTCTGCTATTCACAGACATCACCAAGCGCTGAGGATCTTCCCTGGTGATGCTATGCCAAGTCTCTAATGCAGCCATCTTCAGCTCCTGCTTGTTTCGGGGGCTTGTCCCCTAAAGTTTTCTCTTGGCCATTCAAGAATTTTCTATTTTTTAGTTTTGAAAAACCCCTGTGTTGCCTTCACAGTATGTCTGGATAATTATCTTGTTGATGGATGATGCGCCATTCAATGAGTTTGAAGGCATTTACTAAAACTTGTGCAAACAAGATGTTTCTACACACTGCAGAATTCATTGTGCCATTACACAATGAAGCAGTTCCATCATCAATAAAGAGAAATGTGCCAGTCTCTGTGGCAGCCACACATACCCAAGCCATAATAACCCCACCACCATGTTTATCATATTGATGTGGTCTGATTTGGATCTTGGGCAGTTCCTCTTTGTCTCCACATTTTTGCTCTTGCCATCACTCTGATATAGGTTCATTTTTATCTCATCTGTCTACAAAACCTTAATCCAGAATTCTGTAGGATCTCTTTACTTTTTCACAGACTTTAATCTGGCCATTCTGTTTTTGTGACTAACTAGTGGTTTTCATCTTGCAGTGTAGCCTCTGTATTTCTGTTCATGAAGTCTTCTGTAGATAGTGGTCTCTGACACAGATACATATTCCTCCTAAAGACTGCTTCTGATCTGTTGCACAGGTGCTTGGGGTTTTCTCTTTACCATAGTGAAGATTCTTCTGTCATTAGCAGTGGAGGTCTTTCTTGGCCTACCAGTCTCTGAGCACACCAGTGCATTCTTTCTTCTTAATGATAATCCAGATAGTTGCTTTAGGTAATCCTAAGGATTTACAGATGCCTCTAATGGTTTTATTCTTGTTTTTCAGCCTCATAATTACATCTTTGACTTTGATTGTCACAGCTCTTGTCCTTATTTTTAACAATGGCAGTTACAGACTCCAAAGTGTAGACGTAAGCTGAGGTATCTTATGAAGCACCTGAGGAATCACAAACACCTGTGATGTCAATTGTCAAACACATTACGGTGCTGTGAAATGGGGGACTATGTAGAAAAAGCATTGTCATTTCTACACTGTGTGATCAAAATGTGTGCAAATGCCCTTAAATGAAAGTCTGCAATGTGCACTTTAATCACATCTGAATTGTTTGATCTTCAATTTTAAACTGGAGTCGAGGGGAAAATCATGGTCAAATGTGTCACAAATATTATGAGGGGCACTTTAGTTTCTAGTTTAGGTTTGTGAGGTGCTGGAGTATTGGACACGAAGCAAGAAACATCTCTGAACAGAATGCCAGCTAACCTAACCTTCACGTCTTCTCGATATGAGAGGAGAACCAGAATACCAGAAGGAAATCCCACATGGATACAGGGAGAGTATGCACACTTCACATTGGCAAGTATGAGTGCTAGGCACTGTGCGGCCGTAAAGTAATGATACATGAATGTATTCAAAGGGAATAATAATAATAATAATATTAATATTAATAGTCATTTTCTCAGTAGTTGAGTGGTACACACTCACACAATCTTCTGTCATTCTCCTGCTGTGGGGTGGTCAGAGAGTTTCTTAATTAATATTACCCGCTTTCCTTTGCGTTCCACACCATACTGATACTGATTTCCAGATCTCAGTTTTTCATCAACTGCAATGCAGGAGCCAACTCTGGATGGACTGCCACTCCATTACAGTGCCCACTCACAGGCCAACCCTGGCTCAGGCTCACATGGAGCCAATTTTGACTTGCATCAAGTTAAATAAACCTCTCTGTGGGAAGTCCCACACTTGGTTAGTTCAGCTCCCATCAAGAACACAAAGCAAATCTGGAAAGAGGTTATTGAAAAGCTTCAGTTAGCGGAAGAGCTTAAGAAAATTTCCAAGGCATTGCAAATACTCCAAAGCACAATAAAGCCATTTATAAAGAAATGCAGAACATACTGTGAATCTGGGCAGAACAGAATGTCCTCTGGGTGAGAAGGCCACAAGTTAGGGAGGCCAGCAAGATGCTCGTGGTAACTCGAAAGGAAATCACAGCCTGTAAAAGTGGGGAAGCTTTTGACAGTTGAATGAGTGTTTAGCAAGTCTAATCTTCATGGGAGAGGGGAAAAACAAACAGTTAGGAGACACTAATAATAATAATAATAATAATAATAATAATAATAATAATAATAATATAAAACCCAGTGCAGGGTTATGAAAATTAAAGTAAAGATAACAGTATAATAATCATCTATTTTAAAATCTGCTTAATCTGTTAAATTAAAAAATAATATTAATAAAATGCTAATGTCTATGTGTGAGTGTCTGCTCCCTCCAAGCAATCTGATTGGTCACTTTGAGTTTGGTCTCATTGGTTGATTTCTCTGTGGTTGCTTAGTCAAACATAATTGAGACAGGAAGCACCAGACAAGGAAGGTTGACACACATGAGGATTCTACGGAAAGGCGTAGGAGGAACGATGAGTGTCACCTTCAAGGATGGAAGCATTTCACAGCGGGTGCCGGGGGCCCATCTACAATTCAAAATCAAAATGTGGACAGGAGGCAAAAAGAGTCTGAGGAGCACGCAATGCAATCGGTAGAGAAACTGCTGGCCAAGACAAGTTGAGAAACATGAGAATCTGGAAGAAAGGCATAGGACGAACACTGAGGTTACACATAAGGCAAGAGATATCAAATATCAAATATTTTCATTTTTTTTCCATTACTTGCCTTAATGTAGCTAGTAACAAATATTAATCACAAACAAGCTGTCATGATTTCTATATTGTGCCCAGTGCTGTCATGATGTGGGTCAGAATGTACCCACCTCTCCAGCTTATGCAGACGCTGCTCTACCAGGATCAAGTTGGTGTTTTGTTCTGTATATCAGTAAATGAAGTCCACAGACTAGAAAGGTGTGTGAAAGTAAAGAATATGCAAGTAGGCAGGGGGAAGAAAGGAGTGTTTTAAATGCTTTACTATAATACACAGGGATATTATTGGCTACAGAAATAATGATAAAATAATTTAACACAATCATAGCAACATCCATCCATCCATTATCCAACCCGCTATATCCTAACCACAGGGTCACGGGGGTCTGCTGGAGCCAATCCCAGCCAACACAGGGTGCAAGTCAAGAAACAAACCCCGGGCAGGGCACCAGCCCACCACAGGGCACATACACACACATCCATACACCAAGCACACACTAGAATCACCAATGCACCTAACCTGCATGTCTTTGGAATGTGGGAGGAAACTGGAGTACCCGGAGGAAACTCACGCAGACACGGGGAGAACATGCAAACTCCATGCAGGGAAGACTTGGGAAGTGAACCTGGGTCTCCTAACTGCGAGGCGGCAGCGCTACCCACTGCACCACCATGCCAACCTCATAGCAACACAACATTCTTAAACCTGCTTAAGTTAGAGTCACTTGAGGCAGGAGCCTATCCTGGGAGTATCAAGGGTGAAATTTGTATGGAGTGCAAGCCCATTGCATGGCCCACTCAAGCACACATTCAAAGCCCCACTCAGAAAGGCTCAATGTGGAATACCAGTTATGCTCACTTGCCTGTGTTTGGGACATTATTGAAGTACCCAGAGAAAACCCCCGCAGAGACATAGGAGAACATGCCCACTCCACACAACCCGAGGCTAAGTGTGGACTGATGAGGAGGCGGTGCTAACCACTGTGTTACCATGCCACCCAATGGTATTAATACTGCAGTCTGCTGAGTTACATTAATGATTTGGGGTACGGCATACTTAGTAAACATATGAAATTTGCAGAATGTACTAAAATTGGAGGAATGGCAGACGCTGAGGAGGCAGCATAAATAATTCAAGAAAACCTAATTGAGTGAAAATGCAGTGTAATGTAGTGTAGAAAAATGCAAAGTAACGTAGAAAAGTGCAAAGTGCTACACATGAGCACAAAAAACATCAATTATAAATACAAGATGGGAAAGACTGTCCTATAAGAATCAACTTCTGAAAACAATTTAGGGGTACATGTTGACTCAACATTTTCTTCATGTAAGAAATGTGCAGAAACAATTAAAAGGCCAATAAAAGCGAATGTGAACAATATGTTAGGATATATCATAAAAACTGCAAATTAAAAGTATAAATATAAATTAAAGGACGTTACACTCAAACTATATAATGCTTATAATGCACTTGAAGTTATGTAGAGGAGAACAACCGAGTGCATCTCAGAACTTCAGGAGATGTCCTGCTCTGACAGATTCAGAGAATTAAACCTGTTGAGTCTCAAACAGAGGAGGCAGCATGGGGACCTCATCCTGGTTTTCAGAATTCTCAGAGGCATTGATAAAGTAGATCCAGCAAAACTCTTTCAACTTACCCGTGAA
Source organism: Polypterus bichir lapradei (assembly GCA_026402145.1). Classification (NCBI taxonomy): domain Eukaryota; kingdom Metazoa; phylum Chordata; class Cladistia; order Polypteriformes; family Polypteridae; genus Polypterus; species Polypterus bichir. The sequence goes on along the minus strand of JANRMT010062790.1, from coordinate 6,743,376 downwards.
TCACATACTCGAGGAGATCAGTGGAAATTAAGGAGAAGAGCATTTAAGACTAAAGACACTTCTTTGCTCAAAGACGTGGAAATCTGAAGCAAACTACCAAGACATGTAGTTGAAGCAGAAACCTTGACAACCTTTCAGAAATATCTGGATGAAATATTAGGAGAGATTAGAAATTGGCTATACAAATGAACTTCATGGGCAGATGGTCTATTTTATTTGTCAAATTTCTTATGTATGTGATTATACAGGGTGGCGCAGGGAAACTGGAAATTTTCAATTGATGTTCAATTCACGAATAAACACATAACAAAATGCATTTAATGAAGAAATGTATTTTACAGGATATGCAATTAATGATAGTAATCAATATTCATTTTATATTTTAAAGAAAACGTCATGAAGGTGTTGTCCATTTCTCTGTACACATTCTGACAGCCTGTTGTGGATATTCTGCATTGTTCAACGCAACATGTCAAGAGAAATGTCAGCGATTTCCTCTTCAATCCTACTTTTTAGTTCAGCAATGGTTGCAGGATGTGTGCGGTACACTTGGCTTTTAAGATGTCATCTCCAGAAAAAAAATCACAAACAGTGAGATACGGGGATCTCAGAGGCCGTGGAATGTCACCAATGCGTGAAATGACGCGCCTTCCAAACAATCGTCGTATAGTTGCCATTAATTGTCGGGCAGTATACGAAGAGGCTCCACTTGGGGCTTCTTTTTTTAAGGCTGAACCTGTTTCTTCAAAATTACACACCCATGTTGTAGTCACATGAGCAGATGGGACACTACCATGATGTCCTAACTGGTAATGATGGGTAAATTCCCTTTGCGCAGCAGTCACGTTATCACCATTCTTATAAAAGGCTTTCACGGTGAATGCTCATTGCACACCACTCCACTGCTCCATTATAACTAATGGCAAGGGGTTCTAAACGAGGTAGCATTGGTCCCAAACAAATACCGATGCCCCAGGGTTGCCAACACCTAGTTCCAAAATTTCCCGTTTCCCTGTGCCAACCTGTATATGCACAGTATATTCAGACTCCTTTCTAAGTCAGCTCCCACCTTGTACTTGATGATGCTGAGATGGGCTTTAGCTCTCCAAAGCCATGAAACTGGCTTAAGCTCAATTAGTAAATGAATAGATAATAATAAACACAAAAAGACAAAACACAAAATCTGAGTGTCACTATTTCTTTCGATGAGAGTGTTGCAGAGTTTAAATTAACTAATAAAAGGTTAATAATGCTGGGAGAGAAACTAAAAGTAGGCTGGGAGACCATAGTCCAGTATAAGTGAATGTCCTCTTCTTACTGAAACTCAGTCCATTTGGATAACAGCCATGATATGAGTACTATGTGATGGAGGTGACATCTTAAACCTGGAATAATATATGATACTCAGACAGTCATTACAAAGTAACAAGTTGTGGACAAGCCCAAGAGACTGGACAACAGAAGATTACAAAGACGTGACATTGTCTTTCTCCTACAGAGAAACTTGCAGAAATGGCACACCTTTTTCTTTTCAATTAAGACAACCAGACCTGCTAGCCAAGGAAGAGCCATCAAGGAGAAAGTAAACACTTTATGAAGTTAAACTCGAGCAGGTCTGGCTTATGTTCAAATAGTTTTATGCACATCTTGTGCACTGGTTCCAACATCAGGTCTCCAGGCCGCAGGGCCAGAAGGTAATGAACATCAAGAAGTTGGCATAAATGAGCAACAGCAACAATTACTCAACTCCTCAGGCGGCAACATCGATGAGGACATGTGAAGCGTGAAGTTAACAATTACAACCGTTCTGCTAAAAGTAAGATCTATGAGCTTTAGTACGTATAAAAGACTAAATAAAATCAGAGTCACTAGAGCACTTCAAAAAGAGATTATAATGGAAAATACGACACTCACTGGATCTGCATGAAGAAGCTGCTGAAGTGGACATTTTTCTGAATAAGAAAACACAGTTGATGACGGCCAATAAATAACCAAAGTGGAACAAAATGTTATAAAAGCATTTGGAAAAGATGTCTCCAGTTTTGCTAAACCCAAGGCAGGAGTCACTGCATAGGGTGTGATCATTAGCACAAGCCCACCAGGACTTAACAAAAGATCCATGGGAGAGAGTTGTTGAGAAGTCTCTTTGCTTCTTCTATGGTTCAGAAATTACCAACTAGGAAGAAGGCCCATTAATCCCATATTCTCCACCTCCGTGGCTCTTGTGTCCTTTAAAAAGAGCTCTGTGCAGTGTCCAGAAACAGATAACGACTCACATACTCTTAATTCGATGTATGTGTGTTCTGAGACCCCATCTTTACAACTCATCATTAAACAAAGTTTTCCATTCTGGAACCCCAAATCTGTTCTCTCTTCTTTTTTACACTGCACTTCAAGACTGACCAAAAAATCCAAAAAGAAGTAAAGTAACACCAGCAAGCTAGAACTTAAAATTAATGTGGCAAAGAGGCATGACAGCATCCGATCTTTGTCAACAGGAAGCAGCCTGAGCAGAAATACTCACTCACAGCCCCACATGTACTCATATCGAGCCAACTTAGAGTGACCTTAAAAAGTACTCACTCCTTGGACATTTTTACATTTCATTTTTATCCAACGTTGAATCACTGTGGAGCTAATTTGCCTTTTTTGACACTGATCAAAAGAATCTTTAATGTCAAAGTGAAAACAGATCCTGCAAAGTGGTCTAAATGAATTATAATTATAAAATTATAAAACACAAACTAATTGATTGTGTAGGTTTTCACCCCCTTTAATATCCATCCATTATCCAACCCGCTCTATCCTAACTACAGGATCACGGGGGTCTGCTGGAGCCAATCCCAGCCAACACAGGGCGCAAGGCAGGAAACCAACCCCAGGCAGGGTGCCAGCCCACCACTGCCCCTTTAATATGACACAGCTAAATCATCGCTGGTGTGACCAGTTGGTTTTAGAAGTCCCATCATTATTTCAAAGGAGATCACTTGTCTGAGATTCCAGTTGATTGTCATATAAATGCACCTTATGTACCAAGGGACAACTTGTTGTGTGTCAGTATGGTGCCCTAAACTACATAATGAAGACAAAAGAACACGTCAAGCAACTCCATGCAAAGGTGATTGAAAACCACAAGCCAGGGGATAAAGAGAAGAAAACATCCAAGTCACTGTGTGTCCTTTGGAGTCCTGCTAAATCAGTCATGAAGAAATGGAGAGAGTATGGCATAGCATTAAATCTGCTAGAGCAGGCTACCACAAAAACACAGTGACCTTGCAAAACTAAGACCAGTGAAGGATGCCTCCATGAGACCTACGAGAACTTGACACAACAACTGCTGCTTCACCAGGTGAGAAAGAGAAAAAAAAACCTACTTGCCATGACTCTGAAGTCAGCTGGCATAAGGTCCCATGGTCTGATGTGACCATAATTGAACTTTTAAGCCATCAGAGTAAATGTCATTTTGTACTGTATATAATCAAAGGCACACCATCCCCATCATGAAGCGTGGTAGGAGCAGCATCACGCTGTTGAGATGCTTCTCTGCAGCAGGCCCTGGAAGGCTTGTAAGGACAGAGGATAAAACCAATGCAGCAAAATGCTGGGAAATCCCAGAAGATGCTGTCTGCAAGAAACCTGCATCTTGGGAGAAGATTTATTTTTCAGCAGTACAAGAACCTCAAGTATAAAGCCAAAGCTACACAGAATTGTCTTAAAAACAACAATGTGAACTTCCTTGAGTGGTTCAGTCAGATTTCAGATCTCAGTTCAACTGAGGAATTGTGACTGGACTTGAAAAATGCTGTTGTGTCATAACACCCCTGGAACCCGACATAGCTTGAGCAGTTTTACAAAGAAGAAGGAGGAAAATGGCAAGGCCAGATGTGACAGAGACCTGCCCACATGGAGTCAACTACTGTATGTCATGGCTACCAAAGGTGCACCTGTTAATTACTACTTGAATACCTGAGCATTCAATTGTTTTGTTATTTTTATATCTGTTATAAATTTACACCACTTTTCAGAGCTCTGTTTTCATTATGACATTAAAGAGTCTTTTGTCTGTTCATCAGTGTCATATAAGACAAACCCAATGTGATTCAACATTATATAAAAATTAAAATTTGAAAACTTCCAAAGGGTGATGACTTTTTATAGACACTGTATGTACTTCACAAAAGGAAAGCTAATAGACCACAGAGACTGATCTAGACCACAGAGACTGTGTTTTGACCAATGTTAGGTAGCTGGCACGGTTGTTAGAGACTCTCAGACCTAGTTTCCTGGATTCAGGTGTTTATTCAAATCTCCTTTTTGTCCATGAGAATTTTCCTGTAGGCTCTTTGGTCTCATTTCAAATCCCCAAAAACATGAAGGCTAATCAGCTGCTCTAAATTAGTACCTGTTTCCTGCATTACTCTAGATAGATAGATAGATAGATAGATAGATAGATAGATAGATAGATAGATAGAT
>JANRMT010062790.1:6646961-6738893 GCA_026402145.1 Polypterus bichir lapradei | reverse complement strand
GATAGATAGATAGATAGATAGATAGATAGATAGATAGATAGATAGATTCTAATTCCACTTAGGCTAGTTTTGTGTTTTTTGGGATACTTTTTTAAAAAAACAGCATGGTATTTTGGGCTGTTTTGCAACCCCATTCTAATGCATTATTACCATGCTTTTCATTCTTCTGGCACCCCTTCCCCTGTTATTTGCTCTTGATATATTCTTTACCATTGTAAAATTTGTTCCCTTGTTGTGTGATGATATATACCCTTTCTATCACTCCTAAATATCATAGACAGTATCCTCTCCACTCAGGCTTTGATGGTTTGAACCTCACCCTCTCACTCTGACACCACCCCTCACTTTCTGGTGTGTCATTTTTCTCTACCTCAGGCATTTGTCTGTTTTTTTTTTTTTTTGGATAAATTTGCTCTTTTTAAGCTATCATTTGAGCTATATTGGGTCTATACTGGGTCTTAATCCCAGTGAGACATATTGCTGTAGGTATGAAGGAGGCCTGGTAGCGTTTCTTGATAGCTGTCTGCTGGATAATTTGTCTTTAGTAGGGGTGTTTCTAGAATTTGATAGTATCAGGATTTTAGCCCTCTTTAAGTGTGTCTGGTGGCATCCATCTCAGAGCGCTTGCACAACCTTTTAACCTCAAAACATGTGTTAATCACTCCTTGAACAGGACCCAATTTACTGTTTGTGCTCTATGTTGTATTCCTACTCGCTATGTGTTTAAAGTTTTATCAACTCCTTTTGGGATGGGTCTCTCTTGGAGTGTTGATATACATTTAGGCTGTGAAAACTCTTAAGGGAATGAAGACTATGGGCTTGCCACAATCTACCCTGGACTTAAAGCCCTGAAGCTCCTCCGTCCTGACGTCACTGGCCCTCAAAGCTGGTGTGTCACAGAGTGAATGTGCAGAATTATTCATAATGGCCGTCAGTTGTGTCTTCATTCTCTCCTCCACTACTGCCTGCAGGAGGCTGACAGTGTATCTCATAACTGAGCCTGCCTTTACAGTTGTGACAGTAGATGGCTCTATACCAGCGCTTAACCTCACACAGACATAAATGGGAGGCACACTAATAAAAACACAAGATGTTTTTTATTTTTCTTCACTCATGTGGAACATCTTCCCCGTCCCCACGAGCCCACAACACAGTCCAAGCACTAAACGCAATACTTTACTTACTCTTTATTTCTCCTCCACTCCTCTCCGGCAAGCTTTGCCTCCCTCCTCCTGACTCTGGCTCCCAGAGTAATGACTGCTGGCTCCTTTTATAACGCCCCCGGAAGTGATCCAGGTGCTCGCTGACCTACTTCTGGAAGCACTTCCGGGTGTGGTGGAAAACCCACCCAAGAGGGCTCAGCAGCTGTTGCAGCACCCTCTGGCGGCACCCCCAGATCCCAACAGGGCTGTAGATAACTCCAGCTCCCGTGAAGCCCTGCAGAAATCCAAGGCACCACTGCAACCCATGGGGGCTGCCATCTAAATGTACTGTTCTGCTCATGCTTGCTCCCCCAGTCCTCTCCATGAAAAAGCATCCCGTCAGGACAAGGACCACAGCCGTCTCTGACACACTATATTCAGCCATTTTTGAAGTGATGGTACTGACCCAGCACACTTCATCGTAGAAAATCCTACTAGTCATCACTGAGTCGCTACCCACACTAAAGAAGTACATTCTCTAATGAAAGAGTCTGCTCTCCCCGTTCTTTATACAGTTCCATTGTTTCATTAGATCAGTCCGGCTTGTCACTGATGTGGACCCCCAAGTACTTGTAGGAGTTAGGCTGTGCTTACTGAGTTGGGTTTTTATATTATGATCAGCTCAGGGAGGCAAACAGCCTGCCCATTGAGTAGGGAGGGATTTTTCTTTTCTTTTTGTTTGTACAGTAGCTATTCAAAAGGTGTCGGGCCAGTATAAGTGAATAGTGACAAAATGACCAAAGGGATTTAAAATCCCTGCACCAGGCAAGGTCATGTAATTGGAATCCTCTGGAACTGAATTTGCCTCCGAAGCTGAGTGGACTTCCATATTGAGTAGTGAAAAAAGATTTGGCTGGTGGCCATCCAAAATATTTCTGACCAGAAAGTCAAAGAGGTGAAAAAGGGAGTTGGGATGGGAGGAGGGGTGGGGGAGTGGGTGGAGGGGGGCTCCTTAGTTCTTGCATTAGTCAAGGTCATACAATGGAAGTCCTAAGGGACAAAAGCCTAGGGCACTTCCAAGATGAGTGGGGAAAGCAGATTTGGATGGTGGCCATGTCAAACGGGCTTTAACAAAGTAAGTCAATGGAAAAACCACTAAAAAAAGACTGGGAGGATTAAAGTTTACAAAGTAGACAATAACGGTGCCAAAAACACATTCTTAAAGCAATAAATAGGGATGAAAGAAAGATGCTGAGTACAAAGATGAGCGTTTCACTTTGAACTGATGCTGCTCATAGACTTGCAGTCCTCCAGTTCTCCAGGGAGTGCATTCCAGCATTATGGCACTATGGCAGTAAAGGAATCGGTGCCTGCTGTGTGCCAACACACCCCCCCCCCCACCGACAGAAGGAAGCTTGGTTTCAGGCCCTGCCCTGTCATTAAATAAACAAAGCTGTTTGAACCTTCATCTAATGCAAGATCATTTATTGTGATTTATTAACAAATGGAGCGATTTTGATCTCTATTGCAAGCGTCTTAGTATAGAGGAAAACAAACTGCTCCTCCAGGGCCCTGGTCCCGTATGCTTCTCTTAGATTGTATTTACATAATTGCTTTAATTGTTTAATTAGCTTGGAAAATGTAACACTTCTAGAGGAGCTAAAAATGTTTAATGGAAAGTGTAAGTGGAAATCCAAAGGCAATGTTTTTAAGGCGGCTGCTTTACTCTCTTTATTCTTCCACCATCTTAAAACGTTAACACTATCAATGTGCTTTGATGTGTCACCTTCAAACGTTTGATTTAATTACAGCTCATGACAGACAACTAAAATAGTAAGTCACTCATCTATTTCTCAAACCTACTCAGTCTAATTTGGGGTCAAATGGTACCGGAATGGGAAGCGAGACCACAACCAGTCCACTCCGCCATGTGTCACATCACCAGACAGCCTATGGGAGACACAAATGCCCAGAAAACCCACAAGGCCATGGAAGGAACAAGTAGACCCTGCAATGGCAGGCTTGACGTGGAGCTCACAATGTTCTGAATTTATTATGTTTCCTTTTCTCATTTGGGATCACATGATGGCAACATTTTTAACTCCCACCATTTCAGCTTTATCCACTATGATGCATTGCTAACGGCTTGTCCTACATGGCATAGTAATTTTCAGTTTTCTTTCACATTTTGCTTTATCCTGAACAGATCCCAATAATTTAGATATACAGTATTTTCTAGGATTTTCATACTAACGGATTCTGATTCTGAAGATCAAATTTAGGTTAGGTGCAGTTTTCAAGAACTTATTATTTACAGTATTAAAGTTCCACAATGCCATTTTGTTTTTCTTTGGCAGCCATTTTGTGAAACCTGTAGTCACGACAGTTGTATGGCCTGAAAGGTTAAAAGGTCCTTTCAACAGTCATTTTGTCTCCAAAAAAAATAACAAAAGAAGACTGTGGGATTTCTAGTTAATACTCTTAGAACCAACTTCTGAGTATTTTTTGACTATAATTTTGGTTTGGATTTTAGCTTGACGATTGTGCTTCATTGACTTCCTGGCTATACTTTTTTGCTGGTTTTTCTTGTCTCTTCTTTACTTAAAATAGTGTCTGTCACCTTCTCTGTGTCAGAATACATTTACATCCACATGTATGACATCATGGTATACATTTCATTTACAAGAAAGCCATGTGTTCCATCTGTGTCTGTGTCATGCTTTGACTAATATTCCTGCTCTGGCATCTGTTCCTCTGTATTTGTTTTTACTGTTTCTATTTTTTGTAATTTACTTTGGAATATTTGACACTATAAATTGTTTTATTAACTTCTCTTATTTAATATGTACTTGTTTATTGCTAAGTATTATCAAGTCTTTTAATTATTTAGTATGTAATTATTCAATATATATGACTATGTCCTTTGCTTGTTGAGCCTAGGGGGGCAGGCCCCCCTGGCACTGCAACTATGTGAATGTCTTCAGGTCTATAAAAAAGTAGCAATCCTGGCATTATTACTGAGGCACTGTGAGTGTTTATTTGGGTCTCTTTAGATTTTGCATTTCTCCTGAGGTTTTTGATTATGTGAATGCTCTTTTCAGATTCTTTCACTAACAAATTCTATCTTTGTAATTGGATTTTGATTAGTGGATAGTGGACTTGGCTTTGTTAACTTTTATGTTGAATTTTTTAGGTAATTCCTTTGATTCACATTTTTATTTTGTGTTATTATTTTTGAATGCTTGTTTAATAAATTTCTAAACAAAAGGAATCATTATTTTTGTTATGATGGGCCAGGGTTTTTCACAGTTCCTCTCTTAAACGTATGACTTTTTTCATATTAAATCATTTTCCTCTTTTTGGTGGACAATTATAGGCCAAATATCTGCTTCTTGAGTCTGAAGCCAGGCTGATTTATGCACTGCATTGAGTGTTCATAACTGAGCAAGAATAAAAGTATGACCTTTGATTTGAAACCTAACACTGGATTGAGCTTTTGCGAGCCAGCAATTCATAAAAGTTTGATCTTCATTTACAGTTTCTCTGGACATTTTGTCCAGAGCCATGTTGTTTATAGTTGCCAGTCACATGAAACCAAGGTCACATGATGTGTTCTGTTATTTCACTCAGCCCATTTGGCAGCATGACATTCGATTTCTTGAAGTTTAAGAAAACATTCTAAAAGAAACACATCTTTGGTGTATGATTTAGTTAAGCAACCAATATGTAGTTAGGTTCTTGAATGCAGTGCTTCATTTTTAACATCATTTTCTAAAATGTTTGCCAACTCGCCAATTTCATTTCTACTTCATCCTTCAAAGTATTTCATCTCCTGGTCTTTACACAACTTTTTTCAGTCCATTACCCTCCTAATTTTCACAGGAGATGAAACCAACGTCTACAGTAAACACTAAGAGAAGTCCGTAAAAAAAAAGCAGCAGCAAAAGCCAAGAAAACAATAAAAGAGACATTGAAATCACAATAGCGAATATAATCATCAAATGTTGACAAAACACGTCCTAATCATAGCCAAGAAATCCTCTCCCTGGCTAAACTTTCATTTATGATGATCACTGTGCACTTTTGTTTTTAACCCAAAAGTCTGAACGACAAATCCTGCACATCACCGTCTTTCATACTGTCAGGAAATTCTGGTGCATTGACGTCACATTTGTGACTGGCAAGTGCCTGTAGCAGCAGCAAACAAGTTGCCCACGATCATGAATAAAACACAACAAAATAGTGGTGTCCATAACTAGAAGAAAAATGAATTGTGGAAGCACTAAGTAATGATGTTATGAAATTATAAGTTAAAGAATAAAGAAAAACTTTCCTGGTGAAGCTTTGACGGGTGTATTCTGCAACAGGTACTGAAGAGAAGAGTAACACCAGACACCACAATGACCGTGTAGGCTTAAGCTAAACACTTGAGATGCTTGTGGGGGCTTCTAAACTGAAAAGTCTTAATCTTCATGTTGAGAGGTGGAATGCCTTGAACCAACACCCTCAAAACCCAGCAGCTATAAGCAGGGGCTTCTAAATGAATGAACAGATACTCATACGCCCAGGATTGGCATAGTTTAGCATGCCAACATTAAGTTATGTGTGGCCAATGTCTCAAAGATGGACCCCACATTCTTAAAGGGGCTATGATTTGAAAGCCCTGTTAGCATAATGGGGAAGCATAAAATCTCAGTGCTTTACTGTTGGACTAAATTAATGACATGAAGAGAGACAGCATGGTCCTAAAAGATTGCAGTTTTACAGCCCTAATGCCATAAAAGAAACCCTAAAGGCAGCAGTTTAAGAACCTTAATAACTATGAAGGGAGTCCCTCAAAGTCCAGAGGTTGTAAATTGAAAGGCCTAACAAAGTAAAGAGAGATACCGCCAGGTCCAGAAGTACTATAATTTAATTGAAAATTAACCCAACGTCTGTGAGGCTACAATTGAAAAACCCCAACACCATGCAGGCAGAGCCATAGTCCTAGGTGGTTTTAGTTAGGTGCTCAAATACCTCGAAGAGACACCTCAAAGATCTCAAAAATGTTTTTTTAAATGCATTACAACTAGAAAAGGTTCAAATGTGTGTTTAGGAACCCTAATTCCATTAAGGCAAAAACCATAAATTCCAGAGATACCAGTTTGTGTGATCTTATCTAATGAAAGTGAATCCTGAAGTCCCTGAAGTCCTAAAGGAGGTGGGGGGATGGCAGTTTAATACAACGCCTAAAGTGAGTCTTCAGTCTGAAAACTGCCTTACCATGAAGGTAAACTTTAGCAGCACAAAGGGTCATGGAAAAGGGTGGCGTGCCCTTGGAGGTTGGGGATGAGGTGCTGCCTCAACCACAGGAGTTTAAGTATCTCAAGATCTTGTTCAAGAATGAGGGAGGAATTGAGTGAGAGATTGACAGGCAGATAAGTTGCAGCATCCGCAGTCATACAGACATTGTACCATGTTGTAATGTGTTAAATTATAGTGTCAGTTTAAATTCCCATTCCTTTCTGTCTTGCTGTGTTTTGAAGTTGCCCATAAGCACTGTGACTTTAGAGTCCTTCTCACAGTGTCAATGGCTGCTGAAATGAACTCCTACAGGAACATCTCTGTTGCCATGTTTAATGTGGATCCTGTGTGAATTCTTTCTCTGGTGGAGTGTTTGTCCAGTTTCTCCCACCTAGAGTGCAGTGCTGGGACATTTCATACAAAGAATTAGATAGACCACATTAGATGATCTGCAGGAAAATGATCCCTTTATGCGATGTTCTAGTCAGCAGTGTGGTATAACTACACAATCTGTATTATAAATGTGAGCACACGTTTTACATCTTTTCTATAGGCAGGGAGATGTGCCATTTTCTGTTTGTTCACTTAGAGTGCTTCGGATAATTAGTTGCTGCAGGTTTGGTGGCTGTCTGTATGCCAGGAGGGAAGGTTCTGGAAATACATTTTTCAATGTTTCGTCATTGTTCAGAATTGGCTGAAGTTTTTTTTTTTTTAACATTACAACATGGTTTAAATAGAGATATGAGTTTTATGACCAGATATGAGGCTTGTTTATATCTCTCGACTGACCCACACAACCTGACTACAGATCCACATTGTATGGAAAACTTATCAGACACTTCAAAAAACTTTGTTGGACAGTTATCTTATCAAAAGGTCTTGACTATGCATTGTTCTCTTCTCTTGCTAAATGCATCTTAGCCTGGAGAGGTTTATTAATTTTGTACATTTATGTTGACCCACTTAAAGGTGTTCTAATACTGTATTTGTTCTAGTGTGTATATAAACACAGGGAATTCCAGTTTCTGTATTACATCTGCCTGAAGGAGGGGCCTGAATTGCCTCGAAAGCTTGCATATTGTAACCTTTCTAGTTAGCCAGTAAAAGGTGTAATTTTGCTTAACTTCTCACTATATCCATAATGGCTAACATGGTACAACACCCTAGTACTACAGACATTGTACCGGTCAGTACAATGGTGAAGAGAGCTGAGCCAGTCGATTTTAGCTCCTGTCCTCACCTTATAGTCAACAAGCTTTGGGTAGTGACCGAATAAACAAGACTGCAGATATAAGCATCACAAATTATTATTTTGGTTGGTGTGGGAAGGCCTCGGTGTCCCCCAGAGCTGTTGGAAGAGATGGCAGTAAGAGATGGGACATCTGGGCATCTTTGCTTAGATGGCCCTCACATCCCAGAACTGGATAAGTGGCAGAAAATGGATGGATGGAAGGAGAATTTAACATCTAGGTAATCAGAATCAGAGAGACCTAAATAAATCGAAAAAGACCACAAGATCTGTGGGTATGCAGTTTAATGCAATGATTGGAAACTCTACAATACTAAAGTCTTTAGATCTTTGTTGGAGAAACCCTAAAATCAAAAGTAAGACTGCAGCTTGAGTGATCTAATAAAATGAAAAGAGATACCAAAAGTAAAAAGTGTTGCAATGTAAAATCCCTAAAGCTGATCAGGTCTGCAGTTTGACAACCCTAATGGCATGAAGGGAGACTCCATGCAGAAGGAGGTGTAGGATGATATCCGGGACTGCAGTTTTGGGTGACTAAAGCTGTGACAGAATGCAGTCTTTGGAATACACTGCCCAGAAGCACTGAACTTTTGGCTTTTGCAAGTCCTGGGTGACACCCCAGATATTATTCAAAATTAGTTGTTACATAAATACTTAATTCTTGGGACTTACATATTCAAAGTGTGCATGTCTTTGTTATTCTTTGTCTTTATTTAGTAGTGTGAAGTAAGGAATGAAGATGAAGAGCACCACAATGTTTTTACTCTCCCTTAGGAGTTAGCATGGACTACAGCCTGAAAGGGACATCAAAGATCAATCCAGAAATGAGTATGGACCTCTGCTAGGATGGAATGCACTCTGCACTCTGGATGGGATATTAAAAATTGTTGGAGGGGATCATCAGGTTAGGACTTATTTCCCAGGGCCTGTCAGAGGAAACAGTAGGCTGCTGCTGTATTCTGACAATAGTTATAGATGCCTGGTCCCTCAAGAGAACAACTGCATACCTATAAAGGACTTTACTTTAGCCAGGAACATAAATTTGACAAACGCAAGGAGACTACTCAGCCATCAAGCTCATTGGTTTAGCTAATAGTTAAGCTGTTCTGGTATCTCATCCAGGCATTTTATAAAGATTCTCAAGGTTTCTTCTTCAAGTACATGGCTTAGTAGTTTGTTCCAGATTCTCATAACTCTTTGACTAAAGAACTACTTCCACTTGATTTCCACTGATGTCCTTGAGTATGTAATTCACCATTAAGTTCAAAGTACTGGCAGACCAGGGCCCCAGAAGTCTACCACCTTTAAATGGAGCTCCAATTCCTCAGCCAGGTGAGCTTGGTGTTGGAAGAGAAGAGCAGACAATGGCTCACCTGGTGAGAAGATACTGGTTCCCCTTCTCTACTCATTCTCCTTGATCTGATAGCTGCTTTTGACACAATAGACCATAACATCCTCCTTCACCACCTGCAATACACTATCGGACTCTCAGGAAATGTTTACAACTGGTTCACATCATACCTGACTGGCAGAAATGAGCATGTCGCCTTGGGCAATGCAAAATCTCACACCCACAACGTCACCTGTGGTATCCCACAGGGCTCTGTGCTAGGCCCCATCCTTTTCACCATCTACATGCTCCCCCTTGGAATTTTCATTAGCAGACATGATTTATCTTTCCATTGCTATGCCGATGACACTCAGCTTTACCTCAGGACTACCTCAACCTCCTCTATTGCTCCTCCGCCAATATCTACACTGACTACCTGTCTGGAGAAGATAGAGGCTTGGATGAGGCTCAACTTCCTTCAGCTGAACAGATCAAAAACAGAAGCAATCTTAATTGGTACACCGCACCATCTCCATTCTTCTACTATCACCAGTATCACTTTCTCTGGTCAAAATATCCCTCTTTCCACATCTGTTACCAATTTGGGTGTTAAAATGGACTCACAACTCACTTTCCAGAGACTTCAGTATATTCAGAACAGCGCTGCCAGGATCCTGATGAGGGTGCGAAAGCACGATCACATCACCCCCATCCTGAAAACTCTTCATTGGCTCCCTGTCCAGCTCAGAATAGAGTACAAGGTCTCCCTTCTCACCCATCAGTGCATTTATGGACATGGCCCTCTCTACCTACAGGAACTTCTCACTCCTTATACTTCCTCACGTACCCTCTGCTCTGTACACATAAACACCCTCCAAGTCCCCAGAACTAAGCTCAGCAGCATGGGTGATAGGGCTTTTTCATCTGTGGCGCCGAAGCTTTGAAATGCCCTCCCTGATTAACTGAGAGCCCCACAGTTGACTGATGTTTTTAAACGAAACCTAAAAACTCATCTCTTTAGAAAGACTTTTTGTTAAAGTATTTTTATAGACTCTTATTTTTCACCCTGTAGCACTTTGAGATTGCTAAAATATAAAGTGCAATGCAAATAAAATGTATAATTATTATTATTAAGACAGAGGACTGAAGGAATGACCAGAGGTTTGGAGTGAGGCGAAGAGGTAGGAAAGTGATTTTGTGTTTATTTATGCCCAAAAGGGATGCAGTTTTGTTGCTTTTGTATATTAAATTTACCTTATATGTTTTCCTTCCATTATAACCTCTCTGGACATCTCATCTTCTGTTAATAAGCTCCTATTTTGCTTGAACATTGGTGTTTTTTTGGCACCTGCAGGTCAAAGTAGACATTTACAACAGAGTGAAACTGCAGACTACAGTCAGTCACATAATGTCTCAACATTACAAAACTCTCTCAATGTCAGTCGCGAAATGCCCATCACATACCAAGATACCCTATAGTTAAGATTAGGATTGTGTGAGGGTTATCTGACTCAAAGGGCATTTCGGGACTGACGTTCTGGGCATTACATGACCTACATCCATAGGTACTATAGGCTGCAGTTAGACCCATCTCCACTTTTATGCAATGTGACAATTTATATAAACTATACATGAATCAGTGATGCCATCTTAAAAAGGATGACAGACCAAGCAAGCACTGCTAGTTCCCTCTGGTCTACTCTGTTGTAGCCAAATGCCAGCACGTCTATGTCTCTAATAGATGGTGCCATCCTTATTACTTGTTATTGTGCTAATCACTCAACATGCCTAAGTAGAATAATTGTTCAGCTTGTTACATGGATGCTGCTCCATTCACACTTACCCTGAATAGTTCCAACACAGTGGTGGAGACGGGGAATGGAAACAGTCCCACAACTTTAGAGAAGCACTGTCGGAGACCCCACAATCCCATGGAGGGCTGGCAGCAGGGGATCCCAAAGTCTGTCTTTCTAACAACACATTTATTTCACTTTGTTTTCTGCACATGAGACAACATGCTTCTGTTTGGCTTTGTATCACCCCCTTCAGGAGGAAGAGCATCACAAACTCCTCTAGTTCTGTGGTGGAAGCCTAAGGCCCAGTGAAGACATGTTTGTGTGTTGTTGCTCTTCCCAGTCCTGTTTTGCCTTTATGTGATAACTAAGTGCAGGCATAGGCTCTAAAAACTGCCCATTTAATCTGCAGGCGCATTGCAGTATCAAAGCAATTACAGAGATAATGGATTCAGACAAAGAGCATTATTACAATTCTTTTCAACGTACCTGCTAAATGTTTAGTGGCAATCCACACGTTGCCATGGCAATAACCTTATTATAAAGGGTGGCAATTATCAACTGCTACTGTTAATATGTGAAATGAAAGCTGTTTGCTTTTTTTTTTTTGTTCTCCTTCAATAGACTTGTTTTTCTGCCAATGAATAGATTTCAGATTTTTAGTGAAGACGGAAGGTCGCGTTTGTAACAATAGCCGTGTAGGGTGCACCTCGGTTCAAGTGAACCGCACTCCCTGTGGATTCACAGAATACAATTCCATTTTTTAGCAGCAGCAGGGCAGTCATTTCTGTCTCGCCGGGCTTCAAATAAAGTCTCCCAAAGTTCGTTTTCCTGGGACCTTAAATAAATAGTATTTTATATATTTTTCTACATCCTCACGCTGCCTTACCCTCCCCAAGCATGCAGTGCCCCGCTGGTCCCTCCCTCGGGGAGGTGGGCACACGCAGAGTTTGCGCTCATACTGTCGGTTGTACACACTGGGAGTTTACACGGTAGACGCGCACATGCCTGACACCAGGGGGGCGCGGAGTTGACAGACAAGAAAAGCATAAATCAGGCGAGAGGCAGCCACGCTGTCTATTTACATATCGTTAGCATATCCTGAATGTGTGGAACAGGCAATAAAATCAGTGGAAGGCTAAGAGCGTTTGATAGAAGCATTGTTCACAACTGACTGAGTGTTTTTAAGTGGGATTTTATGCCGCCAGTTATTGCCTGTAAGTGCTCACTGTTCACACTCTCTGCTTTGCATTTATTTCTCAAGATCTTCCCCGTCACTCACCGTCCTCCCTTTGCAGAGAGAGAGAGAGAGAGAGTGTGAGAGAGAGAGATAGAGAAGCCGCTTGGGGTCCTGTGCCGCGATCCTCACTCTGAGCGGCCAGCTCGTTACGTGACTGCTGTGTGCGCGCGCCCGTGCGTGCGTGCGTGCGTGTGCGAAAGGTCTATAATATAATATCAATATGTGGGTAGGCTCGAAGACATGCCGCCCACAGACCGTTTTGTACAGAACTAATCTCATAAATACTTTTACAAGCTCAGATAAGAGCTCCAAAGGAAAACGAAATAAGTTAACAAATTCTGGGAAATGAATGTGTGCATTTTTATCTTCTATATTTGGCTAATTCCTTTTTCTCTAAGACAGTTACATAATCAATTATCTGTAGGCAATTTTTTTTTAACAATTGGTGCATTGATAGGCTGAGAGATTTGGTTGGGGATACTCTAAGCGCTATGGACAAATGAATAAATATTTTTATAAGATCTGGCTCCAGGCCTCTGTACTGGGGGTACCTGGAGAAGCTGGCTATAAGGTAGCCTGTGAGCAGCAGGTAATAGGATGATGCAGACCCAGTACTTAGAGGAGCACTTTAATCTGGTGTATCTCCTGGAGGCTGAAGCCCTATCAGCTCAGAGGTGTTGGTGCCTGCAAGGCTCAGATTTATCCTTGGATTTGGGTCAGCTTGCAGAAAGCTGGGGGCATATGTGGCATATGGGTTGCCTCTGACCCTAAGGTGAGACAGAGTTGGGTGTCATGCATAAGGGCAGCGTTTCTCAACCTTTAAGTATTTGCAACCTGGGTTTTCATAACAGTTTTAATCACACCCCCCTAACATTTTTTTGAAATGTAGATGCATATTTTATTATACCTACTTAACTTTTATCAACATTTATCTAACTCTATATTTATTGTTCTAGTATCAGAAAGTAGTTTAAGTTAATTTGTTTTGCTTTCAACAGAAGCTTTTTTTCATATTTTTGATTCTTGTTTTCTTTTACATCTTCGCATCCCCATTTTCATTACTTCGCGCCCCCCTAGGGGGGCCTGCCCCACAGGTTGAGATCCACTGCATAAGGGGACAAAGAGACAAACAGCTGGGAGCATGTAGTGTCAATGAAGACCTAAGCAGTGGGTAGAAACAGTGCTGAAGGTGCCAATGGTCCTTTTTAATGACAATTCATCAGCAATTGGAGTTAAGAAGCTAATAGCATTTTTCTTTCTCTCAAAATATTATTATTATATTTATTTATAATCCATGGTCTTTAGACAAGATTACATCTTGCCTGAAGAAGGGGCCTGAGTCGCCTCGAAAGCTTGCAAATTGTAATCTTTTTAGTTAGCCAATAAAAGGTGTCAGTTTGCTTGACTTCTCACTACATCGATAATGGCTAACCTGGTGCAACACCCTAGTACTACGGTCTTTAGATAATCACTGGTGCTAAATTAGATGAGTGAGCCTCGACCAGAGACTTATAACTCATCTTACATGAGAAACTTTCTCAGAATGTGTGCCGTGCCTAGGATTGCAATCTTCTGAGCCTCTCTGGCACTTGGTCTTCCTGGGAGCAGCTTGTGGTAATTGTTGAAACCCTTTTTAAGGGTACTAAGTGCTCCAGTGACAACTGCCACTGTTCTCACATTTGTGCTCTATATTCACTTGATTTCTGTCTCAAGATCTTGCTATTTATTAATCTTCTCCACTTCCTTTGTTAGAAGATTAGCATCTCCTGGTATAGCAACATCAACGAGAAGGCAGATCTTCTCCTTTCTGTCGTGGATCACCGTATCTTGTTAATTTGCTGCCATGGCTCAAATGGTGTAACAATCATGTCCCACATAATACTAAAATCACTGATGTTCACAACAGCTTGTGGCTTGTGCTCATACTTCATCACATGGACCAGTCCAGATATCTATTTACTTTGTTATACCTGTGCAGGTTGCTCTCATGACCTGAGGTATCTCACTGACTGAAGAGGCAACCCATTGCACTGGTGTTTGATGTTGACGAGTCCTCTCTTCTACTTGGATCCGTATTGCTTTGTTGTTGCACAGGATTCCACTCCAAAAAGTCTCACTTAATATTATGATTATGTTTAGTATTATTGCTGTGAATAGCAATCTCAATGCCTTAGTACAGTCTATGGACAGAAGTTCTATCAACTCTAGAAAAGTGTGACACTGGGAGTGATGACTTATCTGATTTGCAAAGTGGACTTACAGAACATTACCTGGAGTGAAAAAACTTTGGAAGTTTACCTGAAAAATATGAGGATGATATAAGATATCTGGGTGTTGATACTTAATCTGAGGGAATTAGGCATTATGAAATTAAGATGAAGTGCAATAAATGAGTATAAGAGGGGCGGGCACGGGCAACTCACTTCAGCTTCCTGAATAAGCTCAGTTTAGTCATCTGACAGGGATCACGTGAGATAAGATCCTCTGATGGAGGATCACAGGAATCGTGGGGTAGAGGGGTCCTTTCATCGGATTGACTGGCCCAGCGCTATCTCAGCTGTGGAATGGCCAGTTGATGGCTGAGGTCTCCAGGACTCTGAACAAATCCAAATCATATTATATGATATCATCTACTGTTAAATTCTGCTCTGTACTTGTAACATTTTTATTTTACTATTATACTTTATTGAGGATTACTTGTGTTCTGTTCTGTGTATTGTATTGTATTTACCCCATTCTTTTTGATACCCACTACACTCTCTTTGTAGTGCCTTTCCTAAGGGTTCTTCCTTTTTGGAAGTTTTTCCTTGTCTTCTTAGAGAGTCAAGGTTGGGGAGTTGTCAAAAGCCAGTGCCTGTTAGAGCCCATTGCGGCACTTGTGTGATTTTAGGCTATACAAAAATAAATTGTAGTGTATTATATTGTATGATAGTTATTGAAAGGGTGGATTTCAGAAAACACCCCAGGATGGATCAAACAAGGTGGATCAGTTCTGGGATGACTGAGTATGGTTAGAAGAGACTGAATGAGATTAACGTGACTAATGGGGTATGGTGCTGTCAGTTTACTTAAGTATGGGTGTCACTGGTAAAGAAATCACTTAGAGCATGGCCCCTTTCCATTTTCCACCATCGCATGGACAGGTTAGACACAAACTGGTTGAGCTAAATGAAAACCTTAGACCCTGGGTGCAGTCTGCTGAACTGAGGACATTGCGTACATTTGACTGGATTGGAGCCGCTAGGTGCTGTTCACTCGACTACAGGTGTTGGCTCTAGTTCATGTACACAGGAGGTCCGGGATACAGTTCAATTTACTGCAGTAACTGAGAAGCTTCACTCAACTGGATCTGCTGGGTGCAGGTCATTAAAGCGAGCACATGGCACATGGAGTGTGTACTTGAAGGAGTCGAGCGTTACTAGGCTACTCGAGGAGATCAGGTGCAGTTATTGTACCTGAAGACATTCAGTGGACTGATTAACTAAACTGATGCTCAGGCGCAGTGTGTTTGCACATGTCAGCAGAACACCACACAGAGGGCTCCAATGACACGTCTCGAGGGACTGACTTCGGTGTCCGTGCCAGGGGCACAGGCAAGGAGAAGAAAGCGAAGGCCATAATTAGGCAGGGTGGGCCAGCATTGAGCTGCTCCTGACTTCCTGTGCTGTCTCTGATTGCAGCGGCTTTGCGCTGTTTGTTTAAGATCGATTCTCTCCAGATGTAGGGCTGTGCGGAGAGGAAATGAGAGTGCCGGGTGGGGGCATCTGCAAAAACAAAGGCATTGCATAAACTCAGTGGGACAAAGGCGCTCAGTGATTAAAATGGATTGTGAGTTTAAAGGAGGACTGCCAAAAATATCACTGCTTCCTCCTCCGTGAGGTCTGCATGCTGGCGACTGGCTCCCTCATTTAATTTTAGAAGGCTTTCTTTGCGACTGGGAAAGGGCAGGACACGCACGGGGGGGTCAGCTGATGGGAAGCCAGTAGCCTGACCCTTGACAGAGCGTGCAGGGGACTCAGGCTTCCCAGGTACTCCCCGGTCAGTCTTGTAACCTTTCTCAGAGCGCTTTTAGCCCAAGGTTGCCATATATCAGAATGTCCTTCAAGCCTCAAGTCATCAGAAACAGTCAAACATGGCTTTCTTAACAAAAAAAGTCACATCTCATTGCTGAATTTAAAGGTCAGCATTTCTGGGTTCAAACAAATGTTTCAACATTAGCCAGTCAGCATTTCCAATTAAAGACCAGGCAGGCTGGACTTCTTAAATGTACATCTGGATCCACACATCCATCATTTGTCAAAATCAGGGTGGACATGCCTGACAATTTCAGTTTTACCAGTAAATCCAAGAATAAAAACAAGGTTGTTACAGTGATGAAAATGCTTCACAAAGAATAACGACAATAACGTTTTTAAAAAGGTTTGTTGATTATAATAATCTGAGAAAATGACAATGTAATTCAGAGTCAAGAAAGGAGAGCAATCAGATTATCCCTCAGACTGTTCATGAATCAGCAACATTTGTAACTGCCATGCAGGGCCAGAACGTGGGGTGAGGCGACAAGGCAAATGCCTCAGGCAGCACTTTGGTAAGGACAGAATTTTCACATAACTTTTTTTTCATATTTTGAAATAACAACATGAAAAAAAAATTAAGTGGAAACCTTAATAACCCGTTGCATGGCTGCACTTGGGTCCTAATCTGGATCCTGAGTTGGTTTGTCGTGTGGTGGGTGCAGCAATACACTGTATCAGTACGTGCTCCTAACCTCTCTCACTCTTAAGAACTACTTACACATCTAGTCCCTTATTTATATACAATCATTAGAAAACTATTGAGAACTATTTTCATTTCAAAAACTTCCAGTTCTGCATAACACAGTTTTCAGCACCTTGGCGCACCGAGAACATCCAAGAATCAAATTGCTGCATGTGCATTTTGAAGCCACATATCAGTACATGGCTTTACCATTCATTATCCTGACCTTTGCGTATCACCACAGGTACCGTCTTGGGGTGGGATGTTGGGGTCAATTCTGCAGCAATTCTAGAAAAAAGTACAGATGGTAAAAATGACTTACAAAATCCAATAGGGGTGTCATTTGACTCTATAGACTGCTGAGGCTACATCAGAGGCAGGTCTACATCTGTGGGGACCTAAAGCTTGAGCTGTCATGGGGGCCCCTTCAGAATCAGCAATGTGTTCTGTGTATTCACTGTTATCTACTTCAATGTGGCTGTTCCATGACATATCACCACAATTTTTTAAAAATGTAACCTCTACATTTCAGATTTTTATTAAAATTCCTGTAGTAGTGAATGAGACTATATTATTATTATTATTATTTAAAAATCTTCTCATACAGCAGGCACCCAAAGGTTTTAAGCAATGTGGGCTATAAAGTCACTTTTGGGGCACCTACAGGATTACGGGGCCCTGAAGCTTAAGCTTCATTAATTTCATATTAGATCTACCCCGGCCTATGTTCAGCCTGCAATTAAAAGTGTCTCAGTTCTGTTTTGCAAGTGATTCAAATCCAGTATGACTGTTTGCTGATATCTACCCTAAATCTGCAAAATGAATAACATTAATTAATCAGACAGATGCTACCTAATAAACAAACATGAATACCAGATGCATGATGACTTCAAATTCTTTACTGCACAGAACATCTGTGTATTGGTCAGCTCACAATAGCAAGTGCTCAAAGATACTTTGAGTGGAATCGCCTCTGCTGAGTTTATCTGCAAGACTTTCTCGGAGAGAAATGTGGCAACTGGGCTGCATTGGCCAGCATTCTATCTATCACTTTTTGATTTTTTTCATTTCACATTTCTGCAAAAAGGCAGAATCTATGTTAAATGAATAAAATATAAGTTATCTTTGAATGACAGAATTAACAAATGTATTGTAAGGTATTTCTTTATTTAAACCACTAGCCTGCCAGATGGCTTACAGTGATGGTGACAGCACTATTATAATTCTACTCTGCAGCCCCATAAACTGTATCCATTGTGGTCCCCGGCCGGGGCTGGAGCCCGGCCCGGACGCCCAGGAGGACAAGAGGAGGACTTGTGCCTCCTCCAGACCGTGAGGGGGCATCCGTCCTGGTTATGTTGGGGGCCTTGGGTACAGTGAATGGAACCCCAGCCCTGTAGGGACCCGTGGCCACCGCCAGGCAGCGCCCCGATGCCGGAATATCCCATGTGGGACCCGGTCGGGGCTGGTGCCCGGCCGGGACGCCCAGGAGGACCGGAGGAGGGCTTGTGCCTCCTCCAGACCGTGAGGGGGCATCCGTCCTGCTTATGTAGGGGGCCTCGGGTAAAGGGCTTGGAAGCCCAGCCCTGTAGGGACCTGTGGCCACCGCCAGGCGGCGCCCCAATGCCTGCATATCCCTGGAGCCCAGCACTTCCGCCACACCAGGAAGTGCTGGGGGGAAGACGACAGGGGACACCCGGACGGCTTCCGGGTGCACAGCCGGCACTTCTGCCACACTGGGGTGTGGCTAGGACTAATTGCTGGGAAGCAGCTGGAGCCCATCCGGGTTCCCATATAAGGGGCCGCCTCCCTCCAGTCATTAGTGGATGTCGGGTGGAAGAGGACAGAGCTGGAGAGAGGACACAGAGACTGTGAGGCCTGGACTGTGGGGAATCGGTGCAAGAGGCACTGGGGTTTGTTGTGCACGTGACTTTCATTTGTAAATAGTGTAAATAAACAAGTATGTGGTGGAACTTATGATGTCCGTCTGTCTGTGTCCGGGCCAGCGTTCACACCATATAAATTATATGTAGGCCTGAATCTAAATAGCCTAGTCACATGCTGACTTAGAGCTCATTTTGGGACCCGTCATGATTTGGTTTTGCTGCTGGCTTATTTGAATATACATCACTAGCCAACCCACGGCGTAGCATACACCGCATATAATTATTTATTGATGAGTGAACACTTCCTGAAAGACACAATTGTCCAAATGGGGAGGGTTTGAGGATACAACTGTCAGTGAATGACAAGATGGATTTCTGGAGAGAGCAACATACAATTGTGAGTGAAAACAGATTTTGGCAGATACAGGCATATTTTTTTGAAAGTTTGTCCTTGTGCCTTATTAATAGTAATTGCAAACGCCAATCTAACAGGAAATTGTCTGCGTGTAAAAGTAAAAGGCAAATTAGAATCTGATGGGGTCAGGGAAATCCGGGGAATAAGGACAGTTTGTGAGGTAGCAGATGTGATAGTCTTACATTCCAGTACATTGCGGTGAATGCTGGTAACATGCATGAGGTTCCTGAGAAGCATGATGACTGAACCAATTTTAATTTTGAGTTTATTCGGAGGCATGCCAGTGGGAGTAAGACTATTAAGAAATTCTTCAGGGAATGCAAGTTGATCTGCAGGATCTTCTGTGACAATGGAGTCAATGCTGGTGAAAGTTA
This sequence comes from Polypterus bichir lapradei, assembly GCA_026402145.1. Classification (NCBI taxonomy): domain Eukaryota; kingdom Metazoa; phylum Chordata; class Cladistia; order Polypteriformes; family Polypteridae; genus Polypterus; species Polypterus bichir. The sequence continues at coordinate 6,719,423 of JANRMT010062790.1, read as the reverse complement.
CTTCGTCGTTATGGATAAGTTTCAGAACCTGTTCATTAAGGTGTAGTGAGTCTTCGTTGGTGACACTTAATATAGCTTGTGTACTGAGTTGTTCCAGAGTGACAGTTGAGAAGTCGATTTTGCTATATAATTGCCTCGAGAGCGATGTTGGAAGCCTGCGGAGGGTGAGAGTTGGCGGGCGGGGCCTTGTCGTGCGTTCCCCATGATGTGGGAGGAGGGTTAGAGTGGTCGTTCGTGGTTCTTTTGTGCGTAACCCATGGGCAGGGCTCTGTTAGAGTTGGCAGGCGGGGCTCTGTGAGTTGGCGGTCGTGGCTCTCTGTCTTGCGTGCGGTGAAAAGTCAACGTGGCTCAGAGGTGCATGTGGACTTTTGCACAGACAAAAGCGACTGAGGCTGTGTTTGGTGAGTTGTTGCGTGCGGGCACATGAGCAGGCAGTGCACATGCCTCGAGAGCGACGCTGAACGCGGGAGGATGGTTACAGTTTTCTCTGTCGTGCGTATCCCATGACACGGTAGGAGGGTTAGAGTTGGCAGGCGGGGCTCTGTCGAGCGTATCCCATGGTCTTAGAGTTGGCGGGCGGGGCTCTGTGAGTTGCCAGGCGTGGCTCTCTGTCTTGCTTGCGCTCACTGTCTTGCGTGCCCTTAGTGAATTATATATATAGATGCTTTTGTCTTGTACTTGAATGGTGGGGGGTGGGGGGAGGCATAGTTTGAGGTTAAAAATTCTGTTTCTGTCATTAATTTCTCTATATTCTTAATGGTTTAGGTGCTGTGTTTTGTTTTTGTAACATCTTGGAAACCATTTTAGGACCTTGATCACCACCATTTTAAATTCCCATTCTTAGGTCATGACATGTTTGCAATCAATGCAATGGGATAACCGGACAACTAGACATTCTTTTCCTTATGCAATCTGCGGAAACCAAAACTCTACCACAAATCTTTGTTCAAAGTCTTATCTTATTTTTTTTAGGGGTTTGGCCTCTTGTTGGATTCTTCTGACCTTGATTTTTGCCTTTTGTTTTGGCTTTGCTTTATATTTTTCATTTCCCAACTTCAACCTCTTTTGCGTATCTATAAACATTTACTGGTTCTTCTCATAAAGTTTACGTGCCAATTTACTGTCAGGACAGGACTGGCCATTTGGCCATAGTTCAAATTGGTTGTATATCAGACACAAAGTGCACAGGTCATTGCATTTGAAGCTCTGTGGGTCTAATGGGCATCACCGATACACATTCTTTATCTGCCGTTATGGAGTAGCACAAAACTGATTTTTTGTGTGTCTGAGAAACTGTCAGGTGTAAAGGAAGGGAAGACGGTTTGGACTGAATGCAAAAGAATTATCCACATGGAGCAACACTGATCAAATAAACCTTAAATGGCCCTCCAAGAGTCAAAAAACATATGAGACACCATAAAATAATGAAAATAATAACAACTAAAGATTTATTACTATTTACAAGGAGTTTTTATCTTCTTTATGGATGGAAAAAGTGCAAACAATCTGCATAGACTGAAAATAAAAAAGATGTGCCAGCTGCATGGCATGGTCAATCAGTGCACATAAGATTAAATTCTATTTGTGCAATGAAAATCTGAACTTCACCCTGCCAAATAAGCGAACCAGCTATGAGGGGACGCAAAAGTGTGTACACTTGATGAGCCCCGATACAGGGTGACACACGTGTCATGTACTCTTTGTATTGTTTGGCAGGTACTGTATCACATATCTGTGCACTGCTTCTCGCAACTGAGAGGATGAGGCAGGTGTTTGTCAACTGGCTGATCAACCACAAATGTTACCTGGTAGGTAACCACCTAAGAATCAGATTGCAATACAGACATAAAAAAGAATATATATCTATATATGTATTTATTGCTAGCTTTTAGCCATTTGTTGATTTCAGCATCAGTAAAGGAAGTATGACAGCTGAGAGACTGCTACCTCTGCAATTCCACAACCATTTCTATCAGTAGTTCCATGCAGAGTGTATCATTCTATGGCTGATAGCGCTGCTGCAAGTGTGTCATAAGCAAAAGGCATATGGCCTTTGTGACTTACAGTGGCTGGTTTGAGCAATTTCTAAAACATTATTGTTTTCCTATGACCTGTGACCATAAGTACGAATAGCCTCAACTTCGCTGTCCATAAATAAGTGCATGAATGTATAATACTGTATGTCTATACATTTATCCATGATTCCTGTTTCTTATAAATTTGCTAATGTATCCTATCCTATCGATACTTACCGTCAGTTTTTTCAACTAGGGATGGCTATTTAGCATACCAGGAGTAGAAGTGAATCTGAAGAGTATAATGGCCTCAACTACCCTGGCCATAAATCTGCACAAGAAAGTATAATGATTATCTCTATACATTTACCCATAATTCCTGGTACCTTTGACAGTGTATGCAAATAATGCAATATCACTATCCAATCAATGCTCAGTGTCTGTTTTTCCAAATAGAGAGATTTTTAACATGCCAGGAGTAGGCGTGAATGTGAAGAGTGTAATCAACAAGTGATTAATGCTTGTGAACAACAAAGGACAAGATCTGCTGAGTGCACCACTGAGTATTTAACCCACTGTATCTGAGTGTGGAATCACAGCTGTACAGCAGTTGATCGGATTATTGACATACAGCATCTAGCACACGCTGTCTTAGCCATGCGTGCATTCCATTTGAACTGTTCCCATATGGCAAACGCTTCAGAGCCTTTCCAATAGGGACCTCACGATTCAGAAACAGTTTCATCCCAAGAACTATGAATGCACTCAATCAGTCCATCAATTGTTCCTGGTAGAACTGTTTGTACTTATAAGTACAATCAACTCTCTGTAAACTTGCACTACAGTTATAATATTGCACAAACTGAGTCACTTTATGAAGTGCATATTTACATATGATGACGACTGGCTTCTAGGTCGCTCTAGATTTCCAAGCTCTAACTTCTTGGAGCTCTTGACATCATTTTTAAGATGAAATACAGTAAAGCATGTTTAATACATTACAAAGATAAATTTTAAACTTCAATAAAATAATGTATATTGTTAATAATTAAACATGTGAGGACACGGTGGCACAGAGCTAGCGACAAGCTGGCGCGCTGTTCAGGGATTGTTCCTGCCTCATGCTGTATGCTTTCTGGGATTGGTGCGATCTGGATGGATAGATGGATGGAATAATAAGGATATTTCAATGTTTCATAAAAGCTTTGAAGAATCTGCGCTCTAAGCTTACAGATGGCTTGACATCTTACAGAGCTGATCGTGTGGTGATTGGTTACTTGGAGAAGGAAAAGGAAGGACAGGAATTGGAGGTTAGCATATTTGAGAGAGACAGTACTGCTGCAGTTAATTATTTCATGGAAGGTCTCGCACGGCGCAGCAAGCATCTTGCGGGAGGCAGGCAGAATCTCTGGACAGGGCACCAGCTCATCATTAATACTACGCCACTGTGTTCCCATGTTTAGCACATGCTTTAATTTCTATCATCATGAAAAGGATATCACGTGTACATCTCAGTATTTTAGTTATTCAGAGAGCTGTAATATCATGAATGTAATGTATTTTGTGTGCTGTCGGCGGAAGAGAAAGCCGGTTTAAGAAGCACGTAGTGATTCACACCACATAGAGCACATAAAAGAACACACAGAAAGAAGCATTTAACATGCTACTTTTGTTACGATGGGATCTGAGAAGCTAGTAAATTAAACGATTTTAAGATGAAGTTTATGACTTTCTACTTTGTTGAGAAAATAAAGTATACGATTAAAGTGGAAAATTTGACATTAAAGTGTACATTTGGACATTTTTTTCAACTGTGTCCCTATTTTATTTTTGTTTCCTAATACGCTTCCATATGACACTCAGACAGTGGGCTATGACTCGCCTTTTCATGGCGACTTTGATATCTGACCACTTCTTTTTTATTTCGGGCACTGTGCGACTTTCTGAACTTGAACTTTTGAGTTTCTCTGCCACTCTGTCACTCGATCAACTTCCTTTTGTTGTTTATACCACTGTTTAAATCAACAAATAGTACTTTTTCTTTACCTCTACCTGGTATTTGCTGAAATTCTTCTATTTTCCCCCATGCTTTTGCCATTGCCTTTTCACAGAATGCTGAGCTTAAGGGCTATTTTATATTGATTTGCATATTCAAAGAGGAGTAATTCTGGGAGGAGGAGTTGGGGAGTGGCATCAGGCTCGTGCACATGTGTTACTTTTGATGCTGACCGGGATTTATGGAGCGGAAGAACATGGAAGATGACGTTTGCACCGATTTATGCATCTGGATTTTTTTGTGCATACGCACCTTTCCGCTTTTTTCCATACGCCATGTTTTAGTACATGTGTGACAATATATATATATATATATATATATATCTCATTTATTTATTTATATAGTGCAATGTTCACAGAATCACTGTATCACGAAGCCTGTAAAGAAATACATATTGTATGTGAATGTAGTGCATCGTCTCAGATCTACTAAGAATATGATGTTGGGGACGAGAGTCTAATTTAGGGGATGGAGTGAGTGAGGGGGGTAGGATTAGGAGGTAAAATGCTTACAGTGGGCAAAACTCATAGTTTTCTTGCTAAATTACTGTTAAATAAATACGACAGTAAACAACATGCCTTTGTCCAGGAAGTGTAAGCACAAAAATGGTGCTAAAGAGACTGAACATATAATGCAAAAATCTCAGATTAAAATAATCAAAAATAAAGTGTTAAGAGTCATTTTGCTGAACAGTGCATGCTCCTCACTTTCTCAAACTTTTTTTCCAACATTGCCAACTGCCCTGGCTGCAGCTGAATTGTTTTGTTAGAATTTTTGTGATGCAGCAACACTAAATGGCAAAGAGGGGTGAACAGACTTCAAAATAACCCAAAAACTTGGCTTCATCTATTGGCCTAAGAAACAAGCAACCCAGGCAGCCAGACCCAAAACTTATGAGGAAGGCTTCCAGTATTGCATTAAGTCCAGCTCTGAATTTAAAAAATCAAAAATACTTTTAATTGTCCCAAAAACACGAAATGCCTTTCAAGAGAAAGAAACCACAATGCCTCTGTCTTAGAGGACAAGGCCAATGGAGAATCATCATAAATGAAGAATCTATTCAAAAAATCAAGAAAGAGAACAAGAACAGCAAAAAGGGTTTCCCTAAATTGGCAATCCAAGATAAACAAGCCCAAAATTGAAAACCAATAGTAAAATTCAATAAGCAGTAGCAAAGGTTCAGTAAAACCAATAAAATCCAATCCAATACTCCAAGAAAGATCTCTGCTCCACAAATGCCACTGAGACAGTCCTGGGATCATCTCCTCTACCTCAACATAAAGGATGAGAGCGGTCCTGCTGTAGTGATGTCATGGTGGCCCCGCCTCTTGGGTGTTCTACCTACAAAGCACAAGAATTAGGTTTAAACACCCTAAATATACAATACATAACAATATTAAAAATACATGAACATACAGATACATGAAAAACAATCATTCATAACCAACACAAATAATGAAATGGAAAATAAACTTAAACCTAAGTACAAACCCTGGCTCTAACATTTCAAGAATGATGCCAAAGATCCATTTTTGGACTCACCTGTTATAAAAATATCTCAAAAAAGAAAGGCCAAACACACACACATCCACACACCCACCCACATATACACACACCATTACTTTCCAAACTCAAAATGTATGTTTCTGAATTTTATTAAATAATTTAACACAATTCAAAACTTAAACATGCTGTCTAGAATCTTCAAATTATGGAAGTGTATTGTTTTTAGTGCCTTTTTTGTGCATTATTGTTATGAAGAATCTAAACATTTTAATTACAAAATTAAATTTAAAAATTAAATTAACTGGATATCTCAATAACTTACAAAGCCAAGAATTAAACAGGAAAACTATTCAAAATTGAAAATAATAAGGATTGAATTAATTAGTTGAGAAATAAAGAAACAAGATATGTGATCAATCCTACAATGCAACAATTTGATACTAAAAATCCTAAAGATTGAAACAATAATTCAAAATCTGAAAATCCCACATAAAACGCGCTTAAAACCTAAATAATGAGAGCAGGCCAGAAATCAGAGACAACTTGAGCGAGCCAGCTAGCTAATGCCACCTGTGGTGCACAGGGCAGCCTGAGTCTTAAATAGACCTCTCAGGTAAATGCAGTTAATTACTGCAGCATCTGAGAGCATTAAACACTGATCAATTGAAAGACAACTCCTAATAAAGGGGAAAGGGAGCAATGACAAAAACAAACACAAAAGAGACTACCAAAAACAGGACGCAACTAAGAAAATCACCTAATAAAGTTTTTTTTTAAGTATTGTACTGTATAAATATCTCTTACACCGCTGCCTTTTCAATGATTGGTCATACTGATTTTTCAAACTTTATATTTTTGTGTTTGACATTACTATTTACACTTTGATTTTTGATGCTTTAGGAACTTAATGTGAATTTAGAAATTTGACAAATGATTGCTTTTGAACATATGTTCCTTCCCTAGGCGTCTTATGTAAATCACTTAATATCTTAGCACTGCAAGTAAAACATATATTTTTGTATATAAACATGCCGCTTCCTCACCTCTTTGAGTTTCCTTTATGCTGTTTTTAACTTGTCAATGTCATTACTCGATGTTTCAAACTTTTATTCCGTGCTACTTCCTGAGAGTACAGTGTCCATGTAATTTACCGTCTCCTTTCTTGTTTTATCAGCTGCTTGCCAGGTGTTGTCTCAAATCTGTCTTGCTCACAGTTCTGCCCAGGTGTCATCCATGTTTTGTATTGTTTGTAGCCCCCACAGTTAGTTAGTTAGTTAGTTAGTATGAGGGGTTTTGATCGGTTGAGTTTGTTTCATTCTGTGTTGTGTATTTTATTACTTTGTCTGGCTGGGGATATATAAGTCACCAGACATGACTAACAAAATCACCATGTCACATTAAAATTGTTATGTCACAACCTGACTCACATTTATTTTCTTTTTTGTTGCTATTTGTGATATTTTTAAATTATTATTGCTCATGTGTTTCTTATTATTATGTAATTGTTAATATTGCTTTATTTTTTAATCATTATTCAGTAATTAGGTATTTGTATGTTCTTGTCTCCCTGCTATGTTCCCTGTATTTTGTGGGTGAAACCCCAAGAGGTTGGGCCACCATGGTGTTTTTTTTGACTGACCACTCTTAGCCTTTCTATTCAAGTGAAGGAGATGGACCTCAAGGCGGCACGGTGGCGCAGAGGTAGCACCACAGCCTCGCAGTTAGAAGACCCAGGTTCGCTTCCTGGGTCCTCCCTGCGTGGAGTTTGCATGTTCTCCCCGTATCTACATAGGTGTGCTCCGGTTTCCTCCCACAGTCCAAAGACATGCAGGTTAGGTGGATTGGTGATTCTGCATTGGCCCTAGTTTGTGTGTGTCCTGCGGTGGGTTGGCACCCTGCCCGGGATTGGTTCCTGCCTTGTGCTCTGGGATTGGCTCCAGCAGACCCCCGTGTTCGGATTCAGCGGGTTGGATGATGGATGGATGGATGGAGATGGACCTCAGGGTGTCATTGAGGTAAGTAGAGTGTTATATTGAATTTTCTGGTATACTCATTTTTTGCAACTATTTATTGTATTTCAGTATTATTCAGATTTGGACCTATTTGCTTTAGATTGCACTTATTTTGCCTTTTTCCATTTTTGTTCTTTATTTCCGTGAATAAATTCTTAATTGATAAAGAAGTTTTTGTTGCCCTTGTCCATTAAGCCATAGACTTGATGGCTTTTTTTTTCCCCTCGAGGATATTTTTGTCGATTTTGGATATTTAAAGTATATTTTTAAACTTTAAAAGTCTAAACAAAATTTGGGCCTGTGAAGGGCTTGAAGCCTGCTTTTTGATATTAGGACAATGTTGCCTAGAGTGAGGCCCTAAGAAACATCACAAGATCATCAATGTTACTGACGTTTTTCAGATAAGCCAGGCTGTCATTAGCTGTTAGCTCTGTTTGAATTTACATGATATTTGTTTTTGTCCTGGTCTTGCTTTTTTTATTAAAGGTTTCTTTAAATTGGTACATAGGGGTCCAGGTGAATAAAGCAGGCCCTTGCAGGCTCTTCTTAGAACTGCTTTTAGCCTTTTCTTTCAGATCAGTAGTCCTCCTTTTGTTTTTTGAATTAAGGCAAACAAGAAAACACATTAGTGCCACATAAATATATTAATACCAGTGATGGCGCACTGCACGATAATGTGCAGTGAATACACTTGACTTGAGCATTCATAGATTTCACACTCTTTTTCTGTAAAATTAGTATTAGTTTACTCAGAAGTTGATGCCCTTGCTGCTTCCTGAGCAGTTCTTCTTTTCTCCACCCTAGCGGCCTGCTTCTTCTCTTTTTTCGTCGGCATCTTTTTGCATTAAAACTGATTAAGTCAGTGTTTGTGATGCAATTACTTAGTATGTTTTCTTTAATTTTTCACTTAAGCTGGCACTTAAGTCTTCAATGATGCCTCAAGAATGATTTAAGATATGAAAAGGTGGGGTAAGTGATGAGAAAGGTGGCAGAGATGAAAACGGCGCCCTTATGCATGCGCCACACGGCCCCCTGCAGGCCACTGACAAGAATTAATTCTACAATAAAATAAAATAAAAAATAAAAAGAGGAATAATCTTGGAGGTCAATCATCACATGAAAGAGGATAGTAGACATCACATGGTATATGTGTACCAAATTTCAGGTCAATAGGTCAAATGGTTTGCAAACTACAAGCGATTTAAAATCCTGGACAGACAAACGAACAGCCACAGTGCCGTATTATATATAAAGAGTATTTATTTAATGTTTCTGCTTGTTGTGACAGACATTGAAACTTGTTTCCATTACACTTGACATTCAATTTCTGTATTTTAGATTTTGTCTTTTTCAAATTTTTCAATTAAGCTCAGCCCCATAAACTCTGGATGATCATATTCCCTGGCCACGAGTTACACCATTTTTGGAAGACGAGAAGTAAATCTCTTTGTGCCGTCCTGTGTGTGATTTTATAGTTGGACTCGAGTCTCTAATCGCATGTGACACGTCCGCACAAGCCTCATTACTGTTTGGCTCTGCCTGCCGTTGGACATTTGGAGGCAATCGAGACTCCTGGTGATGATAATGTTTACTCGTCAGGCACTGTTGAACAAACTCTCCTGGGTGACATAGTGTTGATGAAATTTAATGATTACAATGTTCTCATTTTTCTTGACTAAATTGGATGACCAGTCTATTTAATGTGACACAACTGCATAACTAAAATTTGACTACATTGAAAGGATATTTTCATCAGGGCAGTAAGAAGAGATCCTTAACAACAAAAAAAAATCACAAAACAGAAAGGCACTCAATCATCCCCACTGTATCCTCACTCCTGATTCATCTGTAAAACAGAGACTCTACCGATATGAAGATGTAACATTCCAGTGGGCCACCAACATGGCTTCCCATTAAAGTATCTGTCAGCGGCTTTCTGTGAGAACTCGGTTGACTCAGGAAATGCCTGACACAGGAGAGAACAGAACATGTTTCTAGGATCTCAAAAGATAATGAAAATAAATTCACTCATCTGTCCAGAAAAGTGATGGGGAGCCCCACGCCTGTTAATAAGAATAAAAGTCAAAGGATGCTTAGTAGACACCCTGTGTCTGCTCAACCTGCCTTCATTTGACCAATGATACAGATATGGTGCAGTAGCTGTCACTTCAGTTTTGTCTCTAATGTCACCATCACTCCTCTTATAATACCATGTGTATCTCCCTTCATGTGTCTCGTTCTCTGTCTAAAGTCTCCCCTTCCATGTGTCACCTAATGGACTTCTTTAAATTAAATATCTTCTCGAGTATGTGAAACATTTTGTTGCTCACAGCCACATCTCCATATGACCCACTGTGTCTTACCCACTCCTCCTTTTGGTACCCTGTGAGTCTCTTGTGCATTAAGGACCACCTTCTGTGTCCTGACACTCTGTATGACTCCGTCCCATTGCTCCGTTTGACTCCTTGTGTGACTCAAGCCTGTTCCTCCTTGTGACGTCCCATATGTTTGCGTTTCTCTGGCTGTTTCTATTAGTACCAGACCTACTCATCCATGAGACATTCAGTGTAAATCAGATATGCCCCGTCATATCAAGGTCAAGTTGTTTTTTATTTAATTGCATTTACACAAGATAGCATGTCGTTTGCCTTCTCAGCTGCATCCAATAATAGACAAAAATATATAAAAAAAATAGAGAAAACAGGTTACACAAAAGTGCTAAAATATTTACCATCATTTGAAAACTATTTCTAACAATTTGACAGAATTTTTTTACATACTGTAAACAGATGGCATGTATGAAAACCTCTGCACTCCCAAAATGTGTATTACTTCTGATTTATTTTATTAAAAAAGTCTTTGCCAATGGGAAGAAACACCCTGCTCCACAGCGTGACTCACCTTGTGTCGACAACTCCATCATGTGATACCCTGAATGGCTCCTTCTCACATCTCCTATGTGACTACCTGTGTCTCTCTGTGACATCCGGGTCCAATCGTCCGTATGACTTTGTGTGTGTCCCAGACCTGCTGCTCCTTGTGATGCTGTGCGTATGCAACATTCCCTGTGAATGTCCTTGTGTGTCTGTAGGACCACCAGACTTGTGACTTCCTGGATACCTAAGGTTTAAGTAGACCCTTTGCATTTCAGGTCCACTGCAATGCGTAACCACTTACTGTATATTTTACATCCATCCCTCCATCACGACTCCCTTTGTGTTGATTGCTTTACCCTCTCTGTGTTGTCCTATAATATATCAGATCCATTTCTCAAGTGACATTTTGTGTCTCTTTATAACGTGGTACCCTGTGTTCTTTAGATCTGTCCTACTATGTGACTGCCTATGTGTCTCACACCCTCTTTGCCATCTGATGACCCGTGAATTACAAATGTGTACCATGGAGTGACTGCTTGTGAATATCAGACCCATAGGTCACCCTGTGTATCTCAGACCTGCTCCTCTGTGTGACGTCTTGTATGACTCAATTCCCTAGACTCCCAGTGTGCCTCTGTGAATAGCAAGTCTACTTCTACTATATGATGCCCAGTGTGTTTCACACCAGCTTTGCTTTTTGGTTACCCTTGTGTTTTAAACCTGCTCCGCTATGTCACACTCTTTGTATCTCAGGCCTGCTCCTCTGTGTGGCAAGAATGTTTCACATCATTTCACTATTTGTGTGTCTCCCTGAATGTAAATATGCCCAGCATGTGACATCCTGTATGTCTTATTTCATTTGACTCCCTCTGTCTCTCTAAATACCCGGCCTGCTTCTCCTGTATGACACCCAGGGTGTCTCACACCAGCTCCATTCTATGACTGCCAGTGTATCTATCAACAGCATCACTATGTGAATGCCTGTGTGTGTATCAGACTCGCTCAGCCATGTGATATCTTATATATTTCAGATGTTCTCTACTGTTGACTATTCATCAGTGTCTCTACCATATGACTTGCTGTGTATTTAAGATCCGTGACATGCTGAATGTCTCACTTCATTTGACTCCCACTGTTTCTCCGTGAGTACTTCTTCTATGTGCCGCCAAGTGGGTCTCACACCAGCTGCATTATAAGCCTGCCTCTGTGTCTTACAGCTACTCCACCATGTGACACCATATGTATTTCATATTGTTCTATTCAGTATATTGCATTTCAGTTGCATCTCTGTGAATACCAGGCCTTCTTCTCCTATGTGACACCCACTGCGTCTCATGCCAGCTCCATTATATGACTGTTGGTGTGTCTCCCAGCTACTCCACCAGTTGAACACCTTATATATTCAGATGTTCTCCTCTATCTGACTGCCAGTATTCATTAAACCTGCTCCACTACGTGACTCCCTGTGTATTTCAGACCTGTGACATCAAGTATCCCTCATCTCATTTAACTTTCTCTCTGTGTCTCCCTCGAAAACCAGGCCTACTTGTCCTGTGTGGCACCCCTTGTGTCTCACACCAGCTCTACTATATGACTGGCCTGTGTGTTTCACACCAACTTCGCCATGTGTTGCCTGGTGCATTTCAGATGTTCTCCATTATGTGACTACCAGAGTGTATCAGACCTTCTCCTCCACTTCACACCCTGTGTATTTCAGACCTGTGACATCAAGTATATATTGGACTCTTTCTTCATGTCTCTGTCCAAATATCAGGCCTACTTGTCCTCTGTGACGCTCCATGCATCTCGCACCAGCTCTATTTTATGCCTGCCCGTGTGTTTCATACCAACACCCCAATGTGTTTTACCCTCTGTTTTTTGTTTGTTCTCCATTATATGACAGCCAGAGAGTATTAGACTTACTCCTCCAGATGGCACCCTGTGTATTTTAGAGTGGGGACATCCTGAATGTTTCACTTCTTTTGATTCCCTATGTCTCCATGAATAAACAGCCTATATCTTCTATGTGACGTCAAGTGTGTCTCACACCAGCTGCATTAAAGCCCACCTGTGTGTTTCAGAGCTACTCCACCATGTGATGCCTTGTATCTTTCAGTTGTTTTCCTCTATATGACTTCCTTTGTTCATTAGTCCTGCTCCACTATATGACTCTCTATGAATTTCGGACTTGTGAGATCAATTACGTATATATCTCATTTCATCTGATTCTCTGTGTGCATCCCCCTCCGAATACCAGGCCTTCTCTCATATGTGAAGTCCAGTGTGTCTCACACCAGCTCCACAATATGATTGCCTGCGTTTTTCAGACCTCTGACATCCTGAATGTCTCACTTCATTTGACTCCCTGTGTTTCACTAGACAGTCAGCTCATTGCTCCTTTTTGACGCCCAGTATACCACCCGCCGGCTACATTACAAAAATGCCAGTGTTTCTCTCACCAGATCCAGTATGTGACTACCTGTGTGTAATAGGCTCTCTCTGTATTCAGATGTTCTCCACTATATGACTACCTTCGTTTTTCAGACCTGCGAAATCCTGCACGTCTCACTTCATTTGACTTCCTATGAATAGTCAGTCTACTTCTTCTATGTGGCACCAAATATGTCTCATGCCAGATGCGTTATAAGTCTGCCTTTGTGTCTCAGAGCTACTCCACCATGTGATTCCTTATATACGTCAGTTTTTCTCTTCTATAGGACTTCTTGTGCTCATTAGACCTTGCTCCACCATATGACTGCCTTTGCATTTCAGACTGTGACATCAATTGCATAAATCGCATTTCATTTGACACTCCATGTGTGTCTCTCTCACTGAATACCAGGCCTATTCTCCTATGTGACATGCAGTGTATCTCACACCAGCTCCACAGTAAGACTTACCGTGTTAATGGGACCTGTGACTTCCTGAGTGTTTAATTCATTTGACTCCCTCTTTCTCCCTGAACACCCATCCTAATTCTGCCATATGACGCTCAATTTGCACCCTCTCCACTATGAGGCTGTCTGTGTGTATCAGACTCGCTCAACCGTGTGTTGCCTTACATATTCTCCACTATATGACTGCCTGTGGTTTTCAGTCCTGTGACATCCTGAATGTCTCATTTCTTTAATTCCCTGTGTCTCCTGTGTGACGTTCAGTGTTCCTCACACCAGCTTCATTGTATGACTATCTATGTGTCTTATTCCAGCTCCACAATATGACTGCCTGTGTTTATCAGACTTCCCGAACGTTTCACTTCATTTTACTCCCTGTGTCTCCCTGAATACCCACCCTACTTCTCCTATATGAAGCCAAGTGTCTCTCACACCAGCTTCACTATGTGACTTCCTGTGTATGACAGACTTGCTCAACCATGTGTTGCAGATGTTCTCCACTCTATGACTGCCCACGTTTATCAGACCAGTGACATCCTGCAGGTCTCACTTCATTTCACTCCATGTGAATACCCAGCCTACTTCTTCTATGTGATGCCCAGTTTGTCTCCCATCAGTTCCATTATAACAATGCCAGTGTCTCTCACACCACACACTATGTGACTTCCTGTGTGTATCAGGTTCACTCAGCCCTGTGTTGCCTTACAAATTGAGATGTTCTCCACTATATGACGTCCTCAACGTCTCATTTCTTTGACTCCCTGAATACCTGTCCTAAGTCTCCTATGTGACGTCCAGTGTTTCTCACACCAGCTCCACTGCATGACTATCGGTGTGTTTTACTCCAGCTCCACAATATGATTGCCTGCGTTTTTCAGACCTCTGACATCCTGAATGTCTCACTTCATTTGACTCCCTGTGAATACCCTGCTTACTTCTTCTATATGACGTTCAGTGTGTAACCCACCAGCTCCATTATAACAATACCAGTGTCTCTCACATGAGATCTACTATGTGTCTTGCCTGGGTGAATCAGGCTTGCTCAACTATGTATTGCCTCATATATTCAGATGTTCTTCACTATATGACTGCCTGCGTTTTTCAGTCCTGTGATATCCTGCAGGTCTTACTTTATTTGACTCCCTGTGAATAGCCAGCCTATTTCTTCTATGTGATGCCAAGTGTGTCTCACACCAGCTGCACTTTGTGTGTCACAGCACCATGTGATGTCTTGCTGCATGTATTTCAGCTATTCTCCACTATGTGACTGCCTGTATTTATCAAAAGTGCCATATGACTCCCAGTGTATTTCAGACCTGTGACATCAAGTGTATCTCATTTCATTTGACTCCCTGTGCGTCAACCTATATACCAGGCGCATTTCTTCTATGTGGTGCCCAGTGTGTCTCACACCAGTTCCGACTCCCTCCTCCATGTGATGTCTCATTATTGACGAATCCTGAAATTGAAAAAGTTTTGCATGTCTTAATCTCTGGTTTGGAGTTCTAATTAGAAAAAGAAAAATGTGAAATTATTGGGAGACAATGGCTCTTAGCAGGTTTTTTAATCAATTTCCTAATGAGCAACAGCATAATCATGTTTCGAAAGCCCTGAAATGGAGACTGCGGCCATATGGCCTAAGTAACTGATTGATTGGATTGGCAGATGGTTTTTAGGGAGCTGCTGCTCTTGCAGCGAGACCTGTTGTCCTGATTCCTTTCCTTTAATAGCTCTGGACTTTATTTTGGATTCTGCTATCATCTGCATGGTAAACGACTCATCTGCTGATGCCGTGCTTCAGTGTTGCTGCAATATTCCCTGCCATATGCCTCATTAACAAATCTAACCGTTGAGTGGATTTTTACTGAGCCTGAATGCTGCTTTTGAGTGCCATTCCATATTGAAAACTCCACTTGACATTGAAGGACAAGAGGCACAATGCCTGAGAGGCATCCTGTTCATCTGGCCACACAACTAATTCATCAAGCTGGGCCGGTTGAGGAACACTGGCATTCATAAGCTGGAGAATTGTTTGTCATGAGAGTGTCCGTGGGAATGCTTTTCAGTGGCAGCTGAGGTCACCTCCAGTTCTCCTCTCTTGAGCTTTAAATCCCTTGGGTGGATGTCTGCAGGGACACCTCCTGGCCGCCTGGGGCTGCACTGCTTCTTCTTGATTTCTTTGGTTTCTCCCCTTATGTTTCTCCAGATGTTTGGAGAGGGGGGCTCATTGTGGGCAAATCCAGATGTTTTAAAGGGGATGTAATAGCTTCTCATTGTTCAAGGCGTCTGGAAAACGGGGGCCATCTTCCCTTTGCCCCAGATGTTCAGCTGCTCGTGTGTTTGTACACATGTCTCTTTCTTTCACGCATTTTGGTCTGCAGATGAAAAGACGCAACTGTCGTTGATTGTGTTTTCTTGTTAAATGAATTTCAGTCTTCCATAAATATTTTTTTACTACTTACATATTCATTGAAACTGGTCCAAATGCTGGTTCTCATCACACATAAGTTCCTATTTGGTGAGACGCCAAGTGTCCCAAGGAGTGGCTCCATGCTTTTCAGATGATGGAGGACTGGGATTTGATTGTCTTGATATTTATCATTGCACATTCCATTGTCAGCTTTGACATTCCCAGACACAAAGACCTATCGCTACTGACTAGAGAAGAAATGGGATTTGTTCCTCACAGCTTAATGAGAGGCAGCAGGGCAATAGGAGAAGTGCTTGTGTGGCCTTGTGAAGAGCAGTACACTGCAGGCTGTGATGACCAGTGTATCCAATCCGATGACTTCAGCTTTATGGCACACCAGGTACAATGTTCAGTCAGTTCCTTAGCCACTATTTTACAGAGTGCCCTTCAAAACACTGAGCACGATCTCCAAAATGAATGCATAAAGCGGTATACATTTCAACACATCAACCAATCCTTGTTTATCCTTCCTTTATGTTGTATAGCACCCATCACGCTTTTCTTCCCACATCCTAATGCATTTGTATAAGCTGAATTGGCCATTCTAAATGGGCCTCTTTATAAGAGAGGGTGGATGTAAGTACTGGACCCGTGAGGCCAGCAGGTACTCTGAACTGAATTGACCTTTCATAATGGCTTCCCTCTCAAAGCACATTTCATATGCGGAATTCTGCATAAACAGCACTCATTGGTCAATCAGTGTTGTTTATTGGCTGAACTTTATTCTGTCACCGACCTGCCATACTGGCACAGATTCAACTCTTGACTGAGGTTGCTCCCTTCATGTTTACTATTAGTTGTTGATCAGTGAAATTCACCAAAGGGTTTTTGCAGAGAACTAGCTGGGGTCACCGGTGACCTGCTTTGCTAAATTTTTTTCCTGACAATTTGCTAAGGCAAACTTTTTTTTTTTCCCAGCAGCTCATGATGCTTTGTAAGGTCAACTGCTGTAGACATTAATGTTGGATGGGGATGTCACTACACAATCTGCACTGTATTCCCAATTTGCATCACTCATGTGCAGAACTTTCACACATGCGTACTGTAAGCGTACATCACCTCACACTTTACAGTGCTGCCTGATCTGCTTCATGTATGCATGAATAATTTATGGAACATAAACACATATGTCCTGTCACTACCTGATCACTATTCCAGCCAGATTTGCACCCCACATGTGTTACAACATGGCCTGATCTGAACTGTACGTGTGGATAGAAAACTCGCAGTATTATAATTTCAGGGGTACATTAGGTGGCCATAATGAAAATATTATAAAAATTAATTCAAATTCACTTCTGAATTAAACATGTTATGCTCCTCGCTATGTGGCTCAGAGCTGGTAGTGACAGGGACAGCCCGCCTGAAGTATATAACTCCAATCCCTTACATCACAGGCTCTTTAGGTGTTAGTTTGTCATAGTGATAGGAGCTCATGAGGTGCAGAGTGAGATAAAGTCAGAGTATTGAGTGCTCGGATGATTTTTTTATTTCAGGAAGGCATGGGTGGACAATGGTTGGCACTGCTGCTTCACAGCTCAGGTGACATTTTTGTCCATAATAATTGGCCCAGCACAGTTGGCAGACAAATCCCTAGCCTTCAGAAACAATTAAAAAAAGACACTGCAGTATTATAATCCACTCAACAATAGTTCAAACTCTCCTTCCCCACTGACTTCAAAGCATTTTGTTGAGTTTGCTGAAATTCTAAAACTTTTCCATGTGAATTCAGCAGGGTTCACTCACAAAACAATTCATGCAAACTGAATTAACAGTGAAATCTCGCAAAAAAAAATTGGTAAAATAAATTACATTTCGTTCCCAGCTAAGTTTGTATTATTCAAACAAGGAGATAGCTGTTTAGTTTTTGTTTAAAGTGTTTTCATGAATTATTCCCACATGTGTCTGCCTGTCATATAGTACTTAAATAAAGATCTCTACTGAAAAAAGGAAAAATAAAAAAATCACCAAAAGTGTGCCTATTCTCAACTAGGATAAGGCAGGGATTGGGCTTCAGCAGCAGTTGTGAGATTTCCAGAGGAGAAAACACAATATTGTGCATGATGGAGTGTTTAAGTGTGTGTTTGTGGGGAAAATATGCTCCATGACGCATTTCTAAAAAGCATAATGCATTCCTATGTGGCGATGTGAACCAGAGGCATAAATGGAATTGATTTTATTGGCATGCTGCGGGTCACATACTTTATACAGCTGCAGTGTGAATGAGGCTTTAGGGAGCCATGTTCTTGGTTTTCCAATCAAAACAACTTTAAACCATCAAAAATATCTGAACTGAGTGAAATCGCCTCTGAAAGTATCTGTTTCACAAAACTGCACGCAAATCGATACTATTTACTAGTTCAGCATTTTCCAACATGTGGGCCATGGCAACATTGTAGGTGTGTCACATCCGACTATGGATGAAACATCCCTCCCCTCAGTGCTACAACGATTGCACTCGATTCACAGCGTCAGCATCATAGCCGACTAAAGACGAATCCCCATCCCGCTCAATTCACTGAATTGTAGGTGCAATGCAGCTGATCCTGGACGACCTCCTGTACCCCTTCTCTGACAGTCGTGCTTGATTCACCAAAGACTGAGAAGCATTGATTATCACATTTCACTATGAGTGCCATTTGCAGAGTGGTCTGTGCTCCGGCTTCACACAGTAAGCATAAAACCAAGCTTTATGCTCTGGTGATCGCATGAAAACACCCCACATGCACAATGCTTCAAGGTTCAGGCTAACATGTGAAAAACTGGGTCGTTACCGCAGAAGTGTTGGGAAACACTGCACTGGTCGATACTATTGATAAATTAATTTTAGTTTTACAAAAGTGTATGTGAATCAGCACTTGCCTGTTTCACTCATCACTATTCAGTAGTCTACAGCACTTCTGAGTCTGTTTATTTGTTATAACGTATTGAATGGTTTTGGACGATGCCTCTAAATTGGCCCAGTATGACTGTGTGCATGAGCAGGCCCTTCCATGGACTATTTCTCCCATCAGGGGATGGCTCCTGTATTGCACCTGTGATTGGCATTGACTCCCCAAGCCCCTAAAATGGGTTACAAAATGGACAGTGTGAGGAATAGCCAGGAGCCTGGCCCAGAAAGAGAGGGGGAGGCATCATGCACAGGGCATTGTCTCCCCTGGAACACTAGATGGCAGCCACCCTGGGATGCAGCAGTGTCCTGGATTCCCACAGGGCATCGTGGGAACTGGAGTTCTCAATTACACAGTACCTCATACTGGCACACTACACAGACAGCCATTTGACGTTCATGTAAAACAACTACTACTCCATTCTGTATATGCAGCATAAATTATTGATACACATTCTGTTTAGTAATTTATTCACAAAGCTTTATTTAACCTATCTCCATTTATGGTGAGTGCCATCTCAGAGCTCATGTTCTGTTCAATCAGTTGATCAATCAGGGAGTTCATTCTCTTTACCATTATAAATCACATCTTGCGTAAACACATTAACAGATATTGATACTGCAGATCGCTCGATTGATGTGCAGACTTTCATTTACTAATCCATTTTCATTTGTGAAACTGGGCAGTCTTTTACAGAATATGCTCATCTTTTGCAATACACAGCTAAATAACCTTCTGTTTGTATCAATAAGCAATGTACTTGGCCATATTAAATGTTAACAAAGATAGTGAGAGTACAAGACAAGTTAAACACTTGTGAATGAAGAAAACAGGATTGGAAGACCTGGACTTGACGAAATCTGCTTTTGCTCTCACACTATTTCTAATTTTAAGAAATATGTCTGAGCCCCTGAAAATTCGGGGGACCATGTATAAAAATGCTTGTCTCTATATATATATATTGTGGAAATATATCCCCAAAAAAGAAGAAACTCCACAAAGATAAAATTTTGGGGACCGTCCCTGTATATTGTCCTGCAGACAATTAAAGCAACAATGAAAAAATAAATGATCAAAAGTCCTGAGAGGTTACAACTGACAAAGTTTATGGTACAAAATGGCGTTTAAATAAAGTAATGAATTATGGGAACAGGAAATGGTTGGCTGGAAGTAACGTTGAATGCAGGAGTCAGAAACAGCATCATCTTGGTGGAACCAGAAGTGAAGTCAGTTGTGATGGCCGGATGTGACGTCATATCGAGTCGCCGGAAGTGATGTCATGGCGGCCATTTTGGAAACCAGAAGTGGAGGTAATTATTTTTCCTCGGTTTTTCTGTAGAGAGAAGAGATTCAGGTAAGTACCACGTGACAATCCTTTATCTCGTGATATTTCACTCACCTTTAGGCTTTTTGACTGCCTCCTAATTGCACGTGTGTGACAATATAAAATATGGGGGGGTTGGGTCCTCCTCACTCAGGCACCAGCCACGGGGCGTTCCTTACCTCCACTTAGATAGCAAACAGAGAATTACGTAATGGATTTAGATCTTTTTTTTCCTATAATTTACTTGAACATTCCTGTTGATTTTGCAACTTCTCTCATCACGCTAAGTATCATAGTTTGCTTGCAGGAGTGATATGTTCGCTCTAATCCAGGACAGTGGCTGCAGGCCTTTTGTCTTTTTCACTAATACGTGGGCAGAGCCACGGGGGACGACTAGTCATTCATAAATGGCTCATATTATATTTTTGGTAAACCCCTTACATTAAAGATGAAAGTCTACACTTCATTCACGTAATGATTGCTTTATTTCAAATCCATTGTGGTGCTATACAGAGCCAAAATTATGAAAATCATGTCACTATCAAAATACTTATGGAGTTGACTGTATGTTAAATATATTTCTTTAATACTGCTACTAATATATGAAAACTAAATGAATCTGAACTACATTAAGCAGGTTTGATAATGGATTTGGATGAATGGATAGATGTAAAATACATTGGGCTGGCACTATTCTTTTTCATCCATCCATCCATTATCCAACCCGCTGAATCCAAACAGGGTCACGGGGGTCTGCTGGAGCCAATCCCAGCCAACACAGGGCACAAGGCAGGAACCAATCCTGGGCAGGGTGCCAACCCACCGCAGTATTCTTTTTCATTAATTTTCAAAACTGGATAAATGTGTACCTTTACTCACTCACTCTATTCAGATTTGCATCATATAGCACCTATCCTGGTAAATACGCTCTCAAAAGAAATTTTATATTAGGACATAAGAATTTTGACAAACGAGAGGAGACCATTCAGTCCATCAAGCTCGTTTGTTTAGCTAATAGCTAAGCTGTCCCACTATCTCATCCTGATTCTTCTTAAAGATTGTCAGGTTTTGTGCTTCAACTCCACGTCTTGATAGTTTGTTCCAGAGTCCCTCAAATCTTTGTGTAAAGAAATGTTTCATTGCTTCAGTCCTAAATGCACTTAATAATAATAATAATAATAGTAATAATAATAATAATGCTTTTCATTTGCATAGTGTTTTTCTCGCCCTCAAAGCAATCTCCACACAGGGAGGGCCCAGTGATGCAAACCCATGATTTCCTTACTGCTCCCCTTAATTTTCACCTCTAGTGTCCTCTAGTTTGGCATTCACTATTAAATTGAAAGAATTCTGATGGATCAGCTTTATCAATGCCTTTAAAGATTTAAAATATCTGGATGAGGTCCCCATATTGTCTCCATGCTTGAGACTCAACAGGTTTAATTCTCTGAGTCTGTCAAAGTAGGTCATGTCTTTAAGTCCTGGGGTGCACTTGGTTGCCCTACCCTGCACAACTTCATGTGCTGCTATGTCTTTATTGTAGCGTGGTGACCAGACCTGCACACAATACTTCCAGATGTGGTCTCAATAACACATTATAAAGTATAAGGATATATTCAAGTTTTTAAGAAATAACCTGACATTTTATTTGCTTATCTATTCATGGGGTGGCTTCCCCATGTGCCCCCAGTCCAAAACCTCGGTGTCCCAAGCACTAAACTTTCCTTCACAAATTTTTTACTTCATTGCCTACATGCCAAGAGAGTTTTTGTTCCACTTAACTCCTGACTCCAAGCTCACGTAGCCCTTGGCAGAACAGTCTTTTTAATAAAACCCAAAGGGTTACATCTTATGCAATCACCTACGGGGCCATGTAGATGTCCTGAGTCATCTCTCCAGAGACCGCTCTAATGGCTACACATGTCCCCAATTTCTTATTCAAGAGCTCCCTAAGCTAACTCCTGTAACCAATAGGGGGAACTGCAGCACCCCAAACCCCAGACACAAGTCCCGGGTTTAAATAAAAGTTTTTTTTTTTAACACAACTACTTTACAAAAAGGCATAGAAAGTGAAAATAAAAGTATTCTTATTCTCCGTTTCTCTTCTCCTTCACCTTCCACTCCTCCAGGCGAGCTTTGTCCATCTTCCCCCCGACTCCAACTCCCCTGGATGAGGTCAAGCGGCTTCTTTTATCTTAGAGAGTACTTCTAATTTTAGGGTATAGGAAGCACTTCTGGGTTGAACGGAAGTCCCCAAAAGCTGGGATCACAAATCTCCACAGCACCAACTGGCAGTATCCCTGAAACCCAACTGGGCTGCCCCAGGGGACTACAGTTCCCAGCATGACTTGTGGGTGTTCATACTTGTAGTCCCACCTAGGGATTCTGCCACCTAACGTATCAGGGGAGCATGGTAATCCTGCCAAGTATTCTCCCCGTGCTCCGCTGGGTATTATTCCTTGGTCCAATCTTGCCAGTGTGCACACTTCTGCACTGGCATCTTCTCTCATCTGTTCTGGTTAAGGCATGGAACACCCTGCCACTCATCCTTTCAACTTGCCACCTGGGCTTTCTGGCCATGTAAGGGAAGGGAGACTAACGTCCCTGCATGCCATCCATTACACTCCAGTACTACACAACATATTCAGCATGGACACCCTCTGCTGTGGCAGGACATTTGGGAAACTCGTTTTATATTTTATGGTTACTGTTACAGTATTTGTGCATGTATGTTTGTTAATATTTATTCATACATATTATTGTATTGGTTTTGTGCTTACTCTTTTGTCTACAGTATACTATGGTGTGTTGTTTTATTTTAATCCATTGTACAATCTCCTTGAGTGCTATGAAAGGCACTGCTAAATAAAATGTATGATAAAGTGTTCTTATGGTGGATCCTTCTCCAATGACCTCTCTCTTACTTTAGTGACCACAAACACTTGCAATGCCCCCGTTTACAGTCATTTGGCTCTTCACCCCGTCAGTCTGTTATAGTAGCTTTCACAGTAAGTGCATGAGAGGTACAAATTGCACACACTAAGTCAGACATCATTCTTCATTGTGTATAGCATCCTTCATGCTGAATATCAGTCACAGAAAACAGAGTGCAACTTTTAAAGATGCACAGACCTCATGCAGTCGGCTTTTCAGAGGAGATCCACTGGGGTCTCTTGTGATTCGTGATTGTGAGTCAGTGTTGACAGAGACTGGCTGTCTGAGACACCGCTGGGTGCTGAGAGACGGCTCTCCCAGGGAGACCAACAGCGGCATGAACCAGCGAGGGATAATTTAGAGGGCGGCAGAGTGAAGTGTCAGGAGTTGAGGTCTCACAATGAGTAGAGTCAAGAGTGGGCTTAACATTCTGTAGAAATGATGGCACTGGATGTTTTATATTTATAGAGATGTGTGTGTGCACGCTGTCCCTGTCTGTGTGTGTGTGCACGCTGTCCCTGTCTGTCTGTGTGTGTGTGTGTGCGCACTGTCCCTGCCTGTGTGTATGTATGTGTGTGTGTGCACACTGTCCCTGCCCATGGCCTCCTTCAGTTTCAGGCTTAGTCAATGTTTGGCTGCCTCGAGACTTCTGGCTAATCCTTTGTCTATGTTTTCTCCTAACATTGTAAAACTTACTACTTCCACACCTGCTTACACTTCCGCAGAAGGTTTTATCCAGATGCTTCCATTCATGCACAACTGCATTCTTATGTCAATACCAAGGCAATCCTGTGCAAACGGGGAACACTTTCTGGCATATTGTGAATGTAACGGAGGCTCAGTGGTGCTTGTGCCAAGAAAGAGCTCAGACTTCCCTTAGAATGAAAACTTTCATTGAACTTGACAAAATTTTCAAAATAAAATAAAGAAAATAAAACAGACCCAAATCCCCAAGTCGAATGAGAAAAACTGGCTATTTATCTTTCATCCTCTTGCAGAATAGATGGGAGCAGGCAAAACAATGGCTTCTGTGAACTCAGTGGTTACAGACAAAGGAAAAAAGGGGGAGACAATACAGAGTATTGCTTTGTGGTAAGCTTAGTAGATGTAAAGGGTCTTACATTTCACAGTTTATGGACAGAATGTGGACAGATGACAGAAGTAGGAAACACCAAGTAGTATCTCTTACTGTGAAGAATAATCCATGAAGCTTTCCCTAAGAAAAAAATCAGTGCAAAGATTTGCAGTACCATACCATACCGTATCATACCATAACATACTGTACCGCATCATATCATACCATACCATACTATTCTATACTATACCATACCATATAGTGCCATATCATGCCATACCATTACATAACCTAATATGCTGTACCACATCATGCTATACTATACCATACCATACTGTGCTGTACCATATAGTGCCATACCATACCATACAGTACCATATCATGCCATATCATATTGTGCTGTGCCATATCATGCCATGCCATGCCATACCATACCATACAATGCTATATAGTACCATATCATGCCATACCCTACCATACAGTACCATATCATGCCATACCATATAGTGCCATATCATACCATATAGTACCATATCATGCCATACCATATTGTGCTGTACCATATCATGTCATACCATACCATACAATGCTATACAGTACCATATCATGCCATACCATACCATACAGTACCACATCATGCCATACCATATTGTGCTGTATAATATCATGCCATACAATACAGTACCACATCATGCCATACCATACAGTACCATATCATGCCATACCATACCATTCAATTCCATAGAGTACCATATCATGCCATACCATACCATACTATTTTTTAAGCCCACTTAAGGCTTATTTGCTGGCCTCACATGATAGAGATTGCTCACATTTTGCCCACTATTAACAGCAATACGTTTAATTACATTTTAGTGCCATTTTGAGTCTTCTGGATGGAACTCAGCTGGAAAAGGGTGGAGTGCCTTCTCCAGGTTGGGGATGAGATGCTGCCTCTAGTGGAGGAGTTCAAGCATCTCAGGTTCTTGTTCACAAATGAGGGATAATGGGAGAGAGATCAACATGCAGTTTAACATGGCTTCTGCAGTCATTCAGACATTGTACCAGTCAGACGTGGTGAAGAGAGAGCTGAGGCGAAAGGCAAACTTCTCAGTTTACTGCTCGATCTAAGTTCCGACCCTCACTTATGATCATGAGCTTTAGGTAGTGACTGAAAGAACAAGAAAAAATGAGTTTCCTTTGCAGGGTGTCTGTATTTGGCCATAGAGAGATGAGCAGACATTCAAGAGGAGCTCAAAGTAGAGCCACTGCTGCTCCACATTGAAAGGAGTCAGATGAAGTGGGATCTAATTAGGATGTCTTCTGAATGCCAACCTGTGGAGGTGTTTTGATCCTGTCCAACCAGTAGGAATTGTTTTTTATTTTTATAATTTGCTGTTAATAGGGCAGGGGTATGTATTGGTGTGGTAGGTGTAGGAAGACAGTACAATGTGTAGCTAGGAGACCTGCCACCCATCTTGAACCCTTGAGTGCCGATCATGCCAACATATTTTGTGCCTGCCAACGAAGGACATCCATTAAAGTCTGCGAGTGTTACAGGATGATTACTGCCAGAAACAGTGCACATAGGCTGGTCTTGCAAAGGAAAGAACCATAAGAGTTAAAGTCCTGCAATAAGTTCAGGAAGTTACTGGAAAGTGGAGGCATGTGGACTTGACATGGGCGGATGCTGGGAAACGGTGGACTTCTGCATGGAGCGAGGTTGGGTGGGGTGGGACATCACAAAGGCATCTCTGATTGGTTTATGCCAGGCCGTCATGAGAGATTGGCCAGGTAAATGGTGCTCGGCATATAAAACAGAGCAACACTCCACCGTTGGAGAGTGAGGTGAAGTTCAACACTCAGAGAGCATTCTTATAAACAGACATTTAACGTTGCCACTGATTTTTCCTGTCTTTCTTGCTTGTGCCATTTTTTCTCTTTTAGCTTTTCCATCTCTTTTCTTTTATCATCGTCTTTGATTTTTGTCTAACATATGAAGGAGGAGAAAGAAGAATTGTTTGGTTTGGTTTGTTTCATTTCATTATTTTTTTTAACCACTTGATTATTTAAAACTACTGTATAAATATTCACTTTCATCTATTTCCATTCTTTGCTGTAAATATTCTGTGTCCTTGCAGAAGGACTGTGTTTAATTGCATGAAACTGGAATTTTTGTTTTCTGGCATTGTAAATAAAAAACATTTGTTTTCAATCTTCATTTGGGCCTGTGCTACCATTTTTCCACCATTGGTCCATTCGGGTACATCTACTCATGCCCAGAGTTTGAGAGTCTGTGTAGAGGTGCCAGTAGATGGGGCATCAGATGGCGGAAGGGAGTTCAGACAGAAGACCAGGAGTTGAAGAGATCTGGCAAAACTCAGCATCATTAGGCAGGAAAGAGCCATTTAAGTCAACAAGAGACGAAGAAAGCAAGGACCAGGAGTTCTAAACGAAGCTCAAAACGTTATGATCTGGCTTTGGATCTGAAATTTTTATAGTTCTTTCTTGTCCTCGTAAAATATTTAAGATATAATTTTGAGACATTTACAAGTCAATTAATATAATTGTTATATTTATTTTTGGATTTAAAATGTTTTCAAAATGTTAAAAATTAATTACTTTCTCCTGCAGTGCCATTTTGTTTTTGTTATGGATGCCACCATTTTGTGCCCTTTTTTTTTGTTGCTTGGCAGTTGCTAGGTAAGGTCAACAAGAAAGCATGTGATGCATGACATCATGGAGTCACAGGTATAAATGTTGTCATTGGGTGCTTCTTAGTTTGTCCAATATTTGAATGTAACCTAAAAATCCTAGCGTTATTCAGTTTATGTGTATAGTTTTGGCTTCGACTCACCCTTTTTGAATATTGATTATGGTTTTCTGGCCTTTATTTTTTCAATTCTTGCTCTCCAGGTTTTGGTCTTAACTTGTTTATTTTACCATAACCATCTCCTGATCACATTTGTTTCTCCATACTGATGTGGCCTAAAGTAGTCAGTGCATAAAATTCATAAAATGATAACTCACTGAGACAAATGCATCCTCAGAGGTCTCTGCAGGAATACTCTGGGAAACTCTGGAGGCATTTTTAAGAGGACAGATTATTTCATATCTCTCCCACAAAAATAAGGAGGCATCAAAGTTAATCAGTGGAATTAATAGAATAGATCAAAAACACACCAGTTCTCTAAATGAGGCACTTTATAGGAAAAGACAGGGTTTGCAATCAGAACTCAGCCTCTTGACAACAAAAGAAATGGAACAACTCATTTTTAAATCATGACATCATTACTATGAATACAGAGAGAAGGCTAATAAAATCTTAGCTCAAAAATTCCACAAGCAGGAAGTTCGCAATGCGATATCAGTAATTACCAACACAGACAGAGATAAAATCATTAACCATAAAAATATAATGCACACATTTAGAGACTACTATATGGCCTTATATTCTACTGTGTATAAAGAAGAAAAGACAAAATGTGAAATGTTTTTTGATACATTACAGATACCACAGTTAGATACTCTCAATGCAGAGGAATTGGATAAACCTCTGACAATCTCAGAATTACTAGACAATATAAACTCACTCCAATGTGGGAAAGCCGCAGGCTCTGAAGGGTACCCTGCTGAATTTTATTTTAAAAAATTCAATCAAGTTAGCTCCCCTTTTATTAGCAACTAGCAAAATACCCGTGTTTCGCAGCGGAGAAGTAGTGTGTTAAAGAAGTTATGAAAAAGAAAAGGAAACATTTTAAAAATAATGTAACATGATTGTCAATGTAATTGTTTTGTCACTGTTATGAGTGTTGCTGTCATCAAGGATTTGATTATCATTATTTCTTTCAATAAGGTTCGTATTTGGAGGATGTGTTGTGTTCAAGTTATATTCCGTGTTTGTCAACCATTGTAAAGATAACAGGTTTCCGAGATCTTGCGATGTCCACGGCTTTATTTAATGTTAGCTCAGACCCGGCACTTAAAAGTTTCTCTCTCACTTTTGCTGAGTTTGTGCCAAACACTATTCTATCCCTGACCATCTTATCTTCGTTTGCATAAGCACAGTCCTTCACCAGCAATTTTAACTCCGTTACAAAGTGATGAAAAGACTCGTTAATACCCTGCGTCCTCTCATTAAACTTGTATCTCACGAATATCGTATTTGTCATAGGCATGACAAACGCCAGCGGCAGCCTGTCTATGAACTTAATTTAAACTTAAGGTTTACATTGTGCTTTGTTTCCACAGTAGTTGCACTTATGAATATGCTTGTATGTGTCACTCGCTTCATATTCTTTTGCTGCCTTCTCAATTGTGTAATGCGTTTTTTGTTCAGCGCTCTTTGGAGCTCTTCCTTGTTCTCTGCGTACTGCGTTCACAGTCAGTTCATGTGAGTCGCTCGGAGTACATGCATCGAAGGTTCTCAGCTGTGCTTGTGCTATCTCGTGCGATCTTGCCATGTCCACGGCTTTATTTAATGTTAGCTAAGACCCGGCACTTAAAAGTTTCTCTCGCACTTTTCTGAGTTTGTGCCAAACACTAGTCTATCCCTGACTATCTCATCTTCGTTTGCATAAGCGCAGTCCTTCACCCGCGAATATTTAGCGGCAGCGTGTCTATTGGATTGCTGCCGGCGGACGACCTTATATGGGCAGGCACTCAATTACGTGGGAGACGTGACGATGAGGGACGCAACTCCGCCTCACACGGTGACCGAGCTGCAGGCTATGGTCGTATATATGTACATAAGTAGGTTCCAATTATGACCGTTATGTGTAGAATTTCAAAATGAAACCTTTTTGTAAGTAAGCTGTAAGGAATGAGCCTGCCAAATTTCAGCCTTCTACCTACACGGGAAGTTGGAGAATTAGTGATGAGTCAGTCAGTGAGTCAGTTAGGGCTTTGCCTTTTATTAGTATAGATATTTATAGAAGCCAAAGACAAATAAATTCTACCTCATACTTTTCGCCAAGCATTAATTACTGTCTTTCCTATGCAAAATAAGGACTTATCACAATGTGTATCATACAGACCAATCTCACTTCTGAATAATGATGTTAAGATACTCTCCAATGTCCCAGCTAGAAGGACTGAGAAAGTGCTCCCGTTGGTAATATCACAACACCAAAATGGATTTATTAAAGGCAGACACTTAGCTTCCAATCTTCAACGGCTGTTTAATGTAATATATTCACCCATAAAGTGTAACACCCCGGATATGTTATTATCTTTGGAGTCAGAAAAAGCATTTGACAGGGTTAAATGGAACTACCTGTTTACCACTTTGCACAAATTTGGATTTGCCCTGAACATATGTGTATGGATCAAACTACTGCATACCAGTCCAGAAGCTTCAGTTTGTATTAACAACATTATTTCAGACTACTTCAAACTAGAACGTGGCACTAGACAAGGATGCCCCATTTTCACCAATGGTATTTGCAATTTCCATTGAGCCATTGGCTGTTCCCATTTGAAATGCATCTGAGATAAAGGGGATTATCAGAGAAGGACTGGAACAGAAAATATCACTATACTAGCCAACCTGCGGCGTAGCATACACCGCATAATTATCAATGTGAACAGTCAACGTGGCTCACAACTGCATGTGGACTGTAGCACAGACCAAAGCGAGTGAGGATGTGTTTGGTGACGTGTTGGGGCGGGCACATGAGCAAGCAGTGCGCATGCCTCAAAAGTGAGGGTGGACGTGGGAGGAGGGTGAGAGTTGGCGGGCGGGGCTCTGTTGTGCATTCCCCATGATGTGGAAGGAGGGTTAAAGTGGGCGGTCAGGGCTGTGTCGTGCGTACCCCATGGTCGGGCAACTTGGTCGATTATATATACATTGGAAAATCAGTTTATGACCAGAGTTTTGGAAAGAATTATGGTCGTGAACAGAAGTAATTTCCCCCATAGGATTGTATGTAAATACAATTAATCCGTTCCAGACCATATGAACTGTATGTAAATATACTGTATATTTTTTCAAGTTTTTAAGTAGAAATATAGTTAATTATACCATAGAATGCACAGCATAATAGTAAACTAAATGTAAAAACATTGAATAACATTGAGAAAACCATAAACAACAGAGAAAACTAACACTGCAAGACATCACGCTATAGCGCTACGAACCGGTCGCTAAAAACACTTTTTTTTTAAAGAGTTTTAAGCACAGGGGAAAAAATGAACATTTGAAAAATCCGTAATTTAATAAACAACCAAGAAAAGTAACATTGCAACAATGCATGCGTGCCTGTGTGTGTGTGTGTCTCTCTCTCTCTCTCTTGTGTGTGTGTGTGTCTTTTTCTCGCACACCTGTGTGTGTGTGTGTGTGTCTCTCTCATGTGGACTGTAGCACAGACAAAAGAGACTGAGGCGGTGTTTGGTGAGTTGTTGCGTGCGGGCACATGAGCAGGCAGTGCGCATGCCTCGAGAGCGACAGTGGACGCAGGAGGAGGGTTAGAGTTGGAGGGCGGGGCTCTGTCGAGTGTATCCCATGGTCTTAGAGGTGGTGGGCGGGGCTCTGTGAGTTGGCGGGCGTGGCTCTCTGTCTTGCGTGCCCTTAGTGAATTATATATATAGATGCCAATGATATGGTACGGTATATATCAGTTCTGTGCCTGCAGTCCTAAAAGCACTAGCAGAATTTCAAGGGATATCTGGACTCAAAATTAATTTGAATAAAAGTATGCTATTTCTAGTTTAACTATTTAGCACACAACATTAAATTGGACACCTTGCCTTCCATCATCACAGATCAGTCTAAATACCTAGGGGTAAACATCACAAGAAAACATATAGCTCTGTTTCAACAAAATGTTCCTATCTGCATTGGAAAACTTAAAAAAGATGCACATAGATGGTCTACTCTCCATCTTACTTAAGCAGGGAGAATTAACACTGTCAAGATAAATATCCTCCCTAAGCTTCTGTTTCTATTTCAGAACATCCCCATATACATTAACAAATATTTTTTTATGAAATTAGATTCAGTCATAACCTCATTTATTTGGAACTCAAAACATCAATGCATCCAAAGGACGACCCTACAGTGACTTAAATCAGAAGGTGGCTTGGCTCTTCCTAACTTTCAGTTTTATTACTGGGCCGCAAATATACAAGCTATTAACACCTGGACATTGACACAAATAAATGAACCTACACAGGCTTGGTTCACAATAGAACTACAATCCTGCAGTACTTCTTCATATTCCTTGTTTTGTACCCCAGTAAATACAAGGTATCGTCAATATATTAAAAACTTTCATTTACTCAAAATATGAAACCAATGTTGGAAGCCGGAAGTGCGTCCTAGTCACATGGACAAAGCGAATGACGTGCTTCCGGGTTGAAGAAGAGGAGTTTTCATCTGACCCGGAAGTGCTAGGAAGTCACATGGACTGCGGGTTCAGAAGCACTTCCGGGTGACGGACTATAAAAGGACTGTGGGAGATCCCAGACATTGATCTGAGCTGGGTGGAAGGGTGGCAATGCGTCTGGGAGAGTTGGAGGATTGTATTATTGAGTATTGATTGATTATTGTATGAGTATTGTGGAGAGGAGGGTGCTTTGTGCACTATTTATTAGTAATAAAGTCAATATTTGGACTTTTACCTGGTGTCTGGTGACTGATCTGAGGTTTCAAGGGGATGACAGCACCCCCTATCTGTCACAATAGATAATGTCTTTGCATCCTACGAACAATTACACTCCAGATTTAGCTTTCTATGAACACAATTTTTTCCACCATTTCCAAATTAGAAACTTTGCTAAACGAAATCTGCCAAATTTTCCTCACTTCCCACCTCTTCGATCAGTCTTGAGGTCTCAGATAGCATTTCAATAATATATCAAAACATTTTAAAGTCCCTTCCTTTTAAAATTCCCTGAGTACAGTGGGAAAAGGATCTGTTACTCAACATTTCAGAAAGGGATTAGAAGGCAGCCATACACAGAATTCACTGGAACTCCATATGTGCAAAGCACACTGTAAGAGCCATTTGCTAGTTATTTAAGTTATATGAATGTTTTACTAAATATTAGTGCATAGTCTATAGGAAGTTCCTATAACCCCCATAAGTTGAATTGCATTGGTATATTCTAAGTATTTCTAGCCTCTCTGACTAAACATTATTCTCAGTTTGTGATCAGCCCTGCCATGAGTAAGGTGTAGAGGGCAAATGGTTTTAAACTGTGCCTTGTATGTTTTGTGTGCCAAGTAACATGAAAGACAAAGTGCTGCGCCATACGTTTAAAGAGTACAAAAGAAGAAATAAAGAATCTTTAAGCATAGAAACAACTAAAGTTGTACAAGAAAAGCTAAGTTTAGAGAAGACACATTTTTTCAAATTTTTTTGCCTTTTATTCTACGTGTCTAACAACTTTTTTCTTTATTCTTATGTGGATTGTTTGCTTTGAATTTTCACTAAATATTTTAAAACAAACTTTTAGACTGAGAGATTTCTTTCGGCACACGTTTTACCCTTGCTTGAACTCGCCTTACCCTCCTGCGGCTACACACACAATTATTTAACTTAAAATCTTAACATCTACTCAGCCTGTGAACATTGCAATCGAGCTCCAGCCTCATTGGACCACATGTTTGGGCCTGAATCAAATTAACATCATATTGCACCAAAATCTTTAAACGCCTATCAGACCGCCTTGGTGTCACAATCTCTCCTAATCCACTAACAGCTGTGTTTGGTGTACTGCCAGATGGGCTTAAAGTGGAGAAGGACAAACAAACTATGATTGCCTTCACTTCACTACTAGCACACAGACTTATTTTGCTCAAATGGAAGAATCCTAGCCCACCTCTTTTCAGTCAGGTAAATGAGTTTATATAATATTTGAAATCAGAAAAAAATCTAAACTTTTTAAAAACCCGGCAGGATGTAATGAATAACATTTTAGAACAAGCATTTATATTGAGGAAAAGGATTGTCCTCCTTCTTTTCTACTCTTAAAAGTTTTACTCTGGCTGTTGGCCTTCCTCTCTTTCTCTTGGGTGGGGGTTGAATTGAATTTAGTTTTTGTCAAGTTTGATTTGTTTGTATGGAATGTTACTTGCTTTTAATAAATTCAAAAAGGAAACAATACCACAAAACACAAGAGATTATGTTTCCACTAGAGTTTTAGACTGTGTCCAATAACTTGCATGTCTGAGTTACCGTGGTGCCATGAGATATAGCTTCATAGGTTCATTTATGACATTGTCATACATCCAGTGAAGAGTCCAGTGAAATTCTTACTTCTATGAACTAATCAGCATGTGAACTGACTGTAAAATGAGCAGTTGGCCCAAATAATTAAAGAGCTATGATCAGGAAAAAAAGAAAAGAGTCAAAGAGCAAAGCAAATGTCAAAACTGAAAGTCGAAAAGAGAAAAATGTTAAAGCCAAATCGTAAACCTAAAAACCCAAGTCAAAAAGCAGAGCTTTTTTCAAAATACCAGTAATTAAAGTTCATACTGAGCAGTATGCTAAGTTTGGTCCAATCGTCATGATGGTGACTCCAATTTTAGGTTGATCTTTATACTGGGCATGTCGATGACATTACAAGCAGTATGGCCCAAGTGATTTGTGGGTAACCCCAATGGAAACGGATAACCCAAAAAACATCCCAAAAACAGAATACTGCTGGAAAGCATGGTAAAAAATATTAAATGTCTAAACTGAAACTCCAAACAAAAATCTGATTGCAAAATTGAAACCTCCAAAACAATTCTAAGAGCAGTTTTCCAGCTTTAGAGAGCCTCACAAAAAATGAAACAGATGCTCATATCAAAACAGAGAATTATAACACCATGCAACATACCACCACCACTCTTCCTTACCTGACATTTTTTAGAGGATATTTACATTTAGTAAGCATGTATTTAAATTAAGTAGGAAATCTGAAGATTGCTTATTATTTTTACTATTTCACTTGCTGTTTAAATGAACACCATGGTAGTGTTTAGTGTTCATTAAATATTTAAAGCACAGCTAGGATAAAAAGAGTGAAATAGCCAAAGGAGTGTGACTAAATCAGCAAAGGTCAGAACCAAGAAGTTTGTCAAATCACAAATCTAAATGAAAGCCTTTCCAAAGGTGAGCACAAAACGATGACGCCAGTGATGAAAACATGATTCAAAATGAG
This sequence comes from Polypterus bichir lapradei, assembly GCA_026402145.1. Lineage (NCBI taxonomy): Eukaryota > Metazoa > Chordata > Cladistia > Polypteriformes > Polypteridae > Polypterus > Polypterus bichir. The sequence continues at coordinate 6,685,221 of JANRMT010062790.1, read as the reverse complement.
ATGATGTCTCTGTCATAATGATAAAATAAATAAATAACAGAAAGATAAAATATATGTATTTCAAAATGGTCACAAAAGTAAAAAAAGATTGTGACAATGGAGTCAAGGTCAGGTGGAGAACAAGGGAGAGGAGGATTGCCTACAAATACAATACAATACAATACAATTTATTTTTGTATAGCCCAAAATCACACAAGGAGTGCCGCAATGGGCTTTAACAGGCCCCACCTCTTGACAGCCCCCCCAGCCTTGACTCTCTAAGAAGACAAGGAAAAACCCCAAAAAAAAAACCTTGTAGGGAAATAAATGGAAGAAACTTTGGGAAAGGCAGTTCAAAAAGAGACCCCTTTCAGGTAGTTTGGGTGTGCAGTGGGTTTCAAAAAGAAGGGGGTCAATACAATTCAATACAATACACAGAACAGAACAAATCCTCAATACCTCAAATGGCTTCACTGCTCAGCATGAGCCACTCTTTTACACCAAAATTTAACAAAACATTGCCTGTTTTCAATAATGAAGTGATTCCTCTTTTTCAGTAGATGTCTCTTCCTTTAATACTAAGAGCTGTGTTTCCTTCCTCTAACAAATATATAAAAGGGGTACAAGTCTCAGGGGACACCCAAATGCCAGCCCTGCCTTCTTCATGGGTTCGGACCCACTGAGCAGGCCTCACCCTAGACAACTGACCCCAAACTCATATAGCAGGCTGCCTGCCTGTGCAGACCAAAATTGAGGAAGGTTTTTAAATGCCAAAAAGTCACAAAATCTTCAAAAAAAAAGAAGGAAAACCATATAACCCCAGGTCTTAATGTTAACATAGCAAGGTTTCTAAAAAATTTAATTAAAAAAAAATAAAATCAAGGCAAGACAAAGGGTAAGTTAGGTCTTGCCAAAAAGGCATGAGTAAACATCTCCAGAATAACAGCATCCAAAGACAATACTAGCCAGAGGTCAAAATCCCAGAAATCAAGAACATAAGCATCAAACACAAAACAGGAATTAGATGGAAAAACGCAATGCCGAAGCACCAGTTACCTTGGAGCGTCCCCTTAAATGCTAGCTGGGGCAGAACCCCAGCTGCGTGATTGCATGGCTGCACCACTTTAGGCTCCATGGAAAGGAAACGGGGCCTACTGCTATGTATACAGCATATATTACTAACATAATATATATATACAAAATAATTAATAAACAACTCAATATTACATAAATATAAAACAGACAAAGTAAAAAAAAAATAATTATTGCCATAATGTGAAAAATGTTTGAACAACAAGAAACATACTTATGGATCCCTGGCTGAAACTTAACAGTGTATTTCTTATGTGTTCCTGACTCCTAAGTACAGAAGTCTGGCTTGTCACCCACTGAGAGAACCATCTGCTTGGATCTTTGGTGAAATTGAGAAACATCATTTAAATCAAGAAACGTAGCTTCATAGCTGACATTCACATAATAATTCGGTTTTGATCCCCTACCCCTAGATCAGACAACAGAGCAACATGTGGCTTATAATTTGGAATGACGTGTCAGCAAGAACCTGAGATTCTGAACATGGAAATGTGAAGACTTCTTTTGTTTTGCTCAGCCATGATTTATTCATGACTTTCTCATAGAGTACCCAAAGTAATAAGTTTCAGACATCCTTAACTTACATTTTTGTGGATTAGCAGTCAGATCAGCTTCACTCAGACTTTTTAAGTTGGCTTAGAGTTGGCAGTGTTTCCCAATCATTACTAATAATGAAAACATCATCTAGATATGCTCCAGAATCCTTGGAATGGCGCCTTAAAATGTGGTATATCTTACTTTGAAACGTTGCAGGAGCCCCACACAGCCCAAATGAGACTCTAATTAACTCAAAAAGTCCATCGCAAAACTTGGATCCTGCCAGTATTGTTTTGAGTACAGTGATGTAAAACACTTTATGTTTCAACAAGCTCATTAATTCATGATACAAATACAAGTCAAGCTCAACTGTCTGAAATACACGCAGAAATGTATACTGGCGTTGCGCACCATACACTCTTACACTGCAGAATAACATTTAACTTAAGCATTTGTTTTACCTCCATGTGGATGGCATCCCAATATCCATATGTTTAGGGATGTCTGTCTTTCCTGAACCCTTTTTAAAAATGTATTTCAACTATAACCCCAAGCTGCTGTTTTTTTACTTGTGTGCTTTTTCATTTCTGTTATTCTTTTTAAACGGGGTTTCCCTAATTCAGTCCTGGAGTACCATTTTGACTGCAGACTTTCATTCCAAACAGTCTCATAAATCAGCGGGCCAATCTTATGTCTCATCAATCTAATTGATTAGCTGGCCTTTTTGATTTTCTTATTCTGCATTCAGAAAAGTGATCTGGGATGATATTTATTCTAAGAAATATAGAAATGTGCCTTCATTGTTATAGTTCTAAACAATTCACTTTCTTCTACCATTTTTATTTGAATTAACTTTATTTCTGTGGAGTTTGCTCTGTAAGTTGTATCCTGATGCTGACAGTTAGTGATGAGCAGTGCAGACATGGGAGCAAGTGACACTGAATGTTAAAGCAGAGCCATTACTTCAATATTATGTTCATTTGTATACTAATTAGTAATAAAAGACTTAACTAAGTGGTCCTCAGGACTGAACCTGAGGACCACTTAGTTAACTGCAGATATTCATCCCAGCCGCCTTCTACTTTTACCTAAACTCTAGTCTTTATTATGCAAGCTGTTATTTCCAAGTTTATGCCTTTTTTGTGTTAACCTAGTAATTAAGAAAATGGGTTTGTTAAATTTTTAGGAGACTGTAGCAAGCATCCATATGTGTAATATTAATTGCTGTTCTTTTTCTTGCTTTTTAAAATTTTGCTGCTTTTTATGTTCAGGTCATTTAAGTTGTTTCTTAATAATTAGCTAACAAATTAATTTTACACTGAAGTGACTGCTTCCCTTTAACATTCAGTGACATTTGCACCTGCATCTGCAAGGCTTATCACTAATCATCAGTATTTGGATAGAATTAAGGCAGCAAACTCCACAGGAAAATTGAAAAACACATTACAAAGAGAGCAAGAGGGAAAGACAGAGACAGGAGTGGAGGTCAGTAATGAGAAGATTCTAAGCCATGCGTGTTACCATCTCATATGGATCTGTGTGTCATGTGACTGGCAACGCACATAGTAACAGTAAACAATATGGCCGTGGTCACAAAACACACGTGATGGTTAAGGTATATTATGCTAATTAGATCATAACGCACATTAACTAGAATCAGCTCTTCCCCAGGTAGGTCAGGACCTGGCCAATGTCCTGACGATGTTTGTGAATCCCTTGAAGAGAGAACTAATACTTTAGGCCCCTTTTTAATCTCCCCCATTTTGTTTCTGAGTCTCTTTCATCTTCTGTGAGAGCTTTTTTGCCAAGGCAGTAAGCTTAGGCAGCTTTTCATACAAACTGGCATTTCATGCGCCAATGTCTGTTAGACTTGATTCTCGCAAGATGGCTTTACAATCTTCCTTAAATATGTCCAGCAGTTCCCTAAGATAGCCGCCAATCAAGAACTCCAAAGGACTAATGATAGCTGATGCCACATACATGAAGACAGCAAAACCACATTTCCAGCCAACATGTACAACTCTTTTAATCATTTGTTCCCACATTTTGCTGAATCTTTCAGTCAGCCATTTTGTGGTGATTGACAGTAATACTTAATTTCATGATGCGTGACAACCTACACAGTTCTTTGATCAATTTGATCCCTTGAGCTACCAGGAGGGTCTTTATAAAACCATAAAAATGTTAAATGTTTTTCGAGCATTCACTGACTTTGAATTTTATAAAGGAGTCAGCTCTGGATAGTGGATCTTATAATCCATTAATGCAAGAATGTAATTACTGCCGTCAATTTTTTATATTAGGAAGTGGACTCCTAATTACCAACCATAATCTTTCAAATAGCACTTCACAATCAATGTGGCATGGATGATGTGTTGAAACAAGCTGACAGTCAAGACTCCCACAGAACATCTCCATGTCTTTTTCAATATTAACCCAGTAGAAGCCTCTTGACCTCCACCCATGCTTTTATCACTTTCCTGTCAGAAACACATTTGTAATTATTCTTGATGTTTCAACATGCAATTCATTTGTATTTCTTATTGCCTGGATTTTTTATTGCCTCTCCCTTCATGTTATTGTGTCAGAGTTTTGCTTTAGGAGTCGGCATTTTTGCATGGAAGCTCGTGGCCGCTACTATTTTGAATAGACAGTGCTATATGTGATGCGAGCGGGTGCAGCGCTTGAAGCCTTCACATCCATGTCTTGACAAATCTTTATAGTTACGTAAGATTTACAAATGTAGACATCAACTCTCAGATGTCTCCCCAATATGTGTGAGCACAGAAGGTGGTGAGCAAATGACTTCCGGCAGATTAGGAGTACAAGCTGGTCAAAGTTTACTCTGCTAGCACATTCTTCTATTTTGCTAAATGGCAGCTCTTCTGTAATGAAGAAGTGTGGTGTTGGTGTTTCTCCTGCCTCTCTTGAATAAATCTTGCGTGTAACCTGGACTTGTTGAATGGCAAGCTCTGGTCTTCTCATTTCTTGGAGTGCGAGTAAGTGTGGGGAATGGTATAAGTGTCCTGCCGCCCAGTCCACCGGTGACCTTCAAAATAACATCTCCACCTTGGAGCCTGTTTTTCTGTCCTGCTCACTCTCTTCACTCTGAAGGCTTTTATCTTAAAATGTAGACTACCTTTTGTTGGCATTCATAACTTGTATTGAATCAAAGATGGCGTTTCCATTATACATTGCTTTTCACTGTTGTATTTGCTGCTACATTCCTTTTCCACATTAAATTGAATCCTGCTACTTTGTATATCCATGAAGATATAGTATCGTAACCTTTTTTGTGTTTTAGAATTTTTAGAACAAATCCTTGATGGGTCCTCATGATGACAAAAGAATCTAAATCTGTAGCACTATGTTGAGCCTGCAAAGACTTACTTCACTGAGCTGGCTCAAGTAAATAAGACCCTTCCTGTTCTGCCTCAGAGAGACTGAAAATATTTTAGTAAGGACCAGGAGAAAAGACTAAATCCAGAGAGGTACTAAATCTGTTAACCAGGATCAACTCAATCTTTCAACTTATCAAGGGACAAAGCAAGAAGCAATTTACTAGTTTCTCAAATACCATCATAAGCACGTTAAATGCTTTGTTTTTATTTGTTCTTCTATGTGCTCTACGTGCTTCTTAAACAGGCTTTCTCTTTCTCTGACAGGACACAGAATCCATTACATTCATGATATCACAGCTCTCTGAATAATTAAAATACATGTACTGAGATGTATACTTGATATCATTTTCATGATGATAGGAGTTAAAGCATGTATTGAACATGGGAACACAGTGGCACAGTATTAGCGATGAGCTGGCACCCTGTCTAGAGATTTTTCCTGCCTCCCGCACGATGCCTGCGACCTTCAATGAAGCAATTTATTGCAGCAGTACTGTCTCTCTCAAACGTACTAATCCCCAATTCCTGTCCTTCCTTTTCTTTTTCCAAGTAACCTATCACCACACAATCAGCTCTGTAATAGACGTTAAGGCATCTGTAAGCTTAGAACGCCAATTCTTGAAATCTTTTAAGGAACATTGAAATATTTTCGTAGTACATGTTTAATTATTCCATCCATCTATCCTTCCAGTGTCGCGCTAGCAAGAATACAGCAAGAGGCAGGAACAATCTCTAAACGGGGCACCAGATCATCGCTAGCGCTGCGGCATCGTGTCCTCACATATTTAATTATTAACAATATAGATTATTTAAATGATGTTAACATTTTATCTGTATAATGTAATAAACATATTTTGCTGCATTTTATCTTAAAAATGATATCGTCATCATATGTAAATACACTCTTTATAAAGTGGCTCAGGTTGTGCAATATTATAATTGTAGTGCAAGTTTACAGTGAGGTGATTGTACTTATAAGTACAGACAGTTCTACAAGGAGCACTTGATGGACTGATTTATTGCATTTATAGTTCTTGGGATGAAACTGTTTCTGAACCGCGAGGTTCATACAGGAAAGGCTCTGAAGAGTTTGCCGTATGAGAGCAGTTCAATAGACAGCATGGCTGAGGCAGCGTGTACTTGATGCTGTATACCGATAATTATCTTTCCAATCAGCTGCTGTAGAGCTGTGATTCCACACTCAGGTACAGTGGGATAAATACTCTGAGTATTGCATTGAGAGTAACAACTCTAAAGCAGTTATGGTATTTAGAATAGTTTTGCCATTCTGTGAACCATTTTATTGTTACAGGTTAACTACAATAGGATGCCATAAACTAATAAACAATATGCAGTTAATTTCAGTGTATTTATAAAGCCACGTCAAGGATGTGGATCTAAAAAAAGAAAGGGAAACCACACTGGAGCAAAAGCACTGCTTTGACGCTGGGTGCCGCCAGTTTGCAAAACCGAGTGGAAAACTTGCGTACGCCAAGCATTTTGCTGGCGTGAAAATGTGCTTGGCTTTACGCCAAGTTTAGTTTTTATACATCGTGATGCAAGTGTGGAAATTGGTTTATGCAACTTTTTGTGCGTACGCACTGTTTATACATGAGGCCCCTGGAGTGCTGCTAACAGTTATACTCACAAAATGGTGGCCCCTTGAACAAATAAAATGGTGGCACGTCACAAAAAATGGAATGTGTAAAAACTGACAACACTGATAAAAATTAAAACAAAAGTACTAAGCAAGTATAGAAATTAATTCTGCATTTTACACAACCTCAGGGTAGTAAAGAAAAATGAGTAATGAAGGCTAATGTAAATGTAATAATAAACAAAACTCTTGTAATCTTAACATTGCCTGCTGTATAGAAACTAAACTCCACAAAGAAAACAGAATAAAAAAATAAAGAAAACAACGGTGCCAAAAAGGCCTGCAAAATTGCCATACAGAAGCACAGACAAGATAACAACAGAGTTAATCACCAGAAACACTGAGGTGGGTTCTTCAGAAAGGCTGGCAACCTCACTGTGTTCCATGCCTAGTTTATGTCATGATCCTGTTTTGTTTTTATTTTTACTTTTTTTGCTAGAATATATAGTTTATAACTTATTCTCTCTATTGGGGTTTTGAATAATGCAGAGTTTTTCCAGTTTTGCGTTTGAAATGTATTTAACATTATTAAAATAATTTTGTGTCATTTTTCACAGATATGTTTTGTCTTGGCCGTCACCACTTTATAGCTTTTGCTATAGCATTACTGGCGTTAATAAACTGGAGATGGAATGAAAGATCAGCACTGATGTCCCGTCTCTATCTGAGATTGCAGATAAGCCCAATATACTTTTGTAGTTTAGGCTTTTTTTTTTAAAGTAAAAGATCCAATGTCCTGACTTTCTAGTTATTGCACTTGGTGCTCATCATTTGAGGAACATCCAGCAACAACATATAAACAAGACATCTCCTTCGACACTGCACGTAACCTGTGACACAGGATGATGTTATCACTCAAGTGAAGGAAAGAATATAAATAGCAAATACAACTTCAAGAAACACAGCATTAACTATAAAGATCCAAAATGAAGGCATTCTTCACAGAATCCTGACAGGAATCAGCACTTAAAGTGTTTTGTTCTGTGTCCCTCGATGTTCATTATGATGTGACAGAGAGAGAAGAGAAGGGACACAGGAAGACAGGACATGCTCTCTGCTTTAATCCCCCAATCACCCAATCACATCCATAGAAACACAGAAGTGGATTCTTACCTCGGCATAGATGCTCACCCTTAGCCCACCCATGGAAGAGTCAGAAATTCACATTACCACTGAAATGATTTCCAAAATCCCATTTTCACTAAGAAAACAAATTACAGACTTTTTATTTGTTAATTTAGTTTACATCAATTGTGTTCATTTCATGAATTCTGAATTGTTTACTTAAACTGTAATAATGGGAGCCACTTTGTTTCAATTAGATCTCTGGCATATTAGCACAAAAATCGCAAAATAAACACTCCCCTGCAGAACAAAATGTCATCTCTGGAGACATCAAGTGAAATGCGAAACAGATTAACACTGGGCATTCAAAAAAATGACATGCAGTGCTTAAAGATTTTAAAAGCAGGAGATTCTGTTAGCCTGCAAAATATATCACCTTCCAGGTTAATGCATATGGGCATTGTGTCCTGCTGAGAGTAGTGAAGATCTGTAGGATACTTAAAGCCAGTTGGCACAACCACCATGAGTAACCCACTTCTCAAGCACTCTCTCTTCTTTCAAAACCCACAGAAGCCCCCCTCTGCATCCCCTCCTCCATATCCATGACCTTCACATCTACAGTTTCATCTCTTTGCTTTCCATGATGTCTCTGATGAGAGTCGGGTTGCTTCAAAATGACAAGTAACAAATGAAAAGTCCTCAACCCTCTTTGATTTGTCCCCAGCGATTTTCAGCATAACAAAGCCCTGATGCTGTAGGGTGACATGACAGAACCAAGTCCCGTTTTCTTTGTCCCCAACTTTCCATGCACCACTCTTGCCTCAAAAGATTCTATTCTACTCACCCACTGCTGGCATTGTGCCCAGGAAAGGAGCCTCAAGTAAGTGCAGGGAGGGCACTGGAGAAAACAGCATAGTAACAAGCTGGCAGGGTATACCCTATATAGTGATTGTCACTAATGACAGAGGAATGCCACCAGGCTTGGCTTAGTTTATTCTATGCAAGGGCAATTTATCCCTGAATAACAAGGGGTACCAGTTAATAAAAGTTGCATTTTCTGTTCCCAGATGGCACATTTTCTTCAAAAGATGCCAGAGATTTGTAGAGTACGCTTTTGGCAGTAACTCTAACTTGTGTGGACCAGAGGTCTGGCAGTGTGTTTTCTGTGCCCAGATGGGACGTCTGTCTTTAACAGTGAAGGATGATTGAGTTGGGCAATATCTTCTTTACCCAGGTAGCACTTCCCAGTAAGGAGTAATGCCTGATTCCTGTGTCATGGGGGCACATTTCAGTGAGACAGATTACAAAAACTACAACTCTGATTTATGAATTCAATAGACAAAGAAAGTACAAAAATGCCAATGTGCCATTCTAACTGAGGGCAATACTTTTTACCTATATGTTTCACATCTCATCCAAATAAATGGCAAAAAAGGCACAAGTGTGATTTCTGTATCCATAGTAAGAAAAAAACAAAGGATGCCAGCGTGTCCTTTCTTATGTAATTGGCACCTGTCAGTGGAGATTAATGCCACTGGACTGCAAATTATAGTTTATCCTTTTGATACCATTTCTTATTAACAAAAAATGACAACAATCTGAGTGTCTGGTTTCTGTACCCTCAGGGTGAAGACAAAGAGAGCAATGCCACTGTGTTCGTCCTTCCTTAGGTGACACTTATTAATGGAGAAAACTCCCACTAAGCTCCAGCTTTGTTTTTGGCTTTCTAGGTGCGTTTGCATATACTGCATGAAGGACAATTGTGATAGCCATGCCTGTCTGTCTGTCTTTCCACATGAAACTACACATGTAGTGGCACACTTATTCTTTAAGGTAATTTGTTAAGATGGTTATATTTTCATTGAAATATCTTGAAGAGATCATTCTGTACATAGCTTTAAAATTTCAAAATCTTTCATTGAAAAGCACTGCTGAATTTGCAGACTCGTCTATCTTAAAACAGAGATACATTCTGTATGACTTCAACTACAAATTACTTTACTGTTTCAATTTTACCTTGAGAGCAGTTACATAAACTTGTATATTTTGTACATGTTCCTCTTTTTCTCCTTCAATAGCTGCTAATGATGGCAAACAGATCCCCAATGCAAATTAATGAAATACCAGCAGACTGCATGTGCAGGAAGGAAATCGCTGTCAGCATCAGCAAGTTGTTTTTGGTTTATGAAGTCTTCCTAGTAGCATCACTGCAAGCAAGAGGGAAGCAGGTCATCAGCACCTCAGTCCTCCCGATACTTTAAGTCATAACAGGTGAGATATACGATCTTCCTAACTGTGAAAGTATAAAGTACAAGCAAGGAAAACAAAACATTATCTAGATGTGAATAAAGGACCCTGGGACATGTAAGTTGCCGTGCACAGAACAAGTAAATATTTAGTCAGTATTAATCTGACACTAAACCATCCTCACAACTCCATTATCTGCAGTCAGTCATTTCCCTTATCATTCTTAGTGTTGCCTTCCTTTATCAGTGTCGCTTATGCTCTGCACCACGTGGAGTAAAGCTGAGCAGCAGCCCACTAGGTTGGGAGCATGCAGGTCACCTAGTAAATGAGTGCCAGCGGGGAGGAGACAAATGACACCTGGCTGATTGAATATTAAGGTGAATCCGATGCTTCAGAAGGACACATTAGTGGCTCATATTTGCAAATATATGGCAATTTCCATTATTAGACATCCAAGAGGAGCTGTTGTAAAATGATGAAAGAATCACAAACATGGATAGAGGCGTGTGAAGAGCCACAAAGCAGGCCAGCTCACTCACTAGCCCACCCAGACTACAAACTACCGTCTGCAGGCTTTGGGTTACACAGTCCTAAAAATGAGGAGCTGACTTAAAAGTTTACAATTCAATAAATGTAGAGAGAAAGTAACCATAAACTTCTGTCTTATTGCAATAAAACAAAGAAAGTATCTTTGTAAATGAGGAATATAGATAGATAGATAGATAGATATTAATCACATTGTAAAGCAGTGACTCTCCCTCGCAGTTCTGGGGGACCAGTGGCTGCTGGTTTTCAGTCAGTCAGTCATTTTCTAACCCGCATAGTCCTGAACAGGATCGCAGGGATCTGCCAGAGCCTATCCTTGCTAGCATATGGCACAAGGGAGGAACAAACTCTGTACAAAGCGCCAAACCATTGCAGAGCAGACACACATTGATGCCCCAGCCTCAAACCGGGGCCAATTTAGCTTCACCAGTTCACTTAACTTGCATCATAGATAGATGTTTCCAAATTACGTGGTCTTGCTATTCTCTCTAAAGGCTAAAGGCATGTTAAGGTAGGTCCCTCCTGTGCATATGAATCAAGTTATTGATATTTCTGACTTTTTTCCACAAAAGTGATAAGATGGAGAGAGGGTAAGATGAAAATCATATGTTCACCTCCAGATCACCTTTGTATCTTCCCCTACTTTGTGTATTATAACTTTTTTGTTACATCCTTACTATCCTCAAGACTCTTCTGCCCACACTGACCCCCACCCGGAGAAGAATACTTGTTCAGCTGCTGTTAGCATCTGGCTGTTCGTCCTCAGCACTGCTGCTCCATCTTTTTGGCACAATCAGGTATTGTTTTGGACTACAGGAACACAATGTCCCTCTGTCCACAAAAGACCCCCCAAAGCGGAGCCATTACTACCCAGGCAATGAAGCACTCACAGCTGAAGTTTAAGGATTACGATTCTATATCTGCATCACCATCTCTTTCACAAGGCCTACATCTCATTCTGCTACAGGAGTCAAACCATTAATATAGGAGCATCTTAAACTTATCTGAAAATATTAGAGACAGACAAGAGTGGGAGGAGGGCTTATATCACCATTAAAAAAAGATTTCAAAGTGGGCACACAGCAGGGCATAAGTCCCTTTCCTCCCTTAAAATACCTTGATTGTCACCAGTAATCAAACAATGGTTATAAAGTATTTTTTTTACCAATTATTACACAACCTAAGCACTGAATGGAGCCCCCCTTATGACACCTTTTACTGCAACAGTCCTAATGCAGAGCCCACTGCTGCCTGGTATGAGTCAGCAAAGCTAGGCGCTAGACATGAAATTTTAGATAGAAGAAACTTTGTCTCCAGGCAGAAATTTAGCTTTTTACAGATCCTCTTTAAATAAATAAATATATAAAGAGATAGATAAATAATAATGTAATATGTATATACACACACACACTATAATCTGCACGCACACACCAGAATGTCTAAAAAGGAATAAAATTTAAAAGAAAAACATTTCTGCCTTGGCAGTCCCAGTCCCATTGCGGCATCATGCAGACATATTGCTGCTGGTATAAAGGAGCCCCTGTAGAATTTCCTGACACATTTCAGCTGAGTAATTCATTGACTGAAGGTCTTCATTGTTGCTGTGTCAGAGAGAGATTGTGCAGCTTTGCTCATAATGGCACTCAGTTTTGGTTTCCTTCGATTCTCTCCTCTCCTTTGCTTCACCAGAGGTTCCAGAGTGCATCCCATAACTGATCCTGCACTTGTAATTAGCTTGTTAATTCAGTGAGCCTCTCTTGAAGTGGTGTTGATTTATTGAAAAAAGAACAAACAATAGAAAAATGACAAAAAAAAGAAAGCAAAAAGGATCTGTCTAAAAGTTAGTTCCAAGTAAACAGCCCCCAATGCAAAATATCCACAACACTAAAAAAATTAAAAAAAGATAATACTCACAATTATGAAAAGTCCAACAAACTATTTCATGCAGTGCTGGGACCCTCCCCCCTAACCTCAATATAAAGGCAGACAGAGGAACCAGCAGCAGTGAAGTAGGGGTGGCCCCGGCTCCTGGGGCTCCAGCCATAAAACACAAGAAATGGTAGAACATTTAAAGATATAGTACATAAGCCAAACTAACAGAAATATGATAAAAACATGAAAACAATAATTTAAAAAAACAGTAAAGCAGAAAATGCTTACAAGTCAAAGAAAACCTCCCTGATTATAACACAAAAATAGCATACAGTATCTGCACCCTATGTGTTTTAATACAGCATAGCGATGGAGCCTTGAGATGTGTTGCATGTTGCAGTACAATACAATACAATACATTTTATTTTTATATAGCCCAAAAATCACATAAGAAGCGCTACAATGGGCTTTAACAGGCCCTGCCTTTTGATAGCCCCCCACCCTTGACTCTCTAAGAAGACAAGGAAAAACTCCCAAAAAAAACACTTGTAGTGAAAAAGTGGAAGAAACCTTGGGAAAGGCTTGAAATTGAAGTGCCACATTTGAGTACCGAGAAGAAAAACAGAATAGGTGAGGGTTAGTAACAAATTATAACTATCATGTTACTTATGTTTTAGTGCTAATGACTAACAACAGAGATGCAGTCTGTACAGTTAACACTGCAGGCACTGCTACATTTTTCATTTTTGTATTGCATTGCATTTTGTGATGCCATACACTTAGCTGGAATGACTTCAAAAAGCATTAAAGCCCTTAACTTTTTTCATATTTTGCTAAGAGTTATAAATGCCCTTTTCCAAAAGGGATCACATTGTTCTGTGCTAGGTGAGAAGGAGGGTTCAGTTTGTCCAATTCACATTTTGATTCTCACTCCCTTCATTTCTTATAAAATTAGACAGTTATTGAGGAACAAAGGCTAAAGAGAAATCCTACCTGATTACCCTCTTTAAAGTGTGTGTGTAAGCTTTTAGTTGTAGGTGGGCTGAGATTTTTTTTTGTTTGCTTTTATTCTGATTTCGTGGCTGACTTACCTGCACCAAACCTGAGCTCCTCACTACATGTTTGGTCATATCAGATTTCAGCATTTTTGCCTGGGACAATTGTTATATTAAATTCAGGGGTTGTTCTCTTGTTTATGTATATTTTCATTTTTTGTCATTTCTGAATGATTTTCTTCCTTATGTTTTTTTATGTTTTTTTTTTAATGTATTTTTTGCTAATTTTGTTATGTTTAAATATTACTTTATGTAGTGAGCATCTAACTTGTTTTGTTATGTTCTTTATGTTCTGTGGTGGAACCCCAAGAGGAGTGTTCATCCTGACGTCAGATATGCTGGTGAAAGAGCTGGTGTATTGGAGTTGGTGGAGTAAAAATCATGTTGTAAGTGATGTTTTGAATTTTTCTGTTTTTTGGAGTTTTGGGCTTTTTGCTTTTGGATAATGGATTTGGACTGGATTGCTTTCGATTGCCATTTTATTCAGATCATTTTGGCCTTTTTTGCACTTTTCCCATTTATTCTTCTATTTTTAGTTTATACTATATACATTTTCCCATAAATTCTTTCATAAGCCCAGATGTTTTACAGTTTATCATGAAGACCAGTTTTGTGCATTTTGAACATTTAAAAGATTTTCTGACGATTTTGGCCCTGTACAAGCTGAAGCTCATGTGTTTTGTTTGAGGTCAGGCTTCCTGGGATGATAATTAGCTCTAGGCAGACCATTAAAACTCCTGGCCTGGTTTGTCAGTCTTTTTGGGTGCCTTTCACCCTTTTCTGTATGTTTGTGTTGCCAGTTAACAACAGTGGCTTTTTATATGTTTTTTGGTCTCTAATCTGGTAATCAGAAACTTGTTTTGAGGGTTTTTTGAGTCACTGAGTTTGATTCTGACATTTATTTGTTTTATTTATTTGATTCTACTGCATTTTTAGTGGTTAAACATTTTGTGAACTGTTTTGTCTACCACTTTGGTTTTCACGCTAATTGCTATTTTGGATCTCTCGTCATTCGGGGTGGGTCACGATGTCACAGGTTCAAAGGTCCTCCTGGAATTAACTTGTGGAGTCTAATCATTCTTTTGCTCAAACTCTTTTGCTAAAGGACAGTTTACATAGAGACTTCTTTGCTCTTGCTTTTTGACCACAAAATGTGGTGTCTTGTTTTGGCTTTGACGCTCATAACTTTTGATCTTCCAGTTTTGACACTCTTTCATCTTTTGTCTGTGTCCTGGCACTCTCTCAAACCCAGTCTGCTTGCAAACATAGCAGTCTTTCTGACGTGTTCCATCATATCTCTGGTGGCTTCCCTGATCAAATCTAATTGTCCATAACAAGCCTGGTGAGTATTATCCTGTTACCTTTCAAATTTGAAGGGTTGTAAATTAAGAATAAGAACCCCTTCAGATCTCAGGATTTATAGGTACTGTATGTTCATTTGGAGTTTGAGCCCGTCTGATCTTAAAATCCACATCTCTCCCTGATCTATACAAAGTATCCAGGATTTGCCCGTGTGAAGTCTAATTCTGTCTGATTTCAGAACGTACAACTTCTGGAGTCAAATATCTTTTTAGTTGATTCTGTTTGTACTCTGCCTCCATAACTTGCCCAATAGGAATATGATTCAATCAGATTTCAACATTGGGCATTTCTAGAACCTGCTTCAATTTCATTTCAGTTTCATGACATGCACACTTTGAGTGTCTGATCCAATCAGATCTCAGTATGGCCGGCTTTCCCAAGACGAGTTGAATTCCAGGTGATCCTAGTCTCAATGGCTTGCCCACTGGACAATGATGTACTCAGAACTATCTATTTGGTGGAAGTCTTGCTTGCTCGCCAGGAGACTGGTCCTCTCAAATCTAAGTGTTCCCGATTTGACCCTCATCACTCCAGTCTTGACAAATCTCAGTGCTGACACCTTGCCCTCTAGAAGTCAGATCCATTCAGCCAACGGTATCCTTCCATTTTTAATTCTACACACTTAACGTCTATTGGGTCTGACTATCCTGCTACTCTTTTCTCAAGATTCTGCTTTCAGGCATTCCTCTATTTTGCCCAGCAAGATGACAGAAAATAAATATTTGTCCTAAAAATGGAAAAATTAGACCAGGAGATGACAGTGAGGGAAGTACACAAAAGAATAATCAAAAGGTGTAGCAAGGATGTCAGTTGATTGTGTCTCCAAAACCAAAATCATAACCAAAACAGACAAATGATATGTGGTGCTGTATGGACACCAGAGATCAGAAAAGGTAGAATTTAAAGTAAACGCAAGATATAGGTTCAGAACATTTCCAAATTGTGACAGAACATCACTGCCAAGGTTTATATGGGGGAATCATGATGTCAGGTGGGTCACATGCCTAACAACGGTCACAGCAATAGTAAACAAAGATCAATAAAATGGCAAACATCCATGAAAAGTCCAAATTAGGTTGTGTAACGTGAAAACTAGTTACAAAGTTAAATAAACAAGAAGAGATATGAATTTGACACAAAGCAAATCATAAAATCACGACACTCATAGCTTTACCTCTTCAGTATTTAGACATACCAGGCCTCCATCTCCTGCAGCTTTGCTCTCCTCTACTCTAATCCTTACAGCTTCAGTTTTCTCCTGATTTACCACTTCAAGAGTCGGCTACTATCTTATCTCAGTGTCCTGCAGATTTCCGAGCCTGTCAAGTTTAAACACTCAACAGCTTAACTTTCTTTGAATGCGATCTTCTTAGATTTCTGTGTTTTTCAGTGTGGCTTCTAGGGAGTCTGCTCCTGTCAGATCTCGAACTTCTGTAAATTTACTTCTTTGGAGTCGGCATCCATCAGATCTCATTACCCTGCAACTTTGCACTCAGAATGCTGATTCTTTCAAGTCTCGGTATCCTGTATCTCCAGCATGTAATCCCATCAGGTCTCTGTCTCCTGCTTTACTCCCTGTATGGTAATCCTGCTGGATGTTAGTAGTAGTTTGCTCCACCACTTGAAGGTAGGGTCTCAATTTCCAGCAGACTGCTGAATCTATCAAATTTCCTCATCAAACACACTTAGTTTATATAGCGTCTTCCTCTGTTCAGAGTGCGGGACTCAACTGTCTTTGTTTACATACATCTACAGTATTTATAATCAGAGCACCGACAGGAGCAGTGACTTGATGGGAGTCACAAAGGGAGTCAGAGGTGATGAATAAACCAGCAGCCTTGTGGTTTCCATTTACAATTTTAGGCCACAGTATGTCCCATGCCTTCATCTCCCCAAGTGAAAGCCAACACAGGCCTATTCAAAGTCACATTGTGTCAGAACGTGGTAGTGTATGAATATATATCTGTCTCCTTTGTATCAGAACCCCATGGCTTTGTCAATCCAATGTAGCAAATTGGTAGCTGTACCCTCCAGTAAAGTAAATCTACCCCGTTAGATGACAAAAGCTGGATTCTGTACTTGGGAGTTTTATTCTGTACAGTCTTGGTATACAACTATAGCCTGATCCTTCCAGATCCATGCTTTATGTTAAATTCCATGGAGCCTCTTATTGAAATGTATGAGAAAGACTGCATGAGTGAGAGACTGTACTCCTTTAATGTGGTAAGTGACATTCTTCACATCTTCTACAACTCTGTGATGGCCAGTGAGATTTACTATGCTGTGCTGTGCTGGGCTGGTAACACCACTTCAGGATAGGCCCACTAAATCCACAAACTAATTAAAAGGGCAGGCTCGGGTATGGCATGTACTCTGGACCCCTTGGAGGCACTAGTGGAGGAGACAATGAAATATAAAGTGTTGGCCATTATGAACAATGCTG
Source organism: Polypterus bichir lapradei (assembly GCA_026402145.1). Taxonomy (NCBI): domain Eukaryota; kingdom Metazoa; phylum Chordata; class Cladistia; order Polypteriformes; family Polypteridae; genus Polypterus; species Polypterus bichir. The sequence goes on along the minus strand of JANRMT010062790.1, from coordinate 6,667,965 downwards.
CACATCCTGCCTATGACTCACCATCATGGAGTACTTTCAATCAAAAAGTTATTCAGCAAAAGCATGTCAAGAAACTACTGTGGCTCCTACGTACGTACATACAGAGAGCATGTGACTCAATGCGACTGCTCTCCTATCCTTAGCCAAGTCCGATGTTTTCTTCTTTTTTGTAATTCTTACATGTGTTTGAGGCAGCTGTTGTTAAAATATTTCTTGAGCTTCTGCAAAAAAGCTACATTCCCCCCTGGGGACAAGCAAAGTTAATGGATCTTGCCACAATGTCCGTGTCACTGAGACTTGTAGTGTACAGTGCCACATGGTACTCTTTTGTCAGACTATTGGTAAATGTTGAATCAAAAAGACACTTATGAGTAATGATGTAATTATGTATGCCTCACCAAGTCACATAATATTCCGAATTTTACAGACATTTTTGACTGGCTACAGCATACTTCACTTTTAACTCAAAAGTGTGGTAACCAGTGCAGCATCCCACTTGTCACCAAGACTCTGTACATATAGTAGCTTACTGCAATTGGTATTATGAGTGCTGATATGTTATACCACACTTCACTTCATCAATGGACTTGTGATGCACAGTATCGTGCCACACCTCACTTGTTCATGGGAATCTGAGAGAAACTGGCATGCTTCAGCTGTATTTGAGAATTTGGCTGAATAAAAATTACATTTGATAATTCTTCATTGGTCTTGTCATTCATAAAAGATGTTTTATAGTTTATCATCTTCCTTGAAGTGGATTTTTGTACATTTTGTCCATTTAAATGATTTTTTAACTTTAAAAGCCAGTCCCCCCATTTTGGACATGTTTGATGAGACTCTTAATACAGTGTATCGCGCCACATACTCCACTTTCCACTGAGATTCATTATATACACAACACATTCGTTTAAAGCACAAAATGCTGTTGAAGGTTTTGTTCATCAGATAGCATCGCACCATAAAACATTATTTGTGATATTTTAAGATATTATGTTTAAATAGTTTGACAAAATCATTGATTATTTATTGATTTATTCATTTTAATTATTAGACTTAATTGAATTCTTCTTAACACTGTAATTTCCCTTAGGGTAATCAATAAGGTTTCATTACGGAAAATATTATACATATGTTTTGCACACCAGAACAGATCTCCACTTCACAATCATTCTGTGTTCTCTCTCATTTATTTCTAAACATTTTATAAACACAAATACTTCATGATGCACATACGCCATTGTAGAAGGACCCAAGTTAGTTGGAGAGCTTGGTGGTTTCTTTGATACTTGTATTTTATTATTAAACTTAAGAAAAGAGGAAACTGTTAAAATGTAAATGCAACTGCTTAAAAGTGAAATAGAAAATTAAGGGTTCTAAATCATAAAAAGTGAATCATCTAAAATGAAGTCCAAAAAGAATTATTCTTTAGCAGCAAATACATAGGTTGTAATTTAAAGCCTGGTTGTGGAAGCTTGCAAGGGCAGCATGGTGGTGAAGTTGTAACGCTGCTGCCTCATGGTAAGGAGACCAGGGTTCACATCATGGGTCCTCTGTGTTTTCATGTTCTCTCTGTGTCTGTGTGGGTTTCCTTCAGGTGCTCTGGTTTCCTCCCACAATCTAAAAACATGTAAATCTTTCTAAATTCCTCATTTATAAATATACTTTCTTTATTTGGTCTCAACAAGCCAGAAGTTTATGGTTATCCTCTCTCTGCATTTATTGTATTGTAAACTTTTAAAGTCAGCTCCTCATTTTTAGGCCTGTGTAGCCTAAAGCCTGCAGGTGGTAGTTGTGAGCTGCCCACCTAGAGTGTAGCCTTATCTGGACAGGCTAGTAAGTGAGCTGGCCTCCTTTGTGTCTCTTCACACATCTCTCTCCATATTTGTTACTTCTTCTTTATTATATAACATTTCCTCTTGGATGTCTAATAATGGAAAATGCCTTAAATTTGCCAAATAGGAGCTACTGATTTGTCCTTCTAAAGCAGTGAATTCACCTTAATATTCAGTCAGGCAGGTCTCATTTGTCTCCTCCCTGCTGGCACTCATTTACTAGGTGACCTAGCAGGCTGCTGCTCAGCTTCCCTTCAGTGGTGCAAAGAACAAACGTCACCGATAAAGGATGGCAACATGAAGAGCAATACAGGAGATAACTGATTTCTGACACTCAAGACATTGTGCCAACAGCTCTCATCGCCTGGCTCAGGGTGACCTTTCATCTTAGAAACATTTTTTATTCTGCCATCAGAGAAATGTGTCAGATGAGTAGGAGCCAGACTCTGAGGAATTCAAAAGAGATGAGCAGCAAACAGAAGTGCCACCTTCATAACATAACTGCAAGATGCTGTATTACGTTACATGAACCCCATGTCAAACATACAGGTATGAGCTTGGAGGGGTGTTACATGGATTTGATTTTCATACAGCAATATGCAAGGATATCCATGGTACTCCAACCCTTTATCTACTCTCTGTGTTTGCCATCATAACCAATGTAATGTTAATACAGAAAGCCCACCTGGTCCCCTCTTCTAGTAGTTTTATTGTGTATTGAAAGGCTTGTCCTTTTCTTTTAAGCATATGCCCATTTCAGGTCAAGCAGGTCAACACGAGATGGGCATCTTAGCATCAGTGTGCTGTACCACTCCTAGCACACTGCCAGCCACCAATGGTGAACAGTCCTGCAGGAGTATAAAAGCCACAGACTCATCTTAATTTTAGGCTTTCATTGAGAAAAGCCAGATGGGTAGAGAATTCCTTAGCATTCCTCGCTTTCAGAAAGACACCACATCCAAACTTCCTGCCATCCCTAAAGTAAAAGCTGGCACTTGAGGAATAACATATTAAAAATTGTACAAATGGCTTGACATTCAGATGCTTTTGAGGACTGCGTAGGCACTATAGACCTCAGTCTGTCATCCTGTTAGACATCTCATGTCTCCAAATCAGTTTCTCAAGAAACTTGCATCCCCTTTTCAGAACTGGGTTCAATCAATGTGTCAATGGGGTTGCACTCGTTCCCTTTTGTTGGCCACAAACAAGCCAAATGCTTTGGCCAATGAGTCTAAGTCTGCGGGTGTATCACACAGGCAACTTGCCTAAATTGTACCCTCCTGCGGCTTTACCTTTGGAAGGGATGAAGGTAAGTAGGCGCTCATTCCAATACCCTACAATATCCCAATACTGCATTTTTACCCCCTACTACCCATCACTCACTGTGCACCAATTCCCTTTTGATGAGCTATTGTCATTGTATGTTGAAACTCAGCAAATGTAGAATCTCTACTTATTAACAAAGTAAGCCCTCTGTCAGGTTGGTGGTCTGATGCCAAATATGAGAGATGTGAGTGGCTCTGTCTGTTGTCGATATGCAACTGTGTGTGTGTGAATGCAGGTCAGATGATAACATGTTAGGACATTGAGAGACCATCAACTTACCACTAAGATTCCAATTTCATCACAACCAAAAAGGACACACTTAGGTGGCACAGGTTACTTAAGGAACACATCAATAATAACATAAACAGTAATACTAATACTACTACAACTACTACTACTACTACTACCACTAATAATAATAATAACAATAATGCAATTTGCCCATAATTAAAACATGACACGGATATTAAAACTCAGAGGCTAGGTTTAATCAACTTAATATTGCCTTTAGTTCTCCCAAGCGTTGCCGACTGTTGGCCTCCTACCAATATTAATAATATTAAAGCAAATGAAGAAGCCCAGCAAAGTAATGTGATAATGAGCGATGTAGGATTTCTCCCTGTAAAAGCTGTCAGGACTCTAATGGGAGCGCCCCCGCTGGGCCCATTATCAACGGGCTGTTTGTTTCTTTGATGTGTTACGGAGCTTCCAAGAGCTCTCCAGATCAATAGTGTGTGTTCTGCTAATCCCTGCGAGGAGACATTAAACACTTTAAGAAAAACCATTAGCAGGTCAAGGAGGGGCTGCATGGTGGCACTGAAATTAATGCTTGAAGCGTGTGCTCGATCTTCAGCAGAGATGCCGGAGCTCATGCAAACCATTAACTGCCAAAAACGAAGGGAAGGTGGCTGTGGTTTTTTTGCTGCCCCATTGCCTTCTCCAGCCTCAGAGAACTTAACAAATTGTGCTGCCCATTTTTCAGTCAGGGTGTTTGTTCTGTTAATTCTTAGTTTTGTAGCGCCTTTCAAATTGATCACTACCACAACGGGCATGTATATCAAATAATTTATCAGACACAACCAACAATGTACAGCTTTGAAGACTGAAAATGAGAAATTTAGCCTCTCTATCTGATGGAGAATAGGTGGGTCCTCACTGTGGTGGAAGTCCAACTATACAAACATCTTTATTTTTTCATTTCAGTGAAAGATTTCACTTCACACAATTTAACATGTTCTGCTATTAAAGGCAGAAGAATAATTGTCTGCCCTCATGCTGGCACAACTGCCCACTTGCCACTGATCAGGGCTCAGACCTTGTTGTCAAGCTTTGGATTTCTTTTTTTATTTAATCATCTATTATCTAGTCTGATTAATCCACTTCAGGTTCAACAGGGTCAAAGCATACATCCTGGCACAATCTGAATGGGCTGACTGTTTAATTTCTTAATTACGGATCTTATTAAAATTAGATGAATACTTCTAAAGGCTAATCCAGAGACCCCTGGTGATGACTCTACTCCCATCATATCCCATCAATACTCAAGTATTTTCCACAGACTGGTATGCTTTTCTAAAGGATGCAGTGGAGAAAATGACCCTTCCTTTAAGGCCAAGTTTTGTAACTGAAACCAATCAATTAATGAACATGGCGCATTTTAAGAGCCTGATAGACTCCCTGCCACTTTCCCTAGAAATTGAATGTTGGAAACACTGGAGCTTAGCAAAAAACAAAGGCATTGAGTTACGTTTTGCTGCATTAATATGCAAATCAGCTAAGTAGGCAGTGGCATGAACTGAGAATATCAATGTAGGCCTCTCAGAATTGGGTGAAAGCCATTGTTACTCTCGTCCATGAGTTGTCCCATTCGCTCTCATCTGCATTATGTGGTAATAATTGTTGACAAGTTCATTGAAAGCCCTTTCTTCAATGACCCATTTCCTTTCAACAGAAATTGTTGAGCATATGAACTGAGAAAGCCATTTATTGTTCCAACTTTGACTTGACTTGCTAATTCTAATCAAAAGTAGACAAGGGTAAGAATTGAAGAATCTATGAGATTACCCATTCTGTGGTGACATTAAATGAGAAGATCACTGCATGTCCATCATTCAACTGGACCCATTACTTCTATACAGAAGTTGAAAGTGATAACACACATCACAGCTTGTCCCATCCTTCCTCTCGTCCATTCATTTTCATTTAAAATGGTTCTTAGAAAACAACTCCATGACCTACCTTCAACTTGACCTATTAGATCTGACATAGTCAAGAAATATGAGGGAGTCATAAACAACAAGAAGATGTAGGAGTTGATTCTGAAGTAGGCGGCGACTTAAACTTAAAAAAACTGTTTATATTCCAGTTTTAACTTTCCACATTTTGTCTCAGCACAAGTAAGTATTTAGTTCTAAGACCAACACTGTATGACCCACGCTCCTCTTGACTCAGTAGCTCTCCTCAGAAGTAAATGGTAACTGGAAATTAGAAAACCACTGTATGACCATCCTTTAAATTACTAGTCAAAAATTGGTGAGGATTTGTTCTGAGAAAGCCATTGCTTGTTCCATCTTGGAGTTGACTTGTTAGTTCTTGTGATAAGATGTGATAAGACTATTGCATAATCCCCCCCACAACCTCACTCATTAGCTCCCATCCACTTTACATGGTGACGTTAAATTAGAAGACAGCCACATGTCTTTCCTTTGACCTGTCCCATTGACTCTAATCAGAAGATGGTGATGATATGTTCATAGAAAATGATTCCTTGTGCCATCTTACACTTGACCTTTAAGTTTTCATTTCAAGAGAAGATATTGTTCCAAAAAAACAATGTGTGAACTTAGAACAACATTTTCATCCCCGTTTTGACTTAACATATTTCTCCTCATTTGAAGTAAGTGATAAGTTCCAAAATAATCCATCTTCATCATCTGCCATCTTCATCAGCCTGTGGTGTAAAATGAGAAAACCCCTGTTTGTCCCATATTCAGCTTAACCTTTCAGTCAGAAATTGGGGAAGATTTGTTCTCAGAAAGCCATCTTTGACTTTACTCTTGTCACACACGTGCGAGTAGGAGGCAGCTAAAGGGTCTGAGTAAGTGTAATAAAACATCCGACCAGGGGGCGGTGGAGTACGCTGACTATCTTTCTCAATTCCCTACAGACCTTTCCCGGGAAATCCTGCAAGGTTTGGGCACTTCAGAAGACATCAATCACACTCTCTAGTTTTTCATTAAAAGTTCAGATTTTTCTTTCATTTAATACATTTTTCTTCTGAACCGTAATTATGTTTCAAAGGGTTTAGATGTTTTAGTTTTGGACTTATTATAGTATTTCTGTATTGTTTCCATCATGTTTTGAAATTACCAGAATGCTTTCTTGTTTTTTAGCAGGTGACGCCATTTTAGGTATTTCCTACTATAACACAACAAATCATTACTTGAGTGTTAGGCCCCAGATTTCATAATGTGTGAACTTCACAATTTGTGAACTTAGAACAACATTTTCATCCCTGTTTTGACTTAACATATTCCTCCTCATTTGAAGTTTATTTAAACATGAATATTTCTAATGTGCCTCTAACTTGTGATTATTAAACTTTATGATTTAAAATATTTCCAGATTTTCAGTGAGTTTTGGGGGTCTGAAAAACAATCTTTCTGTCTTTCTGGTGTGGAGGACTGCCGGCTTCGTGCTCCAGCCCTCACCCCCAGGCCGCCAGGAGGAGCTCTCCCGACAGCAGTTCCAGCAGGGCCTTATGGACTATGTAGTGTTTTTACACAGCCCTGCTGGATTCCCGGGACCACCGGGAGTCGCTGTTGGGGGGCTCATGGGCTCTTGTGTGCCCTATAACCCGGGAGTACGTCACGGTCACGTGACGGGAAGGAACGACGTGCTCCCGGGGTGAAGAACAGGACTGTTTGCCCTGACCCGGAAGGAATAAGGAACTGTGGTCTGATTGGACAGGAACGCCTCCGGGTCAGGGGCTATAAAAGGACTATGGGCCAGTCCAGACACTGAGCTGTGCTGGGAGGGAGAGGAGCAAAGTGTCTGGGTGAGGAGGAGAGAAAATTATAGTATTGTGTTTATTTAGTGATTAGTAGTGATTTATGAGTAGTGTGGAAGGTGCTTGGTGTACTGTGGAAAAAAATAAAAAGTCTTGGACTTTTACCTGGTGTCTGGAGTTGTACCTGAGGGTTCAAGGGAACACTAGCGCCCCCTACTGCCACACTGGTTATGACTCCCATTTGTTTCCTGGCTTATGTTTTTATCTCCTGGTCCTTTACTGGTCCTGCCACTTTTTAACCTTGTGGCATCACAGAAAAAGAGTACTGTATGATGTGATCTGAGTAAACCACTGCTTGACCTGTCCACAACTTGACCCATTTACTCTTCAGAATTCTGAGGTGACATTAAATGCTCCATTGTTTGTCTTATCCTTGACATGACCTATTAGCTTTTGGTAAAATTATGTGGTGACACTCAAGAAAGTCACCACCTCTCTCCCCTTTGACTTGACCCATTCATTTTTCTCAGAAATTGGTGATCTGAGGAGACCATTACTTCTTAGATGTTTGACTTGACTCAGAAGATGATACGATCAAAGAATACCAATGAACAACTTATCATTGACTTGACCCGTTAGTTCTTATCCCAAAAACATGGTGACATTAAATGAGAAGACCATTGCAAGACATTCCTTCAACTTGACCCATTAACTCAAGAATGGTGATGACACTTTTACAGAAAATGATTGTCACATCTTTTACTTGACCCTTTAGTTGTCATTTCAATAGAAGATATGGTTTCAGCAAAACCAATGTGTAAACTTGGAGAGGTTGGTAGCATGCACTGATACAGGGCATTACCACATAATGAACCACCTCAGGATCCCACATTAGGACCTGAGTGCAGTTGTGCAATGGGTGACACCTCAGCACCACACTGGTTCGAATGGAGTAGAACATTGGGAGGTTTTTTCACAGTGGCTAGAGTGCCAGTCCTGCCACCAACCCCCAAGTTTTCCAATCAAGTTGAAGGTCCTGCTTGCAAGCCTGGATGGATGTTAACGTCATACCCAGGATGGAGCATTTGCAGGTTAAGGGCCCAACGGAGTGGAATTACTTCTGGCATTTATGGGATTGGAACCAGAAACCATCTGATTGCAGGTGCAGATTCCTAGCCTCAGAGCCACCACTCCACCTTTGGCCACACTGGTGTAAGCGTGTCCAATCTCGTGAACATTGTTTTTTGTCCCAGATTTGACTTAACATATTCCTTCTTATCAGAAGTGATAAGATGACCACCGTATGACCCATCGTATCATCAGGTCTCATCAGAGATAGGTATTGACATAAAATCAGAAAACCACTGGATGTCCCTCCTTTAGTCAGAGACTGGGGAGGATTTGTTCTCAGAAAGGCATTGCTTGTTCCATCTAATTTCAAGAGAAGATATGTTCCAATAAAATTAAGGTTATGACCCATTTTGGCTTGACCCATTACTTGTCAACCAAAAAGAGGGTGACATGAGCTCAGGTCAATTTTCTGGTCCATTTTTGAGTCAGACGTTTTCAAGTCCTGCCTCCAACTTCACACATCAGTTCATATTTAAAACAGATGACTGCACGTTTCTCAGGTCGACTTGACTGTTTGATTCCATGTGTGCACAGTGGAGAACAATATTCCTGGTATCTTAACTGGGAACAAATGCTGCTGCAGTGCAGTTCCTCATGCCCCTGCAAGATGACAATGAAGAGAGAAGCGCAGTCGCTCCCATTGTCTGTCAGGCACACAGGCAAGTTTCATGTCAAATATGAAAATGATAAATGAGCATCTGCTTGGAAAAAACCCACACTAAGCAGAAAGTTCTTCCTTACTTCCCTTTGTCTATCAGGCGCCAAGTCAAGGGAGTGACAAGTGCCCCCCTTTGCCTTTGTCTACCAAAGCTCTGCCCGACACCTGACTTCTCCCCAATTCTGAGATCAATTCCCCATTCTCACGTCCCCATCTTTCTGCACCCCACACCAATATCCACACTTTCCACCCCAGCTCTTATTTTTAAAACCATTGCCTATAGGACGGCCAGGCCCTGATTTTGCCACTTATGAAGGAACAAACTGTGCACAAGGCTTTTAATGATGCAGCGCTGCAGCCCTCTTTGATTTCAAGTCTGCTCAGTCGAAAATCATTATAAAAAATACAATACACGGCCTCAAGTGACTGGATTGTGAGGGGAAGGATTTGTACTGCTCCTTGCGTCTCGCTTCAGCTGGCATAGGTTTCAGGACCCTATTTCAGGATGAGCTGGTTTTAGATAACAGATCGATGGCTTTTTACTAACATTAGTTTGCTGCTCTCTCGATATTTCCGGATCATCAGTGTGCAGCGGCTCGGCTGCTTTAGACACCTCTGCTGCTTAGCGAGGGCCTTAAAGGGACATGAATGCCAAAGTAGCCTTTTCCTAATTTTGGTAGAGGGTTCTAATATAATATTTATAACCCAATTCATATGTGGTAGGAGGTCAGTGTCTTTGATAACAGCAGCCAACTCAAGGTAATTGTCTCTAATTGCAATTTGAAGCATTTCACACAAGTTAAATGCATTTGCCAGACTTCAAAGGTAAAACACGCAGCAGGTGTAACTTTACACATCGGCTCGGCTCTGAAGTCCTACTGTGCAATCTGGACAAGAACTGCTCATACCGCTTGATGAGTTGAAGAGTTTGGGGGGGTTTGGTGGTGGTGAATTTGAAGCATTTCTTGTTTGTCTGCTTTTCAAGTTAAAACCAACTTGTCATATGTTAGATCAGTGAGGAAATGATTTGATTAATGCTTGTCTTCTTTCACATGACAAAAAGCTCTGCTCTTTTTCACAGAGATAAAAAGAAGAAGCTAAAAAGAGCATCCAAAATGACTCAGGCCCCTGAAAGGTTACTGGTGCTATCACAATGGTGAGTTGATAGACAACACCACATGGCACTAAAGGGGGCCTGACGTCAGAAACCTTTGCTGTAATAACACCCATACTGGTAATAGACTGAAGAGATATCTTCCTTTAGTGGAGGGTAGACTCAGTTCAAATAGGTTGTGTCAGAAAAGAGATTGAAAAGCAATCTGACAAATGCGGCATCTGCTTGAAAATGACAGTAAATTGCAAAGCCGACCACAATGATGCACTCCCGACATCTCCCACTCCCCCTCTCTCTCTCTCTCTCTTACAATGCAGGCTTTTCCTTACAACTCGGAGCTGTCAAGTCAACTGCCAATAGCAAGCGATGTGTGAGCCCGTCACATTCTCAGAGGAATGGTGTGACACATTCTTTAAGGAGGAAGGTTACTACTCGTGCTGGAGCAAAATGTTGCACAAAAGCGTATTGTTGCTTTGGCACTAACAGATAATCAAGGCAGCCAATCTGAGATTCTGTGCTGATGGCAGCATGCTGTCAGTGAAGCAAGGAATTGTAAGTCGGTTGCTCTCACCAGACGTGTCCTATTTTCCCACCTTGTGTGATATCGGATAGCCCTGCTGTGCACTGCAAATTTGGACTATGGTGCCCTGTTTCTACTTATTAGGAACAATAAGATCAAAAGAATTCCAACAAATGACTCCTGATTAATAACAGTCTTATTTGAAGATGTCCACAATGACTCATCAAAGCAATCAAATCAGAGTTGCTCTGCAGAGACTCCTTATACCAGAAGAACTTCTCAGTGAGTCCTGGTTATGGTCAGGCACCACCAGACGAATACCTCACTGACAGCGACATAAAGACGATCATTTTAGAACAGCGCTGCAGCAATTCCTGTTTGACAAGAATAACCTCAGAAGAATTCCACAGTAACAGACAAACTCATCAGAAATACTAAACAGTGAACTCTGAGCAAGACCAGTGTTATAGGCGTGTATAGGACTATAGGGTCATTATTCTTATATGTATGTGCTAAGCATCACGTAATAAGTCCCCATCTCTGGCATCATGATGAGTGAGCACAACTTCCTTACCACTGACTTCCTTACCTCAAATTCCTAATTATTTACTGGTGGGAGTCACAAGGTAGAAGCTGGTTATTAGGATACATCTGCAATAAATCCAGACAGGCCATGTTGTGGTTGACTCCATACTACCAGGTGCTACAGCAGAACATGAAATAATAGCTTGAGAATCATGGAGTATGTGCTGATGTGACCTTTGTGACACTTTTGTCTGCTATCATTAATGATGACTGAAACAATTCATGCAAAATTGAATCTTGGTGTTTCACTTCACAACGAAAATCACAAAACCATCATGTCACTGCTGAGGCACTCCCCTCTGCCTATATATCTCAGGCTGTGTGTAGGTCCCACAGAGGTTCATGGATTGCTTTTCAAAGAGTGCATTTCAGTAAGCATTAATTTAATGGTTTCCAGACTTTTGGCTTTTGCCTTTGGATTATGAAGTTTTTGGGATTGCTGATTTGGACTCCTTGCCACCTTCGGTAAAAAAATTTTTCACGATTTTGTGTTCTTCTTTGGTTAATGAAATCACATGTCTGCATTTATAAAGATTATTTGCCTCTCATGTTAGAGGTTTTATGGTTTTCTTTCCCTTGAGGGGGATTTTTGTATGTTTTGGGACATTTAAAGTTCTTTGAATTTAATAAGTATCTTGTGCGTTTTTGTGCCTTTGTAGGGCAAAGCCTCCCTTTGGTGTTTGGGATCAGGTAATGTGGAGTGAGGCCTACCTCTAGACAGAAAAATGAAGATTCTGGCCAGATTTGAGACTCTTTTTTGGAGGTTGTCACTACTTTTTGCTATTTGTCATGCACTTGATTAACAGCTAGAAATGACATCATGGTTCATCAGGGCATCCTCCTCCATTCTACAGGCAAAAGAATGGAAAAAAGCTACTGACTGTGTCACTCCTCTATCCTTTACCCCTTACTATCTTGTATGTTTTGGGATATTTAAAGTACTTTGAATTTAATAAGCCTCTTACACATTTTTGTGCCTATGTAGGGGAAAGCCGGCTTTTGTCATTTGGGATCAGGCCATCTGGAGTGAGGCCTACCTCTAGACAGGTAAATGAAGATTCTGGCCTGGTTTGAGGGTCTTTTTTGAAGGTTGTCACCCCTTTTTGCTATTTGTCATGCACTTGTTTAACAGCTGGAAGTGACGCAGTGGTTCATCAGGGCATCCTCTTCAGAAAAGAAGTTACTGACTGATCTCCTCTGTCCTTCACCCCCTAATATCTTGTAAAATACTTTGAGCTGCATGTTTTGTATGAAACTGTGTTATACAGATAAACATTGTTGCTGCATATTAAACTCTCTCTACAGTTGTGTGTTCGACAGATGTGAAAAGGATAATTCATCTAGTGCACACTGTACGCCTCATCCCGGTTGATACACATACAGTTAGAGGAGCTTCCCCAGTAACAATGGTTATACCAGGAATGTCAAATGATCTCCACTATGACTCCTGTTTGAGATCAGCATCATCTGAATCTCTCTGCAGTGACTCCCAAGTAGGGCCAGCCATTTCAGAGTGATGTTGCAGCTTTGGTGATAATGCCATCAAAACAATTACATAGTGACACATGATCAATACAAATTATATTAGAAGACCTCTGGAGGGATGTCTGACTACGACCAGTCATGTTAGCCTAACTGTGAAATAACTCCTGATTGATTGGGGGTCCTATCAAGAGCATTTCACAATGTGTCCTGAAGCAAAGCCAAAAGGACTGCATGTTATCCATTGAGCAAGAGAAATCCTATCAGGTGAATTCATGACCATCATTTGGTTCAGAACAAAGAGAATTCCTTAGGGACGTCTGACTGAGAAAAATCATCTCAGAATCATGCCATGAAGTCTAGTTGTTAAGAACAATTATAGTAGACAAATTTTACATGAGCCACTTGCTGGAAGAACTCTGCAATGCTTTCTGATTAAGAACATTTGTACCATGGCAGTCTCGTATTGATTTCTGATTAAGGAGAATCTTCCAGGGAGAACTCTGCAGCAATGGCTGATTAAGACCATTTGTAAGAGGGCAGTTGAGCCTGATTAAGGATACCAGTGTCTGAAAAATTCTACCTTGACCCTTGATTGTAAACTATCACATTAGAAGACTTCCCGTGCGCCTTGCAATTAAGAACAATTGTGTCGGAAGAATCGCATGGTGACCAAATGTTAATTGGGATGCTTTTAGAACAATTCCACCAAGAAGAATTACACAATCATAATAGAATTATTTTTTCAGCGACAAATGATTAAAAGCAATCCTCTCAGGAGAAGTCTGCAGCAACTTTTGATTAAGACCATTTATAAAAGGGCAATTCTATGGTGACTTTACATTTAGAACAATCCTTTGTGAAAAATTCCACTGTGGCTTACTGCATTACTGAAAATAATCTGATCACAAAAATGGCAGTTAGAGGAGCTAAAGTTGATGAAACCCATACTAACTTTAAGTAAAAAAAAAAAACTACAGATTGACTTGAAATGAGGAACAATTATGTCAGAATAGCTCTTGATTTAGCAGATCAAGGGAGCTGATGGAGGAGAAGCTGACTAGCTGGATTCTATTCTTCCATTCAATTTTCCCATATCCGCTATTCAAATACCAGTGCTATTGGAATCTGCTTTTGTAACCAGTGTGGACAGGGTGTCAGTCCAATGCAGGACATTCTACTCAAGCTCAAATTCAGAAAGCGCTAAGTCCTCAGATCTGTTCAATCAAAGACCACCATAGTTATACATTAGAACATTAGACCATTAGAACAATCTAGACGAGAACAGGCCATTCAGCCTAACAAAACTCACCAGTCCTATCCACTTAATTCTTCTAAAAAACATCAAGTCGAGTTTTGAAAGTCCCTAAAGTTTTATTGTCTACCACAGCACCTTATTCCAAGTACCCTGGAAGGGGGTATTCTGTGAATTTGCAAATGGCCAAAGATCAGCTCCTTTTTTTGCTGAAGTATGTGAATTGTAAGTCTCAAGCACTGGTGGTTAAACTGTATGGCTTTTTCTTCAGAAAGAAGATGACATTTATGACAATAACCTCAAAATAAAGCATTGTGTTATTCTGAATTTAAAATGTGAGAGAATAAAACACTTTTGGAGATTCTTTCTAGCCCAGTCAACAGTCGCAGGCAAGATATGGGCAGCGGAATTCTGACATCTCTCAAAGATGACCAAAGGTCTGGCTGTCCTACATCACTGAGAAAATGTTGTCAGTGTGGAGGAAATTGTGATAGATAATTAAAGATCTAGCACCTCACTACTTGCACTTGAAGAACTGAAAGAATGCCATCTCACCAAATTTACGTCAGTGGTAACTGATGTCCCATACTGTCTGAAATTGCAAAAAAGCAAATTCTCATTCAGAGGATCTGTGCAAAGCATTTTTAAAATATGGCAGGATCTAATCAATATTATTTTTGAATAAGCTTCTATAGTGGGGAAAAGGAGACTCTTCCTTCTTTACGGCTTCAAAGATTTGCTTGGTTGGTTGGCTGGCTCTCCTCTTTTTCTTTTGGGTGGGGTTGAATCTTGGTTTTGTTAAGTTTGATTTGATTTCATGGACTGTTGTTTGCTTTTAATTAAAATTAATAAAATAAAAAAAGAGAATCAAAGAGTAAATGGTGTAAGAGATAACAGACACTATAGGGATTGGTCAGTACAGATGAAACGTGTAAGTTCCGATTCACATACAGTTTCACAAAACAGTCACTGAAATTAATTTCACAGGCAAATTCACAATTGCGAAATGTAAAACTCACTGCAGACTTTTTTGGGATTTTAAAGGTTTTTGTTACTTGCGGAAAACAAGGAATAGTCCTCCCTAAGGCCTCATTCACACTTCTGCAGCTGTGTAACACGTATAATCTGTCTCAGACCGGTAAGATCAATTCTATTTATGTTTCAAATTCACATCATCCACAATGGAGTGCAGTATGATTTTTAAAAATGTGACATACCACATATTTTCCACAAGAAGAAACAGTAAAATATACCATTGTGTAAATTTGCTCACCTCAATGCAGTCTAACTGTCCTATCCTAGTACTCATCCGTTATTTAATTTTTCACATGACATAATTAAATACTAAATTACAGGTAGACACATGCAGAAATAATGCATGAAAGGAACTAAACATCTTTCTTCTTGTGTGATCGGCATGAACAGAATTTATTTTGTGAAGAGAAACATTGAGTTTCACTGTAAATCCAATGTTGAGCGAATTGTTTTGCTACTCACTATTCATGAGTAAGGTCTGCGCACATTGGCTACCCAAAATGTGGACTCCTATAGTGAATTGTCACCACATTCAATGTTCCAAACAGATTCTCAAGTTAATGAATTCAGTCTGGGAGAATTTTAATTTTTTAATTTTATAACTGAGGCTGAAACCTGCATACAGCACTATGACCCAGAACCCAAAGGGGAACTGGAGCTAAGGAAGAAAGGGGATTCTTCAACACCAAAATAATTAAAGGTCCAAGTTAATAATAGCAAGATTGTGAGCATAATTTTTAAAATGATAAGAGTCAAGTCCATTTTGATCACTTATCTCAAAAAGCCCACATAACCATTGTCACACATGTGCACATGGGGGCAGTTTACAGGCTCAAATAATGTTATTTGTCAGCCAGACCTGTGGTTGTTTCTCTCACCTGATCCTCTCACCTCTTGTTCATCTGCAGTTCAGCTGAAGGCCCTGCCTCTCAATGACATCACCACCAGTCCACCACTGTTGACATCACTTCTGGCAAACCCTGATGACATAATTTCCGGTACCCAGAATCCACCTTACTGCCACACCAATTCCTGTTCCAGCCGCCCTGACTCCACCCCTTCTTTTCCACCATATTTATAGAGTCAACTCAACCTGCTAGTCAGTTTAGTTGTGAACTCCGCTTATGTGAAGACATGTTTCTTTTCCTTTGCTGATTTTTCAGTATACTGGTATGGCCATCCCCGAAACCTTTTTCTGTCTGCTGCCTATTTTTTTTACCACATCATCAATATTGCACTGGTATGTCTCGGCATTTACAGCACTCAAAACTAGCATAGAAAGCGGTCAACCATCCTTTCTGCATCCCGACAACATTCCACAGACACACTGCATGGACCACAAATGCGGCTCTATGAAAGATCTGAAGTAATTTCGCACCCACCTTGTTCTCCAGACCTGGCCCTGTTCGCTAGTTCTATGTAAATTATGAAGACATCCAGTCAGATAAGAAGAGTGGTGGCACAAAGCAAAATCAGATGTTTATCTGAATGGCACAGAAAACCTTTGTGAAATGAATAAGGAGTTCAGGGGGATTACATAAACAGGTCTGGTTATGTGGCCATTTCTCTTCATTGGTCAGGCTTAGAACTTTTTGATCACCCCTCTTATATGTACATGAAGAGAGCCCATATATAGAAGAATTATAAATTAACACCTGCGGTGGGCTGGCACCCTGCCTGGAGCCCTATGTTGGCTGGGATTGGCTCCAGCAGACCCCCGTGACCCCGTAGTTAGGATATAGCGGATTGGATAATGGATGGCTGGATAGACAAATTAACACTGGATTAGAAATCAAAGCAGCACATCTCAAGACCAACAATGAAATATACTGTAATTAAGCAATGATGTCAGAAGAGCTTGAAAGCAACTCCTGCTTTAGTAAACTAAGATCTCTGACAATGCACAATCTGACTTGACCAATTCCCCCATTCATTCATTTTTCCATTTTTTCAAGAAGGGTCTGCTCTTTTCCACTATGGTTGGAACCAGCCTGGAATAGGATGCCAGCACTCGTAGACATGAACATAACACCATAATTGCTACGAATCGTGTGGTGGCAAAATCTTCCTAGATGTGTTTACATGAAAAGGATAAATGTACTAGATGAATCACACGTTAACCCTAGATTAGAAAACAATCAAAGCAGAATATTTCAAACCTGGTTTACAATTAAGAGCAATTACGGCTTATAATTAAAAGCAATCATGCCAGACGAACTTGTTAGTGACTCCTGATTAACGCGATTAAAGACAGGCTTATCACTTGAACTCTGCATCTGAGTCTGATTATGAACAATTGTATCAGAAGCTTTGCTCATTGACTCCTGATTAAGAACGATTGTATCAGAATGCTCCACTGCATCTTGCATTATTAGGGATCGTATCCCCAGAATTGCACAGTTAATTACAGTTCCGTAACAACAATCCTGCGACAACTAAAGGTGACTCTTGATTATCCTAACAGTGAGCCACATTTGGCTGCTGTGTTCAATAAGAGGAATGGCGCTGCAACTCGTGATCAAGAATGTCGACGTCCAAACAGAGGTTTTCGAGATGGAAAGAGACTTTATCCAAAAGCTTGTAACATTTTGGAAACTCTGAAGAGGCACGTCCAACATATTATAAAGAAGTTCAGACCTGGATGGAAGGAATTCAGCTCTCTCCCTTGGATGTGTCACATTTGAAAAGCAGCCGCCGCATGTGGTCATTTCCTTTGGAGCATGAAGCCAACCTACATATGCACAGTTGAGTGTGTGTGACATGCACTTTAAATTAGAAGCAGATACGCTTCACTGAATGCGCTGCCCGATGGACGTGGACGATCCGCAACACTCCAGGGGTCACTCAGCCCCATCAAAACAGCCGCTGTGAGCAGAAGAGATTTCCTTCCTTTCTTTCTTTCTCTCTCTTTTTTTTTTTCTTTTTTGTTTCCTGCTTGCAGCAAAGCTGGTCACTTCAAAAATGAAGATCTTCACAGAAGTCCTTTGTTGCTGTTTTCAGGCTGTCAGATGAAATGGGGCTCATTCCTCCAAGAGGCTGCTTGTGTCAAGCTGCTAAATGCACTGAGGATTTTTATAGCAAAGCATTGCAGCTCAGACTGCCGGGCAGCTGCGGGTCAGGCTCTGTCAGTCTGGCATACTTGGAACAAAGCACCAGGCAGAACAGAGCACCTCATGGCTTTTAGCTCCTGGAGATCAGGCCTCCCTTAAGCCTTATTAAAGAATAAGTGACTTGCCAGATGAACTCCTATTGTTCTGGTCTTCACGAAGCCAGGCTCACCATCCTAAAAAGGGGGGGGGGGGGGGGGGGTAAAAAGTTTTATACACGGTCTCATGTCACATGAAACAAACTCTCCCCACACCTGGCAGTGATGCCACAGGGAATGAAATTATTTAAGGCTGAGCTCACAACACTATAGCTGGACGAGTGAGAAAAGGCTGATGGCCAAAGGGTGGGCTTTCATTTGGGCAGCTAAGTGGACTGCCATGAGATGACCGAGGGCATGCCTCTATTTGGCTGTCTGTTTTTTGTTGGTGTGTTGTATTGAGTGTTTCTGGAGGGTCGAGAAGTCAGATAAGCCAAGCTCTTTGGAGCGGATTTGTTATTCTAAGTTTTTCTGTCAGTATCCTTATGTTGTGTGTTGTAGTAAAAAACTTCTTCCAAATCAGGTTCGAAAGAGCTAGAATTGTTAGGTCAATAATCTAAGGAAAAGTAAAGTAAACGTATTACTTATATCTTCAGCCTATGTGAACCTGTTATAACAGTTGGCACAAGGGACACTGGGTAATGAAGACTGAAGAGAACAATGTTTTGCTCTCTTGCTATGGAACTGCCAGTTAATGCCAGCCTACATAAGTGATGTAAGAGGTCTGCTCCTGAAGAGGATGGGCCCAAGGGGTTGCCATGCTCTTCTGTGCCAATATTGGGTATGAGGTTGAGAAAAAAATGGGAGCCGCTGGGTGGAGGTCTGGCCTTGTACTCCTTGTCTGACCTGAAAGCCAACCAGGGCCAATAATTTCAAGGTGAATCAAAGAACCAGTGGCCTGGGAATTAAAAGACCACTCCGTCACAGAGCTGCCGAGCTTGGAGTTGAGTGGTCAAGGGCAAGAGGAAGAAAGACCAGCAGTGCTGAAGGAGATAAAAGACGTGTTAGGAGTGCTTTGTAGACAATACATGGTGTGTAAGAGCAGCAGGCATGAGCCTGTTTACTTTAACTCTAATTTTAATTCCCCCTTGTGTGATATTTTTGTATAATTAAACTACCTTATTTTTTTTCACATTGGCTGCCATGGTATTTTGTAGGTTTGAATACAACTCCAAACAATCCCCTAAAGGCTACAGTGGTCATCAATAGCCTGTGCATCATAGAAGAAGAGTAAGCTGGTGTCATGACAGAGGCAGTCAAGTTTTGGTGAAGGAACGTGACTAGAACAAACACATACTCTCTGAACAGACCAGAAAAGATCCGGTGCAAGGAGATCTGGCTGAAAATGGCTGAGCTGCAGCTGCTTACTATTCCTTCACAATGCCCATAAGCAGAAAAACTACAGGATCTGAAGGTGGCGCTGTCCCCCAGGGCTTCCCGCGGCTCTTTGAAGCTTACCCACCAGTCCCTGTGGTCACGTCAGGTGAGCCCCTCTAGGGCCTGCCTGCTCTGCTGATGGAGTAACCAGAGCCGATTAAAATCATCGTTAGTGAATGTATAAATAAACGAGGAAATCAAAGTTTAAACAAGGGCCGTCTGCAGGTCTTTGAAGGATAAAGCCGTAATGCTTTTTTTTTTTTTTTGTTTCAGTTCTGACATGGTGTTTCTCAGTGTTTTATTGCTTGCCACTACGGCGCAGCAGGCTTGCATTTCGCCTGCAGTGAGGCAATCCATAAAAAGACAGAGAGCGTATGTGCGCTCATGTGCTGTGCCATTGATGGGTTTATCCTGGTCAATCCTGACCTCCAGTTCCACTTGAAAGTAATGACAAAAGCCGGTCCGTAATTCGTCACTTTAACCTTTAGAAAGGGCGATCTGGAGAAGGAGGAGGAGAAGAAAGAGCAGCTCTGTAAGAATCATTTGCCATGAGCTGGCGCGTGCTAATGGGGGCCGTTTGCTCTGCTGGAGTATCTATCTATCTATCTATCTATCTATCTATCTATCTATCTATCTATCATAATGTGGCTGGGAAAGTGGCCAAAAATTTGAGGTACCAGCAGGGTCACCCTTTTTAACTAGAACAAAAATAAGAGGCTTTTTGGGCCTGCAACCAAGAAAATAAAGTGGTTTTAGTCAACCTTCAAACCGATAAAGAAGTTAAGAAAGCTCAGTCCTCCCTGAATGCCCTGTCAATATGTGATGCAACTTTCCACTGTTTATAGCATCTATACTGGAAGGGGTGGAGCCTTCTCTGGCCATTGTGGGTGGAGCTAGCAGTTCTCCTTGAGTAGCTATTCAATGCCATAAGAAAAAGAGATGATACTGTTAGCTCGGAAAGTGGTCTGTAAGTGCAAATGAGTGACACTATCTATCTATCTATCTATCTATTGGTATATAGTGCCTTTCACTATCTATCTATCTATCTATTGTAAAAGAAGGAAACAAACACAGCATAAAGGGTTGGGGTTTTGGCCCCGTATACTGTAAACAAAAAGCAGGTTTTCAAAATACACAGTCGTTTGAACAAAGAAAATATCATTCAAGTGCGCGACGCCTTCACGGGCGTCGGCGGCCATTTTATGTAGGAGGGACCGGAAGTGGAGGAATGCTGGGAAGGAGACGTGAGGGATGACGGGACTGCTGACGTCAGAGAAGATGGCGGAGGAAGGGCGGAAGTGGACGTAGTGCGGACAGGTTACGATGGCGGAGCGTCTTTTTTCCTGAAAGAAAGAGCAGAAAGGTTAGTACCCCGCCATTCCCTACCGGCGAACGTCCTTCGAATTGATTTCGGATCCGTCCGCGGTCTCCTACTCGCGCATGCGTGACACTATCTATCTATCTATTGGTATATAGTGCCTTTCACTATCTATCTATCTATCTATCTATCTATCTATCTATCTATCTATCTA
>JANRMT010062790.1:6631605-6646951 GCA_026402145.1 Polypterus bichir lapradei | reverse complement strand
ATCTATCTATCTATCTATCTATCTATCTATCTATCTATCTATCTATCAGGTAGAGATTAAATCTGTCTGTTTTGGGTCCTTTATATAAACTTGGTGGCCTGTTTGATGACTATTTTTTTCTAATAAAAGAGAGGAAGCCTTTAGAATGTGAGACAATAATTAAAGTTAACATGAATGCTTTTTGACAGTTTAAAAAAATGTAATTTTTAAAATTTGTCACATGGACAGTATTTTATTCCAAGACTTTGAAAAGAAAGATCTCTATGGCCGGTGCTTAAAAGTAACCCATTTGATTTATTTAAAGGGTGTGCTTATTCCACTTTGATGACTCACTTTTAGCTTCCATACCACAACTGCTCCTGATGGAGGATTTTATATAAACCTCCAATAGAAAAAAAAGACAGGGAAGCTTGCAGTAGAGCACTTTAAATGTGGCAATTGCTACAGTTTCTTTCTTTAAAACCTGTTGGCTCTAGTCCTACTGCTCAGGGTTCCTTTTGTCATCAAAAAGAATCAATTTATTATTTCATTTTGCCTTTTAACAAAGCTAACACCACTATTCAATGTTCTTGCTTTATTGTTTGATAAGCTGGGCAGTTTGTTCACTGAACTTTTTGTTTTTTGGAATTTCTGTATCTATTAAAAACAAAAAGGAATGCTTATTTGGCAACATTTTGCTGGCTCGAGCTAAAATGGTCATTTGTAAAACAAGGAGAAATTTGGGTAGAAACAAGCTAACCACTTAGGATGTGGAGGAACCGGAGGAGCACTGCCAGAGCCCTACAAAATGACCTCCAGCTGGCTACTGGTGTGCAGGTTTCTGACCAAACCATCCAGGTCTGCGAGGAGATCCCCCAGGACACCATCCGCCGTCTCATCAGGAGCATGCCCAGACATTGTTGGGTGTGCATACAGGCATGTGGGGCCATTCACACTACTGAGTCACATTATGAGTTACAATATCAGCCTGTGACTTCAATTTGTGACCTTGATTTTCGGTTTGATGTTGAATCCAGCCCTCAATGGGTTGGTTTTCATTGACTGTTGATACATCATTTTGCTCTCAAAGAATTGCACAGTATCACTCAGTAAAGATTTTCCACTTGAATATTTTCTTCATCTTCATCGAGATGTGTGATTTTAGTGTTCCCTTCATTTTTTGAGCAGTGTATGTCTTAGTTATCGGTTTGCATACAGCAGACTCTTTTCTGCTTGGCTGTGTGATTGAGCCCTGCAGAGGACTGGCATACTGGTACGTGTGCTTCTGGCCTCACACTGAGCATGATAAGAACACAGGTACAGTATGTTTACTTCAATAAGATGAGTATTGCTTTAGGTTACTTGTTACTTTCCAAAGTAATTGGACTACGGACACACAAGTTAGTTTTAATGTGTTACCCTACTGCTCTCGAGATTTTGCTGCTGAGTTTAGCATCAACATACATTTACCAATTTCTGAAATACTGAGACAGATTATTTCAAGCATAATGAAGTAATAATGTGATCACCCAAACATTTGCCTCTAGAAGTTTATTTTGTGGATGCTTCTACTTGTGGCTGCCAAAAACCTGTGTTTAGTGTAAGAAAGAGCTCAGAGAACTGAAGTATTGGGGCACATGTAGGCAAACCCTGTATAATTTAAACAAAATGTGCGTTATGAAAACATTAAAAAGGAAAAAAAAACATCATTACAGATAGGAATCTCCAAACAGACCACTTTAAAATGGCTGCACTTTCTCTGATAAGGACTTCCAGCAGGAAAAGGTGGGTCCAGGCAGGTGGGCACCTGAAGTGACGTCAAGGGTGGTAAAGCCATCGATCTTCCAGTCTGCAGAGGTAGGAAAAGATGAGGTTTTCCTTTGGGAAATTAAAGTTATCTGAACCTTTAAGATGCCCCAATGTGCACTCGTGTGACAGTAGTAAATACATGTGCAGGCCGACAGAGCGCAGGGGACATGCGCAGACTACAAAATCCTTGGTCAGATATTTGGGTTATTTTTGGTGAAATCTCCCTCCGCAAATCAGGTTTCTCAGAGTCCAATAACCTGATATCCCTAATCGGAATAAGGGCTTTCATGACATTTTAGAAATCAGGTTTCTGTGAATAACCAAGTTATTGAAGTACATGTAAAAGCACTAAGTGACTCCTAATCACAATTGGAGCTCCACTGCTGAGTTTCACCTCTGACTGAGAATACAAAACTAGAAGGCAGTAGTGATGTCAGGGTGGCCCCGCCTCCTGGGGCTCCACCCACAAACTATAAGGAATGGCAGCACATTTAAAGAGATAAAATACAAGTAATTAATAATGACAGAAACTGACAAAAATAATAGTTCAGAATTAGCAAAAAACACAGTAAAGCAGAGAATAAATATAAGCCAGGGAAAAAAACCTGGCTGTGACACAACAGATGGATAAGGTGGCATTCTGACTGGGTGAGATTTGAAAGCTGATCTCGTTCAGCATTTTGGCCTGGCTTGGCCACATTACTCTGCGATGACATGTCACAGCTTTGCCTTCATTTTACCAGTCCTGTCACACTAATGGTATTTTCCTTTCTATTGACAACAAGCTGCACTTTCAGGATGCTTTGGTAATCACCGGACACTACTGACCAGCACGTCCTCTGTCAAGAGCCAGTGGAGCTGCAATCAGCCGTGATGTCCTCCCCTACAGTAAGGTACGTGCTGATGCATTCATGTCCGCTCACACGGTAAAATCATCTCCTCTGTCTGCCTCGGCAGTCTGACCTATTGCTAAGCCTCTTTAATGCCATCCTTGACATTTCCTCCGCATTGATTTTGCTGTTTTTCAAGCATCGCAAAAGTGGTGGAGTTGAGTTATGCAAAACATCAGCGGGTGCCTCTGGCCTGCTTCAAGTGGCATTTGACCAAACGTTTGAAGTCGGGCAGCGTGCATGCTGCTGTGCTCGCTGCAGTTAAGGAAAGCAAATGAATGGAGAGGATGTCCAATTGTTCTTCCTGTTCATCACCACGCCACCGTCCAGGACACGGATTTGGCAGTTAGAACCTGGCATCACTCCAGGGGATGTTGGGGGAAGGTATGTCTAGCAAGAGCAACAAAGAGTTGGTGAACTAGAGAGTGGCAAGCAAAAGAAACCAGACAGGCAAGTAAAATTGGGAAAGCAGCTTTCACTTCTGTGTCATTTATTGTCATTATAGCTTACGATATCAGTGGCACAGAAACATTCAGTGACAATGCCAGGCTGGCTAGAAGAACACAGCTGGCATAAAGTACTAGTAATGTTCATAATAAGTAAATAAACATGCTTTACATTAAATATAAATTTATACATATATATATATATATATATATATAATATTTATTAAATATAAATCAGATATAAATGTACAGAAGAAGTGACCAACACAAGTAATGGAGCTGTAGACAATCAGTGACAGAGTTGAGGAGCGTTTCTTTTAAAAGTACATTACTTAGTTACATTACTCATTACTTACAAAAATGTTGCTAAATATGCTATATAGTTACATATTATAAAATGTAACGCATTCTAAACAGTTTGCTATTTTGTGTTCTTCTTTAGTTTAAAAAACTGCACATTTCACTGGCCAACATATGTTATTAAATCCAAAGCCCATGAACCTTCATGACCTGGTCCAGAAACTCTGCCAAATTTGATAACGTGCTTTAGTTTTATTAAAACTGTGTAGCACCCCTGGGTCCAGACCTTGGAAGAGTATGCTCCTCAGGTGGCCAAGAGCTATCTGAGAGGGCCAGAATACCAGGAGAAGCCATCTATTAAAAGCAACCCCCTGAGCAGAGGAGTAATCTAATATTCAAAACATAACACATAAGAGAACCAAACACATTACTAATAACAAAATATATGCAATTATATTTCACAAATATCAAAAATATTATATTAGAGAAAATGATATAGCGAGCCAGGGACAAAACTTGTGCTAACCATAACACTGACTGTTACCACGTTTGCTTTCATGATGGAGTACTGGTCATCAATCCAGTCTATCTTTGTAGGAGAGTTAACAGTTTAATGGCTCAGGGATAGAAACTGTTTGAGATTCTACTGGTTACAACCTCAAAGGTAAAATATCCCTCACTGAGGTATGTGGGGTTCATCACAATCGAGTGCTATAAAGCTCTAGTGTGCGAATGATGAACTTGGCCATTTAAATCCCACAGCCTGCCACATACCTGAATGTAGCCAGTATGGCCTCCATTGTACCGAGAACTAAGGTCTGGGGAGACCAGCTGACTTTCTTCAGCTTTCTCAAAGACTAAGGTGCTGATGAAGCTTCTTATCATGATTAGTGGTGTACTAGTAAGTAGGAGGAGGAGTAGTGTGGTCAATGTTAAGAGCACAGTGAAGTTCCCACTTGCATGTCTTATAAGAATGCATTAAATCACAGAACTTCATTGTAACTAATTGAAAGCACAAACCCAATTACCTGATGTACTCCAGCTATACTGTAGATTTGTTGATGCAAAGTGGTGGTGGTCTCTTTATACTAAAGATGCTATGGTGGATTATCAGTGATGGAGACCCCAAACACCTTAATACTACTCCCTCGTTCCACAGCATCTCCCCATGACTCCCTCCAAGTCCCCTAAGTCCAGACCTTTGATGACATTGAGGGACAGGTTGTTGTCATTGCACCATTCAGTAGGTACTTAAACTGTTAATCATGGGTAACCTGACCCGCTATATTTGAGTCATCAGCAAACTGAAGGCAGAGTCTGTCATCAAATTCAGCAGCCACACCACCTTCAGATAGTCCACATGAAGCTAAGCATGTGTGGGCCCAGCCAGAACTTTGATGGGAGACTATCTAGGGAAAGCTTGGGATGCTGCTGGGAGAGGTGTTGATGAGGCCATCAGGGAGTACTTACTGTGGTCTGTGTGTGGATCCCAATGCCCCAGTGCAGTGACAGGCACACTGTGCTCTAAATATGGCACCGACCTTCAGATGAAACGTAAAATTGAGGTCCTGACTCTCTATGAGCATAAAAGATGCCTTGGCCTCTTTTGAGAAAGAGTAGAATGTTCCTAGATGTTCTGGCTAAACTGCCCATCATGGCCTGGTCACTATGGTCCCCTAATCACCCCTGTCTCTATTTGGCTATGTCTCTTTCTCACCCATTCACCACCCAACAGCTAATGTGTGGTGAGTGTACAGGCGCAGAAATGGTCGTCATTGCATCATCCAGGTGAATGCAGTATGTTTGTGGTGGTTGAAGTGCTCTGAATGGTTAGAAAAGGGCTTTATGAATGCAATTCATTCATTAGAATCATGGATGACACAGCCCACAAGCTTTGATTTGCTGTTGCTGGAACCGCAACTGAAGACTATTGTCTCCTCCATGTCTCAGTTGTGGTTAACATGGTACAAGAGAAGAGAAAGCTCACTCTAGAGGTGCACCTCATTCTATGTGTCAATCTGTCCACTTGTCTGTGTGCTTGAGTTTATCTCAGTCTCTGTTTCAGTCCGTCCAACTCAATGCTTGTACATCACCTCTTGGTTGTCTGCCTGCTACTGTCATTCTTTGAGGGTCCATTTGTCTCACCTTATCATCCTCTGTTCTGTTCATCAGCCTCATTGCTGGTTTATCACCACCTGATTACCTCCATGCTGGACTCTCTGTTCTGTCTTGCTGCCAGGGATCAACTCTACCTGCCTACTGGTTTGTCCCTGTCTGTCTATCTATCTGTGCTCATCTGTCTATCTGTCTGCTTTCCCATCTCTCTGTCCATCACCTGCCAATGAGGCTCCCTACCCATGTGTTTGTGCAGCAACTGTATCTACCAATCTACATATATGTCCATTATCTCTCTTTTTGTGTCCATCAGTCTGTCTTTCTTGCCAGAAAATCTCTCTATGCATTTGTCTCGACATCTATATGACTTTCTGGAAGTCCTAGTGTCGTTTTGCCTGCATGCTTCTTGGTTTCTCTGCTTATCTGTTACTCTGTTGCTGCCTTTGCGTCTGGTTATGTTTTACATTACCTCCCTGCAATGGTCACTGTGTGCTGGCCTGTCTGTGTGTCTGTCCATTTACTTGTCTGCCTTGCTTACTTGTCTACTCTTCTTTTCCGTAATTGATTGTCCTGTTTGCCACCTGTCTGTCAGTCTGTCCATCCAGTCCGAGCCTACATGTCTGTCTGCCTATTCTCTCCAAATACCTACCTTGAAGCCTGTTCCTGTTTCTGCCTTTACCTGTATGTTAGTCTGTCCACCTTCTCTTGTCAGCATTGTTGTCTGCCTACTTGTAATGTGTCCCTAAATGTTTGTCTTTTTGTCTGTATGTCCGTGACTCTGCTAGTCGTCAAAGTTTTCTTATATTGTTTAATTGTCTGTTTGTCTGTCTACTTTGTCCTTTCAGGTATCTAAATGGAAGCTTGTCTGTTACTCTCCCTGCCTTGGCTGTCTGTCTGTCTGCTAATCTGTCAGTCTCCACTTGCCTATATGTCTGTCTGCCTACTTATATGTGACCCTAAATGTTTGTCTGTCTGTCAGTCTGTCTGATTATAACTGTCTCTTTTTTTATCCACCTGTTTGTCAGTCTATCCAGCTGTCTTTCTGCGTGTTTCTCTGACAGTTTCTCTGTGTCTGTCTGCCTTTGTGTGCCTGTCCATCTGTCTCTTTCCAGCAGACGTTCAGTCCCTAACACTGGTCAGATTTCCAGGCTACTTTCCAGTTGCTGTTATTCTTCAAGTGCTTTTCAGTGAAGGCCTATGTTTCAAGGCGATGTCGAGGGCTTCCCAGGCTCAGTGAGTGTGACAGGCTCTTCACGGCACAAAGCTCCTTAAGTATCTTTTAGTCCATCATGTTCCTAACGGGCCGAGCCTCGCTATCTGCTGTACTATTCAATCTTCGTCTCTATCTCAGTCAGTTAAGCCGGCCCCAAGGGAGAGGCGCCATCCTCCCCTCTCCTCTGTAGCACATCGTGACAAATGGCGTGTGAGCGGCTCTCTGCTTCATTTGAACTCTAATCCAGGCTGCTGCTCACTGCTGGGTTGCACAACTAAATGACAAAACAGTGACTTGGAGTGAACCAACGGGCAGTAGCAGGACCCAGAAGTGAAAGTAGAGACAGCCTGCCAGTCGAGGTCTGCATACTGTCAGGGGTGTTATACTATGTCCTCAGAGTTGAGGATCAGATACTGTAAGCCAGCCCAGTCAGAAGCAGGTGAGGAGAGGAGAGAGCTGCCTCTACTTGCAGGCCGATGCCAGGAATCGACTCCCAGAAACCCAGGTTCTGATCTATACAATTGTAAGCATCGTGGGTAACATGTAGAGAAGAGCAAATGGATGCAAAAAAATTGCATTATCGTCGGTCTAAACCCATATTTTGCATTACAAGATGACAAGATGCAGAATCAGGATCAAGGTGGGGACACCAATGATGAGCACACTCACTCAACTTGGGGAATTGAGAAGAGACCCATACAAATTCTTGGGAAACGTGAGCACTATACAAGAAGCAGCCAGGACTGGAACTCAAGAGCATTAAGGAAGTATCAACCAATAGTTATTTAATTCAGCACCTTTTATGATTATAAACAAGATTATAAACCCGGCTGCCATTCCTCCCGTCTCACTCCCATGGGTACCGCTACGTAACTTTGTCAGTTATAGGCCTTTCCTCTGTGCCCACCAGCTGTCCCACTGTATCACTAACCCTGCTGAGCCATGACTGAATGACTGAGTGCAGCTCTAACACTATCATTAAGTTTGATACCAACACAACGCTGTTGGGTCTCATCAGCAACGGGAACGAATCAGCTTACCGAATGCAGATATGACAGCTGGCAGACCAGTGCAAGGTGTTACAATCTCCATCTTAACATGAACAAGAGCAAAGAGATAATTGTTGACTTCAAGATGGACCCTGCTGCCCAGACTCTACTGTACATTGAGGGCTCCGTGGTGGTCAAAAGCACCCTATTCCTTGGTGTGCACCTATTAGCTGCCCTTACTCTGTCAATTAACACCACCTTCATAGCCAAGAAGGTGTAGCAGCATCTCCACATCCTTTGGCGTGTTAGTAGGGCAAGCCTGCTTCGCCCCATTCTCACTGCATTCTACTGGGGCACCATCGAGAGCGTTCTGACCAGCCTCACCACCACCTGGCTTGGAAACTGCAGCGTCTCTGACTGAGGACTTACAATAGATAGTGCACACAGCAGAAAAGATGCTGAGAACATCTATCCGCAAAGCCTACAGCATTGTGAAGGACATCTCCCACCCTTCCCACGGGCTCTTTATCCTACTCTCGTCTGATAGAAGGTAACACAGTTCAAACCAGTTATGACAGATTCTGCAACAGTGTCTACTCCTTTTCTGCCCATAATCTGAACTCTGTGCTACCCTCCTGCCCTCAGATTTGTTCTAGTAGTCTATCTATGCTATCTGGTGTTGACACTAGGGGTCACTGTTGCCCCTTTAAACTCAATCAGACGGACACACAGGACACCGGTTAAAAGCACCAAAAAGTTGTTTAATTCTTTTCTTCTGTAAACAGCACTCCCTAAGCACCACAGCCACAATAATACAGGCAATTAACACAATAATAATCACAATTCTCTTTCTCTCTCTCTTTTCTACTCCACAACTCCCAGCAAGCTTTGTCCTCCTCCACCCGACTCTGGCTCGCTTGCTGGGTCTTCAGCAGTCCTTTATATATTGTCTGACCTGCAAATGCTTCTGCTCTTCCACCCACGTGACCTGCCAGCACTTCCGAGTCCGACAGAGAACTTGAGTTCTTTAATCAGCCCAGAAGTACTTTGGGGCTTCCAACCTCATGACTTCCTAGTACTTCTGGGCTATAAAGGAAGCACAACTCCCCTGGACCTTACACAGCACCCCTTCGCGGCACCCACTGCACACAACACAACTGAGATAGCAAACTCGAAGTCCCAGTGCCAAAAAGTAGTTGCCTTCCCCCATCCTTCCATTTTCAGGGCATTAGGCCAGGTTGAGCTGTTGGCCCTCTCTTACACTGGACAGATTATTAGGAGCACCTCTACACCTGCTTATCCATGCAATTACCTAATCAGCCAATTGTAGGCATAAAACCATGCCAGTACAGGTCAGAAGCTTCAGTTAATGTTTACATCAAGCACCAGAATGGGGAAAGAAGGAGACCTCGGTGGTTCTGACCATGGCATGATGTTGGTGTAAATGCTGATGTCGTGGGATTTTCACACACAACCGTCTCTAGAGTTTACTCAGAATGGTGAAAATACAACAAGACTGTTGCTACCAGACCAATTTGCAACTACCCATAAATGGGCGCGGTAATCACATCTGGATTGTTGGATTTGTAATTTAAACTATGGAGCAGAGGGGTAAATCAAGGAAAAATGTGTCTTTGTCCCTAACATTATGGAGGGCACCGTACATGTCACGCCGTGGTGCTATTGAATTTTATTTCATGTCACTGTATGCTGCAACACTGTGTTATGGATGGTATGACAATAAAGCCACTTGACTGGAGCTGACTTGACTTGATTTCTTGCCACGCCTGGACAGGGTGATGGCCAGCATGGGGTTGACAGTGCGAGTAGGAAGACCACTTAGGTGGAATGAAATATGATTAGAGGGGGACGAAAAGGCAGCCTTGAATGGGAAGGTATGGAGCCACATAACCGTCTGTGTCTTATTTCATTAGTGTGACAGCAGTTGCGCAGCAGAGCAGAAGACATCATGCCAAGATGAAATAAACCACCCTCCGCAGGACATGCCCGGCCACTCTGCAGGTTCAAGGTCATCCAGAGTGACCACTGGCTGTGAGTAATGGTTTAAATGGCCCTTCTGAGTGAATTAGGTGCAGTCAGACCACAAGCAGGCCATTCTGCTTTGATTTGTGAGGCTGGGGGGGATGGGGTGGGGGGGAGTGGAGTTATGAAGAAGAAAGGAAGAAAGAAAGCACCAACTAAAGGTAACTCCTGTTTCCAATTTGGCATGGAGGCTGCGTGACACACATAACTCTTTCAAAGCGACGGCCCGATGTGTGAGTACACGTGTGTTTGCTTAGTGGCCGCGCTGTCATCAGAGACGTCTGCCGTGCCTGGTTCTTTATTCAGCATGCGGACCAGCCAGCCAGGAGGACAGCCAAGACATAGTAAAGGCCTCACTTTTACATGATTTGTTGTGTTTTTCTTCTCAAGGTCATGAAAAAATCAAATCTTGACAACAAAAAAAGAGCTAAGCCTAAGCAGCCAAGCATGGCTCACACCAGTTCACTAAGCGCTGGGTGGTATCCAACCTTCTTACCGGAGACGGCGTGAGATTTACAATGTGGATTGGAAAGCCCCACTCTTTTCGCCCAGGAAGGCCATTG
Organism: Polypterus bichir lapradei; assembly: GCA_026402145.1. Lineage (NCBI taxonomy): Eukaryota > Metazoa > Chordata > Cladistia > Polypteriformes > Polypteridae > Polypterus > Polypterus bichir. The sequence continues at coordinate 6,636,604 of JANRMT010062790.1, read as the reverse complement.
TTTCATCCTCCTGCTTACTATGGGCCCCTCGAATAAACCAGTGCTTTAATCACCCCCCCCCCCAACACACCACCATCATTCCATTATTAACACACAGCTTTAACAGACCACTTTGTCACCCCCCCCCCCCCCCATCATATTGTACTATTTCTGATGCCAGCGACAGCTTAACTATTAGCTAAACAAACACGCTTGATGGACTGAATAGTCTCCTGTCGTTTGTCAAATCTCTCTGTTCTAATTTGCTTTGGTGATAGACTTGCCCAGAACCCCCACCAATATGTGTTGTGAATGCCATAATGGATAGACTGGCATCCCAACTGGCATGAAAGCGGATTCCTTGCATGGCCAAGATGACGTAATGGAAGGACAATACAGTTGGAGGTGGAGGTTTTTCAGTTGTTATCCAAGTGAAAGTGAATGGATAATGGATGGTCTGGGGGAGACATTATAGCCAGAACAATTCATCCTCCAGTATTAGAGTTGGCAGTGTTCATCTGGCTTGGTCCTGGTATGGAAATCTGCAGGCTTGCCTGGAACTTCTAGTTTGGGGGGGCCGCCCTGACAGAATCCTTGGAGTCTACCAGAGGGCACTGCCATGGGAGGACCTTTCTGTTTTGTGAAGCTTTCATATGCAGTGGCGGCTGGTGAAAATGTTTTGAGGTGGGGCTGTGGTACAGCAAACAATTTCTCAAACAATTCTTCACAAATCAAAGCAATATGATTTATTGCAATGCAGACAAAGTTAAAGAACATTATTAAATCATGTCTGATCAATTATTTCAGTATATATATATATATATATATATATATATACACACACACACGACAAATGTGAGGACAACCATGTACAGGAAAATAACTGTGGTGGGAAAAAAAAAAAACTGCATCTTTTTTTTTTTTACTTATTTGTACAGGAATTTTGCTCTTCTCTCCTTCTGATTAACAAACTTCTCAATTACTTTCTTATTGAAGTCAGGAATGTCTCTGACAAGTTTCTTCTCAATAGAAAGCATTGCCAGAGCATTAAGGCGGTCCTGGGTCATTGTGTTTCTTAGGAAAGTTTTGATCCTCTTCAAAGTAGAAAAGCACCTCTCGGACTCTGCTGTTGTCATAGCTTCGCGTGTACTTCTTCCCTTTTTCGCTTATCTGCTGTCTGATTAAGAGGTTAGGCTGATCTGGACCCAGCTCCTTTACCTTCAGTTTTTCTGCCAAAGTTCTCTTCTCAAACGGATATTGGAGTAGAGATTGAACAGAGTTGGGTTCGTGTCCGGAATTAACAACACCTGAGTCCACCATTGTCACGTAATGTTAATTGAAAATTGCGCCACTACAGACCATCCTTGATTTTAGCTGCTTGGGGCGACAGAAAAATCGCCCATTTCAGTTAAGATTTGAGGACGCTGATTGGCTAAATTTTATGTCACATCTTGAATATATTTATATCTTGAATCAGCATTTGACTAAATTCTACAAAGACCCGCCTCCTTTGGGCGATATCTCGATCGCCCCTCAGCTGAAATTGAGACGTGCTGACAGGCAGAGAAGTTATATGGTGATGGTGAAAACATTTATTTTTTACAGAAGATTTTCTAATATATCACATCATATAATTATACATTTAAATAATTTATATAATTATTATTTTGTGTGTGTGGTTCAGGGAGGGCGGCGCCCTAGCGCCCTCTATTGGCCAGCCGCCACTGTTCATATGGCGTGGAAGTACAAAGCCATGTCAACAGGAGAGCTCCGGGGTCCAACAAAAAACGAGGTCTCTTACCTCACTGTAGGGGTCAGAGTTGGGTGGAAGAGTAGACGGAAATGGAAAAAGCGCTTATTACACTCTACTGCACCGGACAGAGCCTGTTATAAAATAAAACAACTTTATTTTACCTTCATACCGTGTCTGGCGTTCAGGGCTCTGAGTTGCCCCCCCTAATGGTCATAGCATAAATCAACACACCCAGACCTCCAAATTACACCTAATTAAGAAATGATGAGCCTCAAAGGAACCCTGGCAGGACCTACTGTGGCAGACGGATTGCATCTGATCCCGGGTGTGCTGGGTTGCACAGGTGTGTGTGGTCATGGGAGATGAAGTCACTAGGAGCCGTAACGGGTGGAGATACGTTATTTGCTTCAGTATCATTTTGATACTGGTACTGATGAGCGAAAGCTGGTATCAGTACAGAAGTCAAAAATTTGAGTACACTAGACCCTCTTCTCTGTCTATTTTCCACTTTAGCCCCAATCTTTATCTCTTCCCTGAGTGCAGCCTCAGAGCACTGTTCTCGAGCCAAAAGAAAATACAAACTTCACAATATTAATTACATAATGAGTACACATAAAGACAGATATTTGTTTAAACAGACAGTTTGAAACTGACTAACAGTAATGGAGCCCAACAATATCTGCCCATTAAATAATTGTTGTTGAACTATAGCCAGTCCACAGCAGAGTAGAAGAAAATAAAATCTCCAGCTAGCATAATTCATGGTTTAAAATAAACTTATTTGTGGGATGGAGGACTGGGGTCCACTGTCAATTGTAAGAGAAAAGGTCAAAGACAAAATCGGACAGTCACTTAATGGACCCCTTAAGCTAATCATGTTCTATATTAACCTGCCCAAAACCCTGCCATTTTATTAGCAGTCCAGTCCAGTGCACTGCCACTTTAGTACCAACCCATTGCTGCCCTCTGACCACACTGACTACATTACACTGACACTTTAGCCCCACCCCATCAATGACTCCCTGTTCTAGTTAGCCTCTATATTAGCTCCGCCCCTGCCTCACCTGTTCACTGACTTGCCACTCCAATACACTGTCACCTTAGCCACACCCCTCACTTCCAGCCTATCACTGAGTCCTGATTCATTAACCCGGTGCTACACTACACAACCCTGGGTTTCATCGAACTTAACGATTATTGTTACTTACCTCGCTCCCTGAGTATGTAAAATTACATGACCAGCAACTGCAGTGACAACTTTCCAGCGCAGTTCCACATTTCCAAAGTAACTCATGCTACACAAAACACAAGATGTCGGACAGGCAAGCCTCTCTTCTGTTTCCCAGGTTCCTTATTTCTCGTAGCTGCATCATTGATTGTCAGCTCTCACATACTCGCCCACCGCCGAGATTTAAGACAAAATTAGACTGGTTGGATTGAGTTACTGGGCAAATCAGACTACATGACTGGCAGTCACAGGAGCGAGCTGCGGTAACCCCCTGGCTCCTTATGACTTTGCAAATGAAGTTTGTGACTGAGTACCACTGTAGTGTGATGCAGCCTTTAGTGTGACCCATCATCCCTTTACCACCCTAACTATTGACTCCACTCTCCATTGACTGCCACTTTACTCCCCCATCCTCATCACATGCTCCCCCATTAAACTTTAGTCCCTGTTGCACATTAGTAATTTGCCCATACTAAGGTGCACCTGCTTTGCCCCCATCTTTCATAGCAGATTTCCCACCCTAAGGCATTTGGCCACCTCAGCGGTGTTTCGACCACAAAGTGAGCAACTTCTCTAGTATTTGCAGCAATGTAGCCGGAGTGATGAAAACTGCTTGCAGGCTCATATGTTTCTTATATTTGAAATTTATTTGGCTAGAGTTTTTTTTTTTTTTGAAGTCTCCTAAATAATTCTGTCAGGGTGCAGATCAATGCACAGGTGTTCTGAAATGAAAGTAAATCACCGCCGATTTCATCCACCCGACGTGTTTCAAAGTGCAGCAGATTTACTGACTCGAATGAAGTTCTTTAAAGGTGTTAGAATTTCACGTCTGGCGCCTAGCTTTGCTGACTCAGACCAGGCAGCGGTGGGCTCTGCATTAGGACTGCTGCACTAAAAGGTGTCTAGGGGGGCTCCATTTAGTTGTGCAATAATTGGGATAAAAATACTTTATAACCTTTGTTTGATGTCTGGTGACCATCAAGGTATTTTAAGGAGGGGAGAGGGGTTTATACCCAGCTGTGTGCCCACTTTGAAATCTTATTTTAATGGTCATATAAGCCCTCCTCCTACTCTTGTCTGTCTCTAATATTTGCAGATAAGTTTAAGATGCTTCTATATTAATGGTTTGACTCCTGTAACAAAATGAGACGTGGTACTTGTCAAAGGGATGGTGATGCAGATATAGAGATAAACTTCAGCTGTGAGTGCTTCATTGCCTGGGTAGTAATGGCCCCACTTGGGGGGGGGGGGGGGGGTCTCACTTGTGGACAGAGGGACATTGTGTTCATGTAGTCCAAAGCATGACCTGATTGTGCCAAAAAGATGGAGCAGCAGTGCTGAGGATGAACAGCCAGATGCTAGCAGCAGCTGAACAAGTATTCTCCTCCTGGTGGGGGTCGGTGTTTGCAATAGGGTCCACAGAATAGTAAGGATGTAACAAAGAAGTTATAATACACAAAGCAGGAGAGGATACAAAGGTGATATGGAGGTGAACATATGATTTGCATCTTACCCTCTCTCCATCTTATCATTTTGGTGGAAAAAACTCAGAAATATCCATAGGTTAATTCATATGCACAGGAGGAGCCTGCCTTAACTTGTATGACCATGTCGGTTAGAAACATCTATCTGTCTATTGTGAAAAAAGACAAAAGAACAAAGATGAAGAGTGGGGGAATCCACCCCGTATAATGCAACAGCAAATGAAGAGTAATCAAGCAAGACTGAGTCATTAGTGACTGAATAGCAGAGTGAAGGCTTGGGTTTTTATAGGTGGAGGACAGGAAGGGGTGGGATCTCAGGAGGAAATGAGGTCAGCAGTAGGGCGTGATGGAGCAGTGGAAGTGGGCAGAGTTTTAATTGGTCTTTTCTTCTGATGATTTATGGAAGCATGAGAAAAGGCATTAGTACCGTTCATCAACCCCTGGCTCTGCATCATACACCCATTTAAGCCCTTGGACTGTCTCCCATGTGCACATGTGTGACACTATCTATCTATCTATCTATCTATCTATCTATCTATCTATCTATCTATCTAT
>JANRMT010062790.1:6609830-6631595 GCA_026402145.1 Polypterus bichir lapradei | reverse complement strand
TATCTATCTATCTATCTATCTATCTATCTATCTATCTATCTATCTATTAATGTACGAGGGTAAATCGAAAAGTAATGGGAATTTCAAAATTACGTGGTAACGACAAGGAACAGAAGATGATGCAATACAACACATTCATGATGGACTATGGGGAATGTGTTCATGGACAGCACAGTCAAATGAACATGGATGCTCCACTGCAGGATTGCACAATTGTTGAACAACACACCATAGTGAGATTCCTTCGGACAGAAGACATGAAACCTGTCGAAGTTCAACAAAGAATGTTTGCCTGTACAGATCAGTAAGCTTTTTGTGTTCCCATCTTGTGTAAATGTTACAGTACCCCACTGTAGCATTTGCTGATCCATATCTGACATCTAAACGTGCAATAACAGCAGACAATGTAATCCATTGGTCTTCTCAGATCAGGATATTTGCCATGTCGACGTGGGTTTTGTGCACAATGTTGATGGTCGATAAGCAATGTCCAGCAATGTTGGTTACGCTTGTTCTTCCTGCACTTCACTTCCATACTGAACCAATATCCTTCTGTGAACTTTGGTGGGTTTCACTCCCTCATCTTGATAATAAGCATTGTTCAACAATGGCACAGTTTATTTGACTTTGGCTTCAACCAGTGTTGGTTTCTTTTGCTTCTTTCCAAATGATCGTTCTATTCTTGTATGACACATTCTGTGCTGGGGTGTCGCAGCAAGGTGACAGCATCCTTGTGCTACATGACCAAGCTTTGACCATCTAGACTAATACCCTAGTGAGAGTGGAGAACTCAGAAGTAACTGGAGGACAGCAAATGGATGACCACAAAGTTTAACGTTATATTTGACTATATGTTTCTATCAGTCACACAGTATGATCAGAGGTTGGAAACCAGAATTGAGAAAGATAATAGTGAACATATTTGAAAAGTGACAGAATATAGTGGAACAGACATGTACTCAAATGGACATTTTGGTCAAAGGAGGAGTCCAAGGCATCATGGATGCTTGAAGGACTCAGGCCTTGGTGTTACGATATAGTCCCAGACACATAATTGATGTTGGCTGGCACCTGTAAAATGAAAGGCAGCTTTTCTTGACGTGAATGGCCTAAAGCAGTCACTACATGGCTTGTGGGGCAAAAGAAGCAGAAGCCGAAGAAACTGAGTTCACTTCCAGACACATCTGACATTCTACCATACACTGTGGTGCAGACAATTATCCAGGGTTGTGGTGGTCTCATGCTGGAGTCACGCAATGGTTGTCCCAAACAGCTCCATCTAGTTGCTGTTGTCATTTTCTGCTGCCGTCCCTGTCCTGAATTGGTCTTTTCCACTGTTTTAGCATTACCTCTTGTGTAATTGCCTTGTAAAAACTCACAGAATATTTCTTTAGAGGGGCACCTGGCCAATGTCCTTCAGGTGTTGTTGCTGAGCTGATTTGTATTTTCCATTAAGTAAAATGAAGTTCATAAAAACACTACAACTATGTAATTAGAAACGCAGTCACCTGAGGGAGATTGAAGGGCGGAATCGAGACACTGCTTCTCACCGTGGCACTCATAGCCACTCTGCCTCCTGGGCTTTCGGCTCCTCTCTTATTCTTATCTTAACAATAAGTGGTTCTAGATTGCTCCTTTGAAAAAGCACAAAATAATTAGCTCCTGCTTTCTCATATTGTTAAGAGCTGGCTATTTTCCTAATTGTGTGGAAAATAACATAATTTCTAAAATTTCAGGTTTTCTTTCTTGTTTCTAGCTCTACATTTCCTTTTTGGCTTTATCTTAGAATCTCGCTTTTAAGGCTTAGTTGCTCTCATTTTTCATTGTTTGAGATTTCAGCAATTTGTTTTATGGTGCACGATTTTGTCTTAAGATTAGTTAGGGAAGAAGGCAAGGTGAATTATTTTGTTTGCTTACTTGAATTATTTAATGATCATAGCAATATTTTTAGCTATTTATTTAAACAAAATTCTTGAACTTGGATTATAGCATTTTATTAAGGTGTAGCCCACCCTTTGGGAGTAAAACATACAATATGTCCGCATTCCACAGACTTGGGCCAGTCTCAGCTTTCTCTTACATAATGCACCCTATATCTTTATTTTAGGATTCATTGCACTAAGATGGGTTGAAGTCTAATAAATCATTGCAGAACTGTGTTTTAAAATTTACAGTGCACTATGCAATGCATAGAACTTTGTTATATGCCATTTGGTATGGGATTCTTAAAAGCAGAGTTAATGTTTGAAATGTTTATGACACACAGACATGTATCTTTTTATTCTGATGGCATAGCAAGGTGAACTGATGGTGCTAGATAAGATAGGTTGCATTGGGTGCCAACTGGGCAACAAAACCCTATTTAATTTGAACAAACATGCCAAACAATCATCAAAAATGAAGCACTTTAATGTACAGTTTTAAGCAGAGAGTGGTCCCCTTAGTCAGACATTGGAGAATAGGTTTCAGACTTGAATCAGCACAGAAGCTGCTGTGTCCACATCAAAATGTGACATCCTCTGAGGCTGCTCTGCTTTTATATACTGCAGACCAGAAGGGGCGGGGCTTCTTTCTGTATGGTGCCCTCAAGGGGCGGTTTCTCCATGGAAGGAGAAGACAACTCTGTTAGCAGCAGTGCCCCCTCTCATCCTGTGATGGTATTACTTACTTCAGGTGAGCCTAGAAGGTGACCCTCTGACATGCATGCATTACAGTGGATTACTTCCTGGGCTGTTTTTCAAACTTGAAGACAAGTCATGAACATAGAAAACAATCAAAGATCTGTATGCTAATGGGTTTGCCTGCTTTTCAAGTTCAAGTATATTGTAACATGTAGAATGCATTTTTATGTAGGGATGTTTGAAATAATGGTTAGAAAATCAAAGTCAAAGGAATAGTAATTAATATAACCAGAAAAGCAAAATGAATAGGTCAAAGCAACAAGCCAGGCCAAAGTAATTCCTTGTATGCTAGAATCTGCTGTATCTGAAGCGGTGCTCATGTCACTGCCTTGAGTTTCCTTTTTATGTTTATGTGTAGCAAATTAATACCAAAGCTGCATTTGTCATACGGAGGAGCTGGAAAGTCAAAAGTCGCAATTGCGTCATTTGTGACCCCTGTCCGTACATGGGAAAGTAAAGATTGATGCCCCTGTGACAGCAAGTGTTTGGCTGTTGTTCCAGTAAGAAATGTTAACTAATACTTCTATAGTTCAGATTGAAGAAGAAACAGAAGAGCAAGAAATGCACAAAGGGTATGTTGTTATGTCTAAAAAAGATTTTTATGCTCTTGGCAATGATAAACAGTAATACGTCTGCTTGGATGCTGCAATTAAAAAAACCTTCAAAAAGCAACCACTTAGTGCAATGTACAAACAGTGGTGAGCATCAAGCTAACATCGGTTAGTCCATTACCATTTGTTCTGGCAATGTTAACATTTACCTTCTCGATATTCAGGTTTATCGACTGAGGTGATTCATTTAAAGTCAATTCTTCAAATAAACAAATGAAAGCTACAAAGTGTTACAGTACATTCTGATTACTGTGTCACTTTGGACTGACGTCATAATGTGAAGATTGGACAAACTCAGACTTCAGATAGATAGATAGATAGATAGATAGATACTTTATTAATCCCAAGGGGAAATTAACAAATTCCTTCAGAGACCAGGGCCGAGTTTGTGAGAAGGAATTCCGAGTTTTCCTTCTGGTTTCTGAGTCCGAGGTTGGAAATTACGAGTTCTTAGCTTTAGTCGAATGCAGCACAAGTTGGCGTTACCTTCACTTGTTAATTGCTCTTCAGTTGCAGTCAGTTAATGGGTCTATAGGATTATTATTGCCATGTGAGCAGAGTCCAGTGAAGGTCTTACATCAACATGCAACACATCTCCAAGTACAATTAACTTACCTCAAAACTTTTATCTTCTTTATCTGAAATAAGTACATTACTTCAAAGTTAGAATTTTAATAGAACATACATTATATGGCCAAAAATGTGTGTAATCTTGACCATCACACCTATATGATCTTGTTGGACATCCCATTCCAAAACCTTTGGGCATTAAAATGGAGTTGCTGTCCCTTTGCAACTGTAATAGCCCATAACAGTCCTCCACTTTCCTAAGTAGGATATTGGAGTGTGCCTCTGGGAATTTGTGCTCATTCTGCCAAAAAGAGCATTTGTGACATCAGGTTGGTGCATTCCAATTCATGCCAAAGTTATTTAGCAGGTTAAGGTCAGGGTTCTGTGCAGGCCACTCAAGTTCCTCCACACCAGGCTCATCAAACCACATCTCTTTACACCTGGATTTGGGCACAGTGGCACAGTCATGTTGGAAAAGAAAATGGACATCCCCAAATGGTTGTCGCAAAGTCTGAAATGCACAATTGTTTAAAAGGTCTTTGAATGCTGTAAGATTAACAGTACTCTTCATGGAAACCAAGTGGTCTAGTCCAAGCCCTGAAGGACAGCCCTGGACCACTAACTCATCACCACCAAATGTTATAGTAGATTCTGTGCAATCCAGAATGTGGCGTTCTCCTGGCATCATCTGTCCATCAGACTGATAGTGAAGTGCGATCCATCACTTCAGAGAACACATTCCCACTGCTCCAGAGTCCAATGGCGGTGTGCATTACACCTCTCCAGTCGACGCTTTGCATTGCACAAAGTGATCTGAGGCTTGTGTGCAGCTGCTCGACGATGGAAACCAATTTCATGAGGCTCCCAATACACAGTTCTTGTGTTGATGTTGCTTCCAGAATAGTTTGGACCTCTGCTGTAAAGACACAGAGGACAGGCGATTTTAACATGTTATATACCTGGCCCACGACAGCCCCGCTCTGTGACTTTGTATGGTCTATCACTTCATGGCTGAGCTGTGGTGGCTCTTAGACGTTTCCACTCTTTATAATAACAGCACTTACAGATGACCAATGCAGATAAGGCAAAGCAGAGATTTCACATACTGATTTCTGTCAAAGGTGGCATCCTACTTAAAAGTCACCGAGCCCTTCAGTGTGACTTATTCTGTTGCCAGTGTTTGTCAATGGAGAGTGCATGGCCATGTGCTGATTTTATGAACTTGTTAACAGTGGATTGGCTAAAATGCCTCGTCTCAGTCATTTGGAGGAGTGTCCATATACTTTTGGTCATACATTGGGTATGTGCATGCGGACATATCTTTCTGTTTACACACATACTGTTTATCTCATTTCTAACTTAACTCCCTCAGCTATTGACAGGCCTAAATGGCAGTGCTTATTAAGGTTGGGAGCATGGACTGATTACAACGCATTGCTGCACCCACCAGACGACGAACAACTCAAGTGCAGCCATGCAAGTTTGAATAAAATTGAACAGTGTGAGGTTTTATACAGTGGCTGGAGTGCCAGTCCTGCCACTAACAACCCCACTCAACCCCCAGAGATTTTCCTGCAAGTTGGAGGAGCTGCTTGCAGGGCTGGATGCAGGTTAATGTCATACCCAGGACAAATTAATTGCAGGTTAATTGAAAACAGTAAAGATTAAATGCCTATTTAATTGCATTCAAATTTATTTAAATAACCACTTCATTAGGAAGCTAAATGTAATTATTAAAGTAATCCTAATCCCTGGTAACAACACTTGCTGCCTCATAGATCTAAAGTGGAGGGAGGCTTCAATCAGGCATTATTCTGCAGTCACCTGAAGGGCATCAAGCAAATAAAAGCCTGCACTCTGCCTAAAGGTGGCACTCTGCCATTGAGTTTCTACCCATCAAGGCTCCTGTCCCATCAACACTCAGGTTATCCATTTACTTTCAAGATCATGGTGGGGGTCTTGTCCATTATTCTCTTAGAAATTTTAGTGATTGGTAATAATGGAGACAATGAGATTATTAGAAATAAACTTGATGCATTAGGATTAAAAGTCAAGACGGAGGTAAAGAACTTAGGGGTAACTGTTGACTGTAACCTAAATTTTAAATCGCATATTCATCAGACCACTAGGACAGCATTTTTTCACTTAAGAAACATAGCAAAAGGTAGACCTCTTATATCATTGAAAGAGGCTCAAAAATTAGTTCACGCTTTTGTTTTCAATTGTCTAGATTACTGTAACGCACTCCTCTCAGGACTACCCAAAAAAGACATCAATCGACTGCAACAAGTGCAGAATGCAGCTGCTAGAATCCTAACTAGGAAAAGAAAATCTGAGCACATCTCCCCAGTTTTGATGTCACTACACTGGTTACCTGTGTCATTCAGAATTGACTTTAAAATACTGCTTATGGTCTACATAGCCTTAAATAATCTCACTCCATCTTATATATCGGAATGTCTGACACCCTATATTCCAAATCATAACCTTAGATCCTCAAATGAGTATCTCCTTGGAATGCCAAGAGCAAAACTTAAAAGAAGTGGTGAGGCGGCCTTCTGCTGCTATGCACCTAAAATCTGGAATAGCCTGCCAATAGGAATTCACCAGACTGATAAGGTGGAGCACTTTAAAAAACTGCTAAAAACACATTACTTTAACATGGCTTTCTGATAACTTCACCTTCATCTAATCCTGATACTCTGTGTATTCAATTCATTATAATAACTATTCATGGTGGCTCTAAAATCCGTACTAACCCCTACTCTCTTCTGTTTCTTTTCCTGGTTTTCTGTGGTGGCGATCTGCGCCATCACCACCTAATCAAAGCACCGTGATGTCCTACATTGATGGATTAAAAGCCAGAAGTCTACATGACCATCATCATCAAGTCCTTCCAAGAGAACCCTAAATACAAAGTGGACTGTTTCATCTATGTTAGGTAGAATGCCCAGTGAGGACTGGGCGGTCCCGTTGCCTGGAACCCCTGCAGATTTTATTTTTTTTCTCCAGTCGTCTGGAGTTTTTTTTTGTTTTTTTCTGTCCTCCCTGGCCATCGGACCTTACTCTTTTTCTATGTTAATTAGTGTTGTCTTATTCTAATTCTTACTTTGTCTTTTATTTCTCCTTTCTTCATCATGTAAAGCACTTTCAGCTACATTATTTGTAAGAAAATGTGCTATATAAATAAATGTTGTTGTTGTAGTTGTTAAAAATTCTGCGTTTAGAAAATCTGTTCAGCATTCTAAGCTTTTTATTGTTTGGATTTCATAATGATGACTTTTTGGCTTATGATTGTGATTGGGCAGCACAGTGCCACAGTTCATGCACTGCTGCCCAATCGCAGTGAGGAGACCAAAGTTTGGCGTGGAGTTTGCATGTTCTCTGTGTGTCTGTGTGGGTTTCTTCTGGGTGCTCCAGTATCCTCCCACTGCCCAAACACATGCAGGTTAGGTTAGGTGACTTGGTGAGGTTGAATTGGCCCCAGTGTGTGTTTGGTGCGTGGATGTGTGTGTGTTCAGCCTGTAATTGGCTGGTCGCCCTGTCCAGAGTTTGTTCCTGCCTTGTGCCCTATCATAGCTGGGATTGGCTCCATCCTCCAAAATCAACCCTGGTCTGGATTAAGCAGGTTAGAAAATGGCATGACATGATACTGCTTTGGTTTATTCACTTACATGAAGAATGCATTTTTTGAGTTTTCTTTCTGTTTGATGTTTTATTTTGAGTACAGCATATCCCATTCCCTTTTTTCACTTTTGCATTGCCTTTAAATCTTTTAATTTATTACTAAATCAGTTTCCCCTTCCACAGTTAAGTTGGTTATTACTATTTTTTTTAACTTAGGCTGGGTTTTTCAAGCTTTGACCATCTCCTTTGAACAACATCCATCCATCCATCTTCCAACCCGCTGAATCCGAACACAGGGTCACGGGGGCCTGCTGGAGCCAATCCCAGCCAACACAGGGCACAAGGCAGGAATCCAATCCCGGGCAGGGTGCCAACCCACTGCACCTTTGAACAACATGCACACATAAAACAATGCCAGTCTCATGTAGGTCTTGCTTGCGATGAAGTATTTTTATGAAAATGCACGAGGCAGTTTGATGATGATGATGATGGATCCTCCCAATTAAGCACCTTCGTGGTCAGGGTCCAAGGGAGGCAGAGCATATCCTGACATCGGCACATTTCAGGACCTCTAAATAAGGGAGCAAACTCATTGTCAGATTAGAAATGCCACTCAACCCATGCCAACACATAAAAAATGTGCAAACTTTACAGAGAAGGAACCCAAGCCTGGAATTCTGTAAGGGGGTAATGCAATCTCCACCGCCAGCCTGGTCAGTCTAAACAAAACCCTGTCCATCTTCTTCTACAAAACAAAATGTCCCCGTTGCTTTCTAAAACTAACCATGAGGTCCACTGTTGGTTACACTCATCCTCTGGAAGCCAACTTTACTCAAATCCACGTTGGACAAGATGCTTGCTGTACTCTAGGAAATAACTGAATCCTGACTCCTTGAAAGAATGACCATGGTATCAGACTTATAAATGTCCTGTGCTCCCTAAAATATCCAGGCAGAAAAGATGCCATCAGCCAATGGACTTACTACATTAAATATAAGAACTGATTTGGCTGTGGATGGTGCAGCAAGAGAGCCGGATGGGCTGAAGTGTCCCCTCAGGAGAGCCAGATCTGCTAGAGAGGAGGATTAAAAGACTTGACTTGGAGACTGACAGGACTTTGAAGTGCAGAGATAGAAATCCAAAGCTGTGCTTCCCTTTTAGCAGACTGGCCTGCTATGCTCTCTTTAACTTTTTTTTATTTTCCCTTTTGAGATGTTGCATTCAGTGGAACGGCCCGCACCAACAGACTCTTCAGGCCTTCCAGTGAAAGCGTTTGGAGTTCATAACTCTGACAGCATGAGTGTGACGATCAAACAAAGGACTGCTCTGAGCCTGTGCTGAAGCAACGCTTCATTCAAAGCCCCAAAGAGAGACGCTCCTGGCTGCACTTTTATAGTATGTGAAGTTGAGGGCCCTAACGGCTCACACACCCCTCACTTTAAAAGCTGAAACTATTTCTAGCTCTGCTTTATAGGCCTCCTTCTGGCGATTGCCATTCATCAAAGCCCACCTTACACACATGGAGAGTTCCTCTTTATCAGTGCCTTGTCACTCAACTCAGCAGTGGAAGTTGGAAAGGGCTCAGGGTGGACTTTAGTGGCAAACATTATTTGGGTGCGTGCCCACCCAAAAGTGGAGCCTTCAGCTGATGTTTAGATCCTTATTTAAGCAGCCTCAAACGTTGCTTCTGAAAAAGGATTGGGGTTCAAGGGATACATTGCACTTACGTTTTTCCATAGACTCAATAATCATACTTCTCTGGTCAGTAATACCCAGAGTGCATCACTTAAAAGATTGTCCATCACACCCTGAGGCTGGACTATGTCTGCGAGTATAAAGCCATGGTAGTGCTGTAGTTAACTGAAAGGTCGGTAGCTTAGGATCAGCTAGAATTTAAGGAAGAAAGAACAATATGGCCATCAGAGACTGGCTGGTTTCTCCTCACTGGTAGACAGCCAGTGTTCAATGGCCATATTGACTGCCAGGGCAATAAAGAGGCAAGTCTGAAATGTAAGTAAGCTTAGTGAGAAAGTAAACATTAGCAAAGGCACAGAGCCCCAGTAAGAAGAATGTACCCCAAAGAGAAAGTCAGTCCTAAAAAAAAAAGGGTCCTACTGAAATAAGAAGGCTGGTGACCCCCAGTGCCTTTACAAGCGCTTTAATAACCCAGCTTCTAAAATGCCAAGTAAACTCTTTTTCCAGCTTGAGAAACCTTTCTGAGAACCCAGATTAACAGATGTATGTTTCCTTACGAGTAGCCCGACTAAGTGGCCGTGTAAACCCTTAATTGGTGTCACACATGTGTGCAGGGGGGGCACTTTACGGGTTCAGATAGTGTTATTCGTCAGCCCAACCAGGGGTTGCCGCTCTCACCTGATCCTCTCTACCATTGTCCCACTGCAGTTCAGCCAAAGACCCTGCCTCCCAATGACATCACCACCAGTCCACCTGCTGTTGACGTTACTTCCGGCAACCCCTGATGATGTTATTTCCAGTACCCAGAATCCACCTTCCTGCTACATCAATTCCTGTTCTGGCCGCCCTGACTCCACCTCTTCTTCTTATCCACCATATTTATAGAGCCAACTCAACCTGATAGTCAGTTCATTTGTGAATTCTTCTCATGTAAAGACGTGTTTCTTTTCCGTTGCTGATTTTTCAGTATACGGGGTCGCCATCCCCAAACCTTTATATGCCTGCTGTTTATTCTTTACACCACTGGGTTACTGTTAAAGGTACTGTAGTTTGCGTATGTCCATTTCACTCTGTTCACCTGCACATGTGCTACCTTGGCATGCGTTTTCAGCAGCCATGGGTGGAAAATGGTGGAGTCGCCCACAAAATAAACCTCCAGAGCCAAATGCTCAGGCAATCACATTATTCCTTCTCCTGGGTGAAATAATCTCCCTCAGTATTTCAGAAATGACTGAGTTTATGTTGATGAGCTGAACAGACAGAGCTTCTCTCAGCAGGACAATCCCAGGAGCAGTAAAAAGTAACGTGTGTCACATAGTTCAACAGTATGTGAAAAAGCAGAACCCAAGAAGAGGACAGAAGGCCCACAGGACCACCTGGAGAGGCGCACACTGCTGCCAATATTTCTGGTGCCCTCTAATTTTCCTCACAGTTTCCATCAGGTGCCTTTTCCACGATTTGGCTTAGTAGGTTCAAATAACAAGCGGGGTAAACAGCTTGAGCAGCGAGGGGCTGGGATAGTGCTGGTGGGCCAGGAGGTTGTTTCACAGGTTCAAACCCTCCAAAAATAATAGACATGACAGAAACTCCTCAGATTTAACTTGAATCCAAAAAACACATCCAGAACTTTTCAAGCGAGGACAGTTGTGAAGTAATAAGGAAACTTTCCAAAGTCACAGCCAAAGACAGATTTGCATAAGATCACGGCCATTTTTCCCGTAGGGTGTGAAGAGAGATACTCTTGATGCCTCACTATAAAGGTTTTGCTGTGTCTACAGACTGGGCTCCAGTAAGGGGGCTGATAAATTCCTCCTAGGTGTGAAAATTTCTTCAGTCAGGGAATTGTGATGAACAGGGGACACACTTGACAAAGAGTATTGATCTACGCTGAGGGCGTCTAGACCAGGAAGGGAATGCCAACCCCGTTAGCTTACAAGTTTGGTAGGACTTCATCACAGCAAGAAGAACTCAAGTCCAGCACGTCTATATACTCCATTAAGGCCTTACAGTGAAGGTGCTCATTATAGTCAAGACTCTTTGTTTTCCAGTAAGTTTGCCTGCCCCAGGGAGGAAGCTGTGATATCTTAATGATTTGCTACAGCAGAAGTAATGGAGGAACCATGTTTCAGTCAAAATAATAAATTTCAAAGTAGGACCCAGGTCCTAATGTGGAGTCCCTGAGATGACCCCTCCACCCGCCTCCTTTCCCACCCCGTATCTCGCACAGAACGAGTTTCTTTTGGCACTCACTCACATGAGGTCTTTTTATTACTGAAGTGGGATTATTAATCATCAGTTTATTAAATAAGGACGCAGCTAGCATGTCATGTTTTGAAGCGCATAACCCCAACAGTCCACTGTTTGTACAAAGGAAATCAAAGCTTACACTCAGAACGGAATTCAATAAATTATGTAAAGGGGATATTCAGTTGACAAAATGGATTTTGGCGTATTCGGCTGAAAATGATTTACAGGAAAGGCATTCTGTGTCAAGTATGTCGAAAATCATTTTCTCTTTTGAAAGGAGGGGGAAAAGGCAAGTGTCTTCGATTATTTCCAAATGTTTGACTTGTATGTATGTGTGTCTGGGTGGGTGTGTATGCGTGTGTATGTGTGTTTGATTCACTGTGCTTCACACCATCAGGCGCCAGCAGTACAAGGACCCCACATAAATGGGCCACTGACGTGGGCAGCACCAGCTAAGTAATTCTCTTGAGTGCCATGTGCCACTTCAACTGTGTAAGCTTTGAAGAACATTTCTCTGTTGGCGCTGGGGGTCCACAAAGTCTATGAGGGAGCTGCACTGCAAAATTTTTTGGGCTTTAAATTGCCTTTGTTGCCTTCACTCAGCTCATCTGCATCATTGAAATTCTGAGTTATATATTTTTGGCAATTGACAATGAGAAACAGAGTAGTGAATGTGGAAATATGTAACATACATAATAACTGAATAACTGGAGACAAAGTTGATATAGCAGCACTTATTCCATATAGAGGAGCTCAAAGGTCCATCCATTCATGAATCTGCCTAACCCAGTTCATTCATAACCAAATGAAAAATGGAGAAAACCAGATGAAAAATGGTCTTTTACAAGGTCATAGGCCTGAAGCTATACATTTAGAATGTTTTAATATTTGTATGTTGCAGTTGCTGCAGTACAAAGTGAACTGTTTTGGAGTTCAAAGATCAGAACAATGACTATAATAATAATAATAATAATAATAATAATAATATAATAATAATAATAATGTGGTGGGCTGGTGCCCTGCCCGAGGTTTGTTTCCTGCCTTGCGCCCTGTGTTGGCTGGGATTGGCTCCAGCACACCCCCATGACCCTGTAGTTAGGATATAGCGGGTTGGATAATGGATGGATGGATGGATAATAATAATAATAATAATAATAATAATAATAATAATCAGAGTCACAGTAACTCAGCTCCCTCAAGGCTGCAGGCACCTGAGTGGAAATTTCAACTCTGACACTTAGACTCCGCCCCTTATCCCCTCCTTTCACTTGTGATTTGCTCCTAGACCTGCCTGTCAGTGTCTGTCACCATACAACAACAATCAGGCATTAGACATGTGACAATCAGGACCAATAAAATAAAAGAGGGAGCCTACAAGGTGCTCTTTATTAAAGCTGCCTTTAGACTGGCGCTCCAGTGAGTGACTTCTTATTTTTGGGTGTTTTTGACGCTTTCTGGCTTTACCTTGGTTGTGACTTTTGTTTGACTTGGGTTCTGTCCATGGGCAGAGTTTACAGATTAGCCAGGGGATCTTAAGCACAAAACAGGTTTTGATTTTTGAATTTTTTGATTTGAAATACTTTGTTAATCCGCAAGTGGAAAACTGTTTTTTTCTATAATCTTTGGGGGGTCGTTGTACAGCACCCCTTGGTGCAATTTTTAGTTGAATGGCCTTGTTCAAGGGCCCAAAAGAGTAGGATCCCATCTGGCAATAATGGGATTTGAGCAGGAAACCTTCCAGATGCTCTATGTTAAAAAAGTTTCTCACAAAGAGTATTTTCCCTCAATTTTTTAATGTCACAGCTATTGTAAAAATGCAAATGAATTAGGTGCGTGGTGAGGCATGGTAGTGCTGAGGGCTCGTAGAAAGGAATCCGGGGGTTGTGTCCTTGCATGGAGTTTGCATGTGGGTCTGTGTTGTTTTGCTCTGTTTTCCTCCCGCTGTCCAAAAACATTAAGGTTAGGTGAATCAGAGATTCTAAAGTGGCCCGTGGTGTTTGTGTGTGTGTGTGTGTGTGTTCACCCTGTGATGGGCACGATGCCCTGCCCAGAGGCTGTTCCTACCTGAGCCCGTTGCTTGATGTGATCGGCTCCAGCTATCCCCTTGACCTGGATAGGCAGATTAAGAATATGGCGAGGTCAACAAAAACTATAATCCATCCCAACCCAAGCAGCTCTTAATTGCATGTTGCCTATCCTTAACACGGAAAGAGAACAATTCTGTGCAATTTCAACTAGAGATGAGTTTACTTTTTCAACTCTATCTATAGTGAGGCTATTTCAATTTGTGTATTTTTTCCCTATGGTATTTTCCACTTTTACATGTCTGATAGCTGCTCCTGTTGGCAAAACAGATTGTCAACAATCAACATTAGTGCACGCCTGTCAGGATCTTATTCCTGCCTGTACAGACAGTGACATGGTGGTCTGACCAAATCGTAATCCCACATCACACTCACTCCTGTGACAAAAGTTTTAAAAAATAAAAATGTGATATCAGTCTCTTTGATGAATCAAATAAATAACTGAAAACGCTTTAACTTTCAAATCAGTTAACTAAGTTCCCATCATGCAAGTGTGTCTGGAAACCATATTCCTGGCTCTGGTGGAGTTAGCAGTTCTACCTCAGGATGAGAGGGGGCGCTGATGCCAATGGTATTGTCTCTTTCCCTAGTGGGGCCACCGAAGGAAGATGCTTTACTTTGCCCCATGCGTTAGGGAAGACTTCACCTCCTCTGGCACCAACGCTATAAAAACAAGACCGCCAGGGAGCCAGGGACTGGTGAAAAAGGAGGACAGAGTTTCCAAGCCAAAGAAGAAACAATGCTAACCAGAGCTGATTTTGGTTTTGTTTGGCTGTATTTCAGTTGTGATTGCACCTCAACTTTTAGCCTGCCTACGACAGTTTGGTCCCAGCCACTTTATAACCTGAATGTTACACCATGCATACATTATGAGATGCAGGCTTTGCAGGATTAAAAGACGTTCAGACTCATGCAAATACAGAGGAAAGATGCTAAAAGTACACGTAGGCCAAGAGATAAAAAATGTGTTTTAATTCTTGTATTACCTCTCTGTGACAGGTGCACCATGGCTAGTTTGATATAAAACACAAATCAGTAGAAGGCTGAATCAAGACCCGTCTTCCTGCTTTGCTTTTTCTTTATATCTCAATTCTCCTGCCATAGTGGCATTCATCACAATTGTAGTGGTCAACTTTGCCACCTCACTGCTCCAAAATATCTACCTTCGTAGTTTTTTGTATGTTCTTCCAGTGCCTGAGTATTGTGGCCATTACTGAGAGAAGTCAGTCATTTTCCAACTGCTATTTCCTAGCACAGGGTCACGGGGGTCTGCTGGAGCCAATCCCAGCCAACACAGGGTGCAAGGCAGGAACAAATCCCGGGCAGGGCGCCAGCCCACCGCAGGGCACACACACACTCACTAGGGGCAATTTAGGATCGCCAATGCACCTAACCTGCATGTCTTTGGACTGTGGGAGGAAACCCACGCAGACACGGGGAGAACAAGCAAACTCCATGCAGGGAGGACCTGGGAAGCGAACCTGGGTATCCTTACTGCGAGGCTGCAACGCTACCACTGCATCACCGTGCCACCCACTGGGAGAAGTCATTTATAAAATGACACCATGATGGCGGGAATGTAAATAAAGAAAAAAAAAATTCTAAAACTGCAAACTTTATTAAAAAATAAATATACTGTACATCATTTTAAAAGAATTAGCAGATTACTAGTCTTGTTTTCTTTATACATGGTGATTTAAAACTGGCTCCAGTGTGTGCACGTCCGTGCCCTATGATGGACTGGCATGCCACTTCCCACATTGTGCCCACTGCTGCCATGATAGGGACTCAATTTCCATAATGTTGAATGGGATAAGTGGATTAGAAAGGGTGGCAGGGTGGCTACTCTCACTGCCCCAATGGCGTGGATTCAGGTCCCCGTCCTGACACCGTGCCTGCACAGTTTGCTCGCCATCTCCATGTCCTTGTGGTCCTCCAGTTTAACTCCTTCATCTCTAACATCGCATGGCAGAATAGGTGTGACTGTGATGATTACCTTCTTATCTAAAGTTGAACGATGGTTTGAAAGAATGACGGCTCACAGGACATTAGATGGCTGTTATTATAACAAAGCTGAATTTTGAGTTTAGAGCTATTTTGGTCATTTTATTTTCATTTTCCTAATCCTCCACAGGCATAGTGACAGCTATGATGCATTCATTTTTCAAGGGATCAACCACATTTTCCCCTTATACATTTTTATTTACTCCCTTTCATTACACCCACAACATATAAACAGTAATGTGCAATTAATTTGCAAATCTTTGCATTTTTCCAAAGGCGTATCTCAAATATTCAAATGTAAAACTGACTTTTATTTTTTTTTTGATTTCTGAATACAACAATTCTTGTTAATCGGCCCTAAAAACACATTTTGTTTGGCTCAACATTTCCGTTGTTAGGCAATTAAAATTAAGACAGTCTGTCTAAACATGGCAGTAGCGGCGGGGAGCTGCAGAAATTGCTGAAGCTGGATTTCCATGATAACTCCCGGGTCAGAGGTGACTGCAGCGCCGTGCATCTCTTTCCTGAAATGTCTGAAATATTTGAGGAAGCTGAACTTTGTTCACTTTCCAATCCAAACATTCTCTCCTTCTCGAACTGGTGTAGCATGCCGAGAGAGACCCCTCCATCACCCCCTCCTTCCCTCCCTCTGGAGCCTCGCCTCTATTCACCCCCCCCCCCCATAATGAAATACACTCCCTCACAAGTGAATAACGCAGCTCAAAGTGGTCTCTTGTGAGTCACCGACCACTTTACTGTAACTTATTAGATCCTGAACAAATGCAGCAGGCACAATAAAAGTCTTAGTGGTGGGCACTTATTTGTTAGTAACGTGGCCTGCCAGTTTAATGTGTGCCATCACAGGAAAATCTCCACATGTCACTTGCAGCTGATTTAGAGCTCTCAAAGTTCCCTTAATTCTACATTCAAAGAAAAAGCCCTCTGCCTCCTTTGAATTTTTCTGAACTCTGCTTTCTGTTTGCCTCGGTAAAAGTGTTGCTCTATGCTGAGAAATGGTTTTAAGAGTGTAAAGGGGTCAGGGGTAGGTGCATATGTGCAAGGGTGAAGAGACATGTTGGTGCTCTTCCTCAATCAGAGTCCATCCATTAGCTGAACTGCTGAGTTTTTCAGATGACTAGTGAAGATGGGCGTGATGGGTAACGGTGATGTCACATTAGGTGACTTTTAATTTTTGGGTGTGTCAGACTTGCCAGCTGCTATTGCTGATCTCTTCGCCAGACCATTTATAGGACAGAAAATCAAGGGGCACGTCTTGACTTACTGACTGTGTGCCAACCTTCCAGCACAGTGGTGCTCGTCCCGTTTAACAAGCTGAAGTTGTACAAAGGGTTAACAGTTATAGCGGGTTCAGAGTTAGGCTCTCTAGCTTTTTGCCTCTTTTCTCCATTCTGTCACATATGTGTAACACAAGACATCAGCCAGACGAGCTTCTCTTCTGTTTGTGAGGTCCAAAGCATCTTCCGTATTCCCTGATGGTGAATGATATGCATTGCACTTCCAGATGAGCATTGGTTGACGCCTCTCATGCACACAGATCCCGCCTTACGACTAATGACAAAATCAAACCCTTTCAGTTTTGTCGGAGTGAGTCACTGAGTATCTCACACTGGGGTCACTGGAGCGGCCACCGACTGCCTCTGACTTACTACAGTTATGTAAATGAAGGCTACGGCTAAAAATCATTGGAAAAGTCACGTAATGTGACATGGCAGCTAAGTGAGTGTGCAATGGTACTGGCTTGTCAAAAAATCATGAGCTACTGGGCACTGCAAATACGTCAATAAAAGCAATCGGCTCATAGGCAGATACTTAAATTCAGCCATTTAGCTGAAACATCAGCCATCTGTCGAGTCCAAGCTTCCACTGGGTTGGTTGTAATGGTGTGAAGAAGACTTAAGTTGGCAGGCACTGAAAATTATACCTTCAGGTCCTGCGATTGTCTGGTCAAGGACTTCTAATTAAAATTTAGTAAAGTGGTGGGCTTACTGGTCTAAACTGGGAAAGCGATGGAAGAAACCAAGGCTCAGTGATACATGCTGAAGCCATTTAGATGAAATATGCGGATGATTGTGAGTGGGTTCAGTGATGGGCTGGTTAAGTTAAATTATATAGCGCCTTGATGTGTGGAGTACAAGTCCAAAGAGGTTATGCTGAAGCTTTATAACACACTGGTGAGGCCTCATCTGGAGTACTGTGTGCAGGTTTGGTCTCCAGGCTACAAAAAGGACACAGCAGTGCTAGAAAAGGTCCAGAGAAGAGCAATTAGGCTGATTCCAGGGCGAAAGGGGATGAATTATGAAGAAAGATTAAAAGAGCTGAGCTTTTTTAGTTTAAGCAAAAGACGATTAAGAGGACACATGATTGAAGTGTTTAAAATTATGAAGGGAATTAGTCCAGTGGATCGAGACTTGTTTTTTAAAATGAGTTCATCAAGAACACGGGGACACAGTTGGAAACTTGTTATGGGGAAATTTCGTACAAACCTTGGGAAGTTTTTCCTTTACACAAAGAACGATAGACACTTGGAATAAGGTACCAAGTAGTGTGGTAGACAGTAAGGCTTTATGGACTTTCAAAACTCGACTTGATGTTTTTTTAGAAGAATTAAGTGGATAGGACTGGCAAGCTTTGTTGGGCTCAATGGCCTGGTCTCGTCTAGAGTGTTCTAACGTTCTAATGACTGAGCTCTGCTTTATACCCGATGCTGCCAGGATAAACTCTAAAGCCCGTGACTATGGATTATCTGAGGATGTCAGGTTACGTTATGTTAGTGTCATGGTTCTAACAGAGTCTTTCTCTGGCTCTAGTGTTATTTCTGTTTAATATTTGTGTTTTTCAAATTTTATTTTTTGATTTTGTTATTAATTCTAGTTTTCTCTGTTATATTTATATAATATTGTGTAGTTTATTCATTATTTTGCTATATAGTGTTATGTTAAAAACATAAGGAGGACCCAAAAATACTTGGAATCAGTCAATAGCACAGAATTAGAGTGTAGTTATTGACAAAGCCGTTGGGTATCGTATGCCTACAGTCTGGTTAATCAGCCCACCAAGTGGCTTCATGCTGAGTTGGTCGAGTGTTTTTCTGGCGTTTATTCTACAATTTCTCAAGTGACTTTGGAAATATTTTTTCTTCAAGTCACTAGGACAGATTTTCAAGAGACAATGATGATTGGGTTTTCAGACCCTGGCGGACTTGTTCATAAAGAATTTGTTCCCCGTGAGCAGAATGTTAATCAGTGACATTACACTGAAGTGCTGAGGCATCTATGGGAAATCAGCAAGAACAGAAAAAAATAAAAAAAAAAGTCCAGTGCAGAGGCACATGCAAATCTGCTTTCTGCAGCATGAAGGCGCACCTGCACACACCACATTATCAGTCAGAGTCTTTCATCAAATACGATGTGGCTGTTACTTGCCACAATGCACATACGATAGCTTAGTGACATATGCTTAAGCCGTTAGGTTGAAATATTAAGGGGTTTGCACCTTTAAGGTATTTTATGTGGGTAATCTGAATTATAGGACCTTTGGTTTTCATGGCTATACTTGTATTTGATATTGGCACAGATTGTAATATTTCAGTTTATGTCTGTGACATCATCACAATACCATTTTGAAATACCATTTTGCTATGGGTGCCTCTATTATGTGTGGTCATTTTGTGATGACCGCAGCCCTGTTGTTTACAAAAATGACATCCGTTGCCAGTTGCGCAGTGGGATGGTGTTGTGACTCATCCTTTTTTAAACACAATGGCACACAGTACAAATTATCTACATATTGAATTCAAATTAAAAAAAATACCTTCTGTGTTAGTCAGGGTCAAAGACAATAGCCAGTTATGTCCTGACCACCATTCTGATTCCTGCTTGACTCTTTTTCGTTATTTGTTGGTTCCCAGTTTTTGTGTTTGTCTTCTCCTTCCTGATGTTTCCAGCAGGCAGTTTTCAAAATCACTTACACAAAGATTTTAGTGCAGGGCTTTCTCCTTTGCCTTGATTCCATTTTCTGATTACTGTGTTCATCTCAGTCCTTCTGAGGTTACTAGCAGATCCAGGTCCTATAATAAGTCCCAAGAAAGTTTTCATATTTTGTTCTTGTACAACTTTGAAAGTCGATGAATTTAATTTGTCTTTTCGTGACACAGAGAAAGACTCTTAAAGGTCAAAGTGAAAACAGATGTCTGCAAAGTGGACTAAATTAATTGTAATGATAAAGCACATCATAGCTGATTGCCTAAGTAAGCCACCACTCCAGTCCAGTATGCAGCTGATGCACCTTTGGCAGCCACGACAGCCTTGAGTCTCTCTGCACAGGTCTCTTTCAGCTTTACACTTCTTCCCCACTCCCTTTTAAACTGTGTCGGGAGTGAACAGAAATTCTAAGTTGGATTTGTTACAAAGTGGTGTCTGTGGCAGTGTGAATTCTAATAGACAAAAGCAACTCGGCTAAGCTCGGAGGGTGAGGCGCAGGTGAGTTATGTCATAGCGGAACATCTCCGGGGTTTGATGAGGCGATCACGTACAGAGGCTCACAGTCCAGCCGATTGGCCTCGTCAATGCCCCTGTGCGGATAATTAGAGGAGAGCTTGGGCAGTAGATGGCAAAGAATGAGAACGATCACAATTGGAAGGACAAATATTGAAATTGTAATACCAAACCAAAAGGTGGGAAAGTAAGTGAGAGCGGTAGAGAAGAGGGTTAGGGTTAGGGTGTCCCCACTGACTTCTTGGGCTGGAGCGGTGTCCCCCCAACATGTGCATCATAGTTTAATGATTACCTGGGGCCTGCTGGGTGGTGGGGCCCTCGAAGCCTAGAATGAAAAGGATGTGTGACTTACATGGATCGAGAGAAAGGGGCCCACAGAGACTGCTTATGTATAGGGCCTAGAGTTCTGTACAACACCTCAGCCCCAAATAATATCCAACTACAGAGTCACAGCACCATACATTGCCACAGGTCTACGCTGGCAGTTCTAGACCAGCAGTTATAGGATGGAAGTTAAGGTGAGGGGTTATTATGGTTAGTATGTAGGTTAAATGTTTAATGTTAGGAGTTAGTTAATGTTAGGGGTTAGCTCTGTTAAGGTTAGGGTTTGGTGTGGTTAGCATGTCAATCAATTTGATTTGACACGACCTATAAACGTTTATTGCCAAACTGCTGGTCTAGACATGTGGTGATGTCACTTCCTACCCAAAACTGCTGACGTAGACCTAAATGGTCCCACTCCGGTATCCAGAGAGCATATGGGAAGACGGAGGGCCAGATAAGTGCATCTCCGTTGAAAGGTTATTAAGTTGAAAGTTCAGAGTAATTAGCTACCATGTGGTTGGATTTACTGATCATTTGTGGGATTCTAGATAGTGTTAGTGGTCCATGCAGTGTAATGTCTGGAAGGTGCAGGCTACATACAGTATATGAATATAGGGGTTTGTTAGCGTGGTTTTCCACTGTATTAAGATAAGACTAAATATCTTCAAAACTAGAAATCGGATGTAGGTGCCTGGCTCATTTGTTTGATACCGTGGCCTGTAGACGACGCTCCTGCCACCCAAACCTGACACAGACAGACCTTTTTCCACGTGGGAAACGCCTTCCCCCGTTTCCCACGCGTACAGCACAAGTACAGTACACTCCACAAAACACACTTTTTTTCTTTCCTTTCTTTTTCTCTTCTTTCTCTCCTTGCCTCCACTCCTCCTCCAGCAAACTTTGTCCACCTCTGGCTCCAGGAGCCACACAGGGCTCAACAGTAACTGGCAGCAACCTCTGGCAGTGCCCACGGAATCCAACAGGACTGCACCAAACTCTAAGTCCTATGGAGTCTGAGGCACTGCTGCAACTCAGGGAGGCTGCCATCCATTGCTCCAGGAGAGGTACAGATCTGTTCTCCCCCCCCAGTCCTTCCAGAATAGAGACGTCCCAGCCGTCTGCCACAATACTTTAGGTCTCTGTTACCCAGTGGGCATTTCCTTAATGCTAATGTAAGCCTGACAGTGCCAGTCTAATCGAGGACCCTTAGCTGTGTATGTGTTAGTGCAGTGGCTTAGCAACAGATGCCTTATTGGTCAATTCATAATTCATTGAACATGATCTCTAAGATCTAAGGACTTTATCTCTGTTCCTCAAACAAACCACAAGTTGTAAGGTCCACATGTCAGAGTTTCATTATAATAATAATAATAATAATAATAATAATAATAATAATAATAATAATAAT